>OY755044.1:82986597-84186597 GCA_963576565.1 Aspidapion aeneum | reverse complement strand
TAATTAAGATCACGTTGCTCGGATTTTCAGATTAGTTTT
This sequence comes from Aspidapion aeneum, assembly GCA_963576565.1. Taxonomy (NCBI): domain Eukaryota; kingdom Metazoa; phylum Arthropoda; class Insecta; order Coleoptera; family Brentidae; genus Aspidapion; species Aspidapion aeneum. Next base: position 84,186,558 of record OY755044.1, on the reverse strand, counting down.
AGAGTAATTTTGAAAAAAATTAATTGTTTTTTTCTAAGGTTAAAGCGTACAAGTCGATATTTAAAGGCATATAATTTTTTCTATTTGCGAAAAAGGTCTTTGAGACTGGCCATGACCTAGCAAACAAAACCACTGGATTACAAATCGATTTATAATATAGTTTCCAATAATAGTAATTTACTTAACAAGTGCGGAAGAGGTACTATAGACACGTGTTAAGTATGTAGGTACAATCTTTTTTTTACGAGGTTTTGGAAACTAAAATAAAGCACAAAAATAAAAACATCTCTTTTATTATTATTAATTTATAATGATTACCTAAAAATTTACTTATCCTGGCAGCATTTTTGAATTAGTTTGTTTTCATATTCTGGATAAAAGATATCGGAAGTAAGGTCACTATATAACGAAGTTCCTTTCGTTATACAGTGACCTTAATCGGAAGGTCTTTGATATCTTTGTTTTGGATGTATTTGGTGGAAGGCTCATAGTAGCGCAACTTGCCCCATACTTTACTGTGGCTAAGTCTTTTTCGAGAATAAAGAGAGTGTTTATATTTCCTATCACAAAAAACTATGTTTTGTATATTTTTATTTATAATAAGAAGAAAGCTACCACTTGGTTTTGGAAGCAAAAATAAGCTTTGATGAAAAAATGCGCGAATAACAAAAGCGCGAGTGACAAAACCCCAAGAAACTAAAACGCGAGTAACAAAAGCGCGAGTAACATAACCACGAGTTACCAAAGCGCGATGTAACAAAACTGCGAGTAACAAAAGTGCAAATGCGAATAACTGGCGATACGTTTATTTCCATAGATAATAGCGCATGGCTTCCTTCCTGGGATCCTAGAGGGTGTAAATCCGAACCGAACCGAACCGAACCAGCATATTAAAAAAAAACTTCTCCGACTTCTTTCCCGGGATCCTAGACGGTGTGAATCCGAACCGATCTGAACCTACCCGAATTCGGTTCGGTTTATTTTAGTTCGCTTCGGTTCGGACTCGCATCCTCTAGGATTCCGGAAAAAAAGTCAGGGAAGTTTTTTTTTAAATATGCTAGTTTAGTTCGGTTCTTTTCTGTTCGGTTCGGTTGGATTCACACCCTCTAAGATCCCGGGAAAGAAGTCATGCGCTATTAACTAAGGAAATAAACGTATCGCCAGATATACGCATTCGCGCTTTTCTTACATTCCGATTTTGTTACCGCACTTTTGTTACTAGCGCTTTTATAACTTTTATTACTTGCATATTTGTTGCTCGCGGTTTTGTTACATCGCGCTTTTATTAAATCGCGCATTTATTACTCGCGCTTTTGTTGCCGCGGTTTTGTCACTCGTGCTTTCATTACAGAGCCTGGAAAACTAGCCCACTTATGTTTTTTAGCATAAATTCACGTCAGTGACAAACTGAAAATGTCTTGTTTATTTATACTAGATTGTCAAAATATTTGATTATTTATGACATCTAATAAAACCTAATTTATAATTGTGACTGTCATCAATTGTCATCCTTACAATTTTAGAACCGAGTCGGTAATATGACTATGACTTTAATATGTAGTGCCACCATTTTCCTGATATTTAAATATTTTGCCTTGTTGTCTTTTGCTTAAAAAATTGTCTAAATCGAATTGTAAAAGAGTCCAATTTTAACAACGGAATTATTAATAACATTAACAAAAACGTTATTCGTCATAACAAGACATGATCATAATCGACCGCGGTCAAAAAAGGATTCGTAATATTCGGATGAAAACAGAATCGATGTTTTGTGTAACGTCTTTTTTCAAAACAGGACAAAGGCCTAAAGGAAAATATCACTAAAAGGGGCTGGCTTCTATGTTGTTCACCTAAAGAAAAGCGGTTCTGGTACTGCTAGGCAATTGGGGTGTTTTTTAAAAACATGTTTTTAAAATTTCTATGACTTAACCGTTTTAGTAGCTAGGCAATAAAGTTTTTAACCGGTTTTTACAATGTTGTGCTAATTTAGTTTAGTAATGTCCCCTGAAGATGTAAGTTACTACTTACGAAACATGTCGGAACTATTTGTTTAAAACAAAATTAATTAAAAATTAGTGGGAGAAGAAAATAACCTGATTGATTCCAACAAAAATTACATTTGCTTTTTATAGTAAAACAATATTGCTGAACAAAAATTTATTTATATAATATTGTGTTAATTTTAATTTGGTTACCCACTTATTATCGATATTTAACACCCAATTAGTTAAGTAAAATTTAAACTAAATCACCAAAACTTATATTTTATATTCGTTAGTTATTAGTTTTTTTGGTTTCTAACAACGCGTGGATAATCTTGTTTTATTTAAACACAAAAAATACATTTTTTTTTCGCCTAGGAGCTAAACCGAGGGGTGGCTCGATCGCCGATTTTTGTACACCAAAAGGAAATACCTACGGTATAATACCTATGGTATTTCCTGGTATTTCCTAGTATTTCCTCAAATTTCAATGGTACTTTCTAATTTTTCCCAAGCACTTTACGGTATTTCCTAGTATATTTCTCAGTACTTCCCAAGTATGTCCTGTTATTTCCCCTAACCTGTACACCAATAGGAAATACCGAGCCACCTCTCTAGCTAAACTTATTAGGGCAAAAATTGTAACGAAATCCTGTGGTAGATTTCATCAAATAATTTGATAAGCTTCATTTAGCATTCTTGCTTACTTAAAAGCTTAAATGTATTTCATAGAATTTTTTATAGAAAATCAAGTATCATTAAGTAAAAATCAAATTTTTTGGAAAAATGCCACATAGCAGGTTATACCCCTCGGTTATACCGAAACAACGACAATTTGTTAAATTCATAAGTATATCTGAGGGCACGGCAGTGCCTCGCCAAGTTCGCGCGCCGTAACCATCTTTTCTTGAAACATTTCAGCCGATATTTGACCTACCTAAAACTCTACTTCGGAATGAGTGCAAAGTTCAAAAAAACATTTCCAAACTAGTAAGAACCTTTCATTTTTAAATTTGTATTGGAGAACTTGGCTTTACTTTATCTCAATTCTTTTTACGGAACGCCATTTTCGCGTACTTCGCTTTTTTTTATATGAAATGTTTTTGTTATGATTATTTTGTCCCACCACAGACGCAGCCATAAAAATTTATATTCTTCGGGTCGCAAAAAACAAAACACATAATTAGGTATATTCTTCCCACCTTTACCTTATAGATGGCCTACCATCAAACGACCTGCCTACCAGCAGTGATTGTGACCCGTCCACCTTTTGTGTCCCCTCTCGCTCGTCTTACGAAATTACCGGAGTCGCAGCATCCAAACTTTTGTTTTCGTTTGGTTTGATCTCTCTGTTACTTCGTTTAAACTTATACACCCATGTTTACTAGGCCTAAGTTTAAGCCTAAGTTTTGGTTTAAGTTTAAGGTCTTGGTTAAAAAGTTTAAATATGTATTGGTTGGGAAAAACCGAATTTTTGCCGAAACAGGCCGCAATCGATATCGTATTATTCCCTGCTTGGACGGACTCACATTTGATTAGACAGGAACAGACTGTAAAGAACTGGAAAAAAGAATAGTAAAAGCAAAAAAGGTTATTAGGTGTCTTAGCAATATTTTATGGAGCAGAGACATAAAAAAGAATGTAAAATTTAGCAGATATGAAACATTGGTAAAAAGCCCGCTATTGTATGGAATATAGAGACTTGTCGCGTAACAAAAAAATATAAAACAAAGATGGAAAGTGTCGAAATGGATGCAATAAGAAGCAATGAAAATATCTAGAACAGATCATATAAGAAATGAGATCAAAACAAAGAATGGGAATCAAGGGAAGCATAATGGATGACATCACTAAACGACAACTGATATGGTACGGCCATGTACAACGGATGAACGACGAAAGATTAATAAAGCAGTTCCTAGAATGTGAACCAATACGGCGCAGAAAAAGAGGGTGTCCTAAACTAGAATGGCAACAGTCAATCCAAAGATCAATGAGTCAAACAAACCTGACAGAAGATATTTGTCACGATCAAAGGAGGTGTAGAATAGGCGTCGGGCAACGTAGCAAAATGTTCTAAACCGACATAGTAGTAGTATGGACGACAAAATGTCTTTGAATCGTACGAAGATTTTTCCTTGAAATGGACTATATAGAAAGGAAAAAGAAGGAAACTAAAGTAAACATAAAAAACTGATTTTATTACAACTGTCAAATTGATCGTTACGTCACTTTAGAACCTTAATTTATGGGATTCCGAGTAACAATTGCCCTAAATATTAAACTGCCTCTGGGGGGTTGTTTATTTCATTATAATTTGAAAACAATCAAGTTTTTGTTAATTTGTTTAATCAAAATGTTAAATTTGAAAATATCTAGGTACAAAATGGCAAAATTTTATACGACTTTTTGCTTCAATTAGCTACTAAAGCGTGTTCTTTAAGCAATGTACGCTAGGCTGGATAAACCGTTTGGTAATAAATTCTCATATATTTAATATTCAGGCATCAAGCATGTCATGTTTCGACAAATATTCTCTTGACGAAAAAAGTTTAAAAAAATGTTTGCACATAACCTTCAAATTAAAATAGTTAAATATAGATATTATTTGGGCTAGTGAAATTTCTCTAAATATCGAATTCTGTTGCTATTTTGCTTTCTGATTATGCGCATTAGGTCAAAAATAACTATAACGGTAACAGTTGCGGCAGTGTGGTTAAAAAAATTAATGTTAATTGCACCATATATTTTGAAAATATTGAAATTTTGAGAGTTTGGAGGTTTTCTAATATAAATAAAAAAAAACAAAAAAAAGTTCTTTATACAGATAGTATAAAAAATTAAAAAACCAATCAAAATAATATTCATTAATCAAAGCGTTTGTGTAAAAATTTTGAACATGTTTTGAGCATGTGTAATTTTTTTACTTACACAAAAAAGAGAGTTCTTTAATGCAGAAGGAAAGGCGGCAAGTCCTCCGACCCATTGGACGCGGCGCGAGACTTGTTAGGCTGTGGCATTGCAATTGAACTGGACAGCGCTGAACTGTCGACCGTTACACCCGGGGAAATCTAAAACCTGCTTCCCACCTACAACTTTCTCGTGCGTGCCCGGGCACGCGTCACTTGACTGTCATAACAATTCATATTGAGATCAAATGACGCGCGAGCGGGCAACCACGAGATAGTTGTGGGTGGGCACCGGGTGTAAGAGAATAGCTGACCAAAAGACCATACGATCGATTTGGGAAATTTGGTTACTTTCCGACCATATTGCAAAGGAAATTCCACACCAGTATTTTCTAACCAATCAAAATTTGTTTTTTTATCACCATAGCAACACACGTATTTTAGTGGAAATTTTTTCCGCGTGGGTACCCGACCGCGAATTATATCCGAAATTTTTTGATGTTTTGATGACAGGATAATGTTTTTGACAGTAAGTTCTGATTTTAATTTATTTATTCAATTTTTATAGATTTCAATTCTATAGTTAAAATTTTTTCTGTATTCTTCGGATACCCCCTTTCTTCTTAAAGGCGAAATAGCTGGACTTTAAATGGAATGAATTAACAATCTATTTTTATTCTTCATTTTTCCATTTAGCACTTTCAATTTTCTGACGCTACATAAGCGCTACATGGTTAAAAATAATAGGGACTTATTGCAATAGTGCCAGGCTCTAATTGTGCCGGGCACTGTTCTGACAGATTCGCATTGAAAACTGACATGATCTTTCAAAATTGACATCGAATTTATAAATCCAGCCGTTTATTTTTCAATAATAGTGACGGCACTATTAATTTTGGCTCATATAATACAAAAAGGCCTAATTTGGAAAGAAGACAGCTGTTCTTATACTGCGAGAATGTCAGAATAGTGCCCGTCATAATTATTGCCTGGCTTTATTGCAATAGGTCTCTAATATACTAATAAAGCCTGTATAAGAAATATTAAACATGCAAAAACACTGTGTTGAGTCTTAAAATATTATTTCTGTACAACTACAACAAGTTAAAAACAAAAATTTATATGGCTAAAATTGCTGCCGAAACTACGACAAAAACTAAATCTGTTCATGTACCTTTATGAAACATCATAAAAATGATATTTTTTTACCATTTGTAGTAGTCACAAGCAGTTATAAGATGGAAGATATAATATGGTACATCCTAAATTGGCATTTTTGTGCTACTACAATGAGTAAAAATCAACAATATATAGGCTAACAATCCATTGCTGACGAAACAGCAAGCTGAACGTGTTTATGTCCAAAAAATTAAATATAAACTACCTTGTAAAATGGTATTTCCATGTAACTACAAGTGGAAACGAACATCTACATATATGAAAAAATTGATAAAATTATAATTCTCTACCACTTGTAGTAACCCAAAATTGATATACGTAAAATAAAAGAATAAAGTATTGTACAATTTAAACTGGTATTTTCGTGAATCTACTACAATAAGTAGAAATTAATCTAATTGGTGCTGAAACTGCGATGAAACTAAATTTGTTTATGAACCTAAGTATATAAAAATGAAAGAAATAAAATTCTGAAATATTCTTCTTGTAGCTAAATTAGCTTTTAATTTTTATTTCAGGTAGGTAGAGTGACAAAATATTAGTTTTCATAGTAACTAAATAACTAATTCAAAACTGTCTATGATTTGCTGGTGTCTTATACAGTGTGTCCACGTAAGTTGGCGGCATATGGGAAACTTTTTTATTATTAGCTTTACGAAAAAAAGTTATTCTTCATAAAAAGTTCTGCATGGTCCAAAACCTAAAATGCAACCATCAGATGTTAAATTTTTTCAATCATATTACGAGGTTTGTCAAAAAATGTGATTTTTGCTCTAGAGTAAAGTATCTTTCTTTTTGACAATATTGAAAATTGTTATAAAGAAAAGATGTTTAGAATTAAGAATAGCTTTCAAATATTCCACATTGTTTATTTACTTTTAATTATCCTGTTTTTGGTGTTTTTATTATGTTAAATTTAAAAATAAATTAACTTAAGAAACTTAAGTTGTAAAAGTTTATAGCATAAAGTCCATTTTTCTATTACGCTGATAAAAAACAGCTAATATTTAAGGGCTAATAACTTTTTTATTTCTTGATTAATTTTATTGAGTAATACACCACCCACGTGGTATAAATCAGGCATTTTTCCTGGTGTTCAGGTTTTATTACAGTGGTGCACATTAATCCACCATTTTGAATTTTGTACCAAAACAGCTCCCGACATAAAAAACATAAAATCTGAGCTTTTCGTTTTTAACAACATATTTTTTTTTTTAATTTTTGACTATTTTTAAGGAAGTTATACTCAGTTAAATTTTTTGTGTTTTTTACGAAAAGAAAGTTTATATAATATGTTTTGCTAGGAAATAAATGTTCTATTTAATTATTTTTTAATTTATAAAAACAATAACATGTAGCTCTTCAAAACGCAAACGCCTTGAAAACTCAGAATTTTTAAACGTTTTTATGCACCTGTGATTTAGGTTAGTAATTATTTATTCAAAATTGTTTTCTTTAAACGTCATAAATAAATTATTAGACAAATTCTATTGAATTTTAGCAATTTTTACAACTTATTTATGTGTTGGATCAACAGGACATTAATATATTTAATTTCACAAATCTTTAAAAATATATATTGGAAACCGTTATGGGCGCCTCGATGCTCAAATTGATTTCACATTATGAAATGATCTTTAGCTGTTTAAAATGTGTTTGATAGTTAGCTCTAAATACAAAATAGTTATTCCATGTTAAGTGGCTTGGAAGTGTTGTTAAAATGATGTGCTGTCTACGCTGGATCTCCCATTCTCCATGTTTCCATTGATTCACCAAGGTAGGTCAAGCAACGCTTTTATTACGTTACGTAACTCCATTCATTACTACTTTTACGTTATACATTAAAAGGGAGTTTTACACACAGTATACTAATTATTGATAGTAAGGAAAGCACCCCGGTCTTGTCATAATACTGTTATACATACCCCCTGTATACATTAGTTCGGAATACAAAGTTCGAGAGGCGCTTATTACAGACCGTCACACCTGGTATAAAAATATTATGTACAGACTCCTGTGCTGTCGCCATGGACATTAACCGCTACTCTCGGTATATGTTTTTGATTATGACTGACATTGGCAAAATAGATAAAAATATGACGGTAATGTAATTCGGCATTTTTCATTTGTGGTTGCAGTTTTTCGTGATTTTTCGACTTTTTACCTTATTTTTAAAAGTGTTTTTTGCAAAATTGTGGCCTATCGGTATTTAAGAAATTTAAAAGGAAAGAAATTTGTGTTTGTGGGTGCAAAGACTATGTTAGCAAGCGCCATTGCATTCCCAAACGGAACCTAAAGCTATTTGATGACTGGCTAAAAATACTTCGGCAAAAAAACTAACTTTGACGAAAGACGAAATTCACGTTAAATATATAGTGTGTGATGGACACGTTGAACCTGGACGGAGTTTTAAATGTTTAGTTTTAAATTTTAATATTTGGAAAAACATTGATTATTTCACTATACTTATATACAGGGTCAGGCAGAATGATGACTTCCACATTAAAAACGCCATTGTAAATGCTATTCGTATTTAATTTTTTTATACTGAAATTGTATTATACCATTTGTTTTTATTAAGTTTTGAAAATTACAACGTCCATGTGCCATTTTTTTCGGTACACAGTCGAAGCTGATTTCTGAAAGTTTCACTCGTGCAGTAACTCTGAAGCGATATTCCTGTAATTTCTTGGTATATTGCTGCTTTCAGTTCGTCAATGGTTCGGGAATAGTGTTTAACTGTCAACACTTATTAGGTGTCCATTAGATCTTGGACCCCCGTGAGGTTAAGCTTTCAAGCTACCCACGGAAAAATATAAGGGAAACAAAAAACTCCTTTTTGCCCGATTAGCCATTAAACTTGTTTAATTTTTAAATTCATGGGTACGAAATTTCACGTTTGTTAATATTATTTGGCTTAAAAATTCCGTTGATTGACGCTCACTGTCTTGATGACGGGTAAAAATGCAAAATGCGTTGATCCGGCCTGAAAAGACAAAGAGCTGTCGTAGGTCACGGACTATAGTTGTTTTCTTTTATTTGCATTCGATCTTTTCATTGATCGATATTGTACAGCAGTGTTTTCCCTGCTCTTGGGTTTTTTGTTTCTCTCGTATCTCGGTAGATGGCGCCTCTTGCTATAGTTCGCTCACTAATTACATTTAATTAGAGACAAAACCGTCTGATTAACTTCGCAAGAATATTCACTTGACCAGCAGTGTTCTGAGGAGTCCCATAAGGACGAAACGGTTAACTGTCAACACTTATTAGGTGTCCATTAGATCTTGGACCCCCGTGAGGTTAAGCTTTCAAGCTACCCACGGAAAAATATAAGGGAAACAAAAAACTCCTTTTTGCCCGATTAGCCATTAAACTTGTTTGATTTTTAAATTCACGGGTACGAAATTTCACGTTTGTTAGTATTATTTGGCTTAAAAATTCCGTTGATTGACGCTCACTGTCTTGATGACGGGTAAAAATGCAAAATGCGTTGATCCGGCCTGAAAAAACAAAGAGCTGTCGTAGGTCACGGACTATAGTTGTTTTCTTTTATTTGCATTCGATCTTTTCATTGATCGATATTGTATAGCAGTGTTTTCCCTGCTTTTGGGTTTTTTGTTTCTCTCGTATCTCGGTAGATGGCGCCTCTTGCTATCGTTCGCTCACTAATTACATTTAATTAGAGACAAAACGGTCTGATTAACTTCGCAAGATTTGTCACTTGACCAGCAGTGTTCTGAGGAGTCCCATAAGGACGAAACGGTTAACTGTCAACACTTATTAGGTGTCCATTAGATCTTGGACCCCCGTGAGGTTAAGCTTTCAAGCTACCCACGGAAAAATATAAGGGAAACAAAAAACTCCTTTTTGCCCGATTAGCCATTAAACTTGTTTGATTTTTAAATTCAGGGGTACGAAATTTCACGTTTGTTAGTGTTCAGATATTCCCAAAGTATCCGGAACTAAAGCATGTCTACCAAGTGTGAAGTGAGTACAAAAAGTTCTTTGTGTCGTAATCACAGATTCGTTACCTACTTTTGATTAATGTCTCGATAACGAAGGCACGATGGCAAGGAAATGGCAAGCCGCGAGCTACCAACCGACTACGCTAAGCTTCCCCTCTCGTCAGTGATTCAGGCACAGTGGCAGTGCAAAATGTGGGAGATCACTATGCAGGACCCTGTTTAATTAAATGAATAACCGGCAATATTCACTTTACTTTAAAAGACTTACGTTACATTTTTTAAACACCCATTAATACCTAGTTAATATAGTTTAAGAGGGTAAATTTATATAATGTTTAATTTAAATACATTTTTACATCACCTAGCTAATACTAACAAAATTTTTCAAATCCATTAGTTCTTATTTTTCATGAAAAACAATTAAAAAGTTTCCGTTTATAGAAACATAACCTATATTTGCAACATTATTATGTATAAAGCATTGTTAAACTATACATTATTAATTTAAGTTAATGCAGAATATGTAAGTATTTTCTATGCACTAATAAAAAGGAATTTACTGCATAACATTCGTCAAAGGGCCCAGTCTTTTTTTTTAAAATTAGCCTTTCAAGGAAATTTATGTACCTAAATGAACGGGAAACAAACTTTTAAACTTATAGATTTAAGAAAAATTTAACTTTCCTTTTTTTATTGCTAGTAGTCATTAATTTAAACATTCTTTGATTAACCCTGGGATGCACCGTATCAAGGCTTAGCTAATCCATTCTCCCTCTTTGTTTTTTTGTATGTGAGCAAGAAAGACTTAATCGCGATTGAACCCATAATCGCACTTAAGTGCTTACGGTGCATATGAGGGTAAGCTTCCTTATTGATTGGTGTTTATAGAGCCTTTTTAAACAAATTGAGCTTTGACACAAAATAACTCATTCTTATCAGCGCGCATCGTTTAAATTTAAAACTATGAAATTGACGAGTAGAATGAGTTTTTAAAATTTAATTTGATAAAAACTGTTCAAAACACTATATTATAAGATGTAGCTTGATTGGAGAACGATTTCATTGATGGCTATAAGCATCCGGTATACAATAATTTGAAAAGCCATCCTGTAGCTTAGAGACAAGCGTTGTATTGTTTCAAATCCCCCTGTAAATTTTTATAACGGAGCACAAAGTTGGAGAGGCGCTGATTTATGCACGACACCCCGGTATACTGCGCCAATTTAGTAATACAACTCCCACCGTGTAAGTGTCTGGTGTATCTCTGTCATTCGTCTATGGTTTTACATCTCCTGACACTATCCATCGCGGAAACCTGTTGCTGTGTCCCGAATTAGCTTTTCCTTTATGTAAGATAACTTTGGATGCCTGACGGACTTACCCCGTTACGCAACTGATCCCTTTTCAAATGGGCCGAGTGCGTAATAGCTTCTTTGCTAAGGAGCTATAAAGCTACCACTCAATCAAACACCCACTGTCGGAAAGCGAGAACAGCAGAACGTAATTTAACCTGACGCAGTACGGTGGGGAATCACCCTTAATGAGTACTAAAACGAAAGAAAAGGAACTAAGGAGAATTATGGCTAAAAATTAGAATTACCTTAATGGTTTTCTTTACAAGGAAAAGGGTATTATGAAAATGGAATAATCCGATTGTGGTTTGTCTTTTTGCACTTTGCCATTTTAAGATACTGTTTGGTTTTGCGCGATCCCATCTTAATTAGTTTTTAATTAGGGTTAGTTTAACAGTTAGTAGCATGTAGGTTTAGTTTGGCAAGGGCCGTAGGTTGGCAAGAATTAACCCTTCTGTAATGCGTCTTGGTGAGCGTACAATTTTTAAAATTCTGCGTGCGTCGGACTGGGTCAAACAGATGATGATTGCACACTATCTTTAGTTGTTACAGTTATCCGCTTGTTGAATTTATTCAAGTAAGGTATTTTAAATGGGTCAGTTTAGAGGAAATAGGTAAACGGAATATCAGGCGTGTTAAACCATGACAGACATCGAGATAGGTGTGATTCAGAATTTCTCCAGTTTTAATCTTAATATTTACAACTTTAATATGCAAAGAGCATATCTGGTTTTTTTATCCCAATGTACCCAGCGGCGTAGCGTGCCCGAAAGGGCGAGGGGGGCGACAGGTAAAAAGGGCGCCTCTGAAAACTGAAAAAAATCTTGCGACCAAAAAAAAAAAAAAAGGTCTTCATGTCGTTAGTTTCCTTTTGCGCCGACTCAATTGGCCGTTACCGGCCCGACTTATTAAAGCTGAGGGCGCTTCGGCCACCACTGGGGCGCCACTACCCTCGAGGCGGGGGGGGCGACGAACCCCCCGCGCCCCCCCCACGCTACGCCGCTGAATGTACCGATTGTTATTTATTCTTACACTGCATCGAAATTCAATTTCAAAAAATAAATCAAAAATAAAATAAAAATGTTTTGTAGTTCAAAAAATGGGGCGTGAAAACGAACCATGTCTCCCCGACCATGAGAACAACCAGCGTGCTGTCCTAAGAAGCAATAGGTAAAGGGCAAAGTGTTTTCAATGGCCGCTTGAGTACGCTAGTGGCCGTTTGCACATTTGCTACTCTCGGAACATTATCCTTGCCAGAAAATAATTCTATAATGCGACCTAGTAACGAATCTGGTGGGCGGCCATTCTCGTCACAGATGAGAACTAAAGTTCTTCTGTCCTCAGGGGTGGTCATGGAATCCGTCCACTTTGATCGTTGTTGTAAGATGTGTAAATATTCAATAGCCACCTTTTCCAAAAGTGATCATGCATTTGCAATAACAAATTCCAACTTGAAAGCCGATTTATAGGAACATCGGAGCAGTCAGGATCAGGCAAACATGTCGGGGGTGGCAAGTTTAGGAAATGTCCAAGAGTAACCGCCGTAAAATCCGTAGAATCTGAAGAAAGAGCTCCTATCGGTCGCGAGTTTAACGCCGCTTCGATTTGTATTATAAAAGTATTAATTAAGCTCTTCAACTGCGTCAACCACTACGTCAATGGCAAGAAAATTTAATAAAGCTTATAACGTCGCCCACTGCACAGGCGTCCTAAATTACTGACAAAGGACCGCAAAAATATATCCCTATTTTTGAAAAAACCGACGCTTGGCGCACACGACAAGCAGGTAGATCTGCTATTGGAGCCTGGTAAGCAACTTTAAAATGAAAAAATCCCATTGTTCTTAAAGTGAACAATGAAAGGAAAGGCCCTGCTACTATAGCCTGCAATTCAGAAGTTCGGAAGCGAACATCCCTCTGGTACAGCAGTCGCTGATGTGAAACCCATGTTGTGGTGGTTCCTTTTCCTGTACAAATGAGAACCTATTGGCAAGGTAACTTTTCCAGGATTTTTGTACCCATTGTAAAGCTACCGTGCTATCCGTAAAACAAAAAATGTCACTAAATTGAAATGTTCATAATAAATTGTTACCTGTAAATTCTATCAATTTGGAGTGCGGGCTGCTTAACAAAGGGGTCATCAGTTCACAACAGTACTGTACAAATTTGACGACAGGAACCGACAGGACGTATGTCAGGATCTAACAGGATACGACAGACTCCGACAGAATTCAACCGAACTTCGACAGGGCTCAACAGGACAGGACATGACCCAACGGAACTTTAACAAGAGTCAATGGGCCCAAATTTTTTTCGCTTATTATAACAAAATATGTTTTTGGTTAAAAACTCTTTGTGATGGACAATTAGAAATTTTTAGGTGATGACCTGTTAATGATTTTTGTGTAATCTTTTCTAAAAAATGCGTTACAAACCAGAGGTTCAAAATTCTTTTTTGCGTAATTTATGGATAGCCTCTTAAGAATTTGAAAGAGAGATCGGGTGCTTTGGTATTTAACCAATCAGGTTGCTTATATAAAACATATCCTTGGATATTTGGTAGCAATATTCCAGACTCAATACAACCTAGTGATATCAAACCTCTTTTCCTTTAGTCATACAGACAAAGGTTATTAACTTATACGGTCCTCTTCGAGAACAGTTAATAATTGCAAAGATGGTTTCTATTAAACAAGTCATTCTCAGGATGTAGTGACCCTATAGTAAACCAGAGCACCCTACGACCTGCTGAGGCCGCGCCAGGGCCACCAATCTCACCTGAGTACACCTGCCGCTGCTGTATTCTTTGATAACTCTCGATGGTCGTGCCGGCCTCAGTCGAATCACGGTAGGCCGTGGACAAACAACCGAGTACTAGCGGTACGCAGTCGTGCGAGACGTTAAAAAAACGTGGTGTTGGTGCGTCTCAAGCTGAACAGTGTGTGATTTTGACACGAACATGCAAAGGACATTTTTTATATAGCATAAACTTTCTTCTCGTGGTGAACATTTTAACTTACTGAGGCTGGTTCTACTTGAGGATATAAACTTAATACTAATTAGTTTGTAGTGTTTTTAACATTGTATCAAATTTTTGGAATTTTGTTTTATGTGGACGATTAAACATTATTAGCTATTTATTTCTATTGGACAATCAGGTACAAATTTATGAGACAGTAATCCAAAAAAAAGTTGTCTATTTTAATCTGCAAATAATATCGTATGGGGTAATATAATAAGCACAAAACAGTATGGATGGAGTCACGCGTCTCTCCAACTGATTCCGTAGACAATAATTTATTTGGTTGATCAAATACGATATACTTTGCAAATACAGCCATAAAAATTTTGGGTTGTAACTGCTCCTTCATTCACCTTGATGAGTTACATATAAAAATACAGTGAAACCTCTCTTTGCGGACACCTCTATTAAGCGGACACTCCCTTTGTGCGGACAAATTTGTTGGAACCAAGCTTTTCCCTATTTCTTTACATTTAAAATTCACTTCTATAACTGGACACTCCAATAACCGGACGCAGACAATTTTTTTTGGTTAAAAAATTCTGAAACCTCCCTTAACCGGCCGTGAACCTCTGACAACAGGACGGTGCGTTGCATGACATGGTCATAAATATTATGTAGTATTTAGAACATATTTTATTGGGCGGGAATGCTGTGTTTAATTTTTATTGTTCAGTTGGGTAGTATTACTCTCTTTGAAATGGAGCCTAGTAAAAAACTTCTTAGTTACGTAAAAAAATGGAAGTTGTTAACGTTTCGGAGAAGGAACATCTATCAGCATGACAGATCGCTGAAACATTTCATATCGGAAAAATTCAAGCAGCGAAAATTGTTAGTAAATATATATTAAAATTTCCCAGTTCTCTCTCATAAGCCGACACCTCCAATAAGCGGACAAAGTCGACGAAACCCTAAGTGTCCGTTGATAGGAGGTTTCACTGTAAAACCAAATTATAAAACAATGAATAAATCTTGGTTTCCTTATCTGTGGATTAAGCATTGTATAAGTTTAATTCTTCAATTAACTCTCATAAAAAAATTACTAATACTGTGGCCTGAATTTTCAGTACCTATGTACCTAATATATTTTCACGTTCAACTATATTATCTGTTTAAGCAGCGTCATCGACTTTAAATAACCTGTGACAACGATTATATCTTCATTAAAATTTAACCTTTCGACATACCTTGCATAGGTCACGTTTATTTTTTTACTCGAACATTATTAACCTTTATCACTTGTAAATAATAACAGTCACCATTGCATGTAGATTTCTCGTTTTAAATGGAAATAATTTTTGTTAGGGGAAAATGGAGCAAAATGGGCATACTAAGATGTATGAAAATCGGTTAGGGAACATTCTTAAATTACGTAACGCAAAAATTCAGGATTTTTGAACCCCCCTCTCCCCCTCGTAACTCATTTTCAACACTCCTCGCAATGCAAGGCCAAACCCCCCTCCCTCCCCTTGGGCGTTACGTAATTTAGGGATAGGCCCTTAAAACTTCAAAGCAATGTCTTTTTCGGCGGCCGACTACGAAATTCCTACAACAAAAGTAAATATAATTCGTCTTAAACTCAACACAAAATCTACAATCTTCCGTTATTTTTTTTTAATGCCTCTTGTGTTGTGGGTCTAAAATTTTCATTTATTAAAGTAGGGTTTTCAAAAATCAGAAATAGATCCCTAATAGAAACTATGTCATGATCCAGGTAGTTGAATAAAAGAAAAATTGTCCACAACCTGATATCTCGTCAGTTTAAAAAAATTAAAAAGATAAAAATGCATATTTTTCTCCGAGCTCTAAACGAGTGAAAATAGAAAAAAATTTGATACAAAAATTAATTTTGTTCTGCTTTTAAAATTTAGTGGGAACAGAGACCATGATCGCTCTTTTTCTGCCTTATTTAGTTTTCTGTTTGAAACGTTTCGGATGCACAGGTGTTTGGCCACCTAAGTGCTTGCTTAGGAAGGCTGTAGATTTGGCCCATATAATTCAAAAAAAGTTTAGTATGTAGGTATATCAATTTATACCTATTTTTCTCAAACACACTATATTTATTGTATTACATTCTAGTCAGTATGATTAAGTTACTTTGGAATTAACTTGTTATGAATACTTAAATTAGAGACCCTTTCGATTTGTTTTTGAATTTTTTATACTTAAGTTCAAGTGCAATTTAAATCAACATGAATTGATTTAGTTAATTTAATTTTATTCGCCATTTTGTGGTCCAATTCTGAACTTAGGACTACATCCTGAAGTTTTTTTTTATTTTCTTATATCTAATGGGAATCTTAAAATCCAACTCCTGATTTTGCTATGGCAATGACGTATTTTCACACAATTCAAAGGCTAATGCAAATATTTGGGGATAAAATAATTGTTAGTATCGTAATAATGCCATAAACGCAGTTTTGTTTTAGGTCTTTTTTTTTTCTTTGTAAGTAATTTGGAATTGGCTCTAATGCAGAAGAAATAGGTCTTCTCTAACCGAAAGGGTAATTCCACTTTCAGTGACCCATTTTTGTGTAAGAACACACTAAAATGTTAAAAAAGCAATACGTATTTAAATTTGTTGGTAGAAACTGTTTGGCTTCGCATTGACTTTGGAATTAACTTTTAAAAAAATATTTACTCTAAACACAAAGACAAACATATAGAAAATACTTAAGATCTGAGGTTGTGGTTGCAGCTCATTAATATATATCTTATTGAAATGGGTAAGTTCCTCTGATGAAAATTAAAAACCCTGATGCAAGAAGTGGATAAATTTGAAATCAATCTTAAGGAAAAACGCCCTCACTCCACAAATTTCTGATAGGTTGAGAAATAAAAAGCGTAGTTCCACCATCAACCCGACTCGTTTCGGCTTTACTGGCCATTTTCAAGGGCTATAGAAGTTTCTAAAACCAACATTTTGGAAAACAAACATTAAAATTTATGTAACTTACAAAGAAACAACTCAACTTCTTCTCCACTAAAGTCTTTATTGTTTTGGGTTTTATTTGGGACATGTTTCGAGTCTAAAGAGACTCATCATCAGCTGAAACAAGGTAAACAAAGAAGTGTAACTACATCCGAAGCAGTTTTCATATAGATTCAAACTGGAATCATAAAAATATATTGAAAGAGAGTAAATAATCACTTTCAGATTCACTCATGTACTCATAAAACTGCATTACTCATAAAACACCCTTAAAATGGAACCTACCTTTCAAAAACCTTCAAAAGACACTCACCAGCAAGTTAATGCGAGGGTTCAAAAAGTTGCTAATACTAGTTGAAAATCCAGCGAAAAAGAGGTTCCTTGAGCAGGAGTGGGAAGTGGAGAATTCTGTAATTCAAAAGCGATAGAATTGTGTTAAAGATTAAAATAATTTTAATTATTTTTTATATTTTAATATTTGTCTTCTCAGAGTAATCAAATATATCTTACCACATTTATTGTTGTAATTTGCAACCTCCACTTTGAGAAATGGACTCTTTTTTTAATTTAAAATTTATGTTATTTATGAAGTAGGTATAGCCAAACTAGTACAATATCTACAACTATTACATGTACGTATCCCATGCTTGCACCAGACAAGAAGAGCAACTTTTTAAACCGAAATATGCACTAAATATCTCACTTTTGCAAAGTTGTGCACGTATCCCCTTTGGGACAAGCGTGAGGGGATTTCTTTTTGCAAAAGGTCCAACAGAAATGAAATTTAGTGGGTGGTAGACATTGGTCCCCTGATAGTACATCAAGTTTGCGACCTCGGTGGTTTCCGCTCGAGGGGGGTGGGGGAGGGGATGAGAACATCGCGGCGCTTGGAGGAAAATATCACCCTTGGAGGAGGTGCTATAAAAAAAAAGTTTACTTCAAAAAATCATATCTTTTATAATATAAGGTCAAATGTAACGAATCAAGAATCAGTTTACTTAGAAAACCTTACTCTTATAGAAAAAACATATACCAGAATTGTTTGGTACCCATATTTGTTTTAATCAGCGATTAAACTCTGATTTTGTTCAAAATTGCAAAAACTATTGGTCGCAGCAAAAAAATGCATAAATTAAAGTTGTGTGCAATTTTGTTCGCTACATATTTTATTTGAACTTTTTTTATAGCACCTACTCCAGCGGTGCTATTTTCCTCCAAGCGCCGCGATGCACAGAGTTTTCATCCCCCCTCCCCTCGAGCGGCAACCCCCCGAGGTCGCAAACAGATGTACAAGTGCAAAGTACAGAGGACCTATGTCTACCATCCCACCAAATTTCATTTTTGTTCGACCTTTTGCAAATAGAACCCCATATTTTGTACCGAACGCTTCGCCTACTTCTTGCACGAGTCTTCAATTACAAATTAAAGCATGATGTGTAACTAGATCGACAGAAAAATCGGCATGTGTCTATTATGCACTTAATTATCGGGGAGGGCCCAAAACCCAAAGGGCTTACTTTACGTTTTTTCTAGAATTAATAGATAGTTTTTCGTTAAATAATTTTTGCCATTCCTTGAAAAATAAATTATGTATTTGTATTTAAACTGAATCGCCAGTTGTTTTATATGGTTATTCTCACGATGATGATGCTGCCTTAGTAATATACCAGATGGAAGTCAAGGGTTAGCCTGAAGGTTGAAAAATCTTTATACCTCTTACTTATGTTCTTGAAAATTAAACAAGCGAATAAAGTTGTACACTTCTATTGTTTCAACTAAAACAAAACATAACTTAATGTAGGCAGGTGCTTATTTATTGGCAGAATATGTTTTTTTGTGCCTAAGGTTTATTATAAGATGTTATCCCAATGCAAAATACATTTTTAAATAAGCATTGTACTTATTTCCTATTTACCTAATTGCTATTCAACAAAACTGTTATTAGTTTTCTGTATTATAAAACACTTTAAAACAGGTGACTAGTTAAAATAATTAAACATCTAAACTGCTGCTATATGAAGTGAGCTTTGGTTTTAATTTGTGGATAATTAAAAATTTAACAAAATAAATAAGAGTAAAAATATTTATTTTTATTTTATATTTTTGGACTCATCGAGGCTTGGACAATACTTAGTATGTATAGTATAGTTCTTCCATTGAAATTTCCCGTAAAAAAAGGTAATTATATTTGAAGAATAAAACCCATTTTTAAGGGGTGCAGGTGATACTGTCGATTAGGTGCGTTCGATACTTTTAATTAAAGACACTAGAAATACCTAGGCCTGTTTAAAAGACTGTAATGTTTCCCAACATTTAAAATCGAAAATGAATTTTCAAAATGCGAGAATGGTTATTATGATTACGGTAGCGCGTACTACTTTTTTGGCAGTTTTTATTCAATTCATTTATTTAGATAGGAAATTCTAATACAAGACATTTTTAAAGAAAAAACTTAAAATACACACTCAACTTATTACACGTAAAACTACATCTACAAAAAAGAACAAAATGGTAAAAGTAAACAAACAATATCAATTAGGCTTATGTCACTATTTAACAGATCACAGCAAATTGTTTAATAGTTTAATTTAATCAGAACTATTTACCAAGAATATAACTTTTTTAATAATTTTTTAAAATTTGCAATTGATCCAGCGTTTTTAATATTATTTGGAATTATTGTATTGATTCAGGCCTTTAACTAATCAAGTTTATACTTGATAACGGTTAGAGATACTTACTAACCGAAACGTCGTGTTTAAAATAAATAAAGACAATGGAAGTCCGAAATTTTATTTCTAATAAAGATTTCATTGTTGATGAATACCGAGTTCTACTAATTAGATAATTGTTGCGGTTCCTAGTGAAGTACCCATAAATATCATTCTCTTAATTTATAAACAAAAATCATTGTTAAAAAATAATGTAACCGTTGCTCTACTGACATCCACTTTAATATTCTTAGCATTATTCTTATCTGGCATAAAGTCCTGCTACTTTAGCCCATCAAACTTTTGGAAAAATAAAATGTAATGTCACTATTCCAAAGTACCTACAAGATTTTGGATCCAACCATCTAAAAAAATAATTCGGCCGTTTTGAAATGTTAATGTTCCTTTAAATATTAGTTGATTTCAAAAATAAACAACGAAAAAAATCTTGCACTGTTAGTTTACCACGGTCTAGCCCAATTTGAATGATTTCAACTTAATGGCACGGAACCTAAGATCAATTTAGTTTACTTCACTTTAACTTTGCCCACATAAAAGTTTATCATGATCCTTGTCTCTTGGCTTGCTCTAGGATCCGCTTCCATTCCTTTCAGTTTTTTGCCATGTCCTTCCATTAAGGATTGCATAGAAATATAATTCACTTCGCTCGGCAACGGGCCTTGACACTTGACTATTCCTGAATCAAGTATTTTTGTAGAATGATTCGATCGATAATCGAAATATCATCAGGTTATTCTGTCGCTATATATAAATAAGAAATAGTCGGTATCTATCTATTTAGTCTTCTTGCCTCCCCCAATATCTTCCAATCTTCTCAGTCTCTCGCCGTGTTCATCCATCTAGTCCCCGCATGTTTCTTCAAATCGTCCGCCCATTTCATTTGGGGTATTCCCTTAGTTCTTTTATTCTTCCAAGGTCTCCAGTTTACAATACATTTGTTCCATCGATCGTCTTACTGTCTGATATGACCGGCAAATTTCTATTTTAATTTTGCTATCTCTCCTCTGACATCCCTTACTTTTGTTTTATTTTCATATCCATTCTCTTTGGGCTTTTATGACCTTATCCTTATTTGATTTTGTAAGTGTTCAGGTTTGCGATCCATATATGAGTACAGCAAGAATACATAGGTTATACACTTTTGTTTTGTGGTACTGAGGATATTTTGTTATTTTTTAGTATGTACCTTAGTTAACCAAATGTTGTCCAGGCCAATCTTACTCGCCTCCTGATTTCAGCCATTTGGTTTTTTTTAGTTTAATATTTTGTCCCAGACATTATATAATATTTCTCTACTTGTTCTATTCTTCTGTTTATTTATGTATACAAACCCTTTAATCTGGTCACAGATTTATTTGGTGACATTGTAACTAACCTAACCGCGACTTAGGTTCATGGTATAGAGTTTCGCCGATATTGGCCCTAGATTTCCTCCA
The DNA here is from genome assembly GCA_963576565.1 of Aspidapion aeneum. Lineage (NCBI taxonomy): Eukaryota > Metazoa > Arthropoda > Insecta > Coleoptera > Brentidae > Aspidapion > Aspidapion aeneum. The sequence continues at coordinate 84,165,050 of OY755044.1, read as the reverse complement.
AGTTTTCTTTTTAAATGAAACCTCTCATTAAGTTTTTAAATTTAATTTGTATAAATCAAAATTTTTAAACTCACAAACATGCCAAAGAAGGGGATACCGGGGTATATCGGAAAAACAATTTTTTGTTTTTAAATCTGTCGGAAATTTACCTTGAAAATTTTTTTGCTTGTAGATTGTAGATTACACAAGGAGCCGTATCGGCTTCCAAGCCGCTCAGCATTTATACTTACAAGATATTTTGTGCGTGACTCTGCGTCTTATTTTATTTCCAAGATTTGCAAGCTTCTACCTAAGGAAGCTATTTTCTTGGGAGTTAGTTGGCTCATTTCGTGAGGCGATAGGATACCTCCTTCAAGGTACTGGAGCCTTTTACAAAGTAAGACTGGGCAATTGCAAGCAGATGTTCGGCTGTCTCTGATGCGCTACTGCAGAATCTGTAGTTGCAATCGTTGCCGCGTTCACTAGGCAGTGTCCGGTAAGCAGTCCGACTACTAGCCTTAAATCGTTCCTGTTCCATTCTAGAAGCTGTTTAGGCTTCTTTGCTGATATGGTTATAAACCGTTTTGATTGTCTTTTTCCCGGAGCTTGGCCCCTGTAAGACACCAACTGGCTCATTTTCCAACCTTTCTGTCCTTTTATGTAGTGGCTTTTTATTAGTCCGCAATAGGGTGTTGCCGCCTCTTTCCTTCCTTATTTCCTTTAATGCCCTGATGTCCTGGTACACAGGGTCTGTTTACACTTCCAGACTAGCTCTGGCACACACTTATAGGCCTTTATGGCCGCTTGGCTGTCCGAAATTATGAAAATATGCTTCCCATTAAGGCTCATTTTTAAGCACTCTTGTCCGCATATGTTAATCACAAGCACATGTGCTTGGAACATGGTTAATGTATTCTCCATTGAAGAGGAGAACTAGAAATTTAGACCTGTTATGCCCAGATCAGCTTCTTCCGCTAGCTTGGATACGTCTGTATACCAGACTCTGTCTGTATCGCTGACCGGACCATGCCCTATATTACGTTGTTAAGGCCCAAATTACCCGGAAGGCTTTACCTGTAGTATTTCTTTTAGATATCAAGACATTTTAAGGTACTAAATTTTTCGGGTATGAAACATGAGATATTAAAAAGGGGATCAAGACCTCTATTACATTTTTGTTGTTGCATCTTGTATAGAATAAACAATTTTTCTGGGCGGCTTAGTATTTTTAAATATAAGTAGTCTTTCGCAGGCCATTTACCTTTGACCCAAGTTCTTGTCCATGTACCACATGAGACTTTTCAGAAAAAAATAAATTGCCTTTTAAATTTTAACTCGTAAAATTTTACCTATTTTGTTTGACATCCATTGAACTTCTGAGTAATAAAAATATTATGTCCTGTAATTAGTATTCCACAGACAGATTGAAGTGAAGTTTCCGTCTAGAGGTGTAGCGTAAAGAAACTAGTAGTATATGCGCATATTTTAAAGCTTAATTTTTGTCTTTAAACAATACCAATTGTTTTATTCTTTGAATCCTAACTAATAAAAACCTATTGATTGCACCTTAAAATAATTAAGATTATTTCTTGTAATCAAATAATATTTTTTTTCGGTACTCATACATTAAAAGGGGGGGGGGGCAATTTACTTCAGCAACATATTTTTTAGTTTATGGTTGTAGTTGCGTCCATGGCTTTTCGTAAATTAATTCCTACAGGCTATATACAAAGCATGATGTGCACATTATATTAAGTAGACTCTTAATATAAAAAATTCAATGATATTTTTTTTAGTATCAACAGAGTAACTCTGATTTTTTTGCTTCTAGCAGCATAAAACATGCACAAACTAGTTTGGTTATTCTATTTTCTAAAAAAAAACTTATAGTAAGAATAAATGCTGAAAAGTTAGATTTTTAGATTTTTTTCATCTTAATATCCCAGATTTTAAAAAAATTAATCGAACTGGTTAATAATACCGCACAAAAACTAGAAAATTTTTAGAAGCTTAGAAAAACATTTATTACAAAGAGCGCAGAAAGGACGAGGGAAGGTTCAGTTTGATGACAGTTTTGGTGAAGAAGCATCGTTTTCACCCAGAGATAAAATGAAATTTGAAACATTCATTCAGTCACTTACAAACGTGTATGAGCAAACTTATGTCCTAACAAATTTGTGGCATTTGAAGAAGATACAACAGTGAAGGATGGCGAAAATGATTTAGACGCTTTGCTTATTCTGAAATACATTCATTCTGCAGCGCATTTTAAAAGCCACATTATATCTTTATTAAATATTTGCAAGTGTTAAGTTAAAAGAACTATAGAAACGGTCAAAATCTAAAACTAGAATTCGAAATCGTCTCTTAAAAGAATTCCTGGTAACGAATGGCTTAAGACAGGGATGTTGTATCTCTCCAACGCTTTAAAAATATATATCGCAGCAAATACAACTTGACGACCGATTTACCATATACACACTATAGTTTGCTGACGTCCAAGTAACTGTAGCTAATGATAAAGAACACATGTGAGTATATAAGAAAGTTAACGGAAGAATACCAAAAGTGCGAGTTAACAGTGAACGTAGACAAGACACAGTATTATATATTGGAAACAAATCAAGTGAGTTAGAACTAGACAATGGACAAACAATATCTCCATGCAATGAGTATATATTCTTGGGTGACACATTTGATAAGACAGGAACATACTGTAAAGAATTGGATATTAAAAATATTATGTAGTAAAAGCACAAAAGGTTATTGGATGCCTCAATAGTATTTTCTGGAGCAGAGAGCTAAAAAAGAATGAAGAAAGTTTCGAAATGGATGGAATAAGTAGATCAATGAGAATATCTAGAACAGATCATATGAGAAATGAGTTCATAAAAGAAAGAATGGGAATCGAGGGAAGCATAACGGATGGCATCACTAAAAGACAACTGATACGGTAAGGTGATTTACAACGGATGAATGATGAAAGATTACCAAAGCAGGTCCTAGAATAGCAACCAATAGGGCGCAGAAAAAAGGACGTCCTAAACTGGAATGGCAACAGTAAATCCAAAGATCAATGATCAAAAAAACTTGACAGAAGATGATTGTCAGGATCAAAAGAAATATTTCTTATAAATTCCGGTAGCTAATACTTCATCTCAAAAATAATTTTTAAAACTGCCAAGGAATAAAAGCAATTTTTCATTGATGAGAATTGGACTGCAATATCACAAAAAATATAAATTTTGGTACAAATGTTACCGATTTTGCCCACGAAAACTCAAGGATTTTGTATGAACTTTAATTTAGAATTATTATTTGTTTTTGATGTTTTTTTTTAAATATTAGAAAAATGGGATAATGTTACAAAAATGTTACAATTAATAAAAATTTTATCAGTGGGAGGGGCGGTAAAAAAAATGTGCCTAGGTCGTCAATTAACACTAACGCAGCACTGCTGGCGTAATCTAATTTTTCTGTGATAATACCAACAATTTTATTTTATTAATAAACAGTTGTGTTTTGAATGTCACTTGGCTTGGCTGTGAGATTCTTCCAGGATTTGAGCAGTTGCTAAAAAGAAGTAAAAAATTGTTCTTGTATTTTTTAAATGAATTTTTGCCCAATCCATGATAATGTTAGCTAGACAAATACAATTTTGACTTAAAAATAATTTAGTCCGACCTATTGTGAAAAGGTTGAACTTTTGTGCACATATTCAATGTCTTTTAGTCTAGGTCATTGCAGTTATAACCTAAAATAAAAAATAGACAACTTTTTTAGAGGGCCCTTTGCTGTTGCTGTTGTAGCCCTGGCTTTGCTCATGCAAATGTTTTGCATGTGAATAAAACATAGCACTTTACTTTGAAACAGAATATATTAGAACCAGCATACTTAAACCGAAATAATTGTAGTCAACATGCACAAATTACGTTTCTGCCATAGAGGAGGAAGGTAGCAGAAGCGTTGCAAAACATTGCTAGGGGAGGGGGCAATTGCTATAGAGTTACATAACAACTCTTACCATTACATATTTTAAAGCAGCCAATGTGAAAATAGTTAGATTTTGACATAGGTACTAAATATTTATTAAATATTTTTTTTTTCATATACATATACAGGGGTCCCACATAAAAGGAACTTAGTCGGTATATTGGTAACGGTAAGAGCTACAGTTTTGGTCAAAAGAGAAAAAGTTCCCTACTCTAAGCCCAATCAGACTCTGCATCAAAATTAAAAATATCTACAGGGGATTTCAAAATATCGAGCAAAAACTAAAAGTTGTGATTTTCAAAAACTTGGAATATCTGCATCTGCACCCAAATTCTAAACAATTTTTTAAAAAATTTAGCGGTTTAGTATTAACAACCGGTCAATCGAAAGCTGCTGACAAATTTTTTTTAGGCCTTCTAGTTTTTTAAAACCATAGCCAACTTTGTTTTTTCTTAGGGACGGCATATTGGATTTATACGTCTATAACTAGAGAATTAAAAGAGCTTTTCAACGATCTATAACAAGCCTACTTTTGATTGATGGAAAACGTGAATTTATTTTAAAAAAACCATTTTTCACTTAGTTGGCTATGAAACAAATGCTGTAATTGTTGTCACACCTACGTAACTTTTTGTCAAATATTATTTATTTGTTGGTTAGAGAGTTAAAGTATCTTAATTAATTTTGATATTTTCCAAGGTTTCCAAGTTGGAAATAATTGGACTTATGAGTCTTTCTTTTTGTGATAGAACGCTGGAGAAGCTCAAGGTGTGTACTTGGTTCAATTAATGCCTGTGCTGGGTTTGAGCTATGGAGTGGTTTTTAAATATAATAAATTAATTCAATGAATATCTACTTTAATTTATTTCAACGCTTTGTCATTTGTTTTTAGTTTCTGATCTTGTTTTAAGTTTAATCATCGATAATGTTTCAGTAGTTAACTTTAGTATCACAAATATTTTAAGAATTCTTTTTTGGATTAAACGTAAAAAAGTAAAGTTAAAAAATAAAGGTATTTATAGACAAATCAAATAATTGGCAAAATATTTCCAGTTAGTTATGTATGTAGGTATGAAAAACATAATGACGACTTTAGTTTCACAGCCAACTACTTGAAAAACTGATTTTTTAATAAATTCACGGTTGCCATGGTCCAATGATGCTTGTCATACATGGCTGGAAAACTCTTTTTATGCTCTATTTAGTGACGTATAAAACCCAATATGGCGGCCTAAAGAAATAACAAATTTGGCTATGGTTACAAAAAACTAGAAGGCCTAGAAGAAATTCGTTAACGTAATTTGATTGGCCGTAGCATATACAAAACTACAAAATCTTATAAATATTGTTTACAAGATGGCGGAGATATTTCAATTTTTCGAAAAATAAAACTTTTAGTTTTTGCTCGATATTTTGATTTTAACTTTTGATTAGGCTTAGAGTAGTGCAACTTTTTTTTCATTTAACCAAAATTGTATCTCTTACCGTTACCGAGCGGGGTAGTTTTTTTTGGGAAGAGGTAAACGCTGTTTGATTTAGGAAATGAAACAAAAAATATGTTGTTCCTAATATATTTAACAAATATTTATTCTTGGCGACGGGCTTCATTTTACAATATACTTCATTCGTATTCTTTACAGGGCTTCACAAAACTCTATTTTAATATATTTATCTTTGTGGAAAGTGGTCCGAGAAGTGAACTTAACTGATTGAAATAAATACTTTATACCCAACAAGGATGAGAAAGGATATTAAAGTGAATTTAGTGATGTGTTATAACAAGGTAACAACGAAAAGACTGTTAAAAGAAACACCACTATGAACGTGCGCTGGTGAAAGAGTCTTCGGAGATTAGAACGTTCTAAGAATTGAAGAATTTTGCAGATTTAGAGGAATTATGGATACCGAAAGCCCCGTGATTTGGCCTGCATGGTGTTATTCAGGTAAATACTAAATTCTTATTTTTAGAAACAGTTTAGTTTATATCCGCAGGGCCATTTAAGATATTTGGTGCCCTGAGCGAACCACTACATTGGCGCTCCTATCTCCTAAGAATTCTTTTGAGTCCTTACCATATTACTATTAGTTTTTTAAAAATGGCTGCGATTATAGCTATGGCAGGGTAATAGATAAGTCAAATAAGGAAATCACCTAAAAAAACATATATTCAAGCTGAATTTTTTTATTATTTATTCCTTAGCATAACGGATACATCCTATTCTCCGCCAATATCCTCCTTAAGTTTCGCTAGATATAAGGCCTCAAATGTCCTAAAAATCTGTTATTTTATTTAGTTTTTTTCCCACCCTGTAAGTAACTTGTTTTAAAATGTAGATACTTTATAGTATTAAGCCTGATCCCCACTTGTACAGTTGTACAGAACACGATTAACTAAAACTTAGTTTGCATTAGAAAATTAACTTATGTTTGAATTCCAAAGACCTTTTACTGATCAAAATAGAAATGTAAAGTATGGAGTAAAAGACGAACCCCTTAAAATTAATCTATCTAATAAAAACTGCATAAACTAAATAAAAATATAAAACAATGCGCCCGACATAAATGAACCTCACTTTTAAGCCAAGCGTAGTGGATGCCTAGTATAAAAAGACGTAACGTAACTATCGATCGATTTTAATAGACTAGGCCATGCGATGTGGTTAAATAAAGAGAAGGGACTCATTTCAATAGAAAACTCCTTTGTTTTACATTAAAAAAAAACCGTTTGTGTTAAGATTATTCTCCTAATACTTTTTATAACTAAAAAGTCAAGTATTTATCCCTTTGCTGTTTTGTAGTAGGCAAAAAATTAAATGATTTTCTCTGTTTTATTGTGCCTAGTCTAGTGGCTAGATAACGACAAAATGGCCGACCGATAGATCACCATGGCAGTGTTGCCACAATTGAAGGTTTTCCTTTAATATGAAGGGTTTTGAACAAAGATTTTGGGTAATGAAGGATTGAGGGTTATAATCCGAATTTGAAGGATTTTGACTATTTTGAGGCAAAGTTATATTTTTTGCAAATATGTTAATAAATTTTCCAAACCTAACTTATGTAGGTAAATTTAAATACTTTACTACTAATTTTACTTACTAATTTTGGTTTTTATAATTTATTAGTTAGTTATTGTGTCTCGAATCCGACTCGAGGGACCAAAAATTTGACAACGTCATTTTATTGACAAGATCAACTTTCTGTGGAGAGGTTTTAACAAAACTAAAATATCTGCACTGATAACAAAGATATTGTCACAAAAAACGTTCTTAGGTCTACTTGTGCCAATCTTCAAAAGATTTACTGTTCCAATTGGCATCACGTTTTTATCTAAACGCATCTTAGGGTTACCTTTTGATAAGGTTACCGATTATTAAGTGTCTATACATATAGTATCTTTTACCATATGAACGATTTTTAGATTTCGGAATTTTTGAATTTTCCCTCGTAGCTCCACAACTACAATGGCTGGAAAAACACTTTTATTATCAAATTTTTTTAGGTGACGAAATATGAGGACAGGAATGTGAAATCCCCAATACTCTATCTTTTATAATAAGTGAGTTTCCCATTTAATAAAATCAAAAATGGGACGTCCTGAACACATTAAAGAGAAAAAGTTTAAATAATGCTAAGGTACTCTTTAATTGGTAAAGTATTTTTAATTTGAATCATTTTGCTTTGATTTTGAATTCTCCATTTTACCGAATGGAATATCAACTTATCGAACAAATAAAAAAACATATTATTACGCTATGGCATATGTAAAAGAACAGTTTAAAAAGAACTGGTATTATCTAAAAGAAGTAGTGGCTATAAAAATCTTTTAAACAAGATGTCAGGTCTCTTTAAACACGCATGAACTTTGCGCAATAAATTTTGAAAGCAAACTGTTTTGCTGATTTTACGTGAATTCCAGCTGACTGGGCATAAAAGAAATTCAAGCGATACGGTAAAAAATATTAACTTTTAACCGAATAAGGGAAATCTTTTTAACAGTGCGTGAACTTTTGTAAGTAAAATCGTACTAAATAAGGTGTGTTTGGTCAGCACCAGTGCCGGTTTAAGGGTCTAACGTGCCCTAGGCACCAGCGGCAAGACGGCCCCCCTGCCCCTTAACAAAGCCGCTAAAACCAGGTTCCCACCTACGACTTTCTCGTGCGTGCCCGCGCACGCTTCACATGACTGTTATAACATTTTATATTGAGATCATGTGACGCGTGAGAAGGCACCGACGAGAAAGTCGTAGGTCGGAACCGGGTGTAAAGGAACAAATAGATTTAGTGGAACAAGTTGTATTTAACAAAAATAAATGGATCCATGACGGATCTAATACCTTCCTAGCCCATTAGCACACTCCACGTTATATCAGCCTTGAAAACAGTTTTTTGTAAATATCTCCGAAATGAAAGCTCCTACGAGATTTTTAGGTATTACACAATTTTTTTCAAAAAACGCGCGCTACTATATTCCAAAAACTGCATAATGATGCGACGCTCCGTTAGCATTTTTCAATTTAATTAGCATTGATGAATTTTGACTAAAATCTAATCAGCTCGTTGCAGTATCGAGTACAATTTTACCTAAAAATTTTATGTAAATCGGTTAAGCGGTTAAGGAGCTATCCCGTTACGGACAGATATACATACATACACACAAACAGACCGACATCACGACGATATTGCTAGGATAGGTCAAAATATATCCAAATAACATATTTTTATCGTTATCTAAAAAAAAATTTTTCGTCGAAAATAATACCTTCTCTAGCCATTGCTACGCGGGCTAGGAAGGTAAAAATATTTTTTATTTGAATTTTAGACCAAAGCTCTTTTTATCGATGGTCCGTGAGATGGGTGCAGATTAGTGCATTATCTCCTCTGTCTCTTATGGGGTTGCTGGGTTGAAACGTTGTTTGACTCCATAAAATAATGGTTTAATCAAGTGAGAAGATACTTACAGCACGGAAGGTGATCCGTGCTCATAGCACGGTCTGTAAATAAACTAAATCGGATTTTATAAAATAATTCATTTCAATAATACGAAAAGCGGATAAATATGATTATTTTTACCGTACAAATGATTAACATATAGGTACCTCATTCAATGAGAAATAACAAGTAAGATTTGAAATTATTACACATTTTACAAAAAATACATACCTAATTTAAAAAAATGTCTGTGTGCTGACCGTTAAAAGTTTAAAGTTATAATTTTTTTATTAAGTTGGTTTATTTTATTTCGGTATGCATCAAGGTCGTATATTACACCTCTTTACGGGCGTCCTATAAACTTTGAATACATTTTATCTTTTTACTTGCTAGGGTTGAAACAAAGTTGTTTACATTTACCATAAAAAAATCTGCTTACTTGCATGGGCGCATCCAGGGGGGGCGGGGGCTTGGGGCTCTGACATTAAGATAAAAGTATAGCCAAGTTCTCCAATACAAATTTCAAAATGAAAGGTCCTTACTAGTAGAAATGTTCTCTTAAACTTTGCTATTACAGCCAAACTTGTGTATATTTAATTTAGCACCGTGCCGAAGAGTCAATTTGCAGCCATATCCTGGTTGGTATGTGACGTGATTTTATATAATTTTAAATCTATATGGGGGGGAGAGAGTAAAGTTTTGGAGTTTTTTGATTTTTTCCAAGGGTTTGGTTATAAGTCTTTAATGTCAAATTTCGGCTTGTAGCATGTCTGAAAGTACAGTAGAATTTTGATGATGTATACACGAGTGGTAAATCCGACATTTTTTAAAATTTTGTAACTAGTTTACTGGTTTTTGGAAGTCCATGGCATTTGGAGGAATTGTTAGATCGATCAATGTATACATACGGCTGTGCAAAGTTCGAGTTTCGTAGCTCAATCGCAAGTAGACTTATAGAAAGGGCAAATTTGGGCTGAAATGGTTGCAAGACCTTGGCGGGGCACTGCTGTGCCCCCAGATAATATTAATATTCTTAAAAATGTTTATTGAAATAGTTGTGTACGGTTGTGTAGTTGAAATAGTGTACGAGCCGCAAACCGTAGCGGATCGCGGTGCGGAAACCGCGCGGATTGTTGTTCGCTATAGTAGCAGTCACGGTAATCCGCACGGTCTTCGCATGCACCGCGTTAGATGCCGGCGTCCGCTCATCCGTGCGGTCATGCGGATGACAGTCTGCACATATTTCGGTAAACCGCTGTGCTTTGTTGCTCTTAGTGCGTTATTAACCTTTTTATTGTGTTCAGTATATTCGAAGATACCTATATCACAAATTTAACCTATATTATTTAACAATTTTATGTTCTCCGTCTACTTCTGGTTATGATGGTTTATTATGCCTATCCTTTTTATTATTGCGTTTTTCTGAGAGCTGCTTAATTATTGTTGTTAAAAGTTGATCTATAACTTCTATATTTGTGCATATCTCTTGCAGTTTTCCATTTTATTTTATCTTCTGAAATCGTCATTATTTCCTTTCTTCGCTTAACTTATATTATGAATGACTGATTAAATTAATGCAGTCAAATAGCGACATCTTTGTCTAACATCGCTATTTCGCTCTTCTAGATTGTTTTACATTCGCGGTCAAAATGTTTTTGAACTATTCTTTTAATCATTTACTTTCTAAAAAAGGGCGTGAGAGACAAAAAACCACAAAATGTAATATCAAAGTAAAACTTTTACTTCTTTTACAGATGATTAAGCAGTTGCCAGTTTTGTCGAGTAGAGTGCTTACATTTTAAATGCATTTATTTATTGATCAATTATTCTTGGTTAATCTCGCCTGACGCTCGTCTTATTTACATTTCCTGCATTGACTTCGAAAGTCAACTTTGTTGAACTATTTGGTTGAATACCAGTGGCATTGCTAATCAAAGTAGGGTAGGCGAAAATTCATAAAATTAGAATAAGTCTCGAGAAATTACTTATCAAGCTAATAGGTAACCAACTGAGGTGCGTTTGAAAATAAAAGGGGTGGGTAAGGTGAAGGAAGGGTAAGGCAATATTGATGACGTCATCGAAAAAGTCAAATTACCCTAGGGAAATATCGCCTTATAAATTTTCGAAAGCATGGTGATTGTTAGCATATGATTTGGAATTTTTTTAACTTGAGAATTTTTTAATACGTATTTTTACTTTTCTAGTTATAGATTTATTTATGTAATCGTGTGTGAAATATAATATGAAAAAAAAAAAAAAACAATAAACATTTTAAGTTAAGCGCTGGTGCGCAATCGCGGGTGAATCTCGCCTCGGTCCTGACAGCGGTGAATTAGGCGCACCCCGGGTCATCACCTTTTTGATTTTCGAACGCAGGTGTATGACGTCATCATTTTGACCATGATAATTTTCGAACGATTTTAGGCAGCCCAGGTATAACCTTTATCCTAGGCTGACAATTTTCAAATGCACCCCTGCAAAAAGAAAATCTCTCTTTGAGAATAGTCATTTAGCGAAGCGTTTTTTACTTAACTACCTACAGCACGGCGAAAGAAAGGGTAATGTTTTTCGCTTGGGATATGTATGTAGGTAACTTTGTGTCACGGTCGAGGCCAAACGGCTGAACCCATTTTGACAAAAAGGTTATCGTTGAATTGCTGCTGATCCCGAAGGTGCTATAGGCTATATATTATTTTAATCAAGAATCAACATGACGGTCGTCAGACGCCATTTTGTCATATGATGTAAGCTTTAAGACATACAAATTACCTAAATTTCAGGCGATTTTAATGAAATTTCTTTGATCACCCATTGCAAATGTACTCTTATTTGATGTAATTACTTTGGAGTTTGTTCTGCTCCCACCCAGGAGGGGATCCTGTCATTCCCCCCACCCTCTTCAAAAACCATATTCGCATAATTTTATCAAGTATAGGTCGATATCAAAAATGCCTTCTGCAAACGCTTTAAGATTTTTTTCCAACACAATTTTAGTAGTTCCCGGAGTTCCCCCCTCCCTGTTCCTTATTCCTACCGGTCCTCCTTATTAGTAATAGTTATACCTATAACTTTTACAAATATAGAGCGATTTCAAAATTTCTTTCTGCACACGCTTTAAGATTTTTTTCAACACCATTTTACTAGTTCCCCGAGGGGTGGCTCGATCGCCGAAAGGAAAAATACCTACGGTATTTCCTGAGGTATTTTCTGGTATTTCCTTAAATTTCAATGGTATTTCCCAGTGGCCGCTCGTTCATAGGTTTGCAGGTTTGCGCAACCCCCAAAAAATATAGGAAAAATAATAAAAGACCTACAGTCGAACCTCTATAACTCGAACCTGAAGGGACAACCAAAACAGTTCGAGTTATGGAGGGTTCGAGTTATAGAAACTCGAGTTACATAGGTTAAAATACATGTAAAAAGTGCAGGGACCGCTTAAAAGGTTCGAGTTATAGAGGGGTTCGAGTTATAGAGGTTCGAGTTAGAGAGGTTCGACTGTATTAATTATATATTTTTAAATTCCCACCAGAATTATGTACATTTATACGCTACTACCGCACTACTACGCACCTCTTATATCGCGCGCGCTGGCCGCCCACAGCGACAGCTTTATCTCAAGGTTTGCAGCTCAAATGCAACCCAATTCGCCTATGACAAAGCGCTCGAGATTTGGTTTCTATGCGTGAATTTCAAAGCCGTCCCGTAAAGCTCAGTGAGGTTGCATGTCGACTGCAAACCGATTGTTTAATTTGCATGCTAATTTCTTATTTTAATTTGTCGTGTAGTCCGTTTAAGTAAATCCCGATAGGTGTGTATTGAATGTTAATTTTGTAATTTATTCCTTTATTATTAAAGCTTGATCCGTATATTTGTGTGTTAAAAAATTACGATTCTCCTTTGCAACCTCCAGATTTTTATTCTACGAGCCGCCACTGGTACTTCCTAGTATTTCCAAAGCACTTCCCGGTATTTCCTAGTACTTTCCAAGTATTTCCTGGTATTTCCCCTAACCTGTACACCAAAAGGAAATACCGAGCCACCCCTCCGTTCCACTCCCAAAAACAAAAAAAACAAAAACAAACAAAAGCAAAACAACAAAAAAATAGAAGGTAACACTGTTTGCGTAGAAAGTCTATACCCGTACTTTTCGGGTCACGCTAAATGAATGGTAAATGCATAGTCAAGCGCGGATCTGAGTCAAAATCTAGGGGGTAATGGTCGACGAAATTTTTTTTTGTAATATATTTTTTTTTCTAGGGGGGGTAATTTTCCTGCTTTCCACTATTTTATAAGGAAAAAGTGCATTTTTTTTTCTAGGCGGGGTTAACTACCCCGTTTTCCCCCCTAAAATCCGCGCTTGTGCATAGTGCTGAATAAAAATTAAACCTAAAATTTGGAAATAAAAAACTATTTAAATAACAAAAACACCCAACTGCTAAATCTACTTGTACCTACTAGTTGCAGTTGGGTACAAAATTACCCAATAACATGATTCATAAAAATAGAAAACTGTATAATTAGCGCATTAAAACTAAAAGTTGAAGGATGTCGTATAATATATTTATTCTCGATAATGGTAGCAGCTATAAAAAAATTACAGGAAACCAAAAAGTTTCACCACTTGAAAGCACAGCAAAAAAGTTGAGTGGATAAAAAAGGAGCACAAACCCTGAAAAAATATCAGTCTGTAGATTTTTGAAAGCAGTTGACAGACAAAAAGACCAATAAGTTGGTATTTTCCTTCCTTGGTGATAAAACCATTCCATCTTAAACGCACCCTACGATTGACACCGGTAAGTATATATTTTGTACCTGTGTCCCCTTTGGAACCTTTTATACCAGCAAAAATCTTTGAAACTCTAAGAAGGTCATCAGGTTATGTTGACATGAAACGAAAAGATCACAAAACAGGTATCCAAATCTTTTACGCAGTGGCGTAACGAGCTGATTGGTTTTGGGGAACATAAAGCCCAATTCTTCAAAAACGATTTTTAATTTTAATAAATAAATAAATAACTATATACACATCTTAGTAACAAAGAATCATTAGAGATGGCGATATTCGCATTCCATGCGCGTTTCAATATAACCACCAACAGCAAGAAACAATTAGACCTTTTAATAAAAAGTGAAAACCATGCATTGGAAAAAAAATTGGTATTAATTACAGCTTAAAGCTAAACAGATACAAAAAAAATATATTCAAAAAATACATTTTATTGTGCCCTTGACACACTATGGATCCTTTTTTTATATCGGGGGGAATTTGTTAAAACACTCCACCGCACAGTATCTAAAACCCGGTTCCCACCTAAGACTTTCTCGTGCGTGCCTGCGCACGCGTCACATGACTGTCATAACATTTCATATTGAGATCATGTGACGCGTGAGCGGGCACCCACGAGAAAGTCTGAATCCCGGCTCCCACCTACGACTTTCTGGTGGTTGCCCGCTCACGCGTCACATGATCTGAATATGAAATGTTATGACAGTCTTGTAACGTGTGCGCGGGCACGCACGAAAAAGTCGCAGGTGGGAACGGGGTTTTACAAATTTTGCTTAGAATTTATCAAGGAAGAGTTTTATCGATGTTTGCTGACTAACACCCGGTTCCCACCCACGACTTTTTCGTGGGTGCCCGCTCACGCGTCACATGATCTCAATAGAAAATGTTATGACAGTCATGTGATGCGTGCGCGGGCACGCACGAGATAGTCGTAGGTGGGAATTACGCTTAAGAACATAAGTTCTCAAAGTCCTCACGGCCTCCCCTACTTTAGCCATTTTTATGATACCTTTAACGAAAATTTTGGCAAAGAATACCTCGGTAATTTAAGTTCCTGCTACAAATGCATAGACATTTTGTTACCCCAGCTTCGCGTGTTAAATTTTTATTTAGCTTAATGACAGTTGTAGGTAAATCTCAATACTCGCAAGCAATTTAACAATATAATTAAGTACAGGGGCGTGCGGCGAAACGTGAGACAACGGAAGCAATTTTTTCAAAACTTGCTTATATGTATTTTACTATCGTTTGTAGTTTTCTGTAAACTTTAATTTCTAGCTTTAGCCTACCGTTATTTATGATACCTATTTATATTTTCATTAAAACTTTCTAAAGTAACCTTTTTGTTTACCAAAAACACACTATACACTCATGTGTTTGGTTTTAACGGCCGTTGCAATATCCTTTACCAAAACCGCACTGTGAAGCGCGTAGATAAGGAATCTAACAGGCTGCTTATTTGAAGGCTAAAGGGCGCGAACTCAATTCTCGCATTGGACTGGCATGCTCTAACTTCCCACTATGTTTTACATAATGAAAGAAGCAATTGTTTCTGCAACGTACAGCGCGAGGAGCCAGCAGTTGTCGAAAAAGGGACGTTGTTCTCGGGTTAACTCAAGACCTACAGTTAATGAATTCTTATTTGTTTTCTACGCGTACGAAAAAGACAACTGCTTATATTGTTGTTGTTTCTTATACGCCTTTCTATTAGATACAAATAGGTATATAACATAAGATGCCGCTTTTCTAGTACATAGATACGGTCGCCCACTTTTTTAATGTCATATAAGAATTATTTAAACTCCTCTGAAAACGCAGGCATTTCAGCAAAATTTAAAAACTGCTAACGAAATTTGTTTACTAAATCATGATACTTATTTGAAACCATGCGGTGTTGCCAAACAGCGCAATACTTCTTTGTATTCTAGAAATGTTAGAAATTAGCAAACGTGAAATTTAGTACCCGTGAATTTAAAAATCAAACAAGTTTCGTGGCTAATCGGGTAAGAAGGAGTTTTTGTTTCTATCATATTTTTCCGTGGCTAGCTTCAAAGCTTAACCTCACAGGGGTCCAAGATCTAATGAACACCTAATAAGTGTTGACAGTTAACTGTTTCGTCCTTATGGGACTCCTCAGAACACTGCTTGGTCAATGTGACACTCTTGCGGAGTTAATTAGACGGTTTTATCTATAATCCTATGTAAATATTGAGAAAACTCTCGCAAGAAGCGACATCTACTGAGATACGGAAGAAACCAGAACAAGAGCAGGCGAAAATCCACTGCTATACATATCGATCAATGAAAAGATCAATTACAAATAAAAGGAAACAAACTAGTCCGTGACCTAGGACAGCTCTTCTGCCTTTCAGGCCAGATCAACGCTCATTTTGTTTTTACCCGCCATCAAGACACGTGAGCACTGATTGACGCCGATTGACGCTCACATGTCTTGATGGCGGGTGAAAACGCAATAAGCGTTGATCGGGCCTGAAAGACAGAAGAGCTGTCGTAGGTCACGGATTAGTTTGTTTCTTTTTATTTATAATCGATCTTTTCATTGATCGATATGTATAGCAGTTTATTTTCGCCTGGTTTTGTTCTGGTTTCTCTCGTATCTCGGTAGAAGGCGCTTCCTGAGAAAACTGTCTTCTCACTATTTACATAGGATTAGAGACAAAACCGTCTAATTAACTTCGCAAGAGTGTCACATTGACCAAGCAGTGTTCTGAGGAGTCCCCTAAGGACGAAACAGTTAACTGTCAACACTTATTAGGTGTCCATTAGATCTTGGACCCCCATGAGGTTAAGCTTTCAAGCTACCCACGGACAAATATGAGAGAAACAAAAACTCCTTTTTACCCGATTAGCCACGAAACTTGTTTGATTGTTAGAAATTAAATGACTTTAAAAAAATGGGTGACTGTCCGCGCAAAATATATTGTCTGATTTCCTAAGGGAAGCAATGCTTCTCCTGCTTACATGGACCGCACGCCCCTGATTAAGCACTCTTATCTGCTAAATTACTTCATTTTCGCGAGCAGATTTTGACATGTTTAATTTTCCTAATTCGCAAATTAAACAATTTTTGCCTTTCCTTTTGACTGTAAGACATTGCATGAAGAGTTTTCTTTTCAGCAAATCTTCGCTGTGTTTTGAAACTTTACAAAACTATTCAAACAAGAAGACGAACGGACTCGAATTTCTAAAGTTGAGACGTTAAATTCTCTTTTAGGTGAGAAACCCTTTAACAAGAAATTTAGTTCATTTATTTAATAAAGAAAAATTATAATTTTATTGAACAAAAGTTATAATTAACATTTATTTAAAACTAAGGTTTAAGAAGCATTTTTTACTAGGCTAGGTATATTTTTACCTTCCTAGCCCGCGCAGCAATGGCTAGAGGAAGTTTTATTTTCGACAAATTTTTTTTTTCAGATAACGCCGACAATGTGTTGTTTTGACTTATCTTAGCAATATTGTCGTGATGTCTATGTGTGTGTACGTAGCACGATAGCTCCTAAACAGCTGAACTGATTTTCATAAAATGTTTAGGTAAAATAGTATTCGACACTTTAACGAGCTGATTAGATTTTGGTCAAAATCCATTAATGCTAATGACAGTTTTTTGACAATTATAAAATGCTACCTTTTTAACGGAGCATCGCATCAATAAGCGGGTTTCTGAATATAGTAGATTATATTTTGCTCAATAATTTGTGTTTTAACCAAAAACTTCGTAGGAGCTTTAGTTTCTGAGATATTTACAAAAAACTGTTTTCAACGCTGCTATATCATGGCTTTACTTGAAGTGTGCTAATACGCCCGATAGGAAGGTATCAGATCCGTCGCAGATCCATTTATTTATATCTTTAAATTTCATTTTTAAAAAAAGACGCAAAAAGTAGTAAGTTCAACAACTATTTTTACAAACTTTCTTAAAAAAAGTCTTCTGTTTCCTGTTTTTTATAGTTGTTTACCTAACAAGTGTGGTACAAGAGTAATTACCCCCCCCCCCCTTCAGAGTAAAAAAAATATCTAAGGTATAAAGACTGGTGGTTACTAGAGTTAAGGTACAGCCTAAAAAAATTCTTGACTGAAGAACGCATAGGAAAAAAGCGTACACGAAAAAAATTGCACGCGGAAAAGAGTGCCCACGGAAAAAAGTGCCCACGGACAAAAGCCCATACCGAAAAACCGCAACCAGGAAATACTTAACTAAAGTACTAATAACACCGGCACATAACATTAAAAATTGCTCTGTACATTTGAGCAACCCAAATATGTTGGAGCATAAATCTGCCCTATTTTTGCAAAACCTAGCTACTCCAGTTACTAGGTTTTGCAACATATAATATATTTTTTTTGTATTTTCATCTCTTACGGTTTCGCGATAATAGTCAATTCAATTGAATCGGTGAATGGAAGAAAAAACCTGCATTATTTCAAAAAGGAAGAAAAATGTGTTGTGCACAGGAAACTTATTCCATATGCTAGTTGGAGTTGTTTTATAGAAAAATAAGATTTAATATCTAACCGGAAATGTGACTTTTTGCCAAAAAAAAATACGATTTTGGACCCTTCTTCCACTCAGTTGGACCCTTCTTTCACTCACCGATTCAATTTTATTATTTCCCATTAGCTAAATGTCAAAATATTTTAGAAAAAACGCTCTCCTGAAAAGTTACCAAAAACTTAGTTACTAGGTTTTGTAAAAGTAGGGCAGAAATATGGGGCATACCCATTCATTACCATACGCGATGCTTGAAGCCAGGACCCCCATTTAATTCTTAATATTCTGTTTTCGTGTAGACAGGATTACGGTTCCTGCGCATGCGTCAGTTTTGGTGATTTTGGAACATACTCCGTTATGTCACTACATCATTTGACAATTGTCAAAAATTTAGGGTTATGTCTATTATTTATTTTCTAATTATTTCATTGGGTGAAAATTTATCAAATTGTGGATTAAAATTGTAGTTTTTTTCTAAAATTAGTTGTGCAGATTTATTGTGGAGACCATGAAGGGTGTCGGTTCGGTTCGGTTCGGTTCGGTTATAATGACATTTATAAACCACTCTTCACTTTATTTACAAATTATAAAGAAATATACAAGTAGTTACGTACGGAATGACACTCAATTACTTGTTCTGGACATTTTTCCACAAACCGCACATATTTTACACATAGTCAGAAAAAATATAATTTTACTCGACAAACGCAACACAACACCGCAAAAGGTAAATAAACAACAAATATAGCATCTACCCAAACAGCAGCTGTGCGTCTATGTAAAAAACACACGCATACGCACTTGAAAATTCGCGTCTGCGAATTTAAATTTGTCAATGTTTCCAAGGCAAGCTATGAGAGCTTCACTTTTCAATTTTTTGAACATGTATTTATGTTCTAACGTATTTGGAGCCACCTGCCTATCTATGTATTTGTCTTTCGGTGCGCCAAATACGGGGTTTGTTTTGTCCGTACAAAATTTTAAGTAAATTACGAAAAACTTGATTAAATCATTGCAATAGTTTCATGGTGAAGTTGCAAACATGGTACATTTTCAAAGCCAACAAATAATTTATTATTTAAATTAGATAGATAAGATTAATCTCAATTAAAAAAAATAGAATGCTATTAAACTACTTCGCAGAACTGATACTTTGAAAAGCAACGTTGACATCATTCAATTCAAAAAATTTTTTTTATTGCTTTCCATGTTTCAGTCGGCTTCAAAAAGTGCAACATTTTTACAAATTGCTCGAAATTTTGGGGCTACACGGTCAAAACGGACCCAGAATAATTAGGTCTGATCAAAGGTATATATCACTTTTTATTTTACCTTTGACTTGTTTTCACTGCTACGACCAATCAATAATAATAGTTTAAAATATACTTTCTCACTTATGCTTCTATGATAATAATGAACCTTAAAGGTAAATATTAGAAGTTCTTGGACAAAATGGATCAATAATATCCAAAAATATTTAAATATTTCAAAATAATTAAAGCCTACTTTCCAAAAATGTCAAAGTTTTAAATATTTCGATAATTTTTAAACTTTTTATGAATCTTAAAAAAATTCAAAAACTCTCAATAATTTTCAAAATTTAAAAAAAATAGTTTTTATTTAAATTCATATATTTAACAAATTTGAAAAGTTTATTAAATTTTTAATATAGGTAGATATACCCCTTTTCTTGGTAAAGTTGAGATGCTGATCGAGAAATTAACAATTAACCTATTAATTTTTTTAAAATATAGCCAAAAAATTTCTTTGTGTGTGTGATTTCCCTTTGCGCTGTTTTACAAAATGAGCTTTTCTCTTTGCACGCTTTTTTGATCTACGCCTTTTCTGTTTGTACTTTTTTCCGCACGAATACATCATATTCACTTTTTTTCTGTGCACTTATTTACGGTCACCACTTTAAGATTCCCCCCCCCCCCAGACTTTTGTTTCAGAACCGCCGCCGTTGGTTTTTACTGTATAGACATTTTTTATTGATATAAAGGGTGACAATTTAAAAACAATCCACCCCAGGTATTTCGAGAACCGATAGACATATTTGCCTAATTCCGAAAACTGTTCGAGGGACTGGAGGGGGAATGGTATTTATGTATTCAATGCCTTGGTCGGATCAACCGTGTTGGCACACGCCATGCCCATCAGTTTTTTTTAAATTGGACCCCCCCTTTGTGATACCTCTTTGGAACGGGTTTTGCATCAGCTTTACAATGGTGAATGTTTTTCCTAATTTGCGATAGCGGTTTTTAAGATATTAGCGGTTAAATTGTAAAAACATTGATATTTTTACCAAGGAAATAATTTGATTACCGTTTACAAAATACCCTAAACTTAATTTAAAAGTTCATCGAAAAATGCAAATTATGCATTCAGAATGTTGCCGGGCCTCACCACCTCGGTACAGACCACGCCCATTTTTAAAAAGTAGTGGACGTGGTCTGCTCCCAGGGATTGAGGCCTAGAAACATTCTGAATGCATAATTTGCATTCTTGATGAACCCTTAAATTAAGTTTAGGGTATTTTTTAAACGGTAATCACGTCCTTTCGTGGTTAAAAATATAATTTTTTTTACATTTTAACCGCTAATATCTTAAAACTGCCATTTTAAATTAAGAAAAACATACACCGTTGTAAAGCTGATGCAAAACTCTTTCCAAAGAGGTATCACAAAGGGGGGAATCCAATTTAAAAAAAACCTGATGGGCGTGGCCTGCGCCAACACGGTTGATGCGACCAAGGCGTTGAATACATAAATAACGTTCCCCTTCCAAACCGAATAGTTTCAGGAATTACGTAAATATCTCTATCGGTTCTTGAAATACCTGGGGTGGATAGTTTTTAAATTGTCACCCTGTATAACATTATTATGATAATGGTAAAAGACCAAATGTGTGTAAAATGTTAATACATTTTTCTAAAAAATATTGAATAGGTGCCTTTGCGATAAAATTTTTGGAAACAATTCAATTATTGGAGAGAGTTTAAGATAAAGGAAAATTTTAGTTCATACATAAGTTTTTCAGTGTACTGGGTCAATGAGGCCCAATCGGGATCCGCGTAACTGTAAGTTTTTTACCACTCCATTACATTTTTCTAAGTTTTCTGCATGAGATGGATAAAGTTTACAAGGAAACAAGAAGCACTCCCCCTTTGTGTTTAAGCAAGCAAGTCATTCTCAAAGCGACGAAGTTTTTAGTATCTTGGATTAGTTTAAAATTAGAAATTTTTTGGGTAACTTAACTTCTTAACCTATTGCGTATGATGATTTGGTCACCCAAAAGTCCAGTCTAGACATGATACTGGGTCCGTTGTGCAGTATGCAAATGTGAAATATCATTCTTCTGCTGCGGCACAAATCATAGTTTCGCGCCATTCCGTTTCCTCTCCCATTTCACGAACAGGAGGTGCCTCTTCCACTGCATTTGTGACAAAAATTGACACATCCTGTTCGTTGGGTTTGGGTTTTTTAAACCGTGCTACGAATATGCTTGAAATATCCCTTCCCTCAAACATGACAACAAATACATTTGCCACACCTTGACAGCTATATCCCCCGAAATACCAGTGAACCATCTGTACTTTTTCCTGAACGCTAAATGTAATACGCGGCATGGCTTGAGCTAGAATTTGCATAAAAAACGAATACCCACTTCTCACCTGTTCCGCTGCACACCATGGAATGACGAAAACTTCGTGATGGCGAGAGGTCACTAAAACAGCAAAAAATATTTCAAGACACCGCCCAAAAATATATTGTTCTCTCTTTTACCTCTCTCTCACACACATTCAGCCCAGCAAGCAGTCTATGAATCCTATAGCTTTTAACCGTAGTGTATATCCAGCTGAAACCCTGATTTGGTAGGCCAAATATTAGACCGCCGGCGTTGCGCCGCAACATGATCACTGCGCTTCTTTTATATCAATTTTTATGGGATATCTATTTATAAAAGACTCTTCATTCCGAAAATTTTCCTGCATAAGAAGAACTAATTATTTTAATATTTTTTCAATTTCATATTCTTTTACAAACAATTCAAAAACGATTCATACATAAAAACTAGTATCTAAGTCGTGTTAGATACTCTACAATTATTTTGTCATGGGCAAGTCATAGCTTTTGATGTCGTAACAAAATAATTTAAATAATGCTTAATTAAAAATTCCAATCTTTGAAGCAAAATAAAAAGTTGTTCAGATTTAAAAAGTTTTGAGGGGTGTTACCCCAAACAAAAACTCATTTAATTTTATATTGTCGTATAAAATTACAATTAGTTGATTTATAATTATGATCGATGAGATGTTTAAACATTACAAGATCATTAACAACAGAATCAGTTCGTGCTGAGATGTTCATTTACCACTCTTGTAACTAATGGTCTTGATTTCAAAGCTAGAATTTCATTGAATGGATCATCTGATTGCAAATGAATATTATTGGTTATTATACAACAAAAAATATGCACAGGTGCAGGTTATTGCAAATCTGCTAATTATTTTGCAGTAATCATTATGCGGATTCCAATTTGTGTTCCTTTTGTAAATAATATCAAGAAAAATATCCAATGAAATCAGCAAATGAATATTTATATGAAGCAGTAAACTACTACTTTATTTTGAAACAATAAATCTAGTATACATAAATAGAAAATTAAGGAAACTTCAAAAAGACTAGCAGTAGTAAGGCGACAACTTTATTTATATATACAGGGTGTTTGCTAACTTTGTTATTATTAAAGATAGAAAAGCTTAATTTGGCAAACTAGTAGAATTCTCCCCAAGAGAAAACAAGTATCGAATGCAAACTAATCAATTATATACCTGTCAAATTTCAATAAACCGATAAAATGGGTATTTGTTAATTAATAAAGTCTAGCACAATCTGCCTTATTTTACAGAACAACTGCGCAAGTGCAGATGTTAAAAGAAAGCTAGCATATAATTCAGGTTTTCATTTTGACTACTTGTAACCGAGTTAGCATGAATATTGTTACACCTTATGGCATTTTCATGGATATTAAAAAAAGTAATTCTTTAACAAGTCCTTAAAGTATGGAAGAGAAAATGCCAAAACATGGGAATTCCGTTGGACGAAACCACCTTGTATACTTTAGTAGTGGCTCAGGATTATGACGACCTCGAATATATGACACGAAAACTAATAGAAGAGTACAATAAGTGGGGACTAAAGGTTAATCTCAATGAGGCAGAGTATATGTGTATCGGTGGAATGAAACAGGATCTAATCTTAAATACAGGCAGCGAATTCAGTCCTGTGATGAGTATAAATACTTAGGTCTAAAAATTACAGCTGACGGAATACTAGACAAAGCTATAAAAGATCGAAACGTACAGGGAAGAAAAGCAATAACGTTATTAAATGGAATAATTTGGGACCAAAGTATATCAAAACATAACAAAAAGCTTATATATAACACAATTGTAAAAAGTATTATTACATACTGCTCAGGATAGAACAGAAAAAATGCTTTCCGCTACGGAGATGGACTATTGGAGAAGAGCAGCAGGGAAATCGAAAAGAGAAAGAGTTACAAATCAAAGAATAAGAGAATTTATTTAGAGAAATTATGGCAGTGGGGGAACGTGCTTTAGTGAATGATATAAGAACAAAGCAACTGGTGTGGTACGGACATGTACAAAGAATGAATGATGAAAGACTACCTAAACAAATACTACAATGGAAACCAACTGGCCGAAGAAAGCGAGGAAGGCCAAGGAGAAGCTGGAGAGAAGGAATATACAGTGAAATAAGAATAAGAGGCCTATATGATGAATTATGGGCAAAGAGAAACGAGTGGAGATTGGGTATCGTAAGACGTAGAATGTTGTGAAACCGATAAATATATATATTCTTTATTGAAGAATGCCATATACAGTGTATACACGGATTGAGTGCAGGTAAGGTAGGTACAAATGACAAAAAATAAATCGATTTAGATTTTGATCTTTTGGAAATTGCTCTTGCTTTGTCTCAAACTAAGACGTTAAGAAAATGAGCCAAATCGATAAATATATAGGGTGGTTTAGTAGGCTAATTTGATGATGTAAGCATTAAACGACAAAAAAATTTGAATTTAGATTTTTATTTTCTAGGAATCGCTTCTGCTTGGTCGCAAACTAAGATGTTAAAA
This sequence comes from Aspidapion aeneum, assembly GCA_963576565.1. Classification (NCBI taxonomy): domain Eukaryota; kingdom Metazoa; phylum Arthropoda; class Insecta; order Coleoptera; family Brentidae; genus Aspidapion; species Aspidapion aeneum. The sequence continues at coordinate 84,140,686 of OY755044.1, read as the reverse complement.
AAATGAGTCAAATCAATTATTATACAGGGTGGTTTAGTAGGCTGATTGAGAGTTGTTTAGAATCAAAAGTTACGGCAGATTATCAATTTTCAGAAATATCAGCCAACTTTGATTTTGTCGGTTATAAAAAATTTTCTTTAGACGATTTTACCTGATTTTTCTGAAAACTGAGAAACGGCTGTTACGTTTAATTCTAAACAACATTTCTTAATAACCGTTTCTGATATCTCTTAAAAAAAAGTTAAAAAAGTTAAGTTACTTTTAACACTTTTTATCGAATCCGCCTACTAAACCACCCTGTATATTGATTGATTCAGCCCATTTTCTTAACATGTTAGTTTAAGACCAAGCAGGAGCAATTCCCAGAAAATCGGAATCTAAATCGAAAATTTGTTGTCATTTATACCTTACGTGCACTCAATCCGTGGACACACTGTAGATATTGGCTTAAGACTATTACTGCTAAGATTAACTCGGCTGTCTTGTTATTTGTACTTATCGACACATCGAAACCAGCAACATGACTTCGAACTTTAAAGAATTTGCCTACTCAAATGACAAAAAAGAAGCAAAGTTCTGCGTCCGTCGTCGACTGGTTAAGAATTCCTGCGGGTTCTCACTTCACTTGTGGAATATTTAGTAGCCAATATTGTTTTACCATGCGAAACACGTATCTTCGATTCTTCAGATTGATTGGGTTTAGAGTTCGTTACTACACAAAGGTCAACATGTTGTTAGGCAGTTTAAGCAAACATTTGTTAATATAATTATCATATGTCTACCTACGTAACGGACAAGATATTCTTTTTTTTTCTCATAAATAATTATTTTTTCTGTAAACATCGGTCGTCAGCCCAGTGTTATTAGTACATAATATGTATATCATTGCATTTATAAATTGATTTGATGATAGTCTTTCTGTAAACTATAAACCGTTTATATTATTTTTGAAATTTTTGGTATTTAAGGTCGCTAATTATGATTTTTAAATTAAAACTTAAAAAAAAATCAAAATGACGGATTTTTGCTTTATTAACCGATGCATTAAATTAGAAACTTTGGGATGTCTAAGGTTACCGATTATGAGCTTTAATTTAAACCTGCCAAAAGTCACAATGGCGATCCACTATGGTAGCCTTTTCCTTTTAATAACCGATATGTAAGTATAAATTTGGAATTTTAAAAGGTTAAAGGTCGTTGATTAGGATTTTTGAATAAAACATTAATTATTATTATACACTGTGTCCATTTAAAACTTTCCACACAGGATTTTTCGAGAACTGCTTAAAATTTTTAAAAATACCGAGACACGTCGATTTGGTTTGCGAGGAGGATACTTTTTGGCTATCCTGAAATTTTTGTAGAACGCACAACCTTCGAGGGGTATACTTTACCCCTATATTTTGAATAGGGAAAGTGGGTCTAGTGATACTTTGCTTTGAAGGCCTTTTGAATGTCCTTACAACCGTGTGAAAATTTCAAAAATCTATCCATTAGTTTTTGAGATAATTGCCTTGAAACTTTCAAATTTAACATAAACGGATAAAATAAAAATTTAATTAGAATTTTATATTTTTCGGATTTAATTTTTATTTTATCATTCCATGTTAAATTTGAAAATTTGAAAGCAAATATCTCAAAAACTATTTGATGGATTTTCGAAATTTTTACACGGTTGTAAAGATATTCAAAACAGCTTCAAAACAGACCCACTTTCCCCATTCAAAATATAGGGGTAAAGTTTACCCCTCGAAGTGGGTTCGTGCTACAAAAATTTCAGGATAGCCAAAAAGTGTCCCCCTCGCAAACAAAATCAACGTGTCTGGCATTTTTAAACATTTTCAGCAGGTCTCGAGAAATCCCGGGTGGAAAGTTTTAAATGGGACACAGTGTATAGATATGTATTAAATCATAAAAGTCATCGCAAAATTTTAAAATTAATGCATGTCGGCTCATTAATGGAAATTTCCAGCATTTTGATTTTTTTTAAATTTATTTTATTATTAAATTCACCGGCTATACGCACCCCAAAGTGCCAAATTTATCACATATCAGTTCATAAATGGAAAAATGGAATTATTTTCAAGCTTAATTTAAAAATCAAAATCAGCGACTTAAACACCCTAAATTTTTACATTTAATACATACATACGCCATTTCGGATTAGTCATTTTAAATTTGTTTGTGATAAAACATATTTATTTGCTTAGTTTTTTGAAACTCTAAACATCCGTCAAAATTGGAAACTGAAACTACGGCGGCGGGCGGCGAATCAGGTCGGCGCGGCGCCAGCACAAGTTGTTCTGGTGGCAAATTAGCCGCGGTGATGGGGCGGCGGCGAATTGTGCCATTCCCCTTGTTTACTATGCAAAACGCAAAAAACTTCCCCGTTCAAATACCTAGATTCGCCCCTGCGAAGAGTCTGAACACGAAAAATAGTGTTCGACACTGTAACGAGCTGGATCCGAATAAGGTAGAATACAGGTATAATTTGTTTTATAACCAAAAACTTTGTAGGAGCATCCATTTCTGAGATATTTACAAAAAACTGTTTTCAAGGCTCACTTGGAGTGTGCTAATGGGCTAGAAAGGTGTCAGATCCATCATGGAGCCATTTACCTTATTTTTGACAATAAAAAATATTGGTAAAACATCCAAGGTAGATAAAACCTGATTGCATGGCATGCACGAATCTTTAACAACAATAAATGCAAACCGCTTCTTGATTCGACATTCATCACCTACTCGTGTAGACTTGACGTATCACGGTCATTAGATCGGCATACACAGTAACATTACAAACTGTGTACCTACTATTATACAGGTTTAGGCAAAAAATAAAGAAAATTACCAAATTAGAATTTTCTAAAACAACTTTTTTCGATTGCTTTGAGCACTGGGCAGCAAAAGAATCTTTAATTAAGAGCCGAATAGATTACAGAGATACAGACTTAATAGCCAATATATATATAGCGAAGCAACAACATCAATCAAAATCCACGGCGAAACCAAGCCAATCCGCATAAAAAGAGGTGTCAAAAAGGGTAACACAATATATTCTTAAACTATTTAACTGTTTCTAAAAATTTAGATTGGGAAGAAATAGGCATCAAAGTAAGCAGACAATACCTTAAAAACAAGAAAAAAGAACTGATACAAATGCTGGAAAAACTGGATACGACAGCTAAAAATATAGGCTTGAGTATAAACTACACTAAAACTAAAACCAAAAGAAAATACTCTGCCAATCTATGGGCACCTAAGCTCACACTAGGTACTATAGTTATAGTGTGAGCTAATATAATCAAAAACTGAAATATATTTTATTCAACTCCAACTCAATTACCTTTCGTTTGATACCACACAAGCCATGTTTTGACTTAAACTTAAATTTTTTTAGTCTACCCCCCACCCTTTTGAAAAAACTAAAATGTATTTTGTTTAACTCCAGACTCAATTACCTTTCGTTTGATATCACACACGCCATATTTTCACTTAAACTCTAATTTTTGACATCTACCAACACCCTTTTTTTAAAAATAAACTAAAATTCATTTTTTTTAACTCCAGACTTAATTACCTTTCGTTTCATATCACACACGCCATATTTTCACATAAACTCTAATTTTTGGAATCTACCCCCACCCTTTTATTTGGCTTGCGTTCGGTGGATTTTGTTCATTTTTAAATGGGACCATCACGGCCCAAGACCCAACTTAGGTACCAAATTTCATTAAAATCGGACAAGCGGTTTTTGAGTTATGCGGGTTGGTCGTTACAGACAGACAGACAGACAGACAGACAGACATACAGACAGACAGACAGACAGACAGACAGACAAACAGCAAAACAAAAAAGTTTCAAAATCATCTGAAACGCAAAGATATATAAAAATTTTTGAAATCGGAGCAACTTTTTTTTTCTCGAAAAATTAGGATCACCATAGCTCACACTACTTATAGTAGTAGTGTGAGCTAATAGAACAGGCAGAGGAATATATATACCTGGGACAATTTATTAAACTAGAAAAAGAAAACTAAACAGCATTCGATAAATTAAGCTACATATTAAAAAGTAAAAAATATCCTCAGTACCTTAAACGAAATTGTATAACCAATGCATCCTTCAAATACCAAATTGCAAATAATGCAAGGACCTAAAACTAGCATCCTTCCTGTACTTACCTATTGATCCCAGACCTGGACACTTACAAAATCAAACATTCATAAGGTAACAAAAGCCCAAAGATCAACGGAAAGACAAATGCTACATGTAAAGCTAACAGATAGAAAAAGGATAAGAAATAAAAGAAAAGTAAGGGATGTCAGAAGAGAAGTAGCAAAATTAAAATAGAAATTTGCCGGTCATAATATCAGACAGAAAGACGATCGATGGAACAAATATCTTGTAAACTGGATACCTTGGGAAAATAAAACAAGGAGGGGAAGACCCAAAATGAAGCGGACGATTTGAAGAAACAGGCGGGAACTAGATGGATGAACACCGCGACAGACAGACAAGAGTAGAAGATATTGGGGAGGCCTATGTCCAAAGATGGATTGAAGAATGCTAAATAGATAGAGATAGATAGAAAACAACTTTTCCTTCTTACTTAGAACCAGGATCGTCAAAAGTCAATAGATTTGAGAGAGGAGAGAATTATCGAACGAGAGGCCAAATGAAAGCCTTGTTCGCATTTATGCTCAAGTGAATACGCGCCTTGAGACGAACAAATGCCGTCTATACAACTGAATGTTCGTTTGAAGTATAGTTTTTGCAAAGTGAGTTGAACAAAGGTTAAAGCCGACCATCGGCATATCCTTTAAAGAAAGTAACATGGGCGGCGGTAGATATACTCATGAAAATTATTTCATTTAATTATGGCGTAAACTAAAGAAATAAAAATAGATAATAAAACTTTCTATTCCTACACCTACAGAAACGACACTGATTTATTTTCTAACTCTGCATACTGCCGACTAAAGGATTCCCGATAAGTCCCGAAAAGCAAACCCGAAAGCAATTAAAAGCGCATTCCAAAAAAATCTGCCAATCAGGTGCCGTCTATCCACCTGTGCTGGGTCGGTCAGAAAACAAATACTTTTTGCTCGGACCGCAAAGAGCCGCGCCTTTTCTCTGTCGGTAGGGTTGAAATTATACCAGGAAGATTTTATATGAATTTGGATAACTTTTGAAGGGCAGATTGAAGCAAAATTTCATGAATCGATAGAACCCCGTATTAGGAGCATTTCAGGTGACTTTGCAAAAACTATCCGACTCTGATCGGACGAAGTTGCATGCCGCGGGTCTGTGCGTCACGGAACTGAAACTATTACATTCTACACCAAGGTTGACGTTAATTTGAGTACCGTAAAACGAGGTTACTTTGCTCCACTTTTTTGAGTTAATTCCGAAAAATTCAAAAAAATAACCAAAAATTATATCATAAAAAATCTTTTTTTGGTTTTAATGAAAAACACATGGTAAAGGTAATTAAAAAAAAAATTTTTTAGCTTTTTATTCTCTTTTTTGATGCATATAAAATGGTCATTATGATGAATTTTTAACGCTCGATCGATTCTGCATAAAATTTTTCAAGTTAATTTTTTTTTTACAAAAAATTTCATATAATCGAAAAACACAACGGATCTGTGGCGCGTGTGTTTTTTGGGATCAACTCTATATATAATTATCAATAAACTTGAGAGCGTTCTTGTTTTCCACCACCAAGAATAAATTTTTTCAAATATATAAGTAAAAATATAGTTATTTTTTTTAGCGGTGCTCCATTCCTTGTTTTTATTTTTTGGTATTGGAATTAGTTTGTATCCATTTTATACTGTAATGTCCATTTTATACTAGAGTATAGAATACAGCTGATGCTATACCTTGTGATTTTGTGAACAGAAAAATTTACCTTTAGTGGACCTCTTAGTTGATTTCGAGTTAAACCATTAACGTTAAAACAACGACCAACTAAGGCCCATGGTTAAATGGATAACGTTGTATAAACCCTAAAAGGATTGACCATCTTGGTGCATAATGGAGTCGTAACAACGTTGTGGCATGAGTCGCCCATGTATCCATAGTTAGTCGCCCGACGAATTTAAATACGTCGGCAAAACGTTAAATTGCTGCTTGGGACTCGTCGTCGTTCGGCGCCGCAGCGCGTCATTTTAATTCGTTCCTTTACTTGGACAAAGAGAACTAAACTAATATAACTATAGCAAAGCATTTTCTTTAGGATGATAGGAAAGCCAGCGAAATTCGTTCCATTTACCAGTATTTAGCAAGCAGCGTGGAATAAATCCAATAAAGTCAGTGAAAGAAGAAAAATAATAAGTTTGGATCAAAAAAGATTTTTTGTGCTGTGCACCACTAGGTTCTATTTATTACACAGACCAAGGGACAAATTTAAGCAATCGAAACTCTTCTCAATGGTGAAAAAACACCAAAATATATTTTTTGAATTCTCTCGGATTTATCTCTCCTTTTAGATTTGAAATATCTCCAGTACAGTGTGGCGCACTCTACTTGATCAAAATTTATTAAATTAAAAAAATTGCTATTAGAAGTCAAAGGAGGAGTTATATCTTAAAAGCGCCTTGTTTCTAGTGGGTTATAACAGCTATTATTTACGGGCAAATTGCTCCAAACAAATATAGTTGTCGAAAATTTCCACCAGAAAATGGTACAAATTTAATATTTGACTCCGGTTGACCAGGATAAAACCAAATTTAGCAGAATTTTAATTCACCGCTTTTGTACCGTAAGGGGTCAACACAACATATTCAAGTCTTTGATGTTATTAGATCAAGTCGGCCTTAGCAGAGTGGGCCCAGAAATATATACAAAAGGAATGGACTAATACAGGAAACGCCAGACAGGCAAAGGAGTGTGAGCCCAAATAGAACAACTCTCAGGGACTGGCTGCTCCCTAGAACATGACGAGAGTGAAGGATGACGCAACGTGCGAGCGATGTTGGGCTGATATGTCGGACCTTCTGAATCTGAGGTGGTCCGATATTCTGGCCTTTGTACAGAAGACGGGCAGATTCCTCGGCGAAGGAAGGTTATAAGTAGGAGATACCCGGCGAAAAGGGCGCTTCATTTGCATTGTCGTCAGGCCTAGAGCCTACGCCACACTACTACCACTGTTGACAGGGTCTTTTTGAATAATAATAATGTTTTTTTTCACTTTAATAAATAAAACTAAAAAATTGAATTTTAAACTAGTTGAGCTACGTTGTATAAAATATTGCATCGTTTAAAAGATCGTTTTGATGCTGAGAACTATTAGTCTTATAGTAGGTAAAGATTTTATTAAAAGATACCGATGCTCTTTAAAGTATAAAAATATTGTTTATTTAAATTTAACTGAAAATCATCAAGATTAGACGTTTTATGTATTTATACACATCCATAACATTATACAAAATACAGGTACTTTACTCTTAACACATTTTATCAAATCAGCCTACTAAACCACCCTGTATATTAATCGATTTGGCTCATTTTCTTAACATCTTAGTTTGAAACCAAGCAGGAGTGATTTCCGAATAATCAGAATCTATCGAAATTTTTTTGTCATTTATACCTTACCGGCACTTAATCTGTGGACACACTGTATATCGATAATTAAAAATATTGTTATTTTTTTAAATATTAAAAAAATATAAAAATTTAAGATTGAGCAAGAAAGTTTTAGACTACCCTAGATCGATTGGTAACTGATCACTTAATTTTAAGTCGCCTGTTGCTTACCTCAGGTTTAAATAAACTCGCGGCTACAGACTAAAATGCACTCTGGCTCCTTCGATTTCGAGGTTATGTTTTAATTGTTTTGTTTTTGTTCAAATAGCCTGGGACTGTTTAAAGTTTGAAGTCCCTTCCAGTTTTAAAAATTAGTCCGTTTTATATTTGTCGTGTTGTTAGTTCGGTCAAATTTATTTTGTGTTATTGTTTCAATTCATATAAAAATACATCGACCTAAAAATATGGAATGTACCGAGTGCACTCAAGAGATCAGTTTTTCTTCCAAGTCTAATTTAAGAGTTCATTTAAAAAAATTTCATCCAGGTAAATTTTTGACCCTGATGCTTTTTATTATTTATTATTATCACACATATACCATACTATAGTAGTGTGAGCTAAGGTGATCCTAATTTTTTCGAGAAAAAAAAAGTTGCTATATCTTTGCGTTTCAGATGATTTTGAAACTTTTTTGTTGCGCCGTCTGTCTGTCCGTCTGTCTGTCTGTAAGGACCAACGCGCATAACTCAAAAACTGCTTGCCCGATTTCAATGATATTTGGTACCTAGGCTGGGTCTTGGGTCGAGATGGTCCCATTTGAAAATGAACAAAATCCACCAAACACAAGTCAAATAAAAGGGTGGGGGTAGATTTCAAAAAATAGAGTTTAATTTAAAACATGGCTTGTGTGGTATCAAACGAAAGGTAATTTAGTCTGGAGTTGAGCCTAAGCCAGAAGAGACAATTGTAATAGCAAATCAATTGTTACATTCTTGATTCCTAAAAATAATAAAAACCTAATAGAGTAAATACTTAGAAGAATAATTTATTTCTGCATCTGCCCACTTGTTATTTTTGTGTTTCCCAAAATCTGTTTTTGAGTTCAGCTAATAGCTTAAACATTTCACATTTTGTTTATTTTTGTTTAATATCGAATCTTCATTATAAATGTGATTTAATTATATAGTACCAAATTTTTCATAAATCCTAAACCTCAAAAAGATTTAGCCTGGATTCCTATAGTTCGGAGCCTAAGCCACTTTTGTCTGCATTTTTGGGTACCGTAATGATACTTGGTACGAATATAGTACAACACTGTAGTATTATTTTATTGGCTGAACTGAATACCGGGTGTCCCATTTAAAAAAATGTGTTTTTTTTAACATAACTCACCTACTCGTCATTTGATTTTCTTTTCGTTCATCACTATCGTAATCAGAGAAAAAAAATACCACAACTTTGTCTATTTAACCGACCCTGTAGCTATAATATTAACGAAGTAAGTAATAGTGGCGACTTAACTCTTAACACCCTGTACATTATAATTCAAAAATTCCAGAAACTTCATTTTTACTTAATTTATCAAATTTTATTAAGTTAGGTTTGATTAGGTGTTTTTAATATTCTCTCACGTAGATCTCAGAACAGGTACATTTCAGGTGTCAGTTTTTGATATATCATTAGATAGAACAGTTTGACGTTTTGACTTAATTTATATCTGTCCTCGTTCCTTTTGCTCCCTCCCCTGAAAAAAACCGTTTTCAAAACTTTACTTTTTGTAAATTTTTTGGATTTACAAGCTATAAGGTGAAACAAACAAAAAACTGTACGCGAAATGAGTTTCATATTTAATTTATAAATTTTTTCTTGCCCACCTCAAGTACGCCCCTGTATCTGGGCCCTGCACTGGGTTCCATCGGAGCACCTCTTCTAAAATGGCATCTCTAGGTGTCTACTACCTCTGTGCCAAATTTTATTACGGTACGGAAAAATGCAGACAAACCTCAAAATTTCCCTCTTAGGCCCCGAACTACTACGAATTTTAAAAATATACGTTCAAATTAACCCGCGAAATCGAAGGAGCCAGAGTGCATTTTAGTCTGTATCCGCGAGTTTTAAATAAGATGGTTTGTATGACTTCTTCAATAACATAAAATATTAACACATCTTACAATGTGTTCAAATTCCTAAAAAATGGAGTATATTTTCGAGAATATCCTCAGATTTTTCAAGGTCTGATCAAATAATACGGTGAATAATTTATTACAAACAAAGTAGTAATAAGTTTACATGGAAATGGAATTAATCTCCTTCAAAGTACTATCCTTAGCTAGACATGCACTTATCCCAACGTTCAATGCATGACTGACAACATTTTTGGAAGGATGCTTTCGGAAGGGCGCCAGCGTTCAGCTGCTCTTTCATGGCCATCTTAATGTCACGAATAGTGACAAAACGTGTTCGTTTTAGCGTGAGTAAGGTGGATGAGGAAACACAGAAAGATTTTTCCCAGCCAAAAACCCGCGAATCAGAAGCGATATGTGGCCCTGCGCATTGTTGTGATAAAGAATTAAGGTATTAGAGAATTATTGAAATAAAGCCAGGCTATAATAGTGCCAGGCACAATTTTGACACCTTCACATTGTAATATCCGTTATGATCTTTTAACACACGGCCTTTGTTTACTTTATGAACCGGAATAAATAGTGCCTTCTTTTATTAATTGAAAATAAACTACGAAAGTTTTAAATTCGACTTTGGTATGTCAATTTTGAAGGACTAACTGTCAGTTTTCAATGTGAATGTGTGAAAATAGTGCTGGCACAATTATAGCCTGGCTGTATTTCATTAACTCTCTATTAGCCCATTATTCTGTTCTCTTTCTTCCTTTATAGTTTTGCAAATATTGCAGTACGCCTTTGTAAAATTCGGAGTTTACAGTTGTTCCCCTTGGAACCAACTCTGATCGCACCATGCCCTCAATATCGTAAAAAACAATAAGCATGGTCTTGATGTTCGACTTTGACTGACGTGCATTTTTAGAGCGAGAGGTTTTCCATTGGAAACTCTGCATTTTCGTCTCAGGGTCATAGCCACAGACCCAACATTTCAGGAGCTTCTTTCGCACTTTTTTGTAACACATGCAATAAACACGACCTTATTCTAGCGCAGTGGCGGCTGCTACAGGGAGGGGAACGGGGCAGTGCCCTCCCAAAACTAGACAACAAACAGTATTCTGTATGATTTATTTAAAAAAAGTGAAATCTTCCCTTACGACATGATTGTCTAGTTCTTTTTATTATCTGTGGTTAACAACGAGCAATTCATTGGGTGAACTTTTTTAGCGTAAATAATTACAAGCCGGCAGCGCCGCGCGGGGCGAAGTTTCAATTTCACCCGTTTTTCAGCGGGGTATGGGTGGATGTTCTTAAGCGGGGGCAGGAAGAATGTTTGTATTAGTTGAAGTCGGTCATCATCATCGTGCGGAAACGTCCGTTGCCCACACGTTGCCATTCTATCCTTAGTAAAGACGTATGAGTTTGTTTTGATTTGGGGTATGTCAGTAGTAAAAAGCCTTGCCGGTTGGGTGTTTGTTTTGTTATCGTTTGTTTATAAAATGGAAATAAATACCGTCGATTACATAATTAACTGTGCAAATTTAAATACGTTGACATATAAACTTCGATTACAAATAAAATCTTTAGGGCCACATAGACCGGAACTAAAAATTAACCAAAATTTTAGTGCAAGTAATGCTGAGGGGTGCTCGAAATAAACTTATAATAGAAAATTTAATAAAAAATTATACGATGCTGAAAACTTGTGCGGTTGTAAAAAAGTAAATGCTTTTTTTGCTTTATTTGCCTTGTTATGTACAATCTACGAAGTGATCCTGCGTGGATGGCAAAGCGAATGTGTGATATCAAGCACTTTAGTGAAAAGTTAAAAAGATACAAAATAAGTGGTATTCATTTAAATAACCACATAGAATTTTCTATGCTAGGCAAGACTGATATTAGGTGCCAATTGAATAGGGCCTTTTGGCAAAACATTACTGAACATAATGAAAATGTGTTAAAAAATAGACATATACTTAGTAGGTTAATAGACTTTTAAAATTATGTGGGATTTTTGAGGTTGCTCTACGGGGCCATGATGAGTCTGAAACTGGTGCTAATCCGAGCACTTTGCGTATATAAAAGAAGGGCGAATAGACTTCTTCTATAAACAAATAAACTAAAAACTACACCAAGTAGCTGCTTGTTTGTAAAATGCTAAAATAAAATTGTTTGGGTAAGTTTTTTTTTATCTCCTTTTCCATGCAATATAAATTTCTGCCTCCCAATTTATAACGTCACCAGCCGCCACTAGCTCTAGCGGCTCAAAAGTCAGATATTGTTCAAACTTGAAATATAATGTCTCAGCGGATCAACCTATCGGACAAATGATATGAAATGGATGTAGCATCTATCGGCTCTAAAAATTCATTCACCGTATTATTTGATCAGGCCTCGTATTTTAGATGTTTGGCTTATTGAAGTTGTATCATGTGCTTCAAGCTACAAAATGCTTAAGTAGAATTTTTACAAATGTCATAGTGTTTGGAATTACCTGTTACTTTTAACAGCAGGTTCATTGACGATAAGTGATGACTTGAAGAAAGAAGTAATCCTTGAGGATACTCAAAGAATGAAATGAATCTTTCGCTGTCCATCTGCTGTATAACAAATCTCTATAACGATGATCACAACAATAATTACGTACAACTGCAAAAAATCTTTTTCATACCATGAGTTAACAGAACTGATTCTTATATTTGTTAATAGTAAAATCTTGCAAGTCAAGTAAATAAGGAATCTCACCCGAATGTTACATAACGAATAATTAATTAAATTTCGACCATTAATGGGATTTTTGACGCACAATGTTATTAAACTGATTCGGGATTTATTTATATATTAATTTTATTAACAATGGCAAAATCCAAAATTTTGGCCGCTCAAAATCCATACGCCTAAAGTTTTAAAACACAGCCAGAATTTTAAACGTCGAATTTGCTACTATATGTATAGATCTTCAAAATTCTAATTAACTTCCAGACATGCTACAAACTTGAAATTGGGCAGACTAACATTACCCACTTCCAAACACTAGAGAGCTAAGCTTTGGCGGACCCATAGGATCTAAAAAAACCATGGAAAAAAATTAAAAACCCCAAAATTTTAATTTACTTCTTTTCCCTATATATGTAAATTTATACAAAAGTAACATTGCTCAGTTCCAGATATTATAGAAAGCTGGGATTTGGTAAACGAACAGAAATGACAGACAAGTTCATAAAGTTCCCCCTCCCCTTTCCTTTTTCTTGTATAAGCATGTAGGTATTTATTAGCAAATCAGGTATGTATAATATAAAGAAAGGTAGGTATAACAAAGAAATTAGGAAGACTATCAAAATCTAAAAATTGCAAAAAATTTACCTCTACTCCCCCTCTCATATCCGGTATGACTCCGTTTTCATACTTTATACAAAAATTAAAAATTTTTAAACGTCACATACTAACTAGGGATAGAATTGCAATGCAAGGATTATATAATTGCTTAAATTGTATATAGACAGTGATTATACTATTGCACAAATTGATAAAAATAGAAATTTATTAATTTCAAAATGAAAATTAAAAATAGTTTTGAACAATATTCCACATATTTTATTACTTTAAAACTCAAATATTTTTCCAAATTCGTTAAAAAAGGAATGCAATCATAACACATGGGCGCACCCAGGGGGGGGGGCATGTGTTATGTAAGCCTACGATTTTTTTAGATATTTTCCACTTACTTAATGAATAAAAAGATAAAATAGCATAAAATACGACATCATGAGGCTTTGCAACCCCCGCCCCCCCAAGAGGCCTCGCCCCCCCCCCCCCAAGGCATATTCCTGGGTGCGCCACTGCATAAGAAAAGCATTTCATGTAAGAAGAAGCCAAGTACGCGAAAATGGTATTTTGTAAAAAGAATTGAGATAAAAGTAAAGCCAAGTTTTTCAATACAAATTTTAAAATGAAAGGTTCTTACTAGTTTGGAAATGTTTTTTAAACTTGGTTATTACGGCTGCAAATTGACTCTTAGGCCCAGTGCGTAATTGAACACAAACACGTTTGGATGTAATAGCAAAGTAAAAGGAAAAATTTCAAACTAGTAAAAACCTTTCATTTTGAAATTTGTATTGGAGAACTTTTATCTCAATTCTTTTTACGAAATGCTATTTTCGCGTACTTAGGTAGCTTCTCTTTAGATGAAATATTTTTGTTATGATCCAATTTTTTTAAAATTTATAAGAATTATTGAAATCATAAAAAAATCTAAATATTTAAAACTTTAATTTTTTTGAAAACTTGGATGTGTGTGTGTGAAAAATTTAAATATTTTTTAATTTTTTACCGTACACCCTTAAAATTTCGAGTAAATTGTAATACTGTTGCAGATTTTTGCGCACACACAACATATTGCAAATAGCGCTGAAAATCGGGAAAAATTTCAGTTATAAAAATGTATTTTTTTTAATGATCTTAACTATAAATAGTTTTGTGAAGTGGTCGAATAGTCTTCAATTTTTGTTTCTTTGAAAATGTAAATAATAATTTATTTAATGGCTTTGAAAATGTACTTTGCAACTTTCCCATAAAATATTGCAATACTTTGATCTAGCCTTTCGGAATTTACTCAAAATTTTTGGGGATTATTGCCAAACAATTCGGCGCGGCGCACCGAAAGGCGTACATTGATAGGTAGGTCTTGTCATATGTAATCACTTTTTTTATTTTGTGCCGGTTTTAATAGTGTTTGTGTTAAGTTTTTCCGCGCTTTTTTCCATGTGCACTTTTGTCGTGTCCACTTTTTTCCGAAAAACGATTTTTTTCATGCGCGCTTTTTTCCAGTGTGTTATTTTGCCTGTGTGTTTCTTTCTTGTGCAGTTATTTCTGGAACTCTTATAAAGCAAATCAAGAAAAATATTTTCAGCCTTTAACTTTTCTGTAGTTTCCAGTTTTTATACCTCACATATTTTTTTGTCCTTTGAGGGGTATTTACCCACTTTTCCCCAGTAGAATCGCCAATGTGTCAAGTATAATAATTTTCTGTGTTCTTAAAGTTTACTAACAGTTTATTAAATTTTTAATTTGGCTCAGGTTTGTACGAGGCAGTGGCGTATATACGGGGGGGGGAGCTGGGGGGCCCGGGCCACCCTCCCCCGAAGCTAAGATTTTTATGGATATTTTCCACATATTTCATGAATAAAAACATAAAATAGCTTAAAATACAGCCTCATGAGGTCTCGGCTCCCCCCCCCAATACTGTCTTGGGCCCACCCCGAAACTTTTTTCTATATACGCCACTGGTACGATGGGTGGCTTTGTATTTTCTTTTGGTGTACAGACAGGCTTGGGGAAATACTAGGAAATACGTAGAAGTATTTGAGAAATGCTACGAAATACTAGAAAATACTAGGAAATACCTTGGAAATTTGGGCAAATACCGGGCAATATACCGGGAATTATCGTACGTATTTCCTTTTGGTGTACAAAAATTGATGAACGAGCCACCCCTCGGGTTTGTACGGTCGCCCACTTTTTTAATGTGACCTGAAAATTGCTATAGTCCAAATGATACGCATTTGTAATGACGTCATTTTTGTTTATCTTTGTTTAGTATATTATAAACAGCGGTGACAATAAACTTTTTAAAAAAAAGTAGTGTCTATGATTTAAATAGGTAGGTAATTGGTTATGTGAAGTATCCGTCACTGTCAATCAAGAAACATTGATTGGCAAAAATATCTACGCCATACGCTTTTTTCTCACCTGGTGACGTCATTAAAAATGCGTATAATTTAGACTATGACATTCGTCTGGATAGTCCGGAATATTAGCCCGCTTGAAAAACTGCTAAAGGAAATCGTTATTTAAATGGTATTTACTTAAAATCGTGCGGGGTTGCTAAACAACGCACCGTTTTTTGTATTCTACTTATGTAGGAATATTAAGATGACATTAAAAAAGTGGGCGATTGTACGTTGCCTGGTCAACTAACTAATCAAACGAGGACTTTAGCAAAGTATTATTGGTACCCACTTGCACAGAAGAATTTTCATTAGCATACAATAATCCATTCTTATTTAAAACAGAGGAACCAAAGTGAATACAATTTTAGCGTCATCGTAGGCGGTGAATCGCCGGCCGACTTCAAACACC
Organism: Aspidapion aeneum; assembly: GCA_963576565.1. Taxonomy (NCBI): domain Eukaryota; kingdom Metazoa; phylum Arthropoda; class Insecta; order Coleoptera; family Brentidae; genus Aspidapion; species Aspidapion aeneum. Next base: position 84,124,898 of record OY755044.1, on the reverse strand, counting down.
TGTAGTAACAATCGTAGCGTGCCATGATAAATGGTGATTGGCTACCGGTACCTTTTTTATTTTAGCCATATATACTACAATGGCCACTGGAACTTTTTTATTTTAACACAAAATGTGTTGTTTGGTTCAAAAATCTCTCTCTCTGAAACATAATAACGCAAAAACCTCTAAGGAAAAAAACCTTGTTTCTCATACAGTTTTTTTAATTGGAAATCTAGTTTTTATGTTCTACTTTTGACATCGACCTGTTTATAGTAGTGCATACCTGTATATACAGGGTGTTCCAACTAAAAGGTAAAGACGTGTTTTTTGGTATTTTTTGTGTGAATTTGGAGAAACGCTCGGACACGTCGATTTTGTTTGCGAGGGGACACCTTTTGGCTATCTTGAAATTTTTGTAGGGGGGTATACTTTACCCCTATATTTAGCATAGGAAAAGTGGAAGTAGTGATACCTTCTTTTGAAGTTCTCTTGAATATCTTTAAAACCGTATAGAAATTTCGAAAATCAATAGATTAGTTTTTAAGATATTTGCTTTCAAATTTTCAAATTTTACATGGTATGATAAAATAAAAATCAAATCCGAAAAATATAAAATTCTGATTAAATTTTTATTTTATCAGTCCATGTTAAATTTGAAAGTTTGAAGGCAATTATCTCAAACACTAATAGATAGATTTTTGAAATTTTTACACGGTTGTAAAGACATTCAAGAGACCTTCAAAACAAGGTATCACTAGACCCACTTTCCCTATTCAAAATATAGGGGTAAAGTATACCCCTCAAAGATGGTGAGTGCTACAAAAATTTTAAGATACTCAAAAGGTGTCCCCTTCGCAAACAAAATCGACGTGCCCGAGCGTTTCTCCAAATTTACACAAAAAATACCAAGAAACACGTCTGTTACACACACACCTTTTAGTTGGAACACCCTGTATAGTAGTAATAGTAGCGGATATCTGGGAGAGGAAAAATTTGCCCCAAACCAAACCAAATTTTTTTTTTAATAGTTCCAAACTCTGATCTAGAAATACAGAAAATTAAAATGCACCCAAACATTTATTTTTTTAAAATAAAGTAATTCAAAAAATTAAAAACGTTGTTGCATGTAAATGTAGAAAATTTTGACTTATGCATTTTTTATTTGTTACTAGAAGAAAAAAATAAAAAATAATATTAAAAACTTCTTTCAACTTCATTTACAATAAAGAATTACCTATCGCACAAGGAAGATTTGCTTTCAACATTTTTTATACAACTGTCTTGTAAAAGGGGGTTTTGCGCACGGAGAACACGATCTGAAAATGGCATTTTGCGCACGCTGTGTGCAAAACGTTTTGCACACGCTTATGTCATTTTTGCGCATGCCTATGTTATTTCTGCATACGGGTCTCCCGTCATTGTGATTTTTGTTGTTGTCACCCATCAATATAAGTTGGCTTAGTTCCGTAGCAACCGTCACTGCTCGTATGTTTTGTTGATTAGATACGTCGAAAAATTATTGCATTTTTAAAGTGTTTTGTAAAAATGTCGGAAATAAAAACAAGTTAAATTAAAATTTGATTTTTCTTTCTTTATTAGCAGTCGTATAAAAAATATATATATAACCTCTTTGCACACTCCCTCGACTTGTAGACCTCGCCTTCGGCTCGGTCTACCAAACTGTCTCGATCGTGGGCAAAGAGTCGTTTTCAAACCTTGTTGTTTAAATAACTAATAAGATATACATTTTAAAATATCGGAATCAAATTCCTGCATTTTTGTGAACTTGACTTTTTTTTATTTAAAGGGCTTTGTTCTAGAAATATTGCAAAAAAATACCTAAAGCCCGGTGCCCACCTACGACTTTCTCGTGCGTGCCCGCGCACGCGTCACATGACTGTGATAACATTTTATATTGAGATCATGTGACGCGTGAGCGGGCACCCACGAGAAAGTCGTAGGTGGGAATCAGGTATAACAAATAACTAAAATGACGGCGCGCACCGGCGCCGGCGTTTATATGACAACCTTTTTCTTATAACTTTCTTGGCAAAAAAACAGGTAAAGCTAAGATTTCTTCCCCGATTGCTTAAGACTAAGTCGCGGTATTAGCTGGAAAGGCACCTGTATTACTGGTTTATTTTTTAACGCAATCCATTTAGGTAAAATTTTATTAAAATATGTTGAAAATGGACTGACGGACGGATAGACACCCAAAGCGAAATCAGAAATGAGACATTCTATTATGAAAAGGAATACATCCGAAAGGGTTTTCTTAAAAATTAAAATGCTTATAATTAAAAAAATAACTGCACCAATGATAATTTCAAGTTAACAGTTTATTCATTATCGTTTGTCTATAAAACTATCTACTGGCTGCATAAAATTAAAAACAAGAAAACTTTAGATTTTTGACGAAAGCTGTAATTTTAAGAGAAAAATGGTTTAGTAGTTTTTTTGTACAGCTTTAACTCACCTTTCCACAGATGTCCCTTTCCTAGAGAATGCCCTAAGGTATAAAAAATTGTCGGGAAAACATTGGTGCAAAATCGTAGATCGGCCATATTTAAACCGTCATATTTGACAGAATATAAACTACAAAAAATAAAAAATTAGCTCACATTGTTTACAATGGTAAAGCTTTTTAATTTTAAAGCAGTTTTTTCGATTTTGAAACTTTCCTGAAAAAGTAAAATTTTGGTGTCTGGGGTACCCTCAGGCCAATTTTGTAGTTTTTGATGCATAACTCAAAAACTTAGCGTAAACATGAAACCCACTGTAAATACAACTTGTTATCTTTTGATTTTTTTGCAAAATCAGCAGTTTCTCTAACAACCCACAGCACAAAAATCACATCAAAATTAAATTAACGTGAACAAAAATAACAAAGTTTTTTTTTAAGTTGAAAACAACCCAAATACCATGTAATATTTATTTTGTTAAATCTACATGCTTAAAGATAACTTAAAAACAAGGAGAAATCAAGCTATAAAAATCCACTTTTTGCTGAAGTTTCTGGTGCTGTGTATATAATGTGTTTTTTACCCTCGTTATTTTCATGTACCAAATTCACACTTGAAAAGTCCTCCACAACATGTTCTAAAACGCTACTAGATTACGACTTCTAAAACCTACTAACTTTCTGCGTCTTTTTTGGTCACGTTTTTTTAATAACATTTTTTTAACTTAAAAGAGATGCGAAATGAAGTTATAAAAGGTCACTAGTTTAAGAATACAACACTTCAAGACAATTTTAAAGATGGCGCTCAAGGCAAGACAAAATATCTATATATCTATCTATATACATTATGTTTTTTTTAAAGCTAATCAAGATTTTTTAACAGTAAACACTTTCACAGAGTATTAATGTGTCTTTATCAGGTTAAATGACTGATGCGTCGTGATCGTAAAGGATCAGGGATCAGTTTCTTAACAGGTTTGTGGAGGTTAGAGGCCAAAGCACTGCCTGATAGATTTCGTCAAAGTGAAAAATGCCGACAATAGGTGGCGCTGCTGCTAGTAAAATCTCAAAATTATTCTTTAGAAAAACTATGCAAGTCGCGTTTTAAAATTCGTGTAGAAAAGGCGTGAATCTAATGTGATTTTAACGTTGATAAAAATCACTTGAAACTAACTTAAAAACAGTGCTGTTTTAATTTGATAATGGCGTTATTACAACGTAGTTTCTAGAAACGTTATTTTTTATAACGTTAATGAACGACCTATTAAGCTTGTTTTCATATATGAAATAAACGTTTTTTTCTTGCAGCTTTTAAAATCAACGTCTTTTTTTTCTCACGCCTTTTTTACGTGTTAAACACGTGAATGTGCTATGTGGGAAACCAAAAAAAAATTATGTTTTTAATTTTTGAGCCGCCATATTTTATTATCACTGGAGTGAACTATGCATTCACACGAAAATTTTTATGCAACCGGATTTTAGCCTATTGGAAAACATTTAATTAACAGATTTCATGCGCAGACGCAGCTTTAATATTTTTTTAATTAATTACTTAATGCTGCTGGATCTAAAGCAAACAAACAAATATCAAATAAATATACCTTTGTTTAGCCTACATAAGACCTTAGAATGTTATTCTTAGTATTTAATAGAATTCGTGATTACAAGAAACCACCAAACAATTAAAATGATTTATTGTGGCTTCCCAATCACCTCTCAAAAACCAAAAGAAGACAAGCAAAAAATAGGAAGGTTCTAAGGTCAGCCTATGACTTTTGGTTCTTTCATCACTCGCTTTTTCTCATCTTATGCCGACAGCATCAAATAAGGGCACTAAATACTGATTTAGTTAATAATATGCCTTAATTAGTTTTTATCTAATTGCGGCATGCGAGTTTTCTGGAATGAGTTCTGGGGTTTGCTATTTAGCTTCTGATAATATTATTTCTTAGATCAAGTAAACATAAACATGTGCATAATAAAGTTATACGTTATAGTGCTTACCGAGCAGATAAATCGAATCAAGTATGTGAATTTCCTTTGAAACTTCCTTCGCTCATATATATTTAATTGGTGGCATGGATAATTCGTTTTTCACTTTAAGAAAACCACATTATCTCTCAGCGCCTAAAACTGTACACAGTTTTTTTTTAATTCTTTGGTTATATCCTGCTATCTAGAAGTTAAGACACATTTTTTAAAACTACACCTAACCTTTCTTTGTAAAGTTGAAAACCAACGCCGTTTCTATTTTATATCCGGCAACTTCCCTACATGTTTTGCTTTTGTTCAATTTCAGCTTATCTCTGGCGATTTCTGATTTATTTTTAATTACTTCCTGCTACCTACCTTTTTTCCAGTTACCAGTTGTTACCTTTGGATTATTTTTTATACACAGTTTTTTTAAATTCTTTGGTTATATCCTGCTATCTAGAAGTTAAGACACATTTTTTTAAAACTGCACCTAACCTTTCTTTGTAAAGTTGAAAACCAACGCCCGCCGTTCCTATTTTATATCCGGCAACTTCCCGTTACATGTTTTGCTTTTGTTCAATTTCAGCTTATCTCTGGCGATTTCTGATTTATTTTTAATTACCTCCTGCTACCTACCTTTTTTCCAGTTACCAGTTGTTACCTTTGGATTATTTTTTGTACCCACAGTTTTTTTTAATTCTTTGGTTATATCCTGCTATCTAGAAGTTAAGACACATTTTTTTAAAACTGCACCTAACCTTTCTTTGTAAAGTTGAAAACCAACGCCCGCCGTTCCTATTTTATATTCGGCAACTTCCCGTTACATGTTTTGCTTTTGTTCAATTTCAGCTTATCTCTGGCGATTTCTGATTTATTTTTAATTACTTCCTGCTACCTACCTTCTTTCCAGTTACCAGTTTTTACCTTTGGATTATTTTTTGTTTACTTCTGGACACTTTTATATCTTTTTTGGTCACTTTCGGTTCACTTTTTCTAACTTCACTTGCAGACATTCTAAACATTTACAGACTTTTCCAGAACCTTAACAGGCAATGGCGTATCCAGCCCCAAACAAAAGGAGCAGGTTTCTGAATTCCAGGGCCTTCCTAACTTAGGGGGTGGGGGGGGGGGGTTGGAATTCATTGTCCTTGAAATTCATTTGATGATTTTAAAAATTAAGGTTAGATTTCGTGAACATTTTCAGGCCATTTGATATAACTTAGTTTAGGGATAGATGTCTGCCTAAATAGTAAATAGGCAACGCTTAAAAGCGTACCAGCTTTTACTATTAATAATAGAAATAAGTTTGCGAAATTTGTTTTGACTAATGTGTTTTCAAGTTATTCAATTTATTTGCATTAAATGGTTTTGAAGATATCTATTTAAGGAGTAACCAGGCGCGGATATATGGGTGGGCGGGAAAAGGAGAATCCCCCCCCCAAATCCCAAAATATATTTAGGGAATATATATCTGGGGTAAATTAGCAACGGTAAGAAAGCGGCGGCTAGTAGTCCTATTCCTCCTGGTCACTCTGCAAAACGCGAAAAATTTGTGACGTTGCCGGTAAATTTTGTCAAAACTCGCCGTGGATGCATTGGCATTTTTTCCTACAACTAAAAAAATTTTTATGTCAAGGGGGGTCGTGCCGGGGCTGCTCTGCCCCCTCCCCCTTGTCTTCGCCACTGGTCGTGCGATAAAGAAAAATCAGTGGCGGACCGACAAATAGATCAACGGGAACGCGGGAATGCAATTTTTGTAAATTTACCGACGAGAAACGGATAAGCAGCATCGCGTCCTAAGCAAAAGGAAGTAACTAGCCAAAATACATTTGTAGAAAACCAGGTTTATAGTTTGGATACTTACTTTTTTATTAATTCCTACAAAAACTAAACATACTTAGTTTAAAAACACTAGTCTTTTGTTTAATAAATATTGCAGAATATGTCACAAATTTTTGCTTACTTTTCGAAAAATCGAAAAATCATACCTATTCAGGTCAAAAATCATATTTTTAGAAGACATTATACATACATAGTACTCTGTGTATAGGGGAAGTGTACTTAAAATGAGATACAAGCTCTCAAAATAAATACAGTTTTGACGTTATCGGTTTAAAACATGATGCTATTGATGAAATAGTCTTTTTTGTTTGTAATAGTTGATTCGTTGTACTTTAAACACTTAAAAATAATTTGTTATTTTGAAAAATCTAGACGACTGCAGTTATAATATTATTTAGGTTGAATGGAATATAAAATTAACATTGAAAATACAAAAAAACTGGTAAATACAAAGATAAAAAAAAATAAGACACAAAGATAAAACTAAAATAAGATATAATTTCTTTAAACAATTCATGTAGGAATCTTAACAATAATATACTTTTTATTCTTAGTATAGCAAAAAGATAGGTATAACTAAAACAAATTATTTCTTGGTTAAATAATAACCTAATAATAACCAGCAAAATAACGCCAATAATGCTTATTAAGACACAGAGACTTTACAAAAACAAAAAATTATTCGTAAAAACGCGACATCTATAAAAACAAAGAATTAATTCGTTTTCATCAGTCATTTAATTGAGGTAAAACGGGATATCCCATTTTAGCTATTTTATTAATTTCCCATTCTACCTCAATGTTATATAAAATATTTAAACTAATCCTACTTTTTAATTGTTTCTCATTTAGCCAAAAACAGCATGTTTAATTGTAGCAAAAACTATAAACTTTACAAATATCAACAGCGGAATATAATATCTTACCTTATACAGTAGTCAATTCTTACAACATTTATATAAAAAGTTACAAGCGGCGCACATAAATTTTATTAAAAATTACTGCACGTGCTTGTAACCGGAAGGTCGAAAAAATATCGAAACACAAAATATCGAAAACAAAATATCGAAAATACAAAATATCGAAAACATACAAAATATCGAAACTACAAAATATCGAAACCACAAAATATCGAAACTACAAAATATCGAATTACAAAATATCGAAACTATAAAATATCGAAACCACAAAATATCGGAACTACAAAATATCGAAACCACAAAATATCGAATCACAAAATATCGAATATACAAAATATCAAAAATACAAAATATCGAAAATACCAAATGTCGAAAATACAAAATATCGAAAATACAAAATATCGAATCACATTATAAAGAACATACAAAATATCGAAATAAACAAATATAGAAAATCAAAAATAGAAAATTTCCCAGCCTTAACCTAACCCGACCCTGACGTAACCTAACCAAAATCTGACTAACCCTAATCTGACCTAACCTCATAAAAATAGAAAGTTTTAAAAATCTAACCTGACAAAACCTAATCAAATCCAGCCGAAACGAACCGAACCGAAAGATTAGGTTAAGTTAGATTAGGTCAGGGTCAGGTTAGGTGAAGGTTCCGACATTTTCTGTTTTTGATTTTCGATATTTTGTTGTTTCGATATATTGTATTTTCGATATTTTGTTTTTCGATATTTTGTGTTTTCGATATTTTGTATTTTCGATATTTTGTTGTTTCGATATTTTGTTATTTTGATATTTTGTATTATCGATATTTTGTTATTCGATATTTTGTGTTTTCGATATTTTGTATTTTCGATATTTTGTTGTTTCGATATTTTGTTGTTTCGATATTTTGTAGTTTCGATATTTTGTTATTCGATATTTTGTAGTTTCGATATTATGTACTTTCGTTATTTTAATTCGATATTTTGTTTTTCGATATTTTGTGTTTCGATAATTTTTCGCCCTTTCCTACACATCTAATGACTGATTTAAAAAAAGGCGGTCTTTGTCGATCCCAATGAACAATCTAGGGATACAGTGCAAAGTTGCCACCTTTGGTTTGGTCAGGAGTGCCGGTATCCCATTTTACCTTTAATATCCCATTTTAAGGACACTTCCCCTATATGATTTTTAATACCTCGATAAAAATTAAAAATTGGGATAAAGTGAAAGACCATGGATAAAAATTTAAAAACAATTTTAGTGTTAAGATTGTAAACACGTTTGTCCATAGCACAGTGTAAATAATTTCACCTAGTAAAGTATATACAGGGTGTCCCAGAACTAATGGTACATAGTTAAACTGTAGATTTCCTGGGTCAAAATATTACGATTTAGCCATACTTACCTTAGTCCAAAAGTTCGTACTAACCGAGATACAGGGTGTTAAACTTTACTTTTTACTTTTCAATTCGGTTTTCTTTAATAACTTTTTTACTAATTTATATTTTTGCAAAAAATAACCATATGTACAATGTATAGGGTGTTTCTTGAACCACTACCATTGCATTAAAATCCGTGTATTTTTTTTGTGTCTCGGTGTATACCAGTCTTTATGTGAAATAATTGTTTTTTCATCATTTTTATGCATAAAAGTTATAAAAGTCGCTCAGAGCAGCGGTTTTGAGATTTTTGCATTTAAAGTTTTTATTGCATGTGAGTGATATGCCTAATTTATGTATGATACTTTCATCATTTCTTTCTACTAACCAGCATGTAGGTCTTTCTGAAACTTGCAAGATGATTTCGTTGAAAAATTTGATGTACAATGTACAGTGTGTTCTTTGGACCACTACCATTGCATTAAAATCATTAGTGTATTTTTTTGTACCTCGGTGTATACTTAGCAGGTTTTTAAACAGATTAATAACAAGCCTACTACTATAACAAACAATTTTAAGTTTAATTTACTCTGTAAATTTTAAAATTTTTACTTAGTTGCTGCCATGCTTAAGAAATTTTATATGTTTTCTAATAAATAATAAAATATTAATTCTTTTAATAATTAAAATTTTCTTTTAAACAATAAAAAAATACTTGCAGTGATAAAGTATACGTACTTACTATTTAAAAAAAAACTAATACGAAGCGGTTTTTGTTACTCATTAAAAACATAGCCCTACACAGTTGCAATAACGGACAATAACTTACAATTTGTTTTAACACATTTATGATAATTCAAGAACCACACTGTATATGTTTTCACTTAATATTTTTTAAGAAAACGTAAAATCCTAGAATGCTATAAAAAAGTATTGATGTGTATATGAAGTAAGTAAGAATTTAATCAAAAACCTTTTGTGCATACAATAAAAACTTCTAATTTAAATATCTTCAAAACCGTTGCTCTAAGCGACATCTAAAAGCTATAACTTTTTTACTTAAAAAAAATAAAAAAAATTAATGTTTTTAATAGAATCTTGTTTCCCAAAATTAAATTGTCCATGCCCAAAAATCACTAATCCCAATTTTTTGTGCAAAATTATTAATTAGTAGAAAAAATTGAAGAAAGTATCATACATAAATTAGGCATATCACTTACATGCAATAAAAACTTTAAATGCAAAAATCTCAAAAACCGTTGCTCTGAGCGACTTTAAAACAGTATAACTTTTTTACATAAAAAGAATGGGAAAACCATTATTTTACATAAAAACTGGTATACACCGAGGCACAAGAAAAATACACTGATTTTTATGCAATATCAGTGGTGTCAATTTTAAAGAAACGCACAGGCTGGTTAGTTATTGCAAAAATATTAATTAGTAAAAAAGTTATTAAAGAAAATCAAATTGAAAAAATAAAGTTTAACACCCTGTATCTCGGTTAATATGAACATTTGGACTAAGGTAAGTATGGCTAAATCGTAATATTTTGACTCAAGGAATCTACAGTTTAACGATGTACCATTAGTTCTGGGACACCCTGTATAACGACTTAACTTGTGACTAAATTACAAAAAAAATCTAAATAAACATAGTATATAAACCTCATGATAAAAGTGTATTTTTATCTCTTCATATATAATATCCAATTTTTTCTGACCACGACACTATTTTTAAAATAGATGAATCCATGACGGATCTGATACCTTCCTAGCTAGCCTATTAGTACACTTCAAGTAGTGAAGCCATAATCTCAGCCTTAAAAACAGTTTTTTGTAATTATCTCAGAAACTAAAACTCCTAGAAAGTTTTTATTTATAACATAAATTATTGAGCAGAATGCAGTCTACTGTATTTCAACACCCGCATATTGATGCGATGCTCCGTTAAGAAGTAAGTATTTAAAAAAAAATTATTTGTCAAAAAAACATTAATGGATTTTGACCAAAATCTAATCTTCTCATTAGAGTGTCGAACACTATTTAACCTGAAAATTTTATGAAAATCGGTTCACCGGCTTAGAAGGTACCGTGTTACGGGCAGACAAACACACACAGACAGACATTACGACGATTGCTCAGATAGGTCAAAATACATTTTCGGCGTTATTTAAAAAAAAACTTTTTTGTCAAAAATAATACCTTCTCTTGCCATTGCGGCGCGCATATTTATATACAACACCCAGGATCGCCAATCGGCTTTCGCCCGAACATCTCTGGTAAATAGCAGACGATATGGTAAATCGCTTGGGTAACTAACACCCGTGATCGCAAAAATGTAGAATAGGGCTTCATTGACACGGTTTCGGCAGCGTTCGGGCTACAACCAAATCGCAATCATAGACGTCGTTTACAAATATGCTTGCGGCGCGGGGTAGGAAGGTAAAAATTGCATTTTACTTTTTTTATGAATGCTTGATATTTTTACGGCCAGTTTTGTGCCTTTTTCCATGCTAAAATGTCACTTAGCCAACCATGTCATGTAGGGATTGGTTTTTGATATTATTGTTTAGTGTCCTTAATTTTTTATGGTCCCAGGCTCGGCCAGCAATAATGAAAAGTGTTTTGTTGGTCGAGAATTACGAAGACATGACACAGCAATTTTGGTATACCCATCAGAATCACTCTCTGTGGCTTCTTGAAAGCATCCTCAGCAGTCTGTACGTGAACACTTGAAAATAATATTCTTGACAGATTTGACCGCATGGTCAATAGAATTGTAAGAGGTCAACAGCAACTGTATGAGAAAGGCAAAAAAGCAAACATTGAAATGTCTAACAACCAAACTAGAGGCGGTAAATTATTATTACCTGCTGGTTTTAAAAGTGTCTAATGCATGTTTCACATAATCTTTACTACTGCCTAACTTTCAATTTTCAGGCCTGATGTGATCGGAAATCTCCCTCATAACAAAAACATTTCATGCAAAATAAAGTCAAGTACTCGAAAATGGTTATACGTAAAAAGAATTGAGATAAAAGTAAAGCCAAGTTCTCCAATACATATTTCAAAATGAAAGGTTCTTACTAGTTTTTTTTTAAACTTTGCTATGACAGCCAAACTTCTTTATGTTTAATTTAGCACTGTGCCTAAGAGTAATTTGCAGCCGTAATAGCCAAGTTTAGAAAAAGTTACAACATTTAGTAAGACCCTTTCATTTTGAAAATTGTATTGGAGAACTTGGCTTTACTTTTATCTCAATTCTTTTTACGGATTACCATTTTCGCGTACTTGGTTTTTTTTACATGAAATGTTTTTTTTTATGATTTTACTCTTTTTGGAAGGATTTGGATAATATTTAATTTTTAAAGTAGTAAAATATGCGGAAAATTGTTCAAATCTTTTGCAATGCTTTACTAAAAGTGAGTAGTGAGTGAGTAGCAATTTCAATGTTTGTTGAAATTTAGTAACTACTTTACTACTCTATGGAAGTTCATGAATCTTGGAGGGGTTGTTAACTTTATGAAGATCTACTACTGTGCAAAGTTTGAGTTTCGTAGCTCATTCCGAAGCAGTCTTAGATATGTCAAATATGGACTGAAATGTTTCAAGAAAATATGGTACAACGAACTTGTGCCTCCAGATTTCACAGAACACAACCTGTTCAATGACAAAATTGGTGAGTGTAATATCTTAATTTCTCTGTTTTCTTATTTCAGTTTGATTGAATTTTGAATGAATTATGGGCATTCCCACAAAGATATAGAGCAAATAGGGCTGTTTTTAGAGATACAGACCAGCCATATATAAAGAGGGCGCAGCCCCTGGACTACTTTGGCGTCGCTCCTAATTTTAGTTGTCATATAAGCAATATATGACTTTGGTTTGAATAGTTTTTTATAATTTTTAATTTTTCTTGTTGGAACACTATTACTCAAGCAAAATGCTCCTTGGTATTATAAGAGCCGACTAAAAAAATAAATAAAAATCTTGGTTTGTTGCGTTACAAATTTAATAAGATTTAAAGGTCTTTGTCCCTTCCAACGAACCCATTCGCGCATTATCTTTGGTCTCTGGACAAAAATGGACAAGCTATAGGAATTGTTTGCTAGCGCGCTCTTGGCTCCGTCCAAACTTGTCTTTGATTTTCCAGCGCCACTCGGCTCGTTGCGATGATCAATGTTCGTCGAAAAACTACCACAAGTAGAATGTTTTGGGACTGATTTTATATTATATTATCAACATAAAGGAAATTACATGGTTTACTTGAACTTAGGACACCCTTGTTTTATGTACTAAGTTTGATCTTTGGTGGCAGTGGCGGCGCATGAGGCAATTCTTTCTGGGCGCACACAATTTTTTTTCTTCCAAGCAATACAGCCCGACCGATAACGCCAAGTTGTCTCAGTGCACTTATTTAAGAAGCACATAAGCAAGCTATAACAATCAACGGTAACCGTTGGCGCGGGTGGAATCACAAGGTTGCGGACGGCATCGATCGCCGAAATTGATTCACAAGAGCACGAAACAAAGGAAGGCCCAGATTCTGTATACTATAAAATTCTATAGATACATGTCGTCCTCTCTTTTTATATTTCGTAATTAGAATGTGACATAACATCTACGGTGCACAGAATTTGGGTGGTAGTGATTACATTTTAATATTTTTTAAAGAAAAATTTGGGGTGCACCTGTACATGGGCCCTTTTCGAGGAACCGCCACTGTTTGGTGGTGTTAGTTCAACTCATAAAGGTTGTCTTGTTCAGGTGTAATATTTACCAGTGATTTGACACAAATTATTGCTTATATTGTGAAATTAACATACCGGTACACGAATATACAACATGCTTTAATCAAAATTAGATCAAAATGACTTTGTGACCTTTTGTTGGTTGTTGTTCGAACGGGCGTAGTCGGTAATTCAAGTTGCTCCCAGACATTAATTTCAAAATTTCAATGCAACCTAACCAATAACAGTTAATCGCCAGTAGCTGTTTCCGAGTTAAGAAACGACCACCGCAACAATAACTCGAAAAAAGTCGATATCCGCCCAAGAGCGATTCACTATCTACAGTGCAAACGGTCATTTTGTATTTTTTTAATGCTGAACCACTCTGAAATAAATCAACTTTGTCCGCAGCTCGGAGGCTGACAAGAAACAAGAAGGTATGATTAAGGTCGTCGCGTTTGGAAGCCGCTCTTTGCGCTACAGCTTTTTAATTCATTCATTGACTTTAATTTTATCAGAAAGTATTGTTAGGGAAAAGGTACCAAATATGGAATACTGTTCACAAAAAAAAAATTTAATACGATAGCATCCTAAAATCTTTTTGGATCTATTGAAAATGACATATAAACATAAAAACATTTTAATAATGTCAAAATAATGTTTAATTTAAAAACATAACGTTAGGTTGGATGTTAGTTCTAACGTCATATTCATAGTGAAAAAGAAGCTTAATAACCCGTTTTTTGACGTTAGAAAAATAATCTTATGTTTTTATAATGTTAATATAAAAAAATATTGATTTTTAATAGTGGAAAAGAAATGTTTTTCTAACAATGAAAAAGAAATGTTTTTTTAACAATGAAAAAATATTTTTTTTTCAAATATTTTTAAATATAAAGTAACATAAATAACGTAAATAAAATTCTTCTATTTTGGAAACGCAGAGCAGCAAAAGTCTGTTGAGGTTTTCGTGAACTCGACACTCAGTAAAGGAAAATCGGATCCGTAGCTTCTGATAATAAAATTTAAAATTCTATGTAAACAATAATTTTGTAGTAAGTGCCTCGCTACGAGGCCAAACAATTCATGCTCAAGTGAATACAAGGCAAACAATTTCAAGGTGCGTATTCACTTTAGCATGAATGAAAACGAAGCATTCATTTGGTCCCACTGTGAGGCTTGCGAATTCTGCCTCAAATGAATACGCGGCAGCTAATCGTCCACGGTGAATTGTCGCATTCCCTGTCTGATTCCCTATAACGTTAGGTATGCAATCTTCCACACAAAACAATTTTTTTACTTTTGTTTACCTTTCTTACCTAATTTTGTGATGCCTCATTTAAATCACTGCATACAAATTTGTTGTTCTTTAACTATACTATCTTTTCCACACAACTGGTGTATATTCCTATCCAAATATGTTTTCACCATCATTATTAAAAACTGTGCTTTTAATTTACCATGTTTGTTTCTACAAAAGGTAAATATTTTAACGAAAATTGCACAAAGCGTATCTGCTACGGACTCGTATGAACTCGTAGCGAAACGCAACTAATAATGGCGATGACCCGTTCTGGTAGTGGAACTATGCGGCAGCGCCCTCTATAGTATATTTTTTTTTTAATGTTTAAAAAACAAAATATTTATTAGTTTCATATATCTTAAATTCATCGTTAGAAATGAGATCTAGGAAAAACATTATAAAAATAACCATAAATTGATGGTATTATTTTTAATGTTAATAAAATTATGGTTTTTAAATATTGGTTCCTTAACGTTATTAAGAAATATATTTTTGGTAATGCTTTTACATGAAATTTTCGTTAAGATTTTCTTCATGTTTTTTTTAATGTCAAAAGTTGGCTTAATTTTAACACATATCCCAACAAACAATTAAAGTTGTAACGACGAAACCCCAACTAGAAAGAATTTCTTAAAAGTAACCGCAACGTACTCTCGCTACGTCTCAGTATACCATACAGCGACGTTATAATTCCCTAAGTGGGGAACCAATTTCTGGTTATAACTACTTGGCCAAGTGTTTAAAGTCACTGTAGTAACAACTACACTACTACGTCGTAGCCAGGTATCTACTACGTCGTAGAGGCTGTTTTTTTTCCGTAATGGCATAAAAGTTGCGATGTAGTTGCAAATAATATAATCGTTTCTTTTTGGTAAAATTGTTACACAATATGGTGGACACAACAGTAAACAGACTCGCTTAGTTTTTTTGTTTGGTTATGGTTATAATATGAACTATGTTATCCAAAAGTGTGAGAATTTACGAGCAGAGGATCAAAATTCGAGTGCGACGCAAAGTTTTTTGTATAACAAGCATTATATATATTGCAAAAAACCGGTGCGCCCGTAAAATTGAGCTGTTTTCTGGTAGCTGATGGAATTTTTGTGTTGTGATTTTGGAGGTTATGTTTTCATAATCGACAGTTAACTCCAACAAATGGTGCTTAAGAAGAGCATTTTTGGTAAGCTTCAACTAATTTGTTTATAAAATAGTATGGCTCTTTAATATGAGGTCATAAAACGACAACAAAAATATTAAATTTTTTTTCTTACATAAAAACATGGCGTCCCAAACTATATTCCCTGATAGTCGAAAAGGTTACTTGAAAGTAGTTGCGGCTTTAAAGGATCCAAAAAGTTATTTTGTCTACATTGTTACATCAGATGTTACTATGATGACACAAACTTTTGTGGTAAAAATTAAAGTTATAATGTAGTTGTCGGATACACTTGTTTGGGACTCCAATGAGGCTTAACTTTCTAGTGGTAATTAAGTAGGATATAAAAGTCAGGGCGACTACGAAATAACGACTAAAAAGAAAGTAAAACTTTAGCAACGTCCTATTGTGGTAGAGAAGACTATCAGAATCGACTATCAAGAAACAATCCTATGAAGTAGTTTAGAGGGTCGTTTTTACGAAACATCTACTATTTCCTGATACTAAATAGTAGTTAGAACTAAAAAGTAACAAATTTTGGTTGGGATCACCACATTTCTACTATAAGAAAGTAGCAAAGCCTTTAGAACATGTAGCCGCTACTATAAATGTTAGTTGGGATTTGTGTTAGAATTTTTTTTTCAACTTTTATTTAACGTCTTTTACGATTTTGTGCTTAGTGGGGAAGCATTGCTTCCCTTTACAAATAAGACATAATAAAAATAAATTGTTAATAGTTCATTATTAAAACTTGACGTAATTATCGCCAGGCCTGTAGGAGTGGTAAGACTGTATCAGAAGCAATATATTTTGCGCGGACCTATGTACTAGAAAAGCGGCAGTTTATATTAATGTCAATGCGTGCAAGCCCAATGCGAGAATTCAGTTTCTCACCCTTTAGCTAAAAAAACAAGCAGTATGTTCGATTACGTACATACGGGTTTCACAATGGCGTGCCAGCAAGAAGCTTCAGTTTTGGTAAACGATATTGTAACGGCCGTTAAAGCTATACATTTGTATGATTGTATAGTGTGTTTTGAATAACAAAAAAGGTTTCTTCCCAAAGTTTTATCGAAGAGAGAAATAAGTTTCATAAATAACAATAGGCTAAAGCAAGAAATTAAAGTTTACCGAAAACTAAACTTACCCCTTGCACGTTCTCTAGTAAAATATATTTACTCAATTTTAATAAAAACTGAGGAGTTGAAGTGAAGAAAAGATGACATAAGTAAAAAAAAAATTAACAAGAAAAACACTCAACTGCTAAATTTACTTGTAAGTACCAGTCGCAGTTGAGTACAAAAAAGATTGGTATACCTATCCAAACGCACTTACGAAATTATAAAGTTTTGAATTTTCATGAATCAGGTTATTGGGTAATTTTGTACCCAACAGCGACTAGTAATTACAAGTAAATTTAGCAGTTGGATGTTTTTTTTGTTTAATTTTTTTTTATTTCCAACTTTTAGGTTTAATTCTTATTCAGCCTTATAAAAAGTACGTGTAGATTTTCTACCGACGCGAACGGTGTTACCTCCCATTGAGTGAAGGTGGTTCGGTTCGGTTCGGTTCAGAGAGGGAGGAGGGAACTAGTAAAATGGTGTCGAAAAAAATCTTAAAGCGTGTGGCGAAATTTTTTTTGAAATCGCTCTAAATTTGGGAAAGGTTTAGCTACAACTATTACTAGTAAGGAGGGACGGGAGAAGAGAGGGATGGGGAAACTAGTAAAATGATGTTGGAAAAAAGTCTTCAAGCGTGTGCTGAAAGAAGTTTTGAAATCGCTTTATATTTGTAAAAGGCATAATAAGGATGGCGGGAGAAGAGAGGGAGGGGCAGGGGGGGGGGGGTAACTAGTAAAATGGTGTTGTAAAAAAAATCTGAAAGCGTATGCAGGAAGAATTTTTGAACTCGCTCTATATTTGATAAAATTATGCGAATATGATTTTTGAATAGGGTGGGGGGAATAACAGGAGGGGAGATGAGTAAGAGCAGGGAGGACTACAAAGTAACTGCAGAAAATTAGAGTTCATTTGCAATGGGTAATCAATGGAATTTCAATAAAATCGCCTGAAATTTAGATAATTTGTATGTCTTAAAGCCTACATCATATGACAAAATGGCGTCTGAAGACCACCATGTAAATTCCTGTTAAAAAAATATAGCCTTCGGGATCAGTAGCAATTTAACGTCACCTTTTTTGTCAAAATCGGTTCAGCCGTTTAACCTATAGCGTGGCACAAACATATTTACTTACATACAACAATCGAAAAACATTCCGTCCTTTCGCCGTGCTGCAGTTGGGTAAAAAGGAAAGACGTTACCTTGCATAAAAATTATTATCATTAAGTTGGATACTGGAAGTTAATTAGTTTTTGAAAATAAATATAATATCAGCTCTCGCTGAGTTTATTGTGTTTTTCATGCTAAAATTTGTTGTTTTTATACTTATGTCGGTATGAATTGTCAGAGATATAAATGTTTTCTCATGATTATTTTTTTTCTTAAATGCCTTTTACCACTTTTCAAATTTCATAAAGATTGATGCCCTAGAACTTTATGCATGAAATCAAAATAAGAAGAAAAGTTCCAAATCCAGAGGATAAAACTTATTAATAGCTAAAATACTTGATTTGCAAAAAAATCTTCTTTACTGATTTATTTCTGAATATTGGCCGCTTCTGACTCCATACAAACCACTGTGCGGGTATAGTAATCAGCTGTTAAAATCGTAAAAAGTTATCCCAAAAATAATGATATGGACTTTACCTAAAATGATCAGTCAAATAGTAAAATTCTTATTTAGGATTTTGGTAGTAGGTATTAACATTTGCTAGGTCGCATTATAAAAGCATATTAGCCTGCCAGACATGCAATAAAACTTTAAATTAAATAAATTAAAAATAAGTCAAGAAACCTTCTTGATGGTGATAAAGATGCGACATTCCAAATTGGCAATTAACAACAAAAGGCATAAATAAATTTAACATAAAAAACATCGAAAATAACCAAATATCTTTATTTTCATTAGTCTAGAAAAAAGCTACATGAAATTACTTCTACCGTAAATTAACCTCAATGCCCAGTAGAAAGAGTGCTTATTTATAATGGACCGGTTTCCTATATTATTATGATTATTTATGTAATTATCCATGGTGTGTATCTATCTACTGCACGCTCTAGTTCTGAGGGAAAATGGTACCTACTAAAGGATTTTTCTTGATTGCGCTACTGGGTGCTGCTACCAGGTTAATCGAAATTCGCATGGTTATTTATAATCGTTATTCTGCAAGCCATTACAAATTTATAAAATGTAAATTTAATTAAAGGTAAATAAATGCCACCAAAAGGAGGGGAAAGGGTGGAAGCCCCTCCCACCTAATCAAACCAAGCTCTTGTCAAAAAACGTTTATTCTAACACAAACGCTTCTAGCACAATAATTATCCTATGGTATTACCGCAACCAGTCACTACTCTGCTTTATGCTAAAAATTAGTAGGTAGGTAATTCGTAAAAAGTAACAATCTTTACTAATAAAAAAAAATTAAATAAAAAAAACACCCAACTGCTAAATTAACTTGTAACTACTAGTCGCAGTTGAGTACAAAATTGATAGGTATACCTATAATGTACGACATGCTTCAACTTTTAGTTTTGATGCTCAAAGCGCACTTACGAAATTACAGTTTTGTATTTTCATGAATCAGGTTATTGGGTAATTTTGTATTCAACGGCGACTAGTAGTTACAAGTAAATTTAGCAGTTGGGTGTTTTTTAGCCTTATTAAAAGCACTATGCCTTTACAATTCATTTAGCTTTACCCAAAAAGTACGTGTCTAGATTTTCTTCGGACGCGAACAGTGTTACCTTCCATCGAGTGAAGGTGGGGGAGGATGGAGGGAGGCAGGAGGAAACTAGTAAAATAGCGTCGAAAAAAATCTTAAAGCGTGTGCTGAAAGAATTTTTTAAATCGCTCTCAATTTGTGAAAGGTATAGCTACAACTATTACTAATAAGAACGGTGGGGAGAAGAGAGGGAGAGAATGGGGGAAACTAGTAAAATTATGTTGGAAAAAAAGTCTTAAAGCGTGTGCACAAAGAATTTTTGAAATCGCTCTATATTTGTGGTATAGCTACAACTATTACTAATAATAATAGAGGAGAAAAGAGAGGGAGGGGGAAACTGGTAAAATGATGTTGGAAAAAAAGTCTTCAACCGTCTGCAGAAAGAACTTTTGAAATCGCTTTATATTTGTGAAAGTTATACCTATAACTATTACTAATCAGGATGGCGAGGAGGAGAGAGGGAGAGGCAGAGGGGGGGAGAAAATCTGAAAGCCTATGGAATTTTTGAAATCGCTCTATATTTGATAAAATTATGCGAATATGGTTTTTGAATAGGGTGGGGGAAATGACAGGAAGGGAGATGGGTGGAAACAGGTAGGACTGCAAAGTAACTACCGCAAATTAGAAGACATTTGCAATGGGTAATCAAAGGAATTCCTATAAAATCGCCTGAAATTTAGATAATTTGTCTGCCTTAAAGCCTACATCATGTAATAAAATAGCGTCTAAAGACCGACATGTTGATTCCTGTTAAAAAAAATTTTAGCCTATAACACGGGATCAGTAGCAATTCAACGACACCTTTTTTGTCAAAATCAGTTCAGCCGTTTAGCCTCTAGCCCGACACAAACATACATATTTACTTACATACATACAACAACCGAACCGAACCGAACCGAACAATCGAAAACAATCCCTCCTTTCGCCGTGCTGTATTAGTAGTGGATTTATGGGGGTTCTGGCTCACTTTGGGCCTCGCACTATTCGACGACCCCTAAAATCAGTCAATTTTACTAATAACGAGCGAACCGAGGCAATCGACCCCTAAGATCAGTCAACTTTACGAAAATCGAGCGAACCGAAGCAAAAATTAAATGAAAAAATCGAGCAAACCGATGCTATCACGCTATTCGACGACCTCTAAAATCAGTTAATTTTACGAAAATCGAGCGAACCGAAGCAAAAATTTAACGAAAAATGAATGAACCTAACCAAAAAGTTTCAAAATTCCCAATTTTTGAAAAAAAAATCTTCGAAAAAACCCAAAACTCGAGCTATTCGAGGACTCTAAAATCAATAAATTTTACGAAAATCGAGCAAATCAAAGTCAAAATTTAACGAAAAATGTCTCTAAGCGAACCAAAAATTTTAAAATTACCAACTTTTGAAAAAAAAACCATTCGACCTACTCGAGGACTCTAAAATCAATTAATTTCACGAAAAATTTCAAAATTCCCAATTTTTAGAAAAAAATCATCGAAAAACCTAAAAAAAATATCACCAACAATGAAATAGCCCAAGTAAGTGTTTTTTAGACGAAATTGTGAAAAATTAAAAAAAGTTAATAAATGATAAAAATCAAGAAGTAGCTCAAGAAAATTCTTGAGTTTTTTAAATGAAATCACTAAAAAGCGACTAACGGATTGATTATTTCATAATTAAAAAAATATGACAAAAAACGATAAACTTCAAAAAGTTGCTGAAGAAACATTAGGTTTTAATGTCCTCGATATATCTACTAGATAACAACAGATTAGACCATGCATGTCCTGGACCTTGATTAAAAAGTTACATTTTACGAAGTCGTTATGGTATTTAGTTGTGTGTGCTTGACACTCGAACAGATGTTTCCATTTATTCGCTTACAAATCGTGTCAAAACTTTTTAGGTCGCGTGTAAATGCCGAATTGAAATTTTCAATTGCAACGTTTTAACAAATTTATTAATATCTATTAATTCTGATCAGCTTGGCAGTACAACGGGGAAATGCAGCATCGGTTTTAGACACAATGAAAGAAGAACCTGGATTAGACGAAAACTTTTAGATTTATTTTTTTAAATGTAATAATGAATTATTGTTTATTTTGCTGCAAATGGATATCATTACTTTTTTTAGTAAGATTTTTCGATGATGTCAAATTTAAAGGTACTTTACTCTTGAGAAAAATTCATATTTTTTGACAAACCTCGTATATCACTGAAAAAATTTGATATTTGATGACTGTACTTTAGGTGTTAGATGATGCAGAACTTTTTATGAAGAATAACTTTTTTTCCTAAAATTATTAATAGAAAAGTTTTCCATATGATTCCAACTTAGGGGGACATACTGTATATCTTTATTTATTCTACTACAAATTCTTTAAATAATACGAAAGAAATCACAAAATCCCTTTCATTAGTTTTCAAGATATTACGTCTCAAAATAAGGTGATTTCGTGACCTTAAATGACATATTCCATTTTTAAATTGAAAGTAAGTGTGGCGGCCACTTAAAAATTATCTTAATTCGGCTGCCCTCAGAATCGGCCGCCTGGAGCGTCTGCTCCTCTGCTCCAACCATTTGGACGGCTTTGACTGTATTAAACGTTTCGCAGTTACACAAAGCTGCTGCTTTGAAATATTATTTTAAACTATATACGACTTCATTATGTCAGCTTACCTACTATTTTATTTGTTGCAGGTGAAACGACCACTTCAGAAGCCCTGGAAGCATTGCAAAATGTCAAAAGCTTCAGGAAAAAACGTATGGAAAGAACCTCATCCAGCAACAATGGAGTGATCTCAACAACACTGGCATCACCTGCCGATTATGCCCTGCATAATAATAACAATAATGTTAAAAATGAAAGGTAAATTTAAGGAATTTAAAATAGGATTGGCGCCAAATTTTTATGAATAAAATGCATTACACCTTTTAGGCTATTTCTAAAAAATAAATGGATCCGTGAGGGCAAAAGAGTTTTTGTAAATACCTCAGAAACTAAAGCACTTACAAATTTTTTGTTTATGACACAAATTATTGAGAAAAACGTAGTTTACCATATTCTGTGAACAGCGTGTTGATGCGATGCTCCATTAAAAAGTTATCATTTTTTAATTGTCAAAAAACTGTAATTAGCATTAATGAATTTTGGCCAAAATCTACAGCGCGTTAGAGTGTCGAACACTATTTTATCTGAACATTTTATAAAAATCGGTTTAGCGGTTTAGGAGCTATCGTATTAAGGACAGACACACATACACACGCACACATAGACAGACATAAAACGTCAATGAACAGCATTATATTTTGTGTTAATAAATATTTGAATTTTTTTTTCCGAAATAAAAAATTTACCACGGGAAAGTTACTCTTGTTTTTTATTTTTTTGCATACGAAATAGTTATTTACCTAACAAGTGCGGAAAGTGATACTTTTCCGCACGCGACGGAAGTTGCACGAACGACGCGGAGCGGAGTTCGGGCAACCGTCAAGGGCGGAAAAGACATTTTCCGCAAGTGTTAGGTACAACATTTTTCCTATGAACGTGGAAATCGTCAGTTTTTTAGAAAAAAAATAGTTTTTATCGGACAATTTTTTGGTCTTTTAGGTTAGAACACGCCAAGCACAAAGAATAAGGAATGAAATTGATGCATTCTTCTTTAATAACTTAAAAATAAAGTTATAAAAAATGAGTGCGGAAAAGTTACTTTTCCGCACTAGTGCGGCAAAGTTACTTTTCCGCACTCAAAACTATTTTATGTAATTTTGCATAAGATTAAATAAGAAACTAAAGATTTGTTAATATTTTCTTTATTTTTTAAAATAATAACAGAAAAATCGGAAAACTTTAAACTAATTTTACTATTTACTATAAAAATTAAAATTGAAGCTACAATTTGTAGCGCATTGCAGGTTCACTGCTGAGTCAGCTCCTTTTAAATGTGCTTTCATTTCACTGGCGTTTATAATTTGGCCCGTTTTTGAAGTAAAAATATGAGATTCCTGGATTTCCATGGATTTTACGACACTGGAACTTTCTTCTTGGCCTTGATAAATAATGGAAGATGGTGCCTCACTTTCAATGTGATCTAGCTGCAGATTCTGATACATGTTGTTTAATGGTTTTTTTGATAAAATGTTTTCCGCAATTTTTTTCTTATTTTGTAGGGAATCCTCTATATAGGATTCCGCCACAGAAGTGGACTTCCAGCCCCCATGCCTTTTAATATTTGTGATATTGCTTCCTGCGTCAGCTAGCATTGTGGCCGATGATCGTCTAAAGCAATGGCCGGTGTACATTTCAGGATTTTTGAGGCCCAGATATCCTGCAATGTTACTTGGCATTTTTCCAAACGTATTAATGCCGACGCATTGATTACCGCACTTTCCAGCTTTGTAGTTTAGGAAAGAACGATTTGTGGTGCAGTTTAAAGGACGTAACGACTTGTATTTTTTATATAAAGCGATGTAGCTGTCTTCGCAAACCACAAATTTTCTACATACCTTTGTTTTAGTATCTGGTATGGTAATCAAGAGAATGTCGTCTTTTTCTTCAATGTTGTCGATGGTTAGTTTCGTTAGTTCTTCCCTGCGACACGCCCCAGCTACGCCGAAGATGGTGGCAACTTTCATCATGAGATAAACCGAGTCTGGCGCTTGGGTCAAAAATTTTTCCGTGTCCTCCTTTTCAAATATTCTGGATTTTTTTGGTTTAAAGCCTTCATTTTTGCGTTTTAGAAAGGCTGTCAATTTACAAAAATTTTTAAGATCGATGTTATGTTTGACTTTAAGGACCATTTTAACCATGGAATACTTGGACCATAAAGTAGAAGGAGAGAGTTTCTTCGATAAATAATAAAAATAGGCCAATATTACCTCCTCTTTTGAAGCAGCCACTGCTAAGGTCATACTCTTGCTTTTACACCATGATTCTAAAGCTTCGTATTCTTTGTTGTATCTTGGCGAAGATTTCTCGGGTATCAACGATAGTGTGGCCGCATTTGCTGCCTCCAAAATCGGGTCTACTACGTTATACCTCGATGCTTGAAAATGGGTGTTTCTTTTTTGAATGATAAGTTTAGGTCGTTTTATACTGTTTTCAAGAAAAAAAAATGCGGATTTTTCGCATTTTTTTTAGAAATTTCAAAATTAAAAAATTAGTAAAAACTCATACAAATTGCTATAGAAAGAATTTATTTGACGTTTGTTATTTCGAGATAGAGAGGGACGGCTCACAATCGACTGAGCTTTAAAAAAATGGTCATTTAGCCAAAAATAAGGTGACCAACTGTCTGGCAAGAGGCGATAAAAAGTTAAATTTTTTTGAAAATTATTTACGCATAGAAAAATGGTTGCACCATATTTTTGAAATCTAACGTTCGACCTGACATCTTGCTCCAACATTTTAATTTGTCGCGCATTTTTGACTCTGTAAAATCGTCCAAAATCCTCTATTGAGCATTTATAATGAAAAAAATCATGCAGAAAGTTATAATAATGTGTAATTTATGATAATGATGATTTACAGAAATTCAGCAGTTTGGTTCGGGTCGATCTTAGATTAGGTTGGTTGTGTCTTAAAGTAATTCAGCAAGAGTCGGCTGCGCCGACTCCTGCTGAATTACTTTAAACATAACAAACCTAACCTAAAACCAAACCGAACCGAACTTAACTGAACCAAACCGAACTGAACTAAACCGAACCGAACTAAACCAAACCGAACGGAACCGAACCGAACCGCACAAGCAATCAGCAAAAATCGGCTGCGCCGATTCTTGCTGAATAGTTCTAAATAAATAATTTCCTGTAATCTGCGCCTTTAACCCTCAGATGCACCGTAACAAGGCTTTGCTAATCCATTCTCCATCTTTGTTGTTTTGTATGTAAGCAACAAGGACTTAATCGCGATTAAACCCATGATCGCGCTTAAGTGCTTACGGTGCATCTGAGGGTAAGTCAGGAAGTAAGCAAATCGAATTGGGAAATATTATATGGCCGAATGACCTAGAAAGAGTCGGCCCAGGCCCAATGTGTCAAAATATATGTGGGAAGGTCAACTGTACAAATTTTCAAAATTATATGAAAAAAGCGATAAAAAACATGAAAAACTAGGTATGTAATTAATTTAAAATTGTAAAATAATTAATCCTAAGCTAATTTACAAATTTATGTCGAAAATCTGACGATGCAATGATAGAAATTGATTTTTTTCAACCAAAACAAGTAAAAGAAAATCCCCATGTAACGTTTTTTTAAAAAATTATTTAAAAAAAAACCAAACATTTTTTCTTAATTTCCCGTATCTAAATCGACTAAAAATAGTCCAAAGAATCATTTTCATACAAAAAAATCGTTATATAGTGCTTTTTGACGAGCGAGGTAAAACGTAGTAGAACCCCAAAATCTCCTGGGGCGTTTCCTGTTCGGAATCTGAGTCCATTGGGTCAAAAATAGTGGATAATATTATACTATAACGACGCTGCAGCTCAAAAAGCTATCAAACCGTTTGTTTGTATTTTAATTTGTTGCTATGGTATCTAAACAGTGATGCTATACTTACTCATAGCCACCTTAAAAATAATGACATCTACATGTTGGGTGTCAGTTCTGTTATTCTGTTAATAGAGTGCTTGACAAAGTAAAAAACTGTCATTAATAAAGGCAGCTTCTAAAAAACTTTGCTTATTAATAGAGTACCTATGAGAAACAATAGTAATACTCACATAATAAATATTGCAAAAAACTGTTTACTGTTATTGCAGTTCCATATTTTCATTAAAACTCATGTAAAAACAAAATTCAAGGGGCAGTGCGGAAAAGTAACTTTTCCGCACTAGTGCGGCAAAGTAACTTTTCCGCACTAGTGCGGAAAAGTGCTACTTCCCGCACGCAAAAGAGTGCGGAAAAGTACACTTTTCCGCACGCGAGTAGGAAAAAGTAACTTTACAGCACTAGTGCGGAAAAGTACAACTTTCTTTACGAAAATAAGTGCAGTAAAGTATACTTACCGCACGCTCGTAATAGTAACACGGGAAAAAGCGTTTACGGAAAAAATCGTACGCGAAAGAATAACATAGAAGAATAACTTAATAATACCGGCACACAAAATCAAGAAGTGTACATGGTAATTTTTTATAATTGCCAAATCCCTGTAGCTTAGTTCAATCAGTGGCGGATCCAGGGGGGGGCACTAGGGGCACTTGCTCCCCCCCGAGAATTTTTTGAATATACAAAAAATGAGTAAAAAGTAATGTTTTTGCTAATGAAAGTTCTAAATTTTTACCCGCGGCGCATGAGTGTCTATTGTTATTATCATCGAAATTACAACCACTGACTAATTCAATAAAATGCTGCTTAAAAAAATATATACCGTTTTTTACCAACAGAGAATGTCACCTAAAGTGCCCCCCCCCCCCCCGAACCGAACCAAACCGAACCGAACCGAACCGAACCAAACCGAACCGAACCGAACCCCCCCCCCCCCGAGAAGCACCTCTGGATCCGCCCTTGAGTTCAATTCAATTCAATTCAATCTTTATTGTTTATAATGTAAATTTACATATAAAAAGAAGTGCGTATCTTACATACATAATATAACCGAACCAAATCCCTGTAGCTCAATTCTTATTGGAAGTAGAAAGTTGAATCAAAAACTGCTCAAATTTGGTAGAAACTGGTTATCTTTGATAGAAACAAAAACTGGTAAAATTTCGTCAATTATAGCTACATCAAACACTGCAACAGTTTTTTTGCCATATTATCAGTCACAGGGTGCACAAATAACGTCAGTTTCTTTAATTTGAACACCCTATATATTATAAAATTTTTGGATTCGTCGTTTTGTTCTCATTACCAATTTTTGTATAACTTTCTATTTCCAATAATACTCGAGTTACAGGGGCAGACCTCTAAAATTATGAGTAAAATCCGAAAACTTTATCAAAATATTCTAACATTACCTGGTGAACATAACAAAAATGGCAAATTTTTAAATACAACAAATAAATTATTTACATTAACCTCAATTTCAAAAAATCGGCAATTATTTTACCACTGCACAGAACTACTTTACAAAGCTCCGTTGACATCATTAAAATACTTTTTATACATCTTCATAAGTGCATTTTTTCTGCGATTTTCAGTGTTTTTGGCAATTTTTTTGTGCGCGAAAAATTTTAACCTTTATTTACTCAGTTTAATCAAAATTTTATGTTGTAAGGTCAAAACGAACCCCGGATTCGGATTTAGCGCACGAAAGAACTAATAGATCCACGGTAAAAAAAATTGTCTTAGATCAAAGCAAATTGCTTTGAAGTAAAATAATTTGTGCTTTCCGATTAACCTATTTTCTTGATATGATACAAAAAATGTCTTGCCTTTTTATTTTAATGTGAAACAGAAATTGTTTTATTATAAATTGGAACTGAATTAATCTATGGCACCGTTTTCTCTGGAAGCAAAATATTACTTATATGAAGAGAATTTGCTTTGTCACAAAATGGAGTATACTAAAATAAAACAATTAAAGAAGAAAAATCTAATTTCAAGATTAAACGCTGCGTTGAACTAAATAGAAATATTTTAATTCAAAACAAATTGTTTTAAGGTAAAACAATAATTTATTCCAGAAAAGTACGTGTTTTCATTGTAGACAACATTTTTTATCATGTAGGTAGATTTGGAATATGTATATAATCTCGTCCTCTTATGGCCAAATAACATAACCTGTAACTTTTGGACCTGGAACATTCGAATTCTTTATTAACTGAACTTCATTTTATTGCATGATTTTTCTGTAAGTCAAAAACTTCTCATCGTATGATTTCCTTATGCGCTGTTTTACTATGTACGCTTTTTTCCATGAGCGCTTTTTTGACGTGTGCTTTTTTTCCGCGCGTGCTTTTTTAATTTAATGTGCGCTTTTGTCCTAGGCGTTTTTTTCGTGTGGCCGTCTTTACAGTTACCGTCATTGATACAAACTAAAATACTCTGCCAATATATGGGCCCCTAAGCTCACACTAGGTACTATAGTTATAGTGTACGTGTGAGCTAATATAACTAAAAACTGAAATATATTTTATTTAACTCCAGACTAAATTACCTTTTGTTTGATACCACACAAGCCATGTTTTGACTTAAACTCAAATTTTTGAAATCTACCCCCACCCTTAAAAAAAACAAAAAACTAAAATGTATTTTGTTAAACTCCGGACTCAATTACCTTTCGTTTGATATCACACACCCCATATTTTCACATAAACTCTAATTTTTGAAATCTACCCCGACCCTTTTATTTGGTTTCTGTTCAGTGGATTTTGTTCATTTTTAAATGGGACCATCTTGACCCAAGACCCAGCCTAGGTACCAAATTTTATTAAAATCGGCCAAGCGGTTTTTGAGTTATGCGCGTTGGTCGTTACAGACATACAGACAGACAGACAGACATACAGACAGACAGACAGACAGACGGCGCAACAAAAAAGTTTCAAAATTATCTGAAACGCAAAGATATATAAAAAATTTTGAAATCGGAGCAACTTTTTTTTTCTCGAAAAAATTAGGATCACCATAGCTCACACTACTATAGTATAGTATATGTGTGAGCTAAAAAAATAAATGGATCCATGACGGATGTGCCTAGTTCGCCTATTATCACACTTCAAGAGAAGCCATGATAATATATATTAGCCTTGAAAACAGTTTTTGTAAATTTCTTAGTAACTAACGCTCCTACGAAGTTTTTGGTTATAACACGAATTCTTGAGCAAAATATACTACATTCCAAAAATAGTGTATTGAGTGTATAAGTTTTTAATTGTCACAAAACTGTCATTAGCATTAATGCATTTTGACCAAAATATAATCAGCTCGTAAGAGTGTCGAACACTATTTTACCAAAAAAATTTATGACAATCGGTACAGCGGTTTAGGAGCTATCGTGTTACGGACAGAAATAATATATGCACACACACACACACAGCTAGGATAGGTCAAAATACATCCAAACAGCTTTATCCCTAGCCATTGCTACGCGGGCTAGGAAGGTAAAAAATTTAAATGGTTTTATCCATAAAAGACATGTAATCAAATTATGCTCAAGGCTAAACCGAGAAGTAAAAAATCCTTGGTTTACCACTACTTGAAGGCCTACTTAATTAACCAAACTCGTTGCTCTTTTACAAGTAAAATTAAGTTTTAGGGTTTCATCGTCTTTTAGATTAACTTTATTACGGGTTAGACTCGTTTGATCCCCACTTTATTGTCCACCATAAAAAAGATAACGGAACCCTTTTTTTCCCTGAACTGTAGCTTATACGTAAATCCGGCGCTGACGATTCCGACTCTGATAGCATATTCTCGTATTTTGTTTGAGTGTGTGTTACTTTTCTTAAAAGCGCATTTTGGGCAAAATATAAATGGCCTGCCAGCTAGCTCAACTCAGGGGTCCTAACTTAATTTTTCTTAAATCATAGCTCCCTTGTCCCCCTGTTTGGAGATCGGTGTTAAACCTAATCTTTGTCAATTAATCGCAAACATACCCGAACTACTTAAGGTCACTAGAGCACAAAGTTCCTTACTTCGTGATCCAGTGCCCTTAAGCCCTCTAACGTCTCTGGAAGTGAAATTATATTTTCCATGTATTTCATAACTTTGATTGTATAAGGGAGGGGAGTTTAATTTTATTCCAAGGGTTTGGTCATAATTTCTTTCAGTCTGCCAAATTGCAGCTTTGTAGCATATTTGGAAGTAGAGTTGAATTTTCATGATCTACACATGAGTGAGTGAGTGATTGAGTGGCAAATTCGATGTTTCTTAAAATTCCGTAACTACTTTATTGCTTTATGGAATTACATAAAATTTAGGCGCGATTCATAATATACGTACTGCCACCGTCACGTCACTGTACCGTCAACGACATGTGTGACGGCGCCTAATTTACATTACACCGGCAGGCTCCGTTCCGTCATGCAGCCGGCACGCATATTTGTAAACGACGTCCATGATTGCGATTCGGTTGTAGCCCGAACGCTGCCGTAACCGTGTCAATGAAGCCCTATTCTACATTGACACGGTTCGGTTATGTTGGCGATCGATTGACAACGGTTAGGTTTCACATTCTCTAGGATCCCAGGAAAGAGGTCAGGAGAGTATGTTTTAAAAAAATATATGTATGTTAGAAATTTACGAATTCTTTCTTAAGAAAGATTGTTCCAGACTGATTTTTAACGAACATTTTTGCGATCACGGGTGTTAGTTACCCAAGCGATTTACTATAATACCAGAGATGTTCGGGCGAAAGCCGACTGGCGATCCTGGGTGTTGTATACAAATATGCAGCCGGCACGCCACCGACACATTTGTTCTAGCAAATGGCGGGAGTGGTTTATTGCCAAATCAAAGTGTACAGTACTTTAATGTTTTAACAAGATCGTTACCAAATTTTAGGATGAAGAAATTTAAAAAAAAATTAAACAATGCCTGGAAGCATAGTGGGAAAAGAATCATATTTCAAGTATTTTTAATGTTAACATTACTTTTCAAAATGAACCCATCATTTTTTATCCTAAAATTTGATAAGAATCTTGCTAAAATGTTGAAGAAAAAAATATTAAAAAAAAAATTACAATTTTGAATAATTGAAAAAAAAACAATATTTTTTAAATTTTAGTTTTGTTTTTATAAAAAAATAAATCATATTATACCTCATTCAAACTTCATTTTAAACAGCTTTCAAATAAGTCCTATGTCGCTATTCTGGTGTATTTCTCAAAATATCTTAATTTTTTTGAGTACATGTTTCAGCAAAAAATGTAATTTTTTTGATTTTTGAAATGTAACAAAAATTATTAAAATCAATGAGGTGGACTCTCAAACCTCTATTTTTACCTGCCTAGCCCGCGCAACAATGGCAAGAAAAGGTATAATTTTTTACGAAAAAAAAATCAGCTAAAATAATTTTCGACACAGCTAAAATAAATATTATTGTAATAATTTCGTGAGGCCATATTATACAAATTTTCCGACCTTTTTCAATAAGAAGTTCGTTGGGGAGTTCACGTCATCCATGACCCAAAACAAAAACAGTACAAAACACAAAAATAACCTCAAAATATCGACTTCTATCTCAAAATGAACGAGTTTGCCGGCAGCCGGACGGACGGTTTCGTATTCACACTATACGTCCCGGCAGAATGGCAAGCCGCCGCCGGCATGCAGCCGGCAGGCAACGAACGTCCCGTAAAATATTATCCTCAAGAACACTAGCCGGTCGGGACGGTGACGGTACGTGGCCGGTGCGGGGTAATGGGAATACGTCAATTCATTGTAAGCATATTTTACGTGTTAATGACGGTACGGTGACGGGACGGTGACGGTACGTATAGTGTGAATTGGGCCTTACAGGGATTGTTAACCCTATCAAGGTTTCCGATTGTGTTTGAGTTTCATAGCTCATTCCGAAGTTGAATTATAGATAGGTCAAATGTGGGCTGAAATGTTTCAAGAATAGGTAGTTTAGCAGTTTTCGCGAACTTGGCGGGGCACTGCCGAGTCCCCAGATAAGGAGCAAAAAATTGGTTGCACGCGAATGCCCTACAAAATCAAGCATTGCCCCTGCATATAGTATAGGCATTATGTAAGTGTTATTTTAGAAAATATTTTTGGGATCGTAAATCTAGTAAAACAAATATCCATTAAAGGTAATAATAATAAACTTTTTGTAGACTTAGCCCAAACACGCCAGATACCTCAACAAGATCTCGTAGCGTTACTCCAAGTTCTGGATCTCATCCTGATACTCCACCAGCCGCTCTACCAGCACTGGAAAACCCTCTCATTTCAGGGAGAAATTACAGCGACTTTATGAGAAGTTTGGCCGCAAAGTATAACCATACTAATCCAAATGAGTAAGTGATACCTTTCTAACAAAATAGTCTCAATTTATTAAAAACAACAATGGTTAGGATAATTATAAGGACTTTTTAGAATTAACTAGAATTAAATTAATTAAGTTTTTGAATTAGTTCAGTTCCGTTGTAGATTCATATAAATCCTACACGTTTTGAAGGGGTAAGTGGTCTCTATTTTAAGTCATAGCACATTATTTTTAATTAAACAAATGTTGATCGTCTGAAGTACTCCAGACCGCGCTGGCTGTAATTACAACCTAACGAACAGGTAAAATCTAAAACACGGAATCAAGAAAAATTAGATCTAATACCTCTCACCAGGCCTTTAGATAATTTCAACAATCCAAAGCCTGCCGATGCCGTAGTGCTATCTTGCGACACATATACGATTAGGCTCTGCTACAGAATAGCGTCTTACAAAATAGCGCTGCTTCAAAATGGCGCTGCCACAGAATAGCGCTGCTACAAAATAGCGTGCATCAAAATAGCGCCAACAAAATAGCGCTGCTACAAAATAGCACGCATCAAAACAGCGCTGCTACAAAATAGCGCCTTACAAAATAGCGCTGCTACAAAATCGCGCCTTTTAAAATAGCGCTGCTACAAAATAGCGCGCATCAAAATGGGGGTGCTTCAAAATAGCGCGGCTGCAAAATCTTATCTTATGACTTACCACTCCCGGTAACCTCATTCTAACATATTATATTTTCAAAAAAAAACTTCCCAGACTTTTTCCCGAGATCCTAGAAGGTGTGAAACCAAACCGAACCGAACCGAACCGACATCATACAAGTTGTGAAACAAAACCGAACTAAACCGATACTCCGACTTTTTTGAAAAAATATGTTAAAAAGAGACTCCTTAGTTAAACAGTAGTTGCTGTTTTTAATGATGCGTTTTTTAATTTCGCTGTTTTTATTAGATGTTGCTATTTTGCCGCAGCACGTTTTTGATGCGCGCTATTTTGTAGCAGCGCTGTTTTGATGCGCGCTATTTTGTAGCAGCGCTATTTTGTAAGGTGCTATTTTGATGCGCGCTATTTTGTAGCAGCGCTATTTTTTAGCAGCGCTAATTTGTGGCAGCGCCATTTTGTAGTAGCGTTATTTTGTAAGGCGCTATTCTAAAGCAGCGCTATTTTTTAAGGTGCTATTTTGATGCACGCTATTTTGTAAGCGCCATTTTGTAGCAGCGCTATTGTGTAGCAGCGCTGTTTTGTGGCAGCGCTATTTTGAAGCAGCGCTATTTTGTAGGGCGCTATTCTGTAGCAGAGCCTAAATAAATGCCTAGTAGTCGGAGCAAAAAATCTGAAAAGGCTCTCCGTTTTCAGTAGAGGAATTTCATTTCATTTTGTTAAACATTTGCCCTTAATTCGATCCCGCTCAATCCGAATCTCCCAGTTGCCAACTTAAAATATCGACAAAAACCTGTTTTTTTTTTAGTTTTATTAAATTTTCTCGAAAACTAACTTTTTTATCGAAAATTGCAAAGAACAGTTTTTTGTGAAGAACAAAGTTCCCTTTCCAACGATGTATTGGTCGATAAGGCTAGAAAAAACAAGTAGATTTCAGAAAAAATGTGTGTTATACTTTATTGTAGAAAATATAATTTTCTCTTAAAGCTTGAATATAACGTGGGGTTTACGTCACAGGTAAGCGTCTAGGGGCGTACTTATTAAAATAAATTTTCAAAAATAACCAAAATAAACAATTTATGTTACACATTTTATCTATTTAAGAAAAAAATAAGCTTCTTGGGAAAACAAAATACTTTTTACTTTATTCTATCCTACAGACAGACGCAGACGTAGAGGTTTTTAACACGTTCGCTGCCCACACTTTATTCGTAATTATGCCACTAACGCCACAAAAAAAAGGCCGAAAAAAAAAGAAGTTCCCCTGGAGCCGCTTTGTCCTATCAAAGTCCTTTAGCTGCTATTACATCACCTGCACTTCTTTTTAGATGTCATTATTATGTCAAAATTGTCAAAAATGTCACTCGGCCTCATAGATCGAGGCGGCGTGGAAGTTTCAATTTGTGTTGTAAAGGTTGTGATGGTGAACCATTTTTTTGCTTGGAATGCTTCAATAATACCCTGTTTCCACCAATGCATGCGATTCAAAAACGCATCGGTTTTAAATGCGGCGTTTTTTGAATCGGGGTGGGCATGCATTGGTGAAAACATGGTATTAAGTTTCACAGATATGAAACTCCTTAGTTATCTACGTTTGTTTATGCATTAATATATGTGAATTGCAGGTTTGAGTTCTAGAATTTTTCAAAAAAAAATAATATTTTAGTAATATACTGTTTCACTAATTTAGCACATTCAAAAATAAAATGAGCAAAACAATCAACTTTTCTACAATATTGATATTGTTACGGGTTCACAACGACAAATTAAAAACTCGCAATTGTTGAAAACGATACGTCAATTTATTTCGACAAATTATGTACAAAAACACGCACTTAAACTGACTAATAACTCGCTAATAATTCACTACTATAATCGGTCTATTAACTTCGTGTTAATATCTCACGACCACTACAGCAGGTTATCTGTGACTGACTCCTGGTGCGCGACCCCGGCCCTATATATAGGATCGTCCATCTCTCTCGAACTTTCCGGCAGCCTTCGACGTCCGGAAAGTTCCCGCACTACCGCGACCGCAAGCCACAGACAACGCAACTAAAACCTAGACTAAGAATACAACCTTAAGATAAATCGACCTAATACTACACTAAACCTAAATAAATTCCAATTATAAAATTTAAATAACTTAAATTTGTAACACTATCCTCCTCTTCAGGTTTGATCGTCTCGATCAACATTTCCCAGGTAATGTTTTAGTCTGTCCAGATGAACAACTTTCATCTTGGACTTCGGACTTCTCTGGATTCGGTAGACTACATCATTAATTCTCTTAACAACTTTATAAGGCCCTTCCCATGGTGGTGTCAACTTAGGTGATCTTCCTTTCTTGCGTTGAGGATTGTATAGCCAGACTTGATCATTCTCTTTGAACCCTGAAGAGTTTGCTTTCAGGTCATATCTCGCTTTCATGCGGTCACTGGCTATTTCTATTCGCTCTCTAACCACTTCATGGATATCGTGCAGCTTTTGCCTTAAACGTTCGACATAGTCATTAACCTCTAAGTGTTCTTCCTGAGGTGAACCATGATATCACATGGTAAACGCAGTTCTCTACCAAACAGGATCTAGATGGAGTAGCTCCTGTCGTATTGTGAATGGCGGTTCTGTAGGCCATCAAAAACAATGAAATATATTGGTCCCAATCTGTTTGGTGCTCATCAACAACTTTGCACAGATGTTCTTCTATTGTTTTATTAAATCTTTCAACCATGCCATCTGACTGCGGATGTAAAGCCGTAGTCCGTGTTTTATGTATTCCTAAAAGGTCACAGAGATTCTGGAAGAGCTTTGATTCAAAGTTTCTTCTTTGATCTGAATGTAGTTCCAAAGGAATGCCAAATCGGCTGAACACATCATTTACCAGAACTTCTGCAACTGTAGCGGCCTCTTGGTTAGGCAAAGCAAAAACTTCTGGCCATTTGCTAAAGTAATCCATGACAACAAGGATGTATTTGTTGCCCTTTTTAGTTTCTGGAAACGGTCCGGCCACATCAATAGCAATGCGTTCGAATGGCAGACCTACGTTATATTGTTTCATTTGACCTCTGGACCTTGTTTTGGGACCTTGGCTGGCTGCACAAGTCGAACATCGGCGGCACCAGTTTTTCACATCTTGAAAGTAATTGACCCAATAAAATCGGTTTCGAATTTTGTCCATGGTTTTATTTATGCCTAGGTGCGCGCCTGATTTTCCACCATGGCATTCGGCCACTATATTGTCTACCATGCTCCTAGGAACCACTACTTGATTAACCACAGTAAGGCCATCGGCACTTTCCCAGGCACGTTTAAGGATGTTTTCCTCTACTATCAGTGAATCCCATTGTGCCACAGTGATTTGAATATCACCCCTTGGTTTGCGATATCTTGCCATGATGGTCGTGGCTTGTCCTCTTCTTTCAATCGCAAGATAGGTCCTACATCTTTGTCGTTAAGTTGTGTGGTTCTAATCGAAGCCGACATCCATTCTTCATCTGGTTCTAACTTTATCTGGCGCACGTAGGTAAGTCCTTCTTTCTGGTCAATTTTCCTGCAATGTTTACAATCCTCAGGGCAAGGTCTTCTGGACAATGCATCCGCATTATTATGCACCCTTCCCGCTCGGTGCTTAATTTGATAATGGTATTGTTGTAGCTTTTCTATCCATCTCGCGACTTGCCCCTCAGGTTGTTTCATTTTCATGAGCCACTGTAACGCAGCATGATCCGTTCTAATCAGAAACTCTTGTCCATAGAGATATTTGTGAAAGTGATCTACGGATTTAATGATGGCTAGGAGCTCCTTTCTGGTAACACAATAATTTCTCTCTGGTTTGGATAGCTTTTTGCTGAAAAATTCGATGACCCGTTCTTCTCCATCTTGTACTTGGGAGAGTACTGCTCCTATGCCATCGTTGCTCGCATCAGTATCTAATATGAATTTACCTTTTGGAATAGGATATGCGAGAATCGGACTAGAACATAATGCTGCCTTCAGTCTTCTAAATGCTTGGTCACATTCAGTATTCCATCTGTAAGAAGCTTTATCTTCTGTAAGTCTATGTAATGGAGACGCTATTTTGGCGAATCCTTCTACAAATCGTCTGTAGTATGTACACAGACCCAAAAAACTTCTCAATTCATGTTTGGCACGAGGTTGAGGCCATTCTTTTATTGCTTGTAACTTCTTTTCGTCGGTATGGATGCCTTCTCGGGAAACGACGTGACCCAGGAACTCAACTTTTTCTTGGAACAGAAAACATTTCTTTGAGTTCAATTTAAGATTTGCGTTCCTGATTCTTGAGAATACTTCTCGTAAATTATCTAGCTGATCTTGAAATGATTTCCCCATTACTATGATCATCCAAATAGACTAGGCAGGTTTTCCAAGTAAGGCCTCGTAGAACGACTTCCATTAGTCTTTCAAATGTAGCTGGGGCATTGCACAGGCCAAATGGCATCACATTAAACTGATAAAGTCCACTTCCAGCAGAGAATGCAGTCTTCTCTTTATCTCTTTCAAAGATTCCTACTTGCCAATACCCACTTTTCAGGTCAAGAGTAGAAAACCAATATGATCCTGCCAACGTTGTTAATGTATCGTCTATTCTTGGCAGTGGGTAACTATCTTTCTTGGTCACATCGTTAAGTTTCCTGTAGTCGACACAAAATCTAGTACTTCCATCCTTTTTAGTGACCAACACCACAGGAGATGACCAAGGACTTGATGACTCTTTATTAATGAGATTGTGAACTTCTTCTTGCTTGGCCATTGGTAGTCTTCTTGGGGGCTGTCTTATCGGTTGGGCATCGCCAGTATTGATAGCATGTTGAATAAGGTTTGTGCGTCCCGAACTACTCCTAGTTTCGAAGATATTACTTTGTTCATCTATAAACTCTCTCGCTTTACTAAATTCTTCTGGAGTGAGATGTTGCCAAGTTGACTCAAATTGCTGAAGTACCTCCATTGGTAACTTGCTTGTATCTTCGGAAGTTGGCTCTTCACATCTTGTTACTTTCTGTACTGGTTCAAATAATGCTACCACCTCCCCCTTATTAATTTTGACACTATTTGGGAAAATATTGGCGACTCTAATCGAAATGTCTTTATCGGTTTTAACTAGTGATTTTGCAACGAGGTAGGTGTTGGGTGTGTTTTGTTGGCTTATGAGTCCGACGCAGCTTGATGTTTTACTTTCCAGCCTCCCAAAAATTATGGTCTCACAGTTACCGACTAGTCTTGTTGTGCATACTGCCACCACCTTAATTGGTTCTTTATTGATGTGACTATTTGACAAAATGAATTCTTCGTTCCCAAATCTTAGGGTATTAAGTTTATTATCAAACGCAAATCCATGTTTACTTATCAGGTCCATTCCCAAAATAAATTCGTCTTCTATGTCTGCAACTAATACCGAGTGGCGAATCTTCAACCTCCCCAGCTGTAGGTCTATGTCTGTCTGCCCCAACACGTCGGCGGATTCTCCAGTCACAGTCTTAAGTGTTATTTTCTTTTCTGTTGGTCGAATTTTATATCTCGTTGCAATTTTGAACTTAAGCAATGATATGGCAGCACCAGTGTCTACTGTTATATTAACTTTTCTTCCATTAATAAGTCCGTCGATGTTAAGACTGTCAGCAGTATGTTTTAAGCTCTTGATAGAGTAAATTTTGGGGGCTAAATTCCCATTAGCCAACACCCGCCCCTCTGCGTTGACTAGTTTTAGTTTTCCTGATCTCTTCTTCGGTACTCTGTCCCGCTAGATGGCGAGCGAGACCTTATTTGGACGCGACAATCGCGTTGAATATGCCCTGTACGTCCGCATCTGAAACACTTTACATTTGGAGGGGATCGTCTGCTTTCTTTCAAAGAATCAATCTTCTCTATCAGTGACTGAAACAGTTGGTTTAGCGTTTTTAAGTTGACCTCCTCTCCAGTGCTCATTTCTTCTCCCTCCTGAATTGAAACAGCTCTTACTTTTGGCCTGGACATATTATTTGATGATTCAATTTCAAGGGCTCGAATCAACACTTCACTGCTGTTATGGAAGCGTTCTCGACGAAGTAACTTTGCTAAGTCCGTGTCTCGCAAGCCGTTAATAAAGCGATCTACCGTAAAGGGATCTCTGTAATTTTCTGGCATTTCTGGGTAAGCCAAGTACATCAGCCTCCTGATATCCGCTTCATACTCTTGTAATGACTCCCCTGCTCTTTGTTGGCGAATATTTAATTCTGACCAATGCAAATTTCGTAAATGTTCATCTCCATATCTTCTTTCTAACGCTGCCACTAAAGCGTTATAATTCTGTTTTTGTTCGACTGGAATGGACCGTAAAAGTCCCAGAGCAGGTTCTCGTAGAGCTACTAACAATGCTCTAGCTTTTTCCTCATCATCCCAACCATTTGCAGCAGCGGCAGCTTCAAACTGTTGTTTGTAAGTAGACCAGGAAGACGTACCATCGAAATTTGGAGGCTTAATGTTTTGGTTGGAATTCACAACACATCCCTGAGCTTTCATTTTGTTGTGTTCTTTTTGGAGCTGTATAAGCTGTTTTGACACGTCCCGGAATTTTTCTTCCATGGCTTGAAAAACTTCTTCCCTAACATTCTGCACCTTTTCTTCAACATTATGTACCTTTTCTTCTACATTCTGCAATTTATTTTGTACCTTTTGTTCCACACTATGCATTCTTTGAGTTATTTCTTCCTTAAGATCTTCGGTTGCAGTCTTAAACTCTTCTCTCAGCTGTTCGGAGTTGCTCTTTATTTGGTCAAAGTTTTCCTGCATGTCGTTCTGGTTTTGTTCGATGGTCTGTCTCATATCATTCTGATTTTGTTCAATAGTGTGTTTCATGTCGTCCATGGTGTGTTTCATGTCGTTCTGGTTTTGAGCCATTTGAGCTGCTAGAGCCTGCATCATTTTAGTTAAATCTTCCATCTTGGCCGATCTTTGTTTAGTAAGCATCAACTTCGTGATAAATCACTTAAAACGTGTATTTTAGGGCTACAAAGCGAATGTCGAAGTCGGTTTTTCAATATCTCTTCCAATTCTTAAATAGAACCTAATGGAATGTTCTGGAATATACTGGTAAATGCTACTCTTTCTGCTACTAGGCAAATGTAGAAGTCACTTTTTGATTATCTCTTTTGGTTCTCGAATAGACCGTCGTAGAATGTTATGGAATATTCTAGAAATAATTTCTAATTCTTACTTTTGAAATAACTAAACTAATGTCGAAATCGGTATTTGTATATCTCTTCTAGTTTTTGAATAGAACGTCGTAGAATGTTATGGAATATTCTAGAAATTCTTTCTGATTCTTACTTTTGAAATAACTAAACTAATGTCAAAGTCGGTATTTGTATATCTCTTCTAGTTTTTGAATAGAACGTCGTAGAATGTTATAGAATCTTCTAGAAATTCTTTTTAGTTCTTACTTTTGAAATTACTAAGCTAATGTCGAAGTCGCTCTTTGGATATTTCTTCTGGTTTTTGAATAGAGCGTCGTAGAAAGTGATAGAATATTCTAGAAAATCTCTCTAATTATCAATTTTTGGACTGTAAAGTTAATGTCGAAGTCGGTTCTTAAATATCTCTTTTGGTTTTTGAATAAAACAATATCGAACTTCTTCGAATATTCTGGAAAAATCACTTACTGTTTTTCTGTCCAATTGTCCTATCCGGTGGTACTATGTAAGGGTAGTCTTTGCACTATTCAGTTCCGAATATTCTGGCAAAATCACTTACTGTTCTTCTTTTAATTGTCCTAGCCGGTGGTACTGTGTAAGGATAGTCTTTGCACTATTTATTTCTTTTAATCTCACTTCTGACACCAATTGTTACGGGTTCACAACGACAAATTAAAAACTCGCAATTGTTGAAAACGATACGTCAATTTATTTCGACAAATTATGTACAAAAACACACACTTAAACTGACTAATAACTCGCTGATAATTCACTACTATAATCGGTCTATTAACTTCGTGTTAATATCTCACGACCAGTACAGCAGGTTATCTGTGACTGACTCCTGGTGCGCGACCCCGGCCCTATATATAGGATCGTCCATCTCTCTCGAACTTTCCGGCAGCCTTCGACGTCCGGAAAGTTCCCGCACTACCGCGACCGCAAGCCACAGACAACGCAACTAAAACCTAGACTAAGAATACAACCTTAAGATAAATCGACCTAATACTACACTAAACCTAAATAAATTCCAATTATAAAATTTAAATAACTTAAATTTGTAACAATATGTTCCAACTATCCTCAGGCGCCAACTCGGTCTATTACCAACGTTAAACCAATGCAAAATAAAACAGTTGGCGGCGAAAGAGGATTGAATATTTAGCTCGGTCCAATCGACCGCGTTGGCGAGGGTGGCGAAATTTCTTCTCGGTCTTATAGACCATGGTGGCGAATAAAACAACTACGTTTTTGGTCTTATAGACCGAGTTGGCAGCGAACGTGTTAAGAAAATTGTACAAAAATGTTTTTTTTTGTAATTTTTGAGTGACCACACATTTTGTGATACACCGTTTGAAAGGAAATTTCATTGTCCATGGAAAATTATATCAGACATTTTGTCGTAGAAACCTTAGTTTTTAAGCAAATTGGATAAAACTTATAAAAAAATTGATTAATTTGGTGATTTTAAATAATTATTTTAAATTATGGACACCACTGGAACGACGAAATAAAAACACATTTTGACCCTCGTAAAATGTTCGGAGGAGTCTCATATCAATCCATACCAAATGTGTTTGCTTCTCTCATTAAACGCAGTGAACCTGTAGGGCCATAACTACTGGTCGGTATTTAGCACTAGGTCTTCAGATCTTAGTAAATGTTTCAATATGTTTGGACAAACAACTAAAATTTTATTATTTATTTGCACTTTCAGTGGCGTGTACAAAATATCACAGTGAGGAGGTCGGGAAATGTTTTCCACTTTTATAAAAATTACAAATTTGGAAAAATATATTTTTATCTTCTCTGCGGCAAAGTTCGTGGTATCTCCTAAAGATCTCATATCTTTATATAACCTGAAGAGAACTTATTCCCTTTAGTTGCTACGTGGTCTTTAGAGCCACACACCTCAACTTTTTCATATCTTTCTTTTTTTTTATTTTAATTGGGCAGTACGGCCTTTAGGTTGCTAAGATGTGTTTAAAATCACATTAGTAGACGAAACTTGCCTTAGATGGTACAATCTGCATTTGAAGCAAGGCTCTCGAATCCATTTCTTGCCTAACTTATTAGTTTTTCGTATGTTTAACTACTTTATGGTATGCTATTCCACAGACGACGTGAAATGTGAAACACAAAGACCCGTACGTCTGGAGATGCTACCTCTAGTAGTTTGGAAAACTTACCACAAAAAAATCCCTCTGCTCTCTCTCTCTCTCTCTCTCTCTCTCTCTCTCGCTCTCTAGCAAATAAGAGTATTTGTACCAACACACAAAGTGTGTATGCTTAACTCTTTAAGAGTTAAGCATACACACTTTGTGTGTTGGTACAAATTTTCTTTTTGATTTTTAATATTGCTTGTTTCAGCTATTTTGCGGCAGTACGGAACGGGTTTCCCCCACCTTTGGATCAACGATTTAAATCGGCTGCTCCCATTGCTTTTCCTCCTAGTCTTTTGCCAGGATTTACAATTACTCCATCCAAAGAAACGCAGGTTGCGGATATGGCGAATAAAAAACCTGCAGGTTAGTTTATTTTTCTTTACTAAAGATTACGAAATATACGGCTCCGGATCGAAATTGCGATGCACAAAATAGCGGGTA
The DNA here is from genome assembly GCA_963576565.1 of Aspidapion aeneum. Classification (NCBI taxonomy): domain Eukaryota; kingdom Metazoa; phylum Arthropoda; class Insecta; order Coleoptera; family Brentidae; genus Aspidapion; species Aspidapion aeneum. Next base: position 84,081,995 of record OY755044.1, on the reverse strand, counting down.
TTAAAATAGCGGTATCGAAATAACAACAATCAAAATAGCGATGTATTGAAAGAGCGACTAAGAAAATAGCGATGTAACAAAATAGCGACTATTAAAACAGACGACAAATTAAAAAAAATTCCTTGTCTTTTTGCCAGAGATCCTAGAATTCGGTTCGGTTCAGTTTGAACCGAATTCAGTTCGGTTCAGTTCAGTTTGAACCGAATTCGGTTCGGTTCGGTTTGGATTTACACCCTCTAGGATTCCGGGAAAGAGGTCAGTTCGGTTCGGTACGGATTTACACCCTCTAGGATCCAGGGAAAGAAGTCATGCGCTATTTTCTGTTTTGGTACATCGCTATTTTAATACACCGCGCTATTTTGGTTATCGCTATTTTGATAGTCGCGATTTTGGTATTTCGTATATGTTACAAACCATTACAAACGCTATTTTGAGACATCGCTATTTTGATGGGACTTAAATGAATTTTTTTTTTTAATTTTGAGAAGGTATTTGGTTAGTTACAATCTCTCAAAATAAACGTATTAAAATTAAAACTATTTAAATATTAGGGACTTATTGAACACGGTTAGAGATACTTACTAACCGAAACGTCGTGTTAAAAAATAAATAAAGACAAGTCCGAAATTTTATTTCTACTCATTCATTGTCCTACGAATTTCAACCAAAGTATCTTATTTTTGACAAACATAATGCCAATCACTTTTAAAATAATGTTGTCACTTTAATGAAATTTCAGATTTGTCAGCCTTCGATAGTTTAGCAGTTCAAATTAGGATCAGGCTTGCTAATTTAAGGGAGCTGTGCTCTAATATAATATTTTAGTAAAATGACGACAAGGTTTTTATTGACAGACTTTTCTTCCGTCCTTGGTCCGTTTAGTGGAGCGGCATCAGCAATGTTTCCACCGATAATTGACATGTCAACAACGCAAACATTATTAGCGATAGTCAGAACTGCCAAGGAGGCGGAGCTACAGGTATGCATATACATACTTAAATAGCCTTTACTGTTACTTTATTTTTTTAATTAATTTTATTAATTTTAAACTGTAGTTTCCAATTACAAAAAAACCCAATCTAGGTTCAGCCCACTTAACTTTTATTGATTGACTTAAAAAGCAATAAAATTCAAATATTTGTCTCGGCACCTTGTTTAGTTATTTTATTCTGTTATCTAGGGTCTTCTTAAAAACGTCAAACGTCAAGATTCCTCTTCCCCTCTTGATCTCTCGTCTGGTGCGCCACCTGCAAAACGTCAGCGAATTAAAACGCCCTCCGTTGGGAGCCCGAGCCAAACAACGAGTAGTACAACGCCAAACATAGTACAGTCGAAAAGGTCCGAAAGTGAGAGTCCCAAGTTGCATGAGGACATATCCATCTGGTCTGTTGATGACGTGTGCAATTTTGTGCAGGGGATTGATATTTGTGCTGAATATGCCCAGGTAAGTCACATATCACATTACATATTTAGCGTATTTTGTCGTGTTTGTTATTATCCTAAAGTAATTTTTTTATAAATACAAAATTCCCTTAATAATTAAAATTTTAAAATATACATAGCACATTATTGTATGCATATGTATAAAATATGTAGTATGTAAGAAAAAAGTATAGAAGTGTACATATGGTTACGCCCATTGTTTCAGGTTAGCCAAACCCACAGCAATACTTCTCCTCTGTGCGCCCTGGTAAAGTAAAGCGAGGAAATTTCTGACACCGATTGTTTCCCCTTGCGCGACGATCTTTTCTTTCAATTAGTAAAATATCGGAAATTTAGACAACAACTACATAAAGGATCCCTTTCTTCACGCTTGTTCTTTTTTATAGTATTTAATGCCGTGTCTACCACTTTTGTATATTGCTTCTACAGCGATTCAAAGCATTTTCGTTCCTATTGTTTCAAGAACTAGCTAATGAAATAAATTTTTAGGGCCGCTTGACATGGTGCATGACAATAAAATTTGCAGGCAAATGCATGAAATTTTGCCCAGGTGCATGCGCAGCACAAATCCAGCTGATTGTTGCAGGCAATCCATTTTTATCGGTCTGGTGCCATTTTTTTGCATGCAAACTGTACTTGCATGCAAACTGGGGAATTTTTACCTAGATTCCGGGGAATCCATGCATGGCCATGCACAATGTCAAATGAAAAGAAGATTTTTTGCAGGCAACAATTTGACCGAAATTTTTTGCTTGCAAATATTTGCAGCGCGTCATGCACCATGTCAAGCGGCCTTTAGAAATGCCACTGCTCTTTGCTAAACAGTACCCGATCCTATTATAAAATTCAGTTTGGACATTACTTAGCATTGTACGTGTCATTAATTTTGGTGTGAAGTGGTGAAAATTTTTGATTTTTTGATTTTTTTTAAATTGCGATCAAATAAATAAAGGGGGTACAGAAGAGCTAATTTAAGGAAAAATAAGTTAAGTTTGGAACTATAGTCGAACTATTTAGGTTAGGTCATGAAAGGTAAGCATGTTTTTTGAATGGTATGTCTCTCCTAACCGATATCCTAACTTGAAGCTCTCAAGGCGAACGGCTCTATTAAAGATACCGGGCTCTATCAAATACCACAACAGTATGCGCAAATGTGTAGTAGTAGTGAGGAGATCATTTTTAGTCGCGACTAAACATACGACGCGCCTTATTCCCAAACCTCGATATGTGCAAATGGGTAAGTAAGCACCGCACATGGTCTTGTCACATCAGGTTTAGGATCATGTTCAGAACTGATAGGACCGCAAAAGAAAAAATCTCCAGAGCTTAAGCTTGGAAAAGTTGACATGTCTGGTCGCTTGAAAACATCTTCGGTTAGTTCATCATGCTAGCACTAAGAGGTTTGTACTGTTAGCACTCGACTTTATCTATCCATTAGGGCCATTTTGGGTCGCGTATTTTACACTTTGTTACCGTTATTGTTATTACTGAGTCTGCACATTAGCAGCTTCTCGCTCTTTTTTTGTTATGTACGGTAACGGCGCCCCGTACTTACGGCGGCCGTCCTTTAATGTTACCGTTATATTTTAAGGTTAGTTTTGTATTGTTTTCTTTAATGCAGTCAAATTTTTTACTAAAATTCGTTAGCTTGGTTCGTAAAAAGCCATAAATCGAATAAAAATAAATAAACAGATATAAATGAACAAAAAGTTAAAGAAGTGTAAAACTACTAAATTAACGTTTGTGTTATGTTATCTTAAGTGTTCCAATATCTATCTTTTTTTCCCTGAATGTTGCCATTATTCTTAATAATAATGTCACAAAATGTCCCTATTGTTACAAAATATTCTGAATTGACCTGATTTTATTATTTCAGAGGCATAGTTAAGAGTCAGGGAAATACATATACATAATATTCCAATTCATGATGCAAACATGAGTCCTTGCGGTCCTTAAGTAAAAATGACCTGATTAGTTGCTTTCAAACACATATGCATATTATGGCAATACCTACGGTACCTTACGATGCATTGGAATATTATGTATATGAGGAAATAGGCGTTTGCTCTATTTTTGACTTTCCGCGGTAAAAGTATTCGGCAGTATTTAATTTACGTGGTTAGTGGGTTAAGCGGTAACTAACAATCAAAAGTCCTTAATTTGCGCAGTGAGGTCTTACGAAATAAATAAATGCGCGGTTTAGGATTTTTTTGTAAACGGTTTGCGCTAGATTTATTTATTTCCACAGTCCTTTTTTCATAATGCAATTTTCTTGACATTTTGAGGCAATTAAAAGCAAAAGTATGAGTTTGTTTTTTTAACTTTCACATATTCTGGCGAGTGGTAGAGAAGATTTTGCTGTACCTCTTTTATTGCACCTTTTGATATAAAAGGCGTCTTAAACATCTTAAATTAAATATGATTTAACCTTTACAAATCAACTATTAAATCAAAAAAGAATTAGAGCAGCCAAAACTGTTAAACATTAGCTAATGGTATTAATAAGCTTCCTACGTTTCAAAAAAACAAATAGAAACGGTTAGTGTATGTAAATTATTTAGTCTAGTTGCTTCATATGGTGAAGGAGATTAGTAATACCAATACCAAAGTCTGATTCTCAACAGAAACAAAGTTTATTCAACCTTTAGTTAAGTATCAGAATTAGTATTAGTAGAATCTAGTTATGGGGACTTAAAAAGAAAACATTAAATAATATATACTATGTCCCATTTAAAACTTTCCACCCGGGATTTCTCGAGATCTGCTGAAAATTTTTAATGCAGAAAAAATTTTTGAAATCGCTCTATATTTGATAAAATTATGCGAATATGGTTTTTGAATAGGGTGGGGGGAATGACAGGAAGGGAGATGGATGAGGGCAGAGAGGACTACAAACTAACTACAGCAAATTAGAGGACATTTGCAATGGGTAATCAAAGGAATTTCAATAAAATCGCCTGAAATTTAGATAATTTGTATGCCTTAAAGCCTACATCATGTGACAAAATGGTGTCTGAAGACCGCCATGTTGATTCCTGTTTTAAAAAATATAGTCTACAGCACCTTCGGGATCAGTAGCAATTCAACGACACCTTTTGTGTCAAAATCGGTTTAGCCGTTTAGCCGTTAGCCTGACACAAACATATTTACTTACTTACATACAACAAATCGAAAAACATTACCCTTCCGTGCTGCAATTGGGTAAAAAGAATTAAGATAAAAGTAAAGCCACGTTCTCCAATACAAATTTCAAAATGAAAGGTTTTTACTAGTTTGGAAATGTTTTTATAAACTTGGCTTATGATACATAAAATGTCTAAAATAGAACCAAAAGACGTGTTTATGTGATCAACTAACACTTGACCATCAAATCTGTATATCGACCTTTATCGAACGCTTTATTAGCATAATATGTGTGGGTTTAAATTTAATTGGGGTCTTCGGGATCAAGGCCTGTGGTGTTCTTTGACTTTTCAGGCTTATAGATGAAAGTTAAATGGCGAATGGAATTCTTCGAGTTAAAAAATCAGTGGCGTCTGCTACAGGGAGGGCAAACTAGACAAACAATATTTTTAATTGATTTATTTAAAAAAAGTTAAATCTTACCTTACGACATGTCTAGTTCTTTTCTTCAGTCTGTGGTAAACAAAAGGCGATTAATTGGGTAAACTTTTTTAGCGTAAATAATTACAAGCCGGCAGGATCGCGCGGGACAAAATTTCAATTTCACCCGTTTTTTCCCGGTGAATGGGTGAGTGTTAAAGCGCGGGGGTGGGAGGAAGGTTTGTTTTAGGTGACGTCGGCCATGTTCATCGTGCGAAAACGTTCGCTGCATTTCATACGCGTTGCCGGTTTTATCCTTAGTGAAGACGTTTGAGTTTGTTTTGATTTGAGGTAGGTTGTTTGTTTTCGTTTGTTTTCAAAATGGAAATAAATACCGACGATTATATAATTAACTACAAATTTAAATACGTTGACGTATGAACTTCGATTACAAATAAAATCTTTAGGGCCACATAGACCGGACATTAACCGAAATTTTAGAGCAAGTGTTTCAAAAAAACTTATAATAGAAAATTTCATAAAAAATAATATGATGCTGAAAACTGGTTGTGCGGTTGTGAAAAAAGAAATTTTTGTTTTGCTTTATTTGTCTTATTATGAACAATTAACGAAGTTATCCTGCGCGGGTGGCAAAGGGAATGTGTGATATCAAGCACTTTAGTCAAAAGTTAAAAAGACAGAAAGTAAGTGCTACTTATTTAAATAACCACATAGCATTTTCTGTGCGAGTCAAGACTGGATTAGGTGCCAATTAAATAGTGGCTATAGGCAGAGAACATATTATTATTATGTTCTCTGACAATGCCTATGACAATACAGTTGAATGTGAACGCTCCGTTTCAACATTAAGGCGTATTAAAACATTTACAATGTGTTAAAGTAGATTGAACGCCTAAGCTATGTGTTCAATTGAAAGAAAATTGTTGACTACGGACAATTTTAATTAACTTGCCGTTGAGCACTTTGCGCATGTAAAATAAAGTCGAATGGACTTAAATAAATAATAAATAAAATTAAATAAACTACAAACTAGACCAAGTAGCTGCTTGTTTGTAAAATGCTAAAATAAAATTGTTTAGGTAAGTTTTTTTATCTCCTTTTTCATGCAATATAAATTTCTGCCCCCTCCCCAATTTATAACGTCACCAGCCGCCGCTGTAAAAAATATAGATCATTTGATAGCTAAGCAGGTATTTTAACTGACAAAGGAAAAGGTCACACCATGATTTGTCATATGTGGGTATTAAAATTAAGATTGTCTTGAAGAAGTATTACGTAATTTGTATGGGAAAATAATGTATTAAAGCGTGTAATGCTTTGTTTATTCTGTTAAAACCTACTTATAGCCCAGTCATTTTAGGAATTGAAGCAAGCTGGATTTTTGTATGATTATTCCTAAGCATCTGGGCCTGGGCCACATCCCCACGCATTCTCCGCTAAAATCCTCCTTAAGTTTCGCTAGATATAAGGCCCCAAATGTTCTAAAAATCATTTTTTGTGATTTTCTCGAAAACTAATAACTTTTTCAAAAAAAGTCAAGATAGAAAAAAAACGCAAAATCATTTGGTCTTTGCTATGAAATTAAGAAAAAACCTAACCTATCTAACCCACTCTGTTGGTAATTTTTTTTCAAATGTTAATACTTTATAATATCATGCTTGATCCCCACTTACACCAAACACCATTTACTAATATTTTGTTTTTGTTTTCTTACAAAACAACTTTCAGTAAAGGTTAGGAAAATGGTTAATACCAGCCGGACCACCAATGGGATTTTGAAAAATTAATTTTTATACAATTGGGAACTGTACTAGAAAACAAACGTAGAAGTGTTAAAATATGCGCAAATGAGCACACTTTTAGTACATCTTAAAGTACTTTTTTTAAATTTTAGAAAAAATAGTGGTTGACTAAACCTTAATATAACGAAGGGGTTTATACAAAATAAATATAACATCAGTGTGGTTTATTAAGAGTTGAAAATTATAAACAGAGGTACTTACATAACGTTTTAAAAGATACTCGTATTAATATGCAATTTTCAGATTTTTATTTCATGCCTTTTTGCCAAGGCTGTCAAAAGCCAGGCTAGATGTATATGGATAAATTATATTGTTTGTAGATATCTTAGAAACTAAAGCTTTAAGTATACATATTTATTTGGGAATCATCATTATACAACGACTATTCCTATTACCTATGTTTCTAATTTCAAACCCTTAAAAAACTACCTTTAGGTAACATTTATTTTGTTTAAACACCTTTGTCCCATTAAAGTTTAGTGAACCAATATTTTTTCGATCAGTAGCTGTTTGGTTGGAATTCCAAATATTATAAAAGTGTGCACTTTTGCGCATATTTTAAAGCTGTTTCTACCCAGAAATTGAACTTTTTTTTATATACGGTTTTATTTTCACGTACAGTGCTTAATTGTATAAAAATATTGTTGTTGACCATTGGCCTAACAATTACCTTTAAGTTGTTTAACTTTAAAGAAACAAAAACTAAATTTAAGTACATGGTATTTTGTACAAGTGGAGATCAAGCTTAATATTACAAAGCATTAATATTTTAGAACAAGTTAACTACAGGGTGAGAAAAAATAATTAAAAAAAAAGTGTTTTTAAAATATATTTTTTAAAATGTTAGGTTAGCTTTTTTCTTAATCTTAAATTATGGGCCTAATGATTTTGCGCATTTTTTCTTTCTCACATTTTTTTTTAAAGGTGCTAAGGAATAATTATGCAAAAATTCAGCTTGCACCTATTTATTTCCAAGTTTCAGGGTTTTTTCACCTAATATTACTGGGCTATTATCGGTTAATTCATTAGATATGTTACTTAAAAATGTTTTTAAAATGTTACTTAATAATTAATAATTTTGTGGTAAAATTTTATTTTATATATTAACATAAATTTAAACTAAATGACCAGCGCCAGCGCTTTATCATTTAGTTTAGGTGTAAGATTTTTTCATATTGTTATTTTATACAGTTGTTTCTATTTAAAAAAATTCTTCTTTTATAAAAGTTTACTTTGCCAGATGATGATAAAATTTAACGTTGTAAAAGTAAAAGAATTTTATTCGTATTAAAAAAACCCACGCTTAATGAATTGATAACACATGAGAAATATCTGATATACTTCTTTATAGCGATTCAATTTGCTAGCTCTTACCATTGAAGTGTTAATTTATTTTAAATACCTGTGCTGTTTTAAAGCCATAGCTGATGACTATGTTTACTATAATGTAAAATCCGCCTTTCCAATTTCACCTTTTACTCCGACTATACAAAATATGAAATGTTTATGGAATCCGTTACGCATATCTTATTCTAAAGAGCTCCAGAAATGGGTGAATAATATTTTTCAAAGTCACACACCTTAACCGTAGCGTGTGCGCGCACAATAATCAGATTTATTTGACACGTACCGTTGGAATCACTACGCTTAGTGACCTTACATAATTAGATTTATAGCATGATGTTCTATAGAAAATTTTGTATATTACCAAAATGTACCGTATTTCCAGCTAAGCAAAACTACAACACAAAAGCATATGGTAACAAAAACATTATCAATAGTATATTACATAACAAGAGAAAAAAGTGACTTTCTCACGAGCGTGAATGTTGTGAACGAGGCGCTAGCCGAGTGAAACCACACGCGACTGTAAGAACGATACTTTTTACAGAGTTGTTTACGCTATTTTTCCTACGAACACTGTTGAATCATACTAATTATTGTGAAAATGAGCCTTTAATTTTGCGAAAAAGTAATTTTCCACACATATGCGGAAAAATTTCTGCACACGGGTGAAATTTAACATTTTCTTAGGATGCAAATCGTATGTCAGGTTTAGCTCGCATGATCTTAGTAATGTTATAATGCTATTATAAAAGAGAAAATAATAGCTATGCCTTCTATTCCTTTGAGGAGTACCTTGAAAGCAATTTTAATATTTATTAAAAGTTTTAATCCCAAATGTACTTTATGTTGTTATTTTTCTGTACTTGTCTATATTTACTAAATTGTAATTTTAAATAAGTGTATTAACTATTAGTATTAATGTTTTACTTTTGACTTATAAAAGCACTTATATGCAGTACATTACCATTAAATAAAAAAAACTATATTTAAAAAAGAGAATTTTTTAAAACTCAAAAAACCTAAATATATCGAAAACCGTTAAAATTGTATTAAAGTGGTTTAATCGGTAGCAAGTATGGTTCACCTTCTAATATGTCCACTTCCAGTCTCCCTGAATAAATAAGAATCTAAAATGACCTACCTCGAAATAACTTAAATTGAACTGATCTGACGCTCATAGTAATCGAATTCGAACAAACCTGCCTTGCTCTGGTTCAGAGGCAGGTCATAATAGCTTTAAAATATAGGGTTCGTCAACAATCGTTTGGCCATTGAAAATATGTGAATTGAAGTAACTATTTAAATAAATGGCACTAAGAGAGAGATAAATAGTTTAGCGCTGTTGTCAAGTTAGCAATTCAAGAAAATGGTTTTCTTTTTTCGATCTAATGACGTTACTCTTACCGGCTGAGTAGGCCAAAGCCGGCGATGCATAAAATCCTTAAAACCCCTTGATTTTAATTGCTGTAGCGCCATCTCTTAGATATCATTTGAATTGTATGACTAGTAATCAATACTGCAAATTCGTAATTAAGTGTACAGGTAGAGCTTTCTATCAGGGCAAAAATGTTAAAAGCGGTTACTACACGCACAAACAAATTATTAATACAACTTTATGGATAACAAATTTCTTGGTCTTTATCTGTACCGATTTATTCTCAACCAGAGTTAGAAACCAATACTTTGAAAAGTAACTATTACATTATAAATTACTTTCAAGGAATGTACTTAGAAAACTGTGTAATTAATTACAACAAAAAAATAAGTTAATTATAAATATCCTACTTGCAAAATAAAAAAATATTGTTAACAATTATTTTTTATTTATTTCCTTCACTTTTTCATAATTTACAAAATGTGAAAATGCTTAATTTAGGAGCCTTCTTCCTTCGTAATACATTCCGAACTTACCCCTTAAATTCAGTACAAAAAGTGGATTGCTTTACATAATAAAAGCAAAATAGCTTTTTACAAATAATAACAATCACGTTAGTAGTTCAATTGCATTTTTGTAATTCTATTATAGTTGTAAAATAATTTTTCAATTATTTAAAAAACTTAAATAATTGCAAATACCATAACACCGCATTTCAACTTATTGTTTTTTTTTTCAAGAGGAATGGCCCCTCCATTTAATTTTAAAAAGAGTAGTAAAACGTGACAAATATTTTTTTCTACAGACTAAAACCAGTAGAGGGGCAGGAGGTTTAGGGCTGTCGTACATCCCTACCCTCAAAATTTTTGTCCTCTATTCTGTTTCCTGGATAGTGTATGGTGAGTTTTAGCAACTTGACTTCGTGAGCCGCCGCCAGGAGATTGAACACTTGAGCGGCCTTTAAGGGCGACTTTAATAAAAGAGCAAGGTTATTGTGGAAGGAAAAATTATTAAAAAATTGAATTTTTCTCGATTTAATGTTTCCTGATTAAAGCTAAAATAACGAAATAAATATTATTGACTATTTCTTGGTCTTTTAAAAGTGGAAATCTTACTTTGATTGCCCCTGTAATAAAAAACTATTAATGAATTTTGAGTCACAGCGGCAAACGCTCCTGAATAAGCGCATCTTTGGTCCCTTTCTGAATTCTTGCTTTCCATATGTTCATCCTTTTTTATACGCTTTTCATAAAGGTTAAACGGAAAGTCGAGCCCTGTATAATGCAGAATTGGATGGCATGAGATGGTGATTTTTTTCTAATTTGCTAAATATTATCCGCAGATACGCATTTGCTATTGTACGGTTTATTTGCTTCACTGATTCTGCTTCTAAAGCTCCAGTTCATTTGAATTGTTGTTATTGATAACATTCCTCATTTTTTATTTTTCAAAAAATAGCGAGTTTAGATCAACTAACTGTTCAAGTGGGCTTTGTAGATTGAACAAGAGCAATTTATACGCTTTTGTGCTAGCTAGCTTTTTTCTCTTGCAACCACTTTTCTTTAGCAATTTATATTATTTCTTTGTCTAGCATTTTTTGCATTAGATAAAAATTATTAATATATTTTATGTTGATTAATCGAGGACAAACATACCAGTGACAGTTCAAAAAGGAGCAGTTTAAACATTTTAGTTTAGGCACCAACCAATTTTACACATTTTGGTACAACAAAACTTAAATAAAAAGTTAGTGACTTGTAAACAAAAAAAAAGTTTGCAACTTCTATTCGAAGATCGCCATTTGATTTTGGCCAAGCCCGAGAGTTATTTTGGAATTTAAAAATCTGATAGAACCTCGATATTTTTTTATGGCCCGTGTGCTAACGATTTGATTAAATAATTTTAATATCTTATGAAGGGGAACTTAACAAAATATTTTCCTTTTAGTAACTTCCCGCAATTTCTATAGGGTTAGTTATAAATCGTCAATAAAATACAATGAATGTCTGTTTTTACATAATTCGACCTATGTTATATATATATAACCCACAGTAATGCGTTTTTATTGGTTTTTTTAAACACTAAATGTAACATTTCTAAAATACTTTTTGCCGAATATGCGCCAAAAATTATGAATGAAATTATTCAAAAATTCAAAAAATTATAAAAATGTTACAGATTAGGCTTCTTGCTTTTTTGGGCAGAGTAAACAAAAATACACGCTTGAAAATAGTCAGGATTTGGCAGTTGCTATTTTAAATCTGAAAAATAGATCATTTCTCATAGTGTGGCTTTTTAAAAAACAAAAAATGTGACTTGGGTTAGTCTGTCTTCTGTAATAATGTTGAACCCTCTGTTTATGGTTCAGATTTAAAGTTATCCATCAGAACAACAATTTTTCGTGGCTAAGCGGGCATAGAAAGATTTTGTTTCTCTGTTATTTTTCCGTGGGCAGCTCGAAAGGTACACCCACGGGGGTCAAAGATCTAATCTAATCACCTATTAAGTGTTGACAGTTAACTGTTTCGTCCTTAAGGGACCCATTAGAACACTGCATGGTCAATGTGACACTTTTGTATAGCTATACAGACGGTATATGAATCTGACCTTACAATATTGGTAAGAGAAATGACTAATTAATGCCTGCGATACCGTACGCTTTCACATAAGTGGCAACATCTACAAATGCAAAAGAAACTACCAGATTAAAAATAAAAGGCAGGCAGATGAATCGAAAACTAGTACAACCGACTTTTTCCAAGTGTGCTTGTTTCCTGAGAACTATTTTTCCTGTGCGCTTATTTTCGAGATTCTAATAAAGCAAATAAACAAAAATATTTTTTTTTCAGCCCTTCACTTATCTATACTAGCTACCAGCCTCGTTACCTTTCTTTATTTTTGGGCTCTGGGAGATGATTAAAAACAGTCAGCCTACAATGTAAATCTGTCCAAATAGTGCCTGACACTATTACTGCGTGACCTTTATCCAGTAAGTCTCTAATAATAAATAACGCCAGTGCAAAATTATGAACGCGAAGTTCAAATACTTCTGGGACAGACCTCGTAAATAAAAATTTTCGGGCAAATTTAAAAATACCGCAAAATATTTATAAGGATGCATACATATTAATGAGAAAGAAGCAAAGATATTCATTTCAACAAATATTTAATGATTTTCTTCACACGGTTCTGTATTGACAAACCGCAGAAATGTAGCATTGATTTTCCTGTTTGGTTTTGTTGTGTATATGAAAAACTTGCTTTTATCAAATAGTGCGTGTAGATAGTTTTCATTGGCAAGAAGCAGGAAGGCAATCACTGTTATGGAAGTAGCTAATATATTATATTAAAATTAGTAATAGCATCAAACATATAAGTTATGATTTAGTATACCTACGCGTCAAAGCCTAGAAGAGTACACAAATAATAAAAGTGTGTTATAGTTATAGTCCGTTGATTTAATGTAAAAATAGTTCACTTTTGGTCATCAGTTTGAAACTTTGCACCATGCCTATCCACTTACCTACTAAGACACAAAAAAACACCGGGAGACCCTCGATCAGAGTTACTTTCCTCCCCATCCTAATTACGTCTTCAATGTACAGATATGTTTTAAGGAAAATTGAAATATCTCAATCCTGACTGGCGCCGAGGTGATTTGGCGCTCAGTTGGCTCGGCGCCCAGTTGTCCCATTCCGCTTAACCATTCATTCTTATTTTGCATCTTTTCTGGAAAGTTAATGAATTATTGTTGAATGTCAGTTTAGTATCACGGAATTTTTCTCTGTCGAAAATATATCCAAATATATCGAATATATATTGCAGGTCTTCAACCTTATTCGTTAAAATCACAGTGTCGTTAACGTATTTTAGAACACTTTGTTTCTTCTCAGGGCACAACAGTGCCTCGCCAAGTTCGCGCAACTGCTGTATTTTTCTTCAAACATTTCAGTCCAAATTTGACCTATCTAAAACTGTACTTCGGAATGAGCTACGAATCTCAAACTTTACACAGTCGTAAATCTTCATAGAGTTAACAACCCTTCCAAGTTTCTTGGACTTCCATAAAGTAGTAAAGTAGTTACGAAATTTAAAAAGCGTCGAAATTGCTACTCACTCACTCACTCACTCACTGATGTATAGATCATCAAAATTCTACTATACTGCTAGACATAACACAAAGCTGAAATTTCGCAAACTGATAGAAACTATACCAAACCCCTGAAAAAAATAAAAAAGAAACCCAAAATTATAATTTACTTCCCTCCCCTATGTAAAGTATTGTAAAAGTAACATTGCCCACTTTCAGAAACGCTAGAGAGCTAGCTGAGCTTTTAAAGGCCGATAGAAACTATGATAAAACTATAGAAAAATATTCAAACATCCTCTTATTATGTAAAGTTATGTAAAAGTAACACTGCCCACTTCCTGAAACGCTAGAGAGCTGAGCTTTTAAATACAGGAAGGCACTATGATCAAACTAGAGGAAAAAATTTAAAAACACCAACATTTTAATTTACTTCCCTCCCCTATATACCTATAGTTATGTAAAAGTAACATTGTCCACTTTCAGAAACGCTAGAGAGCTGATAAAATAGGTAAATAAAAAGGATAAAAATCCTCAAAATTTTAAATGAGGCATTGCAAAAGTTTTGAACAATATTCCGCATATTTTACTGCTTTAAAAATTAAATATTATCCAATTCCTTTAAAAAAGAAGTGATATAATAACAAAAACATTTTATGTAAAAAAATCCATGTACGCGAAGATGGTATTCAGTAAAAAGAATTAAGACAAAAGTAAAGCCATGTTCTCCAATACAAATTTCAAAATGAAAGGTTCTTACTAGAAAGGAAATGTTTTTCTAAACGTGGCTATTACGACTGCAAATGACTCTTAGGCAGAATGCTACAACATAAAGAAGTTTGGCTGTAATAGCAAAGTTAAAAAAAAAATATTTCCAAACTAGTAAGAACCTTTCATTTTGAAATTTGTTTTGGAGAACTTGGCTGTACCTTTACATGAAATTTTTTGTTATGATATTTATATTCTAATAATATATGGGATTTTTTTTCTGATAGTACAGTTCCTAGAAGCGCACATATCTTATACAGTGCTGATTCTCGACCGGGCCTAAATATCAAGACGACAAAAGACAAGACAAAAGTTTGACCATTTACTCTGTCAAAAAAATTGTTTCGAAAAAATTGCCTTATATATCCAAAGCAAAATCTATTCCGAAAAGTTCAACACTAATTACAAAGCTAAAGTCTATAAACTCTGTCTAATTATTCCGCATCGGGTTAACAAGTCAATTAATTACCGTCGATCAACAAATGTTAACGATTGCCCATACAAAGCCAAGATCTTGGCCGACCGGTACCTGTATATTGTACGAATTATCGAATAAGAAGTTTAAATAGATTATCAAACAAGTTTTCGTGGCTAATCGGGTAAAAATATATTTTTTTTCTCTCATTTTTTTCCGTGGGTAGCTCGAAAGCTTAACCTTATGGGGCTCCAAGATCTAATGGACACATAATAAGTATTGGTTAGTTACTGTTTCGTCCTTATGGGACTCCTCAAAACACGGCTTGGTCAATGTGACACTCTTGCGAAGTTAAGAAGAAGAACGTTTTGCCCTTCATCCTACGTCTATAGTGAGAAAAGCCTCACAAGAAGTGACATCTACCGAGATACAGGAGAAACTAGAACACGAGCAGGCGAGCATAAACTGCTATATATACATATCAATCGATGAAAAGATCGATTGCAAATAAAAAGAAACCATCCGTGACCTACGATAGCCCTTCTGCCTTCCAGGCCAGATCAACGATGATTAGCGTTTTTACCCACCTTCAGATGTAAGCGTTAGTCAGCGGAATTTTTAAGCCAAATAATACTAACAATTGTAAATTTTAGTACCCGTGAATTTAAAAATCAAACAAGTTTTCGTGGCTAACCGGGATCTTTTCATCGATCGATATGTATGGCAGTTTATACTCGCCTGCTCTTGTTCTAGTTTCTCTCGTATCTCGGTAGATGGCGCTTCTTGCGAGAATTTTCTTCTTCACTTCAAAACTAAAATTCGTGCGGAAAAGAGACACTTTCCGCACGCTCATAGAATAAATTATTTTTAAGTTAGGCATAAGTAAATTTTAAAGCAAAACTAATCGATCAGATTTAAAAAAAAGTTTATAAATAAAAACAATCAAAACAATATATCACACGACCCGCTTTCGCCATTTAAATTCTAGGGGTGTTATGGGTGTACCCCACAAAATTCTAATCTTGCCAAGCCCCTTTCAGAAAATAAATCCAACCCCAAGACTTAGATTTTCAAATTTTTCATGGGGTTTTATTTTTTATAGGAAAGTTCCATTTCCTCTTAAATATATCTATCAACGTGCCCATAAAAGCCACTAATACAATGAACTTCCTCGACTGCGCTAAATTTGATTAAAAATATTTTATTCTAAGTATATAAAATAATCTGACCTCAACCACCTTACCTAGGCTAACCGCCCGGATCTCGTGCTGTTTTGAGACTTTTAGATCTATCTTACTAAAACGTTTTTGGCAATATTAGGAACTTTTTGCACATACTCCTTTAGATAACATTACCCTTTATAAATACGACCAGTAGCGTGTCAAATTTTTTGGGGGCCCCCTCTGCGATCTTTGTTTTGAGGCCCCCTATGTCACTATTATATTTTCCAAAAATAACCTATTAATAGTAAATATTTATACACAATATCATTATCTAATAGTTAAAAAACAGAGCCAATTAACTTTTTTTTGAAAAAACGTTTCAATTTTGGCAATCTTCTTCTTTTCCTCCTCTTTTTTTCAACTAGTTTTCTTTATTGAGCCTCACTCAGATATTTGCGCGAACTACTCATTTTAATATTTTAAATATCATGTTACGTAGTTTTAAAGATAAGTGCCGGAAGGGCCTTATCAAAAATAAGAGACCACCAGAACGCTGTAACACATTAAAGGTATGTGCCGCTAGCTAACAGCCGAAGAAGGTCGCAGGCTAAAATTTACTGGTGTTCAAAAGGGCGCCAGGTGGTTTATTCTTGCCCACATACCCTAAAGTCGATACCACCAAACCAAAATTTTACCTCTGGTGTCTCTAACATAATTATGAAAATAAATAAATATTTAAAGATATTTATTGCAATTGTAATTTATCATCTTTAATATTTTACTGTTCAAACAAAATCTGAATTATTTTTATCTCAACTCGTATTTCCAGGGCAAGGAAAAAAGAAACAAAAAAATTATAAAAGATTTCAACTTTATATATAAAAAAATCCTGGGCAAATTTACAAAAAGACTATTGTTTTATCTTAAATAAAACCTAATTAATGTTAAATAAGTTTACCTACTTATCTTAATTAACGACTTAATTACCGCATAATTTTAATATATATAACGAACGCTTGTCAACCATAGTTCATTCACTAGCCGGAAAAACCGAATGCTTTAAAAGTCATTTTATTATAAACCACAAAACGTCTAAAATTAGTGTTAACAACCGACACTATGATGGATAGATGGATGGACAACTTTCAGTTGTAAAATAATAAAATCCACTACGTGGTACTTAGCCTTATTTCCAGGGCTCTAAATAGGCAGGAAAATGACAGGTACTGTGCTTTTCTCGAAGAGATTCACAGCTAACATAGGACCTCAAAAGTAGTTTATTGACTCCTCAAAATAATAGCAATGGGCTCGCTATGTACTTGTTGTAAACTTCAAAATTTGAACTCCGAAATATTTGGTACTTTAGCAACCAAAACTTCGCCATATAAAAACGCCTGAAAGAGGAAAAACAACCCTCAGTATATTTTATCTTGTACATTTTATTTTAAGTTAGTTTAAGAGTTATGTAATGATTTAGTTTTCAAGATATTTTTCTCTTAGAATGATAGATTTTTTTTTGTTATACCAAATTAAAGCAGAATTCGAACTATTATTTTCTTTTGTAATAAAGAAGTTAAGTATCAACTTGTTTTTTTATTATGAAATTAATTAGCTGGTAATTAAAAGATAATTAATTGGCCCTCAATAAAAATAATTAGTAATTATTTAAGTAAGTTATTGAAATATCTTTTCTCATCTCAAGTCAAATCTAATTTACTATATGTTAGGTTGTAAAGTCAATAGTTTCCTAGCTGTTTTACCTATTTTCTAGCCTAGGAAAATAGAAGAAAGCTGTCTTTAGCCTAGCCAAAACTTTAAGAAAAAAATAGAAAAAGTAAAGATAAGAAAAACTCACCCCGGAAATCAATCCTCACAAAATTTCACGAGACGTTTTTCCACTCTCAGTATAACTCGAACTCAAATCACTATACCCTTTAGGGTTTTCTAAACTTGCACAATGCAACGCAATGCAACTCAAAACCAAGAAAAATGCAAGTTTAAAATTTATTGTAACGAGTGAATAAATCAAAATCTCCGGCTTCAAGCCTGTGTTCACATCGCAACATCGAATAATTTCTGTTCTCGTATGTGTTAAATTCTGACTGGGCGCGCGACAAAAAAAAACCTTATCGCCTTTGTTTTTTTGTGGTCCATCTAATTTTTTGCATTAGACCGAATTATTTCTAATATATATACAGAGTGTTAAATTAATATAGGGGATACCTAATATTTTTATGTAAGCTTAAAAGCCAACGTAACAATCAACTTAAATCTCAAACGTAACAAGTTAAATAACAAAAACTCGCTAATAACCCTGTAAAACGGGGAATAACCTATGTAAATTACTGAGGTTTCGACCAGCCAGGGTTGACAATTGTTTGGGGCGTTCACATTTTTTATGTTCGAAAGAAATCCTGACAAATTAAATATAGATTTGAAATGTTTAAATGATAAAATCATATTGGTATTTTTGAAGTTTGTTTGATATGCATAGGTAGGTATTACTTTTTCTTAGAGTATATTGGGGGACCCGAGGCCCCCCCGCGTGGCGGGGTGTGCGGGGCCGTTTGACACGCGCCTGAATACGACACTAAATGACAGATGTCACGTTACATTTAGAAGCCCAATTTTGACCTTATGCAGACACAATTTTTAGTTTCGTTATCCGTGATTTATCTGTAAAAAGCTTGTTTTGTGTTCTCTAGGCAAAATTAATTAGAAAGTTCCAAAAACAACTAGGGAAAAACTGAAAAACCATTAGCAGTAAAAAACCGCCAGGAAAATATAGGATTAGGTCTGTGTTTACTGTGTACTTCTTCTTCTATTTTTTATGCACTTCACAGAATATTGATGACTTTTGGTTAGTTGGTGAACACTGTTGCCAAACAACACATATCTACCAGTTTTTATAAAAAATAATTTTTAATAATTGTCACAAAATTAAATCTGCACATTACAAAGCATTCGTAGCTCCTGAAATAATTGTCTGGTAACAAAAATATTTTTAATTTTCATTACAGTTTGTCATAATATTATATGCGCGGCAACACTGTCTCTAAATAAAGAAACAAGTAGCCTGCGTTATTCGAAAGCAAGTAAGGTCAAACATTATACTTTAGTAAAGGATAAGGTTCAAACAAGGTAACTGCGCATGGCTCAAATAAACGATAAGGGAAAATGGGACATGCAAAATTCCCTATTGTCTCTACACTTTAACTTTGTTGCTGGTACCTGTAATCCTCAATAAACCTTTAGGCCTATCAATTCATTTACCTACTCGATTGCGGTAAATTAATTACTTTACCGCACGCCGTGCTGTAAAGTTACTTTACCGAACGCGCACCAATTAGAAACCTTAGCAACGCGTCAATAAGACAGCTTCAATATTTGTTTACAATTCAATTACATCTACATTGAAATGTTTATTTATAAATTACATTCAATTTTTTGACAAAAAAGTTACTCATAGGTAAAATATTGTACCTAACACATGCAGAAAGTGTCTTTACCGCCCTTGATGGCTTTACGGAACCCTTTTGTTGTGTTAATGCTCACTATTTTTGCTTTAACTGTTTATTCGTAATTTATCATAGCTATATTACTTAAAAAAATTGATTTAAGGTATGTTGGTATGTTTCTATATTCTTAATACTTTTATTATTCGATGGTGTTAACTCTAAACAATATGTTAAAGGTAAAATGCCAACGCAACCCACCTTATACAGGATGACATTTACGACTAGATATCTACTTGAGTGATCGATTCAGGCCATGGGTTTCTTTTGTTTTTCCATCTTTTACAGTAACTAGTTTTAGAGATTTCATATTATTTTTGATCAAGGTTAAAATTACTTTTTTTTTAAAACTCTTATTAGAGAATTATCGGAAAATTAATCCTAACGCTATTTAGCAAAATAAATTCATATATTAGTTTTGACAAATACACACACAAAGTTTTATCGCTGTTGCCGCTGCTGATAGTTCTATATTTAAGGCTAAAGTTTAGGGCAGCGTTTAAAAGTGGGACAACAAAGTTTTTTTTTTAGGAGGAGGGAAAGCAGATAAGCGATCTCTTCTTTAAGAGAAGCAATAATTTTATTGATCCTTTCTTTTGTAAACATACACTAAGATATTGTTTTAAAGAATTTTGTTGTTATTTTTTTTTCTAAATTTGTTTCTTGAGCAGGCAACAAGAAAAAATCATAGCAACAATTTTTGTTTGTTTGTCATCGAATGTACCGACATATTTGAGTATATTATTACTTTATATTAAAAAAATATAATATAGATTTAAATAATTAAAGCTCGTCTTTCATAATACGAGCAGATTGTAACCTTTATAAATAAACCTTTTTTGGCAAAATCATAAATTACCATATTAAAGGAAGATTTTTTTACAATTAAATTTTATCGTTTTTGTGCTGTTTAGAAAAAAAAATATTTCTTTAAGCCTAGGGGGCTAGAGGCTATTAAATATTATGCTAACTATAAGTAGGACTTGGTTTTTCGTTAAGTCCTCCAAAATCTAGATTTTTTACCTTTCTAGCTCACAAAGCAATGTCTTAGAATGTTACCTATTATTTTCGTAAAAAAAACTGAGTAAAATATTCGGTATTTAAGCATTTTTTGACCAATACCTATATTCAGTGGCGGCTTGTGTCAATACAACATGGTAGTGCCAGAATTTTGAGCCAGTAAAAAAAATTCTGCCATGAAATGACTCAAAATTTATCAAAAAATTCTGCTGAAATAATTAAAATGTATTGTAAAGGGCGTAAAGTAAAACATCCATGCTCCATGCACAAAAACAATACGAGTAATACGACTAACTGATGGCCTGTGCCAGACACAAAATTTATTTAATTTTTCCCATTTAAAGAACACTAAAACACCCAATATTGGCCTTATCACTGTCGCTCATATAGGCTGCAGATAAAAATAAAATAAATCTCTATTCGAAGGAGCCAAGATAAATGTGGCAGCGTATTCGACGCTGCTTTGGGTTTCACTGGGTCGCCGTCGTCGGCTGGAGTCGGAGTGTGATCCACTGCATTGAACAGGCTACCGAATTTCATATAATATATAAATGAAAATGAAATGCATATAAAATAAAAACCAATAAAGATGTTTTAAAAATAAAAAAACTTGTTTTTGAAAAAATTACTTACGGTATAGTGTTATGACTCCGTGGCACTACCTCATTAGCCGACACTGCCTATACAATGAAGTTTGCATATAGTGAACCCGTTTATAATGAACACTCGCTTAAAGCAAACCTCGTTCGAAATACCAAAAAAAAAATTGCCTAGGTATACAATAGTCTATGTCTTCTTATAGTAAACCTCGGATATAGCGAACCAATTTTCGTGCAATCTTCGACTTCGCTATATCCGGACTTTACTATATTTCGCCTTAGATAACTCTAGGCTTATGTATTTACTTAAGACCCTTTGATAGCAAATTATATTTACGTCATCGTAACTTGTTATGAAAAGCAGTGGCGGCTGGTGACGTTATAAATTGGGGGGGGGGCAGAAATTTATATTGCATGAAAAAGGAGATAAAAAAACTTACCTAAACAATTTTATTTTAGCATTTTACAAACAAGGAGCTACTTGGTGTAGTTTGTAGTTTATTTGTTTATAGATCAAGTCCATTCATCTTTCTTTTACATGCGCAAAGTGTTCAACGACAAGTTCATTAAAATTGTCCGTAGTCAACAATTTTCTTTTAATTTTACACATAGCTAACGGGTTTAATCTACTTTCACACATTGTAAATGTTTTAATTTGCTTTAATGTTGAAAATGAGCGTTCATATTCAACTGTTGTCATAGGCATTGCCAAAGAACATAACATGTTCTCTGCCTATAGGCACTATTCAATTGGCACCTAATCTCAGTCTTGCCTAACATGGAAAATGCTATGTGGTTATTTAAATGAGTAGCACTTATTTTGTGTCTTTTTTAACTTTTCAATAAAGTGCTTGATCACACATTCCGTTTGCCACCCACTCAGGATAACTTCGTGGATTGTTCATGCATTTCTTTTTTCACAACCGCACAACCAGTTTTTAGCATCATATTATATTTTTATGAAATTTTCTATTATAAGTTTTTATGAATCACCCCTCTGCATTACTTGCACAAAAATTTTGGTTAATGTTTAGGTCCGGTCTATGTGGCCCTAAAAATTTTATTTGCAATTAAAGTTCATACGACAACGTATTTAAATTTGCAAAGTTAGTTATACAATCGACTGTATCTATTTCCATTTCGAAAACAAACGAAAACAAACAATGGACACGCGACCGACAAGGCTTTTAACTACTGACCTACCCCAAATGAAAACAAACTTATACGTCTTCACTAAGGATAGAACCGGCGATGCGTAGGAAGGGCAACGAACGTTTTTGCATGATGAACATGACCGACGTGACCTAAAATAAACATTCCTTCCGCCCCCGTGCTTGAACATCCACCCATACACCGGGAAAAAACGGGTGAAATTGAAATTTTGTCCCGCGCGGTGCTGCCGGCTTGTAATTATTTACGCTAAAAAATTTTACCCAATGAATCGCCTTTTGTTAACCACAGACTAAAGAACTAGACATGCGGTAAGGAAAGATTTAACTTTTTTTAAATAAATCAATTAAAAATACTGTTTGTTGTCTAATTGGAGGGGCACTGCCCCGTTGCCCTTCCTGTATCAGCCGCCACTGATGAAAAGTTATTTGTCAGTCCAAAGGATAATTATCTGTTTGACTTTCCAGTTAGCTGTGACGGTTTGCTTGAGTGTAATAGCAAAGCAAAACAGAGTCCTATTCTGTTATTAGTTGTATTATAACTAGTCAGACACTATCTCAATAACAATCTAGGTCATCTAGTAACTAGTAACGTATATTTGGCTTACTTAACCAATTAAATATCTAGCTTTTCCTTCCCTACGGGTTTAACTAAAAGGGGTAAACATGAAACGCTCCTTTAGCTGTGAAACTAACTTCGTCCTATATTGAACTTCTCAGATACGAACCAGCAACTGAATCCCACATTAATACACTTAAGGGCAAACTACTGCGATAGGTTTTTAATGACGTCGCGTCGATTACATGTATATACCTACCAAAAGTATTGGCTAATCTAAATAATAAACAAAATGCTTTATAGTTCAGGCCCTACTCCCGAAATTCAAGCGATATGCTGCGTTTCATAATAGAAGCAATACCCTTGGTATGGATGGACATAAGACTTGCCCGAACATTTTATGAAAGGGAATCACCCCTCCAACCCTGGTGGGTGGTTCCCTCCCCTTAAACGTGCTTTTTGATAGTTTTGTGCTAATAAGAGTCAACCTTTCCAAAAATCTTCTGGAGATCATTTTTTAAACGGATACACTTTCCTTCTTAACGATGTTCTTTAGTACCCTCTGACGGCAGTGGTGCACGTTCCATTAGCGTACGAAAAAAGGGGAAAATTTTTATTGTGATATTTTTTATCTTTTACACAAGTTTTTCTCAAAAAAATATTTTTGTTTAAAAGCCCATTGTATACAGTTCATTTTCAATATACAATACTTATTAAGTTAGACAGATATATATTTTTTTAACCGCCTTGAAATAAAAATAAATGTTTTTGTAGAAATCCTTGAATCAAACAAAAATGTTGAACATTAATTTTTGTAACTCAGTAAATAAAAATGAGAGTGTGTAAAAAATTATTTTTGGTTAGTAATAACTTAAAACTGACTTTTTCTAGTTGACCTTCTATAAATTAGGGGTGAGGGACATCCCCTCTCTCACTCCCTTCAAAAGTGCTCTCTTACAGTATTTTCCCAATTATTTGCAAACTTTTAAATTAGCAAAAAAGAACTGAGTAACAATTATTTAAGGCTGATGAAAAGTACTCTCTAACGATGTATAACACAAAAAACTTTTTTTTAAATTTTGCTACATTTTACTGTCTCACATGTCTGGTTTTAAACCTCGTTTTAAACTGTATAACAAGTGTGTTACTTCTCTCATTGAACGCAGTGTGTGTATTAGTACTGTTCCAACTTGGTTATCTTAAACGAAGAATCAAATGTATACCAAATTTGACCATCTTTGGTGCGTCTATGCTAGATCTACCGCTGTCTTGAGGGAGGATTGGTATACATCGTTGGAAAGGAAATGAAAGTCCTGAAACCAGGCATGTAGGACAATAAAATTTACGAAAATTAAAAAAATATTTTTTTTTCAACACCTCTCATTTATTTAAATGCCTATAAAGGTGCACCACTGATGTAAGGGGGCATGTTGTACATCGTTAGAGAGGACTTTTAGTCAGTCTCAATAACTAGTACTTAGTTGTTTTTGGTCAAGTTAAAAGTTTGCAAATAATTAGAAAAATACTGCAAAAGATCGCTTTTGAGGGGGGCGATAGGGGGAATGTCCCCTCCCTCCAATTTAAATTAATTTAACTCGAAAAATTAAGTTTTAAGTTATTACTAATTAAAAATATGTTTTTACTTACCTTGAGTATTATTTACAGAGTTACAAAAATGAATGTTCAAACTTTTTGTTTGATTTGAGGATTTCTACAAACACATTTATTTTTATTTCAAGGCGGCTACTTTAAAAAGTTATGCTAAGGATACAAAATGCCACAAGAAATATAGAAAAAACATATTTTGAAAATTTTTCTCTTTTTTCGTAGGCCTATCAAACGTGCACCACTGCACTTAGAGGGTACTGAGGCACATGGTTAAAAAGGAAATTTTATCCGCTTGCAAAATTATATTTATAATATTTTTAGAAAAGTTGACCGTTTTGGAGGTATTAGCAAAAAACCGTCAAAAAACACGTTTAACGGGGCGAAACCTCTCCGTCCCAGGGTTGGGGGGTGGTTCCTTTTCGTAAAATATTTGGGCGAGTCTCATGTCTATCCATACCAAGTGTGTTGCTTCTATTATTAAACGCAGTATCGGACCTCGTGGGGCCTGAACTATTAGTGCACTACTAACCTAAAAATAATCGGTGTCGCACATGGCAAAAATCATACCTTGCAAACTGCAAGTCTAAAATGATAAATTTTAGTCGATCTTGTTAGTAAACTATAAGCCATATTTTCCATTTCGAATTTTATAGGTAGGCAGTAGCGGATCCATGTTGACCGGTTGGGGGGGGGGATGTGGGAAGAGAGGCACCAAAAACCAAAACAATTTTTTTTGCCGTATAATTAGAAACTCTGAAGTCAAGCAATATATGCAAATAAAATGTGCCACAGGTAAAAATTTTTGGAAAATAAAGTAATTTTTGTCAAAATTTAAAAAATAATAATTTAAAACGAAAAATATAAGTTTTATGTCATGAAGTGGGGGCAAACCCCCTGCCCACACCCTGGATCCACTACTGAAGCTATTAAAGTTCCTCTGCCAGATTGCTTAGGCTCTCCTCCAAATAAGACGCATTAATGTTTTTAAGCATGTACGGTTAGCCTAAAACATATATTTTTTTAAGACTCACGGTCATCTGCAGTGCATTTGAATCACATTTTTAAAAAGTAAAATGGATAGACAGTATTACATAAAAAAATTAAAAAACAACTTCTGGGTACTTTTTTTAAAATCTTAATTAAATAGCGTACAAAGAAAATAATTATATTTAAAATTCAGCCTATTAGGCCGCTATAAATATTTAAAATTATTAAAAATTCTTTGTATGAATGTAAAATGCTTACTTACTCTTCTACATAGTAATTAGAACACTTATTTTTGAAATTTTGTTTAAAAATCTCCTTGGTTTTATACTTAATGAAAATTGCCAAGAAACGCAACTGTTATACTAAATAGAGGTAAACAAACTTTCCTCGCATAAATTCCGATACAAAATAAATTTTAAAAAAAATTTATCCTTATCCTTAGACCTTTCTTATCGCATTGCCATTCACAAAATCCTAACAAGCGTACCCGCGAATATCATTTTTTGCTACAGGATGGCCCATTGTGCATCGCCGGTTAGCCCGACTTGTTGCACACGTCGTAGCGTAAAAAAAATTGCCTTAACTAGACAGAATAACTTATTTATTTATTTATTTTATTTATTTATTTATTTCTACGGCAGAGCCATTTTACAAATAGTATACAAAATATAATAAATATCAGATAGCAAACTAAATTTTATATCTTAACAAAAAAAAACATTTAACAAAATATAACATAACAAAAAAATAAAAATAAAAACATATTTTATAATCAGTCTTAAGTAACGCCTGCCTTATTCTAGATCTGAAAGAAGCAAGGCTATCGACAAATGGATCAAGATTACCTATACTTATAGAGTATGTATGCAAAATTTCATTATAATCGTTTAAGTGCCTTCTGCAGTTAGCGGTAGCAAAAAGAAAACCCTGTTCCTTTAGATACAACCAATGGCATATATAGAAAAAGGTTTCGGGGTGGGCCCGAGACAGTTTTTGGGGGGGGGGGGCAGGTCGAGACCCCATGAGGCCGTATTTTGAGCTATTTTATGTTTGTATTCATGAAATATTTCAAGAATATCTAAAAAATCTTAGCATCGGGGGGGGGGGGCAGCCCCCACCCTCTTATATACGTCACTGTATACAACATATGTATTAATTGGTAGATTGATTAATGAACTGATAATTGATATAAAGTCTTGTTACACACAAATATTTATATTTTTTATCTTAATAGCCCCATCACTTAAAAAACCGCATAAATATCTATTGAGACGACAAACAAAGGGTTGAAACTTTTAACACCTATCTTTTTACATTCGAGTCGGGGAGAAAAGTAATTTTGATAAGATAAAAAACGACATACACATAAGTTATAGAACATAAACCAATAAAGCAACTTTTGACAACTACAACAAAAGACAACATATACACATGTATGCGCCGGCCGGCAAATCGCAAAGCAGCTAAGAAGAGCAGCGAGAAGATGTCTGCAGTTTTAAAGAGATATAACCCAGTACGTTAGTAACTTCTTGTAACATCCTAGCCATAGTAAATTAAATACAGTAATAGTAAAGACACAATAGAGACTTATTGGAACAAAACTTGACTTTGTTTTAGAGTCGGCTTTATTCTGACATATTTACAAAGAAAACTGACAGCTGCTGACCTCTCAAAATTAACATACCAAAGTCAAATTTAAAAATAAAGTCGCTAACTGTTATTTAATGAAACAGACACTAATAAATCCGGTTCTTAATTACACAAAGGCCGAATTTTGAAAGAAAGCAGCTGCTTTTTATATGTATATCTGTCACAATACGGTCAATTATAAATAAGGTCAGGATTTATCCCAATAAGTCCCTAATGCCTCCTAATTAAAAGCTTTATAAAAGGACTTGCTTTAATCACAAAATATCTGACAAAGATAATATTTCTTTGGATTTGAATAGTAAAAACAATAATGTGTTTTATATATGATAGAAAGACAGGTTTATTAGCAATTTTCGTTGGTGCTCAGCATTTGTTTACCTATTTTTTATGGGTTTTATTGGTTAATAAATGTCACTTAAAAAAAAGCATGTCTCTAGCTTAAAAAAATTAATTTTTCGAAAGACTGTAAAAATCTTAATGCATTAATTATTTCCCAAAAATTTTCCAAAAAAATGCATCAAGAAAAAACATTTTATGTAAAAAAAGCCAAGGACGCGAAAATGGTATTCCGTAAAAACAATTAAGATAACAGTAAAGCCAAGTTCTCTAATACAAATTTCAAAATGAAAGGTTCTTACTTACAAGTTTGGAAATGTTTCTTTAAACTTAACTTTAGAAAAACATTTTCAAACTAGTAAGAACCTTTCATTTTGATGTTTCTATTAGAGAACATGTCTTTACTTTTATCTCAATTCTTTTTACGGAATACAATTTTCGCGTATTTGGCATTTTGATGAAATGTTTTGGTTGTGATTTCACGCCTTTGGATAATATTTAAGTTTTAAAGTAGTAAAATATGCGGAATATTGTATCAAACTTTTGCAATGCCTTATTAAAATTTTTGAGGTTTTTTTCCTATGGTTTTATCATAGTTCCTATCAGCCTTTCGAAGCTCAGTTCTCTAGCGTTCTTGAAAGTGGACAATGTTACTTTTCCATAATTTTACATTTATGGGGGAGGGCAGTAAATTAAAATTTGGGTGTTTTTACATTTTTTCCCATGGTTTTATCATAGTTCCTAGCAGTCTTCCAAAGCTCAGCTCTCTAGCGTTTCTGGAAGTGGTCAATGTTACTTTTACTTTAACTTTCCATTTATAGGGGAGGGAAGCAAATTAAAATTTTGGGGTTTTTAAATTTTTTGTTAGTTATATATTAGATTTCTTATCAGTCTAAAAAAGCTCAGCTTTCTAGCGCTTCTGGGAGTGGGTGAGGTTACTTTTACATAAATTTACATGTATAGGGGAGGGGAGTAAATTAGAATTTTGGAGTTTTTTGATTTTTAGATTCGGAATAATTTTTATCAGTCTGCCAAATTTTAGCTTTGTAGCATGTCTAGAACTACAGTAGAATTTTGATGATCTATACATGAGTGGCATTTTCAACGTTTTTTCAAATTTCGTAACAACTTTACTACTTTATGGAAGTCCATAAACTTGGAGGAGTTGTTAACTCTATGAAGATCTACGACTGTGCAAAGCTTGAGTTTCGTAGCTCATTCCAAAGTAGAGTTTTAGATAGGTCAAATATGGGCTGAAATGTTTCAAGAAAAGATGGAACAGCAGTTTATGGAGCGAACTAGGCCGGGCATTGCCGTAACCTCAGATTTTGTAAGCATATTCCCCAGTCTGAAACAATTATTGCTAAATCTATGCCTTGTCAAGAATGTTTCCCGGAATTAGTCCTTACTATTTGAGTTTGTGTTCTTTGATCATAGCGAGCCGCGGAGAAGCTTCTTTATTGAAGCGACCGAAAAACAATAGACAAATGCTGCCATCCATTCAGATTTCCACCGAGAAGGTGAAACACTGTTGGTTCACGATTTGCTCTAAGATGTAAATATGGATATTTATTTAATATACTTAAAGGCATAGTTATCTTTGGCAATGCAACCTATATTGTTTATTGGAACCTAATGGATATTGGATGGACCAAAGAATAAAATTCAGACAATTCACACACACGGTTTAGGAAAACTTAACTAATATATTTTCATTTTTTAGATAAACGTAGAAAAACAAAAAAGGTTCGTTGTAAATTTTTCTTTAAAGGGTTAGGTCTGTTTTTTTAAATAAAATGTTGTTAGATTAGATTCATAATATGTAACTTCGCTTATTTCCTATTTGTAAAGGTAACATCTATAATATAACATATATGCTATACAAATCGTAATTAAATGTTCAAAATTGTGCTCAATCCGAACTGTACTCCAATAGTATCAAGTAGAGTACTGAAGTCGCATTACTTCGTTGTAGGCAAAAAATTAATAAAAAATTCCACAAGAATCGTCAGTCGATATTTTTAAGAAAATTTCGAAGATCAACTTCGTGGTTTTATCATCACAAAGGACTAGAGTTTCAATAGCAACAGGGACGAAAATGTAGTGTTTTTCAAGCAAAGAAAGCTGCGAGTCGTGTTATTTTTAAAGTTTTAGCCATGAATGATTTGTCTAATTTTTCTGGTATCTTAAAGACCTTCATGTATTTTTTGTGTTGTGTTGGATTTGAGAAGTTGAAAGCCTTTATCTTTGGGAATATAATTCCATTTTTTGGACATTAAACATGGAAAGCAGGACGCTCTTCGACGCACTAGTGCACTTTCGTATTCTTTTAAAACTTTATTGGGGCCGTTTTTGACAGACCCAAAACAGTGTCAATTGACGATGACTGGTGCACTAACTTTCTCAAAAGAACTCTCTCTTAAAGCGCGACCTGCACCCATTTTGCAGCATAGCCCATACGAGCCAAGTTTGTCAGCCGTTTTGCAACAATTGCAGAAGTGCTCCACAGACCCAAGCAAAAATTAATTATTATGGCGGTACACATATGCAAAAGCTGAAGCTTTTTAGAAGTTTTCCTAACGAAGCAGACGGAGGGGCATTTGGTAATGTACTCGTCTCCTTAGCCTGTAGAGCAAGTAAGAGTTTTTTGACGGACCTGGCACAGTCAATAAACAAACAATTTTTGTGAATTCAGAGTCATTTGCGTGGCCTTTATTTAATTTGGGTGATTAAAAAATACAAAAGTAGCATAATTTTTTCCATATTATATTTTGTCTGAAGTATCAGCAAAGTTGAAGGGAACACCCCGTATATTTTCAGTCAGAAAAAAAGACATATTTTTCCTGATTTTAAAAACATATGGTTTAATAATATCCAGTTAAGCAATTTTTGAGTTTTTTAAGTTACAAATTTATATTGAACTATACAGAACCTTGGGCCAAGTGGATTATCATTAGTGCAATTAATAACAAAAACATTTCATGTAAAAAAAGCCAAGTACGCGAAAATGGCATTCCGTAAAAAGAATTGAGATAAAAGTAAAGCCAAGTTCTCCAATACAAACTTCAAAATGAAAGGTCCAATGCTCAGCTATCTAGCGTTTCTGGAAGTGGGCAATGTTAGTTTTATATAAATTTACATTTATGGGAGAGGGAAGTAAATTAAAATGTTGGTGTTTTTAAATTTTTTCATATAGTTTTATCATATTGCCTTTCAGTCTTAAAAAGTTCAGCTCTCTAGCGTTTCTGGAAGTGAGCAGTGTTACTTTTACATAACATTACATTTATAGGGGAGGGAAGTAAATTAGAATTTTGGGGTTTTTCTATAACTTTATCATAGTTACTATCGGTCTTCCAAAGCTCAGCTCTCTAGCATGTCTGGAAGTAGGCAATGTTACTTTTACTTAACTTTACATTTATAGGGGAGGGAAGTAAATTGGAATTTTGGGGTGTTTTAATTTTTTCCTATACTTTTATTATAGTTGCTATCAGTCTGCCAAAGCTCAACTCTCTAGCATTTCTGGAAGTGGGCAATGCTACTTTTACATAACTTTAAATGTATAGGGGAGGAGAGTAAATTAAAATTTTGGGGTTTTTTGATATTTTCCTATAGTTTTATCATAGTACCTATCATTCTGCCAAAGCTCAACTCTCTAGCATTTCTGGAAGTGGGCGATGCCACTTTTACATAACTTAATATGTATAGGGGAAGGGAGTAAATTAAAATTTTGGGGTTTTTTGATTTTTTCCAGGGGTTTGGTCATAATTTCTATCAGTCTGCCAAATTTCAGCTTTGTGGCATGTCTGGAAGTACAGTAGAATATTGATGATCTATACATGAATGAGTGAGTGAGTGAGTGAGTGGCAATTTCGACGTTTTTTGAAACTACTTTACTACTTTATGGAATTTTGGAGGGGTTGTTAACTCCATGGAGATCTCCGACTGTGCAAAGTTTGAGATTCGTAGCTCATTCCGAAGTAGAGTTTTAGGTAGGTCAAATATCGGCTGAAATGTTTCAAGAAAATATGATTACGGCGCGCGAACTTGGCGAGGCACTGCCGTGCCCTCAGATAACTCAAAAACAGTTTATCCAAATGTCAGCAACCTATATATTTTTGACATCATGGCAAATATATCTGATATTTTGACAAATAATATACTAGGAAAGTTGCTGTCAAAATTTGAGGAGTATCTCTGACTGACATAGTCCAAAAGATAATATGGAAAAAATGATGCAACTTTTGTATTTGAAGCTTTTTTCTATCACCTAAATTAACTCCTGAAAAAGGCCACGCAAATATAATTAATGGCCCTTTGCATACGTATATCCTCCAGTATAATATTCAAAAAGCTAGGCGGAAAGTCATTTGATTAAACACAAATTAAAGTCCATCATATGATTTAAGGATATACAAGAATCTAGTTTAATATGACAATTTGCAATCTCTTTAAGACAGGTTTGTAGGACGTTATCATGTTCTTAAGAGGAGATTTCAGGTTTTTCTAGCAATAAACATAAAAGTCGAGGAGTTGCAATTGAAGATTTTAAAAGAAAATAAGCTATGTAAAAATTAGGTAGTTTTAATTTTATATTAATTTTTCTGTAGTTTAATGTATAAAAAACAACACAAATAATATCATAATTAAGTATCATAACAAATTACAGAAGACGGGCAGATTCCTTAGCGAAGGAAGGACGCAGTAGTGGGGAAGCCCCGGGGTTGGCGAAACGGGCGCTTCATGTGCCTAGTCGCCAGTCCTAGAGCCTACCCCACACTACTACTACTACATCATAACAAAAACATTCCATATAAAAAAGCCAAAAACGCGAAAATGGTATTCCGTAAAAAGAACTGAGATAAAAGTAAAGCCAAGTTCTCGAATACTATTTCAAAATGAAAGGTTCTTACTTGTTTGGAAATGTATTTTTTAAAATTTGCTATTACAGCCATTCTTTAAGTTCAATTTAGCACTGTGCCTAGGACTCGTTTGCAACCGTAATATCCAAGTTTAAAAAAACATTTCCAAAGTAGTAAGAGCCTTTCGTTTTTTACTTTAATCTCAATTCTTTATACGGAATACCATTTTCGCGTACATGGCTTCTTTTTACAGGAAATGTTTTTGTTATGATTTCACTCCATTTTTAATGGATTTGGATAATATTTAAGTTTTAACGTAGTAAAATATGCGGAATATTGTTAAAAACTTTTGTAATGCCTTACTAAAAATTGAGAGGTTTTTAAATTTTTTCCTATGGTTTTATCATAGTTCCTATCAGCCTTTCGAATGTTACTTTTACATACCTTTACATTTATAGGGGAGAAAAGCAAATTAAAATTTTTGGGTTCTCAAATTTTTTCCTATAGTTTTGTCATATTTCATAACAGTCTGCCAAAGCTCAGCCTTCTAACGCTTCTGGAAGGGGGCAATGTTACTTTTGCATAACTTAACATGTATAGGGGAGGGGAGTAAAAACTAGAATTGAGGTTTTTTCCAAGGGTCTGGTCATAATTTCTATCCGTCCGCCAAATTTCAGCTTTGTAGCATGTCTGGAAGTACAGTGGCAATTTCGACGTTTTTTAAATTTCGTAACTACTTTAGTACTTTATGGAAGATCTACGACTTGCAAAGTTTGAGTTTCGTAGCCCATTCCGAA
This sequence comes from Aspidapion aeneum, assembly GCA_963576565.1. NCBI lineage: Eukaryota > Metazoa > Arthropoda > Insecta > Coleoptera > Brentidae > Aspidapion > Aspidapion aeneum. The sequence continues at coordinate 84,048,932 of OY755044.1, read as the reverse complement.
GTAGAGTTTTAAATAGGTCAAATAAGGGCTGAAATGTTTCAAGAAGAGATGGTACAGCAGTTTACGCCGCGAACTTGGCCGGGTACTGCCGTGGCCTTAGATATGCAAAAATCCCTCGCGTATATGTTTTTTTTTTAAATATGTACAAAAATTCAAAACTTAAATTTGAGACTCCCGTATCTCTTAATTTTATTAAACTATTTGTTCTAGAATGTCGGAGCTAGGATATACTTTGTCATCATAATCAACAACACATTTATTCCTAGGTACTTGTAGTACAAAATAGATTAAATAAAAATTTGTACAACATTCTTGAGCCGATGGGCATTGCTAAAAAAATTGCTCTTATTGTATACTTCAAGCGGAAGAAGTGACCGGAACGGGCATTTGCGGTTAAATTTCAATTGTTCTACTCACCGGCAAGCATTAATATCTAGTAGGCTATAACGAATGCCTGCACTAAACAGGTTATAAAAGCGACCATGACTTATATTTTGTTCATCTCCTTTGAATTTCGGAATCGAAATCCTTTAAATTAAAATAAATGAATCCAAGACTATCTGGAGAGACAGAAAACAATAAAAGAACTCACCATTATAGTTTCTAAAGTGTGGACAGTTCACCTATCCAGGTTCAGAAGTGTGCTAATCGTCGCTTTCATATTGACAAAAAGCTGCTAAAAACCAATTCACTGGACAACAAGATATTGATTATTTACAGATGAAAAACTTGGATGTTGAGTACAAATACCAAAAACGAGGGAGGACTCTCTGTGAACGTCCAATTTGATATAAAGGTAACATATAGCTGGAACATTGAAAAAAGATCCGAGTAAATGATAACTTTTACCAAGAAAAAACGTGCAAGCAGTTATAAGCAGATGAAAGTAAAGAAGATAATTATGATGTCTCTGCATCAAGTCAGATTCAAAAAAATCGATAATTTCAATATAGCAATTTTAGACTTAACAAAATCTATTTTTAGACCATTTAGTTTGATATAAATTCAGTCGTAGTTCCTCCATAAGTGCACATGTACACGTGCACTCCTAAATTTTGCTTAAAAAAATATTAAAATTTGATTATTGTTAATTTAATTAATAATTACCTCAAAAGGAATTCACTAAAGACTTGAATACTATCTAGAAATTAATACTGGGTATGCATATGCTTGTATTCGTGTTTAAACCAGAAAGCGGTAAATGGCGGATGCGCCATGATCTCTATATAGTTACTTCGAATCTCATTAATTGCTTTACTGGAACCAAATTCTATGCACCGTAGATGTTATGTCGCATTCTAATTACAAAATATGGAAAGAAAGGACGACATGTCCCAATAGAATTTTACAGTACATAGAATCTGGGCCTTCCTTCGGTTGTGCTCTTATGCAGAAAGTAGTCTCGATACCTCCCGCACCCCCGTGATGCCCCCTGCGTCCACGGTTAGAATTGCATGTTTCACCACCTCACGTGCACTGTAAATTTGTGCGCTTAGACAACTTGGCATTATGGGTCGGGTGGTTTGATTTGATTTCGACAATTTCCTAGTTATGACAATGATGAAAGTTTCTAATTCTGATAGCATTAGCGTGCAATATTTAAAGATAATTAAATTTTCGTCTTTACCATTAGAAGAGAAAATCAAAATTAAAAGTGTTGGTCGTCCCAACCCAAATTTATTAATTACAAATGTAACTAAATGCAAAAGTCGTAAATATAAGCAAACTTTTAAATTAGAAACTTATGAAAAAACTGACTCGTTGTGCCGGGTTTGATCTCAGCAATAGCCTTTAGAGGCATCATAATGAACAAGATCTGGAGTTAAAGACTTACATTTATCGGAAAAAATTAAAAAACATCAACATTTTAATGAATTGGTTGTTGAAGAATTTATTTAAAAAAAAAGGACAGCCGCCTTCATTTTCAATACAAAATGTGTTTGTGAAAGATAGAAACTAGGTATGATAAATTTATTATTTATATACAAAAATAATAATAATAGGTAACTAATATCTAAGTATATATATCATTTTTTAATTATTTGCTCTAAAATATATGATATGATATCCCACTCGATGGCCCAAAATGTTGGGCGTGGGACAAATTTTTGCTTACGCCGCAATTTTTCTTGGGTGTGCACCCCCAAAGCTTTACACCACGTACCGCCACAGTATAAATTATCTTCTAAGAGTGCAGTCGTTGAATAGTATACTTACCCAAAATCGATCATTTAAAACTAAATTTAGATACTTGCACCAGTATTTACTAAGACCTTAAGACTTAGCATTGTAGACCGGGTTTAAGTATCAAGTCTAAAGACTTGATACCGACCGGTTTAAGTGTATTTTTTTAATACTCACAGCACAAATAACTGCAAAGATTTGGTTCACCCTAATGTGCAATATGATAGTAAGCATTTCTCAGTGAGTTTCATCTCATATAAATTCAAATTAACTTTAGAAATAAAGAAAAACCACAATAAAATTTTGTAACCAAATGTCATTTTTTGGAAACTTAGTCCGTGCAGTCGTAGGATTCCCGTTAAAAATAGTCTCAAATTGTAGTACCACCCCTGAGCGGTGGTTTAAAGTTCGAAAAACAATAGAAATAATCCATGATTGACAAAAAAACTTACATACAAAAATATTCAAAGCTAAATAATACATAAATAACTTAAAACTATATCTGTAGATGCATTACCGTATTAAATACGTATCAATATTTAAATACTGTAAAGACCATCGGTTTAATCGTCGCTAACTTGTCTAAAGAATTAACATGTAAAATATAGCGGACAGCTGACACTGACTTACACCGTTTTTATTCGACATTTCCTAGTGACATTTGGAGGTTTAAATATGGCTACCATTGCTAAACCAAAATATTTGATTATTTTTATTTATTTATAACCTTTGTGTGGAAATTATGTCTTTGTAACAACAAAAAAAGATGACCCATATCGCAAGGTATTTATGAACAATTTATATAAATATTAAAAACTATTGCATTTACGGGAAAAATGAGTTAAACCTTCAACCAAAATGTAGACTTTTAAACCTAGGATTGTAGGACTTAGCACTTAGCACCCTTTAGTAAATACTGGTGTTGTATTTTAAAGGACTTTTAAGTAATGTACTTTTATATATCTCTAAAATGTTTTAAAATTTTTGAATTGATTAAATAGGTAATCACTTTAATTTATTATTTATGACCAACCAACTTGTTTGACATAACTAGAACAATTTTACGATTAGCATTTAAAGAAAATTTAAAATGGGGTATTTTATTGCCACTGATATAACCTAATTTTTTATTCATTTTAATACATGCTACAGATCTTGACATGTTATTAACATTCTTTATAACCTATTAATGGTATGTATATATATTTTGCCATTTAAGGCGCACTATAATTATTTATGTGTAAACGGTAGTAAGAAATTACAGATTTATATCATTTTTTACCTGCAACCTTTCGCTTAGCTGGCCTAAAGGAAGTTGTACAACGTTCAACATAAGACATTTGTATCAGATTTTATGCTGGTATCATTTTAGTTAGCTATAATTGGCATGTAACCAATTTATGTGGCTACTACTTTATAAAATTATAGATTTAGGCCAGTTGCAGATTTCTGATTATTTTGTTTTCTGCGACCGTTAGTTGATCAGATTAATCACAAAAAATCATTTAATTAAATCACTGCGATATAATTTTAATTACACCCAGTGGCGGCTGCTACAGGGAGGGAAATAGGGCAGCGCCCTCTCAAAACTAGACAACAAACAGTATTTTTAATTGATTTATTTAAAAAAAGTTAAATCTTTCCGTACGACATGTCTAGTTCTTTTTTTAGTCTGTAGTTACCAAAAGGCAATTAATTGGGTAAACTTTTTTAGCTTAAATAATTACAAGCCGGCAGCACCGCGCAGGACAAGATTTCAATTTCACCCGTTTTTCAACGGTGTATGGGTGGCTGTTCTCGCGCGGGGGCGTTTTCCCATTGCGGAAACGTATAGCTCCAAGTGCACTTTATTAAATGTAGAAATATTGAATGTCTAAGGGATCAAACGTCCCCACCATCCGCCCAACCAATTTAAGCTGCTTTGTTTGTAAAATGCTAAAATAAAATTGGCTAGGTAAGTTTTTTTATCTCTTTTTCCATGCAATATAAATTTCTGTCCCCCCATTTTATAACGTCACCAGCCGCCAATGAATACACCTGACATTTAAAATTGCAATCTGTATCACATTGGAGAAAAAAGGTATTATCACAAATGACAATGTCTGGTCAACTTAGTAGCAGATTATAAAGGTAAGGATTGAATAAACGTAGGTTTTTAACAGAAATTTTCAAGGAAAAACAGTCTGTAATCAAAATTTGGATTCAGGACAGACCAATCTAGGTTAGATAGAGGCTTTGTTTAGGCTATATATTTTGTATCGAAAGGGTATTTTTCTGCTTAGTTTGTAAATTTTAGACAAAAAAAACGCACCCGCGCATGTAAAAAAATGAGTCTCAAATTAGCCTAAAACATTGCATAAAGTTTTGGTATTACGATTTAGAAAAACTAATCATAATAAAAACATTGTATGAAAAAGAAAGCCAAGTACGCGAAAATGGTATTCTGTAAAATAAATTAAGATAAGAGTAGAGACAAGTTCTCCAATACAAATTTCAAAATGATGCTAGTTTGGAAATGTTTTTTTTAAACTATTACAGCCAAACTTCTTTATGTTCAATTTAGCAATGGGCCTAAGATTTATTCGCAGCTGTAATAGGCACGTTTAGAGAAATATTTTTAAACTAGTAATATACTTTCATTTTAAAATTTGTATTGGAGAACTTGGCTTTACTCATATCTTAATTTTTTTTACGGAATATCATTTTCGCGTACTTGGCTTTTATTTATATTAAATGTTTTTGTTATGATTTCACTCCTTTTTTATTACAAGCTTTTATTTAGCTTCAGATGTTCTGTCTAACTATCTATCAAATCTTGTGAAGCGTTTTTGACACACTTCCCATTATCCGATTTGGATGAAATTTGGTACACACATAGTGGTCCCATGACAATACAACATTAAGAAAAAAATATCCGAGTGGTCCGATGACAATACAAGATTGAAAAAAAAATCCTACCACTCCTACCCCCCCCCCCCCATCTATAGAAAAATGCGTTTGTGACACACTTCCCGTTATCCGAATTGGATGAAATTTGGTATACATATATTGGTCCGATGACAATACAACAATAATGAAAAAATATCATCCCACCCTACCCCCCACCCCCTTCCATAAAAAATGCGTCTTTGACACACTTCACTTCAAACGACTTTTATAAAATTTGGTATATGCATAAAGGTCCGATGGCAATACAGCCCAAACAACAAATATATTTCTACCTCTACCCCCACCCTCTCCTTCCCCCAACAGAAAAACGAGTTTACAAACAACTCACGATCATCGATTTCATTCTAATCTAGAATAAACTCTTCTGTACTTTATTGAACAAATATTTTCATTTAATAGAGTAGATAGCTGAGACTAAAAAGTAGAAAATAAATTGGTAAAATTTTTTTTTATGTCACAATCTTTTATAAAATGCACTAAAAATTTAAAAATAATTTTCTAACATTCTAATATTATCATAATAATAAAAGCGATGGCCGCAAATCAAAGCATAAGTTAATCTAAAGTTGATATCTAAACACTTAAAGAATATTCAACATAGCAGGTCATCAAAGATATGTTTGATGTGCCGCAATGTTATGCCATTGCCATACCTATGTCAGAGAAATGCTGGGGTATCTTGGGTCGGGTTGGGTGGGTGTGGTACCTCTGCATTTTTCTGCTAGATTGATTCTTGCAAATAGTGATATTTAATTGATACGGATTTCTTATCGTGCTAACATCGTCAAAATTTCCATCAGTCGGCCATCGCTTTTATTATTATGATAATATTAGAATGTTAGAAAATTATTTTTTAATTTTTAGTGCATTTTATAAAAGCTTGTGACTTAAAATTTTTTTTACCAATTATTAAAGGATTTGGAGAATATTTAAGTTTTAAAGTTGTAAAATATGTGGAGTATTGTTCAAAACAAAATTTATTCCTATGGTTTTATCATAAATCCGATCAGCCTTCCTAAGCTCAGCTCTCTAGCGTTTCTGGAAGTGGGCAATGATACATTTAATAATTTTGAAATTTGTATTGGAGAACTTGGCTTTACTTTTATCTCAATTCTTTTTACGGAATACCACTATAGTTTTTATCAGTCTGCCAAAGCTCAGCTCTTTAGCGTTTCTGACAATGGGCAACATTAATTTTAAATTACTTTACATGTATAGGAGAGGGGAGTAAATTAGAATTTAGAATTTTTTTTTCCAAATTTCAGCTTTGTAGCAAGTCTGGGAGTACAGTAGATTTTTGATGATCTATACATAAGTAGGAATGGCAATTTCGACATTTTTTAAAATTACTACCTTATGGAAGTCGATGGAGGAGGGGTTGCTAACTCTGTGAAGATCTACGACTGTGTAAAGTTTGAGTTTTGTAGCTCATTTCAAAGTAGTGTTTTAGATAGGTCAAATATTAGCTGAAATATTTCAAGAAAAGATGGCTGCTGCACCATCTTTGCACGAACTTGGCCGGACCACTAACGTGCCCCCAGATTTATAATATATGTCACTATTATTAATGGGTTATCCGCTAGGGTAATATGTCTAAAAGAAAGAAAACAAATGTTTTTTCAAACTCATACCTTTTTGTTTTTTTTTTTAAATTTAAAAAAAAATAAAGTTGTGAAAAAATAGTGTAGGTATAAAACTCGTGGTCGATGTGAGTTTTTTTATTCACATTAAGCCGCTAATGCAACGGTTACAGCAACTGTTACAGCAACTGTTACAAGAACCGAACTCGCTAGTGTGAACGTGCTGCAAAGTTTGGGTGATCCGTTGTACAAGCCGAGTCGCTAGCACGCTTAGAGCCGCTCTAGGTGAGTCGGCAGACGTCGGATTCATAGAGTAAGTTCGAGGACGTCGTTGTATCTATGCTTGTTTTGAAAAAGTCAAAAACACGACCTATTAATTTGGTTGTTGTAACCGTTTTATCACAGGGTATACTCGCTAATGAGTTTACACCGCTCGTAAAACAAACCTGCTTAGGTCACCAGCTGGAGAATCTATTATTTTTTAATTTTGACCAATACACATATGCTACAACAAATCGACTTATTAAACTCCGAAATCCTTATTTCAATATCTGTCGTGATCTAAAACTTAGAAAAGTGCATTTTCATTAGATTAGTTTTGTCCAAATCGGTAATTTGTAGGTACCTAGTAATTTTAGAACTCTTGTAACAGCCCGACAGATTTTTGCGTAAAATAAAAAAAGCTTATACTTAGTCAATAATATTGCCTTTACTTGATTGCTGCCATGACCTTTTATATAACCATTTTTTAAGGACGCAGCCTGTCGATTAATCTCATAAATAAATGTAAATGTCAACAAGTAGCACATGTTTGGTATTAAAGGTTAAATAACTTTTTTTCACCCAATAATTTTTTATCCGCGACTTCGAATCGGTTATTATTACGACTAATGTCATAAAAACCTATAAAATTCTGGTATTATTATACAGAACTCTTGCGATTTGTTGAATGATTATGATTATACGGGGTGTCCCATAACTTTGTGGCCATAGGCCAACAGGTGATAGACTCGGTAGGTTCTGATGGAAAAGTTAGGAGCATCAAAGTTGGCGATTTTTTAAAACTTTTTTGATAATAACTTTTTAAAAAAACGCAGTAAAAATATGAAATTTTGTAACGTCGTGTATTAAAACAAGAGTAATCATTTAAAATATCAAAACAATTTTAAAACATTATGCTGTCAAATTTTTTTAGGAAAAACTATTTTTTTGATAAAAACTTTTATAAATGCCATAATAAACGTAATCTTTTTCTTGATGTTTTTGTTATTAAAAATAAATCTTAGGGAGACATAATAATAAAATATAATGGATGTTTTTTTAACACAATAAGTGAAAATAAAAAAAATAAAAAATAATAATTTTTTATACATTTTTGGAGGTTGTTTTGACAGCCTGTATCTCCTCAATTTGTAATTTTATCAAAAAAGGGCATACCATATTTTTGGATCACAATTAGCTAAGTATTTATTTGGGGGTGACAGATTTGCTTTTTTGTAAAACCCTTTTTCCCCCACTCCTTAAAAATCCTATATCTTCAAAACAGATGAGTGTTGACCCCCCATGTTACCTAAACTTTTTTATCAGAAATAACCTCCTCTACCACCTGCTGCACTATGGCCCCGAAGTTATAAGACACCCTATATATTTTTAGAAGAAGTTTTCATTTTGAAATTTGTATTGGAGAATTTGGCTTTACTTTTATCTCAATTCTTTTTACGGAATGCCATTTTCGCGTACTTGGCTTTTTTTACATGAAATATTTTTGTTATGATTTCACTTCTTTTTTAAAGGAATTGGATAATACTTAATTTTTAAAGTAGTAAAATATGCGGAATATTGTTCAAAACTTTTGCAATGCCTTACTTAAATTTTTGAGGCTTTTTAATTTTTTTCCACGGTTTTATCGTAGTTCCTATCAGCCTTCCAAAGCTCAGCTCTCTAGCGTTTCTGAAAGTGCACAATGTTACTTTTACATAACTTTACATGTATAGGGGAGGAAATTAATTTAAAATTGTCGTGTTTTTAAATTTTGTCCTATAGTTTTTTCATAGTTCCTATCAGTCTTCCAAGGCTCAGCTCTCTAGCGTTTCTGTAAGTGGGCAATGTTAGTTTTATATAAATTTACATTTATAGGAGAGGGAAGTAAATTAAAATGTTAGTGTTTTTTAATTTTTTCATATAGTTTTATCATATTGTCTTTCAGTCTTAAAAAGTTCAGCTCTCTAGCGTTTCTGAAAGTGGGCAGTGTTACTTTTACATAACTTTACATTTATAGGGGAAGGAAGTAAATTAGAATTTTGGGGTGTTTTAATTTTTTTCTATAGCTTTATCATAGTTACCATCGGTCTTCCAAAGCTCAACTCTCTAGCATTTCTGGAAGTGGGCAATGCTATTTTTACATAACTTTAAATGTATAGGGGAGGGGAGTAAATTAAAATTTTGGGGTTTTTTGATTTTTTCCAGGGGTTTGGTCATAATTTCTATCAGTCTGTCAAATTTCAGCTTTGTAGCATGTCTGGAAGTACAATAGAATATTGATGATCTATACATGAGTGAGTGAGTGGCAATTTCGACGTTTTTTGAAATTTCGTAACTACTTTACTACTTTATGGAATTCCATGAAACTTCGAGCGGTTGTTAACTCCATGGAGATCTACGACTGTCCAAAGTTTAAGATTCGTAGCTCATTCCGAAGTAGAGTTTTAGGTAGGTCAAATATTAGCTGAAATGTTTCAAGAAAAGATGGTTACGGCGCGCGAACTTGGCGAGGCACTGCCGTGCCCTCAGATTCTAGAAGTACTTACCAATAGCTATTTTATCCATATTAAATTATCTTTTAAAAAAAACTTCCACCAATAAAAACAACAATGTAAACTGGAGACAAAGAAACCAAAAAATGCAACACTTTAGCGACCCGGCGGTAAACAATTCGGCGATAGTGAAAAATGGGGCAATAAAAAACAGTTTCTATAGGTCATGATCTTAGTATAATAGTAGCTAATTATTGACTTGCTTAGTCATATAGGAGCCCCAATGCGTCATGTTTAGGGGGTTTTGAACCACTGTGCGTTGTCAGTAAAAGTTTATTGATAAAGTTTTGAAAATATTCAAGTTAGGCGGCATTTTATTGACGGCGCTGGATTTAAAAATTGAAAAACTGTCATCTTCAATTCGAACGCACGGATTTTGTGTATCATTCAATCAAAATAAATTTAATAAAACTACACAGTCGGTTCGTGAGCCAGTTCTTTGATAATAATATCGGAGCATGAAATTTTTGAAATGCAGATTCTTGATCGATTTCACGGGTAACACGGTAATGAAGGGAAACGCGACCATGTAAAAGATTTCAACGATTTCGAAGAACATAAACTTTCTTACAAAGTTTAGGTATAAACAAGCCCCTTACACATTAAATTTGAAAGATATAATTTTAAAGTATCGAGCTATTAAATTATTAATTATTCGTTTTGCAGTCACAATATGAAAAAAATTGTATATGACATACTAATGGATAAAAGTGCCATTTCTCTTCGAGGCGAAAAGTTCTTGAGAAGAGCGTGATAAGGGCTAAAATTTGTCAAGCAATAAAGATTTTTTGTGCGAGATTTATGGGACATTTTTTGCTTTATTTCAAGTTTTAAATATTTTTCTTTGTAGAGTTTTTTGGATTTTCAGTTTTTTATTTTGATTTTTATTTGATCTGTCAATTTTTACCCCTGATTTTTAATTTTTACCTTACTAGCCCGCGTAACAATGGGTAGAGATGGTATTATTTTCGAAGAAAAAAAACTTTTTTTTTTAATCCTAGCAGTATCGTCGTGATGTCTCTCTCTGTGTGTGCGTCTGGGTGTATATTATTTCTAGTGTTCGACACTCTTACAAGCTGATTAGATTTTGGTCAAAATTCATTAATGCTAATGACAGTTCTTTGACAATTAAAAACTTAAAAAATGCTAACTTTTTAAAGGAGCATCACATCATTACACTGTTTTTGGAATATAGTAGACTATATTTAGTTTAATAATTCCTGTTATAACTAAAAACTTCGTAGGAGCTTTGGTTTCTGAGATATTTACAAAAAACTGTTTTCAGGACTAATATGTTATCATGGCTTCAATTGAAGTGTGATAATAGGTTAGCTAGGAAGATATAAGATCCGTCGTGGATCCATTTATTTCACTTTGGGTTTAGAAATTTTGAAAAAAAAAAGAATAAATAAAGTTTTTGATTTTCCGATTATCATAGACCTCCTTCTATCTGATTATAATGCTGTAATTTCCAAGCACCAATATTTATAACTTTGTTGTTATAGTAATTTTTATAACTGTATATTTAAACCAACTAGTTTTGAACAAAGTCAAGAAAACAGAAATTTAAAAGTAGCCTTATTTAACATTTTTTATCGTTCCCGCTTTTGACCGAATAACATCATGACTTTAATATTTCTTATCACCAAATACCGCCAGAATATCGCGGTCTAATTTTATGCGCCAGAATGCGTTCATTGGATCCCATTTGCATATTCGAAGGCATTAATGGCATTTAGAACAGTTTAATGGTGCCGCAAGGTTGTTTTCAAATACGGAAATGACCCCTAACACTTACCTACTGCCAAGGCGGTGCAGTTATTTAATTTTTCTCGATCGCAATCTGCTGAAAAAATAACAAACCAGTGGTTAATAAGATAGTAAGCGCAATAAACGGCTAAAATGTTACATGAAAAAATAACAAACCTGTGGTTAACAAGATTGTAAGCGCAATAAACAGCTAAAATGTGACGTGTGATGGCTATAGTATTTGCACGGTTTGTCAGCGCTCTTTCCGCATGCATTACGTCATGCTGGTGATGATGAAGATTCTTATGTGAGTGCCCTTCCACTAAGACCACCAGTTGTGACTCACTTTTGAGTGGTTTCTCACCACTGTATTCCTAATCGTCCAAAAAAGGTAAGCTATCAGTTTGGGTGAGACACTTTTCAGATCTGAATCAATCTGAGGTTTACCGAAAGTGTATTGACTTAAACATGCAATAGCCAGACATTCGCACAGTAACTGTTTCGTCATCCTCCATACAGAGTCTACACTCGGTCTTTTCTGTTAGTCCTATTCTGTGCATGGGTACTCTTAGTGGACAGTGACCCGTAAAATGTCCAGTCACTATATAGATCTCCTGTCTGGTAAGTTCAATGATATTCATAGCTCTCTTTCAACTAGGTCCTTTAATGAACTCTTTAGAATGAGCCAGTTCTGGTATATTTATCCAGTAATGTTGGGAGCTGTTCTCCATCTATTTCAATATGGTTAATTTAGCAGCATTATGTGATATCCATGGATCTGGTTAGTGGCCAAAATATTCGGCAGATGCCGTTCCCCTCGCTTTTTGGTCTGCGGCCTCATTAACCTCGTGCCCAGAATGCCCTGGTATCCGCCTTAATGACACATTGTTAGCGCTATCAAGCGCATTCAGCGAATCCCTGAAATAGGCATGCAGCTAAAGTTAAAATTTGCTTTCGCGATCGGCACCGGCCAAATCTAAACAACTTGTTTTATTCCCTATTTGTTTTCAAAAAAATAAATATAATGTCCAATTGATTTAAAACTAATAACGTTTCGAACTTTTAATCTAAAATTGCATTTAAAACGTGATGAAAAATGCTCAGTTGTTTTTCTTTAATACCATTGCTTACCAGTTCATTCCTCACGATCCATTAAGCATCTAGTTACCTCAATAGAAGACTCAGATATCAGTAGAAGTAATTTTTGTAAAAAGATTTCTCCCGTTATATTAAATAAACAAACTAGATTAGATTGTCGGTGACCCCGGTCCACGCATCATTTATTACAAGTTACTTACAGAGTGACTCAAGTCTAATGTAAAAAGAGCATATTATCTCTTCTGTTTGTGTTGCTTCGAACCTTGTTCTTAATAAATATAGCACAATTACTTTACTTGTCTATTTATTGTGTTTTTTTTTAAATTAAAATGACAAAAGTTTAACCTTTCTACTAACCTATAAAGCTATAGCTAAAAAAGGCAATAATCATTCCGTCAAAAGAAAATGTTTAAGAGCAACATTAGTTTTTGACCCTGCAAGAATTCAAAAGGTGTAAATTATCAGTGCTTTTAAAATTAGTTTTTAAAAATTCCTAACTTTTGAATGCAGTATGTTATACGATATTAATATGGCGGGGCAAAGACCAAAGGCCGAACACCATATCAAGGCTAAAAAACAAGATTATAAGCTACCTATTTTTCTGCAACTATTCATTGTTTCAGCACTAAAGCAACGTCAGTATTTGTTAGGTGAGTTTTCATCAGGTTAGGTATTTTTACATTTTTAAAATTGTACAACTTTTAGATTTTCGATCTTTGTAATTTTAATGTTTGATATTTTGTTTTTTGATCTGTATTTTTCGATCACGCATGTTTTTCGGTTTTTATTAATTTTTATCTTTTGCTTTAATTCTTTTTTTTTGTACCTTTTTTGGGCACTGATTAACTGGGTTTGTATAAAGATTACCTAATCTATACTGTTTTAACTGGGGTGACCATACGTCCGGATAAAGCCGGACAAGTCCGGCTTTTTGAGCAAAATGAAAATGAATGACCGACTTTTTTCTTCGTCCGGCTTTTTGGCAATCCAAAAGACTCTTTGGTTTGGTCATCCCGGGGCGTAATTAGGAGGGGGGCACCTAGGGGGATTAGAGCTCTACGCTTAAAATTAGTTCCCCCAAACGAAACGAGCACAATTTATCAGGAACGAACTATTCAAGTCACTTAAAAATTTCCGGCGATACGCTTATACTTTTAAAACTAATCAAAACTTTTGCAATTTGGTAACATTGTTCCCGAATATTTTTGCCACCATTTACTTTTTTTGCGTTTGCTGCGTCATTTTTTTTTGTTTTAACTAAAATTTTTTCTACCGTCAATAAACCAGTATCATCGGCAAATGTTGCTAAGTGACAATTTTCTGGCTTTGGGATATCACAAGTGAATAATAAGTATAGATAAGGGCCTAGTACGCTACCCTGGGGCACGCCTGCTTGAATTTCTCTTAAATTTGAGTATGAGTCTTCCTGTTTTACTCTAAAATGTCTATCAGATATGTATGATTCCAAAATATCCGAATATTGTTTTGGCAGAAACCTTTTTAGTTTAAAATTAAGGCCTTCATGCCACACTTTGTCAAATGCTTGTGCTACATCTAGAAAAACTGCAGAACAAACTTTTCCCTCTTCTAGTGCTTTTTCTATGAAAAAAATTTCTAGTAGTTTTTTTAAATTTTAATTTTTTTGCTACGTCGCCATTTTTTCAATTTTTTAGTAGTTTTGTTAGATTTTTTTTTCCTACAAATTGTTTTTTAACGCGATTTTTTTTAATATTGCAGAAACTGTCTTCTACAGCGCCGCTCTTTAGTGCTTTTAGTGCTTAATTTTTTAAATTTTCGCCTGTGGCGCAATTTTTCTACAAACTTTCGTTCTAGCGCAATTTTTCCAGAAAGGTACCTATTTATTTTTATTCGATTTTCTAGTACCTACATAGTTAGATTTTTTCTTGATGGCAACTTCTTATTTATCTTGTGTGTTAAGCCATTTTTCCAGGCCTTTCGGTCCCAAGAGACTTTTTTTTTGGTCATCAAATTTTTTTAGGACGGTTTTTTAAATGACCCGTTTGTCCGGCTTTTTTATCGAAAATCCGGCTTTTTTGGCTCTGATGTCCTCGTTTTACGTGAAACCCATATGGTCACCTTATTTTAACTAAAAAGTCTAAATTTGATGTCCGTCAATTTTTAGCTTGCTTTAGACCTTATTTGTATTCATAATTAAACTTCTATAACTTAGGATACATATCAATAGTAGAATATAAAAATATATGTCCACTTTGACAAATATGGTGAGACCATTGGAACACACTGTATAATTTATTGCTCTCATAGCAATAAATATAAAAATAAATGTTTGCGTCTTGCTTTACCTACAGTACAAAAGAGAGAAATAATTTAATTAGAGCTTTCTGAGACTTGCAGAAGAAGAAAACCCATAAAAAGTGATTGATCGATTGGCTACTGGGAACACACCAGAAAAGGCTAGTTTGTCCTATACAAGGTTAATACAGTTTTTTGTTATGTTTGAATTGCGGAAATGAACTTTGCTGGCTAACTGTAAAAAGTTGACCATTGGCAGGTTTCAATTTAAACGAAACGATCATAAAATATTTGCTTTTACTGTGACGCATTTTAACACGACTAATTTAGTGATAGTAAGAAAATCTGTTTTTTTTTTTAATTAAAAATATTTTCTTATTTATTCTTGACTATATCGTATTTAAAATGATGCTTAACCATTGACTTCTATACCCTACGGGTAGACCCGGCATGGGCCTAAATTGCCATTATATCAAGCTTTTATCGCAATTGACCAAATACAAGTAAGAATTTAATGAGCAAGACAGGGATGAAAACAGAATTTCGGTTTGGTAAGTCCGGACACATGCAACATCGCAAAAATATTCTATTTGCTTGTCTTGGATAAAAAAGGGCAGTGGCGGCGCAAAATAAAATGTTTGAATAATAAATAATTCATGAATACTTACTTGTGTATACTGTGTTTACAAAATTCTCTTCAGTAAAAAAAGGAGTAAAAATAATTTGTTAGCATGCTAAGTGCAGTGGATATATTAAAATTATTGTTTTCATCTTAGAACTTTACAAATGTTATACCTTCCAGGTAAAATATTTTCTTTCTTTGAACAAGGGTCTTCTTCAACTCTTCTCTTCTTAGGTGGACTACAAGTTATGCTCGAGTCAGATGAAATTTCGGAACTAAAAATTTCAATTCGGAATGGGACAACTGGGCGCCAGGCCAACTCGGCGCCGCCAACAGGGCGCCACGCCGGGACTAATGGGCGCCGGGTCAACCCAGCGCCGGACTATTTTTTCTTCGATAAAATGTGCAGATAAAAATCAAAATAAATATGTTATTTATACAAAAATTTCAACTAAAAGGTGTAGTGTTCTGGTGACCTGGTAAAATTACCATTTACGTTTTTTATTTCAGGAATAGCGGATCCAAAATGGTGGATTTCTTTATTTTTAAACCGATTTGTCTCAAACTTGAAAGTTTGCAGTGTTTGAGATCACTTAATACAGTTTTATCCTCTAACTTAAAAAAATTAAAATGGCGGATTGAAACTTGGCAGTGTTTCAACTCGCTGAATCTGATTTTTGACTCAAACTCAAAATGGCGGATTTCTTTATTCTTAAACCGATTTGCCTCAAACGTGAAAGTTTGCAGTGCTTGAAAGCACTTAATTTTAAATGACGGTTGGAAAATGGCGGGTTTTTTATTTATGCACCGATATGTATCAAATATCAAACTCATAAATAATTTAAAATGGCGGATCCAAAATGGTGTACTTTGCTGATTATCATTTTTGACTTAAACTCATAAAAATATCAAAATGGCGAATCCAACATGACAGACTTTTTTATTTACTAACCGATTTGTCTTAAGCTTAAAATATTACATTTCTTTCTTTAAACTTGAGTCATATTTTGTATTAAGCTATAAAAGTCTGCCATTTGCAAGTGTGAGTCACAAATTGTATTAAGTGACCTTAAGCACTGCAAACTTTCAAGTTTCAGATATTTGAGACAAATCCGTTGAAAAATAAAGAAACCCACCATTTTGGATCAGCCATTTAAATTTTTTTAAGTTTGAGTATAAAACTGTATTAAGTGATCTCAAGCACTGCAAACTTTCAAGTTTGAGACAAATCCGTTTAAAAACAAAGAAATCCGCCATTTTGGATTTGCCATTCTTGTAATCAAAAAC
The DNA here is from genome assembly GCA_963576565.1 of Aspidapion aeneum. Taxonomy (NCBI): domain Eukaryota; kingdom Metazoa; phylum Arthropoda; class Insecta; order Coleoptera; family Brentidae; genus Aspidapion; species Aspidapion aeneum. The sequence goes on along the minus strand of OY755044.1, from coordinate 84,032,376 downwards.
GTAAATTTTATGTTATCATGACTTAATAGATTTAACACTAACAAAACCAAATTTCAAGAATATTACGTAAAGCATTTTTTAAAGATGTTTTTGCATAAATAATAATATATCTATTTTGTTTTTCATCTGCACATTTTATCAAGAAAAAATATTTTAGTCCGGCGCCCAGTTGGCCCGGCGTCCAGTTGGCCCGGAGCCCAGTTGGCCTGCCGCCCAGTTGTCCCGCCGCCCAGTTGGTGGCGCTGAGTTGGCAGCGCCCAGTTGTTCCAGACTGCAACACATTTCAAGACAAATTATTATTAAAAAATAATCTTATAAGTGCGGGGAAGTGACACTTTCTGAATCAAAATGTGTGAGGGTAAAATCGCACGGTCGCAGAAAAAACTATCTATCGTGACGCTACTGAACTTTCTCGTGTTTTAGCAAAAACTATCCGTCAAGACGACTTACCCATGAAATGTTGTTTTTTTATCGATTTTTTTTTCTTCTTTTGCACAAAAAACAATTTCAGACCATGCTTGAACTCAAATAGTTACTTCTAAACTTGTTTTTAAAAGTTTTTAAGATTTCTTTTTGTAATATTCCCGCACAAAATTCAAAAAAAATCATTTCCGTACTTAGACAACATTGTCTATCAGTTTTCCCTGTATAAACCGACTAGCAGGTTGAATCACTCGAAATACGGCAGCTGGATCAAACGTAGCCAGCTGCTTTTCTGTCGCACTTATGCCGTCAGTGTGAAAGAGATAAAAGTACTCATATATTATCTAGGGTATTATTGGCATGCAAAATCAGCCTATCTTTGTCCGTTTCACATGTTTAATAATGTCTATCTCTGTTTTTATTGTAAAAGAAATACCCGTCCCTAGAAACCAAATTGGATAGGGTCAATAAAAAATACCTTTGCCTTTGCCGTCTCTAACGCCCTTTCAGGGCGTTACACAACTCAATGTGCTTAACACTATTTTTAACCACCCGGCCCAAGTAATATTGTTAACCCCACCATCTATCAAATGTCAAAATGTCAAATATTTTTACATTTTGCATTAAATTTCTTTGTTTTTTTCTAGATGGGTGCAGAGTGTCAAAGTTATTTTCCTTAAAAATTACAAAAGACAATCGAACTTTTGCGGATTTATGCATTACAATATAATAGGTAATAATTATGTGTTAAAATTATTAGTGTACAACAAATAAATTAAATGATATTAAAAGTAGTGCTAATTTTACTGTTTTGTGTAACTATTAAGGGGCCTTTAGGTACAGTGTGTTTCATTATATTTTGACACGCTTTTGGGACAGATGTTAATACCCTTAATTTAAGGTTTACAATGACCTGCCCTAACACGCTCGTGTTTCCTCTATTTCCGTATTTTCCAAAAATTAAAAAAATAGTATTTTTGAATTAGTTTTTTTTTATTACTGACAGTTTAAAAAATATTTCGTTTGTGAAGTCTCTATTGTATACTTAGTATGATATACCTACTATTTTTAATAGAGAATTATTGATTAACAGCCAGGCTATAATTGTGTCAGGCACTATTTTGACACATTCAGATTGAAAACTGATAGTTGATCATTCAAAATTGACATACCAAAGTCGAATTTAAAACTTTCGTCGTTTATTTTGAATTAATAAAAGAAGGCATAATTTATTCCGGTTCATATAGTAAACAAAGGCCGTGTGTTGAAAGATCACAGCTGATCTTACAATGTGAAGGTGTCAAAATTGTGCCTGGCACTATTATAGCCTGGCTTTATTTCAATAATTCTCTATTTTCTTAACATAAACACAGTGAAACCTCTCCTTGCGGACACCTTTATTAAGCGGACACTCCCTTTAGGCGGACAAATTTGTTGGAACCAAGCTTTTCCCTATTTCTTTACATGTAAAGTTCACTCCTATAAACGGACGCGGACAATTTTTGTTGGTAAAAAAATTTTGAAACCTCCCTTAATCGGACGAGAATTTCTGACAACGGGACGGAGCGCTGCACGACATGGACATAAATATTATGTCAGCGCACTCTGCAGCCGGGGAATTACCTCTTTCCGTTTTAATGCGAAAACTAAGTACTTCTGTCGTATTTAAAACATATTTTATTCGGGGGGACTGCTGTGTTTTCTTTTTGTTGTTTAGTTCGGTAGTAATAGATCTCATTGAAATGGCGTCTAGTAAAAAACTTCTTAGTTTACGCGAAAAAATGGAAGTTGTTAACGTTTTCGAGAAAACTCAAGCAGCGGAAATTGTTAATAAACATATATTAAAATTTCGCAGCTCTCTCTTATAAGCGGACACCTCCAAGAAGCGGACAAAATCGACGAAACCGTGAGTGTCCGCTTATAGGAGGTTTCACTGTAGTCAGTTAGTTACCTTTTATATTATTATCTGACTTTTTTATAAAGAATATTTTTTTCAGGGATAAGTGTAAAAATCAGATTGCAGTATTTTCTAAATTCTGTAAAATGCACCCTGACCTTTTCTTGTATATTTCTATACTTGAATAAAGATGTTATTATTATTAATAATTTAACTATATTGTTTGGCCTAAAATTTTAAAAATACACCACTGAGACTTTAAACTCCGTCTAAATTACCCACTATGTAAAACAAAAAAAAATCCGATAATAATACTGGTTGGCCGGTCCGCCAGCCAAGTGGCTCTGGGGCCGGCGTCGTTCTCGTGGTCAAAGGTCGAGAGGGGCGCAGGTAGCAGGACGGCACGCGCCCCAGGGGCCCGACAATTACTGCGCTGAGCTTAGGATAATCGTTGAATATAATTTTCGGGAGATTTACCTTTCTATAAGAACTTAAACTCTGAGAGATTGCTACAATAAAAACCACGGCATAAGTATTCGAGCTATTGTGTGGCATTTTTATCAAAATTATTAAAAGGGTCTTTTTCCTCAAAAACCACTTTAGGGTTAAATTATAGAGTAGCATAATTTATTTGCTAGGTTTCGCCTTTTAATGGTCTCAATTTTAGAACAAAAATATTTTTGCATTTTGTACTTTTTACCAAAAAAAAAACTTTTCTCGCAAACATATTTTTGAAGACTAATGCGCAGTAGTATAGTTACAAACCAATTAAACATACACCAAATACAAACAAGTTTTCGTGGCTAATCGGGTATAAAGAAAAATTAGGGGTTTTTGTTTGTCTAGTACTTTTCCGTGGGTAGCTCGAAAGCTTAACCTCACGGGGGTCCAAGTTCTAATGGACACCTTATAAATGTTGACAGTTAACTGTTTCGTCCTTATGGGACTCCTGAGAACACTGCTGGTCGATGTAACACCCTTCATAAATTAAGTATACGGCCTTATCTCTCACCTTACATTGTTAGTGAGAAAACAAATTCATGTACCCAACAAGAAGCGCCATCTACCGGAATGCAAGAGAAACTAAAACAGCAGCAGGCGAGTAAAACTGCTATATCATCGATCGATGAAAGTTCCGATTGAAAGAAAGAATCCATACCGTGACCTACGACACACATTGCCTTTCTAGATCAGGTCAACGCTAATTGCGTTTTTTCCGCTATCAAGACGTCGGCATCGCGTCAGTGAACGGAGTTTGAAGGCAAATATTAAAAAATACTCTGCCAATATATGGGCCCCTAAGCTCACACTAGGTACTATAGTTATAGTGTACGTGTGAGGTAATATAACTAAAAACTGAAATATATTTTATTCAACTCCAGACTAAATTACCTTTTGTTTGATGCCACACAAGCCATGTTTTGACTTAAACTCAAATTTTTTAAATCTACCCCCACCCTTACAAAAAAAACAAAAACTAAAATGTATTTTGTTAAAGTCCGGACTCAATTACCTTTCGTTTAATATCACACACGCCATATTTTCACATAAACTCGAATTTTTGAAATCTACCCCCACCCTTTTATTTGGTTTGTGTTCGGTGGATTTTGTTCATTTTTAAATGGGACCATCTCGACCCAAGACCCAGCCTAGGTACCAAATTTCATTAAAATCGGCCAAGCGGTTTTTGAGTTATGCGCGTTGGTCGTTACAGACAGACATACAGACACACAGACAGACAGACAGACAGACAGACATACAGACAGACAGACAGACAGACAGACGGCGCAACAAAAAAGTTTCAAAATCATCTGAAACGCAAAGATATATAAAAATTTTTGAAATCGGAGCAACTTTTTTTTTCTCGAAAAAATTAGGATCACCATAGCTCCACTACTATAGTATAGTATATGTGTGAGCTAAATGTAAAATTTAGTACCCGTAAATTAAAATTTAAACAAGTTTTCGTGGCTAATCGGGTAAAAAGAAAAATTAAGGGTTTTTGTTTCTCTAATACTTTTCTGTGGGTAGCTCGAAAGCTTAACCTCACGGGGGTTCAAGATCTAATGGATTAGGTGTACCCAACAAAAAGTGCCATCTACTATGACTGTGTTTTCTCACTAACAATGTAAGGTGAGAGATCAGGCCGTATACTTAATTTATGAAGGGTGTCGCATCGACCAGCAGTGTAAGGACGAAACAGTTAACTGTCAACACTTATTAGGTGTCCATTAGATCTTGGACCCCCGTGAGGTTAAGCTTTCGAGCTACCCACGGAAAAGTACCAGAGAAACAAAAAAAACCCTTAATTTTTCTTTTTACCCGATTAGCCACGAAAACTTGTTTGAATTTTAATTTACAGGTACTAAATTTTACATTTAGCTCACACATATACTATACTATAGTAGTGTGAGCTATGGTGATCCTAATTTTTTCGAGAAAAAAAAAGTTGCTCCGATTTCAAAAATTTTTATATATCTTTGCGTTTCAGATGATTTTGAAACTTTTTTGTTGCGCCGTCTGTCTGTCTGTCTGTCTGTCTGTCTGTATGTCTGTCTGTCTGTCTGTCTGTCTGTCTGTGTGTCTGTATGTCACTTTTTAGGTGTCCATTAGATCTTGGACCCCCGTGAGGTTAAGCTTTCGAGCTACCCACGGAAAAGTACTAGAGAAACAAAAACCCTTAATTTTTCTTTTTACCCGTTTAGCGACGAAAACTTGTTTGAATTTTAATTTACGGGTACTAAATTTTACATTTTTTATACACCAAATATTTTTCGTTGGAGATAAACAATTTTCAGATTTTTGTTCAATATGTATAGATTTTTTTTTCAGACGTTTATAGAATATTTTCAGACTTTTTTGAACATGTTTAGACTTTTCTTGAACATTGCCAGACATTTTCTTAACATTTCGAGACTTTTTGAAAACATTTTTAGACTTTTCCTAAACATTTTCAGAATTTTCCTGAACATAACCAGATTTTTTCAAAATATTATAAAATTTAGGGATCTGTCCGGACCTCGTTTGTTTGAAAAAAAAAGGTTATTGGTAAACGGAAAAATGCAAAATCGAAAAAAAAAAATAAATGTTCACACTTTGACGCCACTTTACGTCTTAATCAATATATTTTAAAAATTTCTGCTATTTTATAAAAAGCACAGAAAGAGCTATCCAGTGATGTCACACAAAGCTCTATTCTCATTTAGTATAGTATACTCCAAATTCTCAATTTTTTTTAAATGTACTTATGGTCCGTCTACAGTATATTCCAAACGAATTAGAACAAACTTTGTTTGGAAAAAAATTGTCGACAAATAATAAAGTGATAATTTTTTGACAGTTTTCCAAGGTTCTCTATTTTTAATCTACAATATTGGATTTATTGTGCTACGGTTTCTTACTTACTATGAATTGCATAGCTAAGTGGGGTATTTATTATTAGTTTCCAAGTTAAAATCCGTCGTGGCGGACAAAGTTAAAAAAAGGATCTGAAAAATAATTGGATACGCAATTTTATTACTAGAACACACCCTTATACAAAATATCACTTTCTGAGATAAAAGTACCCGGCAGTAGCAGCCAAAAAACTGGAATTGTTTAGAGAACAGTCAAGGTTATCGTACAATTTTTCAAAGGTCGTTTAACTTCGTGGGGGTTTTAAGTTTTTTGCAAAAAACTAATTTAAAACGAAAGAAAAAATAAAAAAGTGAAAAGAAAAAGCACGCCACTGGCTTGATGATTTTTATTTAAAAAAAAATTGATACACGATATATTAGAACTGTCGTTAGAAAGTGCAATTTTTCCCATTTTCACGCCTCTGTACGCCAATCTCAATGGATAGATTTTGAAATTTTTCGGTTTTCTATTGTGCTCGAGAAGATCTATCCAACGATACTATTCATTATCCCGTCCGAATTTTTTCTACCCTAAACCGGATATACCCTGGCCTATTAGATAAACAGAGGTTGGCATTGCTCTCTACTCTTTTAATTCAAGTAGAGAACGCTTTTGAATAATATAAAACGAATCGAACAGATATTTAGGACAGAAAAACAAAAATATTATCGCAGTAGATAATAGATGAAACCACGGATCCTCATTTGGTGATCCGTGAACGAAACAACTATCAGCAAACAGTAAATACTGTTAATAATATACAGTCGAACCTCTATAACTCGAACTTAAAGGGAAAACCAAAACAGTTCGAGTTATGGAGAGTTTGAGTTAAAGAGGTTAATATACAATATAAAAAGTGCAGGGACCACCTAAAAGTTTCGAGTTATAGAGAGGTTCGAGTTATAGAGGTTCGAGTTAAAAAGGTTCGACTGTACTTTAAAGTGAATTTTTTACTAACCTTTTTGTATAATTTATTTACAGCTTTAATAACAAAAATCAGTCAATCATTTAGTTGAATATATTATACATAATATATGGTATTTATCTATAAAATCTTACTTTGCTTTGTGAAAATTCACCTTGGTAGTTATTTCGCAGGAATTTAGTTTTAGTAGGTATCGGATCGTATGATGCGACAAAACAAAGTGACTTTTAAAGTTTAGATAGGTTGCGTTGTTGGGTAACTTAAATAAAAGGGTTGCTTGGAACAAAACTTTTGTAATCTATTTATAATTATCTAGCATCTGGGGTCGTGCATATATTTTAACGATTTTACGTACAGGGATATAAAACCCGTTGTTGTTAGACCCGTGACAAGATAAATGTTTCATCCCTTAAATTATCATGCTAGATTTCTTATAAAAATACCAAAATTACCATAAATTTTGCTCTTTTTGAATATGTTATAACATTGTGGTATCTCCACAACACTTCTGCTCCACTCCACTTGGTTATTTATTTATAAATAATACAAAAGCTTTATTTGTACTAGTTGTGAATAATATTAATTTCTAAAAATACGTACATAGTTAGGGCTATTAGGGAACGTCCTTAAATTACGTAACGCAAAAATTCAGGATTTTTGACCCTCGCTCCCCCCCTCGTCACGCATTTTTAAGAAAATACACATTAAAAAAACAGTGAGTGTAACGTAAGTACGAACCTCCCTTCCCCCTTCCTAAAAGCGTTACGCAATTTAAGGACAGGCCCTCAATTTGGAATGCCACATTGCACAAACTAAATACCCCACCACATTTTTTAAATTCTTTTAAATACTTTTTTGACAAACATACAAATTTACCGCTTAGAGTGGGCCTAGTCCTTTAAAATATCATATCTTATAATTTTATGATACTAAAAAGCAAAAATGAAAGTAAAAGTTAGAGAATTTTCTTACTTACCGCAATGTGTTTGAATGTTTTCCATAATCTCTTCTTTTAAAGTTTGTAATTGTATAGACATTTTACGTCTTACACGGTTCAAAAATTGCCCAAAGGATTGTCCAAATTAATTTTTTGTGTTAATATTATATTAGAACACAAATTTTTATGGAGAAAAATAAAAAATTTACAAAAAACGTAAAAATATCCAGTTACAAAATTTTAAAAAAAGCAACGTCACTTATAGTTTTTTAAAGTAGAATCTGTCAATAATTGCTTAAAATTTTTTATATTCCGGTGATGTACAGGGTGATCAGTTATATTTTACCTAATACCTAGCTTTTTCCATAATTGATCAGTCATTAACGTTTAAATGGGCAAAGTTCTAGAATTTTTCCTTAATAAATATTTAATAAGTCAAATTGTCAATCCGTTGTCAAATGTTTAATTTTTTAGATGTAACACTATGCCTGTTTACATTATTGAATTACTTTTTCTTTCTTATTTAAAATATTTCTAAGTCTAGGTGTAACGCATTCTTTCTCCATTGGTATACTATTTTCCTAATATATATTATTTTGTGTTTTTTTTTAAATAATACAACAGTTGTAATAATAAACCTATGGCATTTTATTTAAAACATTGCATATAAAAAACAATTAGATAAAATTGAATTTCTTTCTTAATTCTTAATAAATACATAATAGACTACAAAGCTAGCTACAAAATAAACTGAAAAAAACTATAGTACCTGTACCTAATACCGCAGCAGCAATGCTTCTTACTTTTATTGCCAGGCTAATCATTTTTTATTTTTTTTTCTAGAATTTCTATAGATAAACCCGTCGAATATTAACTAGTATAAATGCATTATGCCTCAGAAAATGTCTGACATAGCATAGACCAATTCTATACTTTTAAAATAAGAAAGGAAAGGAAATGTAAATATATACACATATTCCATACATTTGAAATAAAAAAGAAAAAGCAATCTAAAAATGTAAATAAATACAAAGTTTTTAATTCAAACAATTTAAACTCGTGTCAAAAAATTTGTCCACAGACACGTATGGCATTTTTAGCATTGGATTATGACGATTTTTGAATAATCCTACAACTTTGCCCATTTAAACTTTAATGTGTGATAATTATTAATGGAGAAAGATATGCACTGAGTAAAATGTATCTGATCACCGTGTAGATCACAGCAATCCAAAATGTTTGAAGCAATTATTATTGACAGCCGCTACTTTCCTTAATAGTATTCACACTTAGATTTCCAATTACAATAGTGCATTTGCTTCTTTTTCATTTTCTAGATGGATATTTTTGAAGTAATTTTGAAAAATATATTTACACAAAAATTTTATTTGGAAAATGTTTTTATCAATTTATATTTTTTGGCGAACATTGCCCACAAACCTTATTAGTCTCTTGGATCTCTGGCTCTCATTCATTTAGGTTCCTAGGTAGCTTTTCATTCACCATTTTTTACCCAATAGTCATTGTTTTGTCTTAATGTCTTTAAATATGGTATGCTTTGCACTTTTTTATTCTTAATTTTTGTCTATATTTGAAATAAACAATTTTGAAATCGACTAATATCTTTGAAGACTTTTGATTCCAATATATGTTTAACTTAATCATCTTTTATGTCGACTTTTTAAGAGAGAAAGGAAAACGTAGCCTGAATTAAGTTTACATTAATGAATTTCGTGGAGGGAGGATAAATTAAGCACTAATCAAGCTGGACGAAGTCAAAGTATATTAAATAAAACCAAAAAAATTGACTTACCGGTAATTGAGAAGAATTAATTAAATTTTTTGCCTTTTTAGCAAAGTTAAAAAAGTTGCTGTTTCACTTTCTTAAACTCGATAGTAAATCGCGTGATGACGCTTTGCAGAGTAGCAACCTACGCGCAGTCGGTCCCCAGGGGCGGTTCTTGTTCCGAGCGGATTGTTTCTCGGCGCGACTTATAGAGACAAAAGGATGTAGGTAACGCTGCAGGGTACGACTATTTCTAAAAAACATAATACTTGTTGAAACCTTATTGTGATGTAGTTTGTTGTTAGGTCTATGACTAACAAGTTTGTCCATAAAATTGTTTTTCCAAATAGAGGCGTTAACAAATTTCTTAAAATTGGGAAAATAAAATAAAACCCTTTCGATAATAAATTAACAAGTGTGTATCCTCCGTTACACAAGTTAATTGCACCAACTAAAACATTGAATAAAGAAAAATGATTTTTTAATATTGGTACGAAATAACTATCTTTGACGGACCTGACTAGTTTCAAAATGTTTGAGAGAGAGATTCTTCAAAGCCTTAAACCTCACAACAAAACAAATATTTACAATTTAACGCAATTCCAGCACATCAGGCGAGAAATCCTAAAAATAAAAAAATAAATAACAGTTAACAAAACATAACTGACAAAACTATTCCCTTTCGATAGTAACCAACGATTTCCGAAGACCTAGCACTAGAAACTAAACGACCAGTCATCAAAAATTTAAGAAAAAAAGCAAAACTGTTATTTATTTAGAAATAATTTAGAAAAATGCAGAAGGTACCAGGCTTGCATCTCGAATGATGCAAAAACAAAAAAAAAATCCGTCACCTTGTCGCCCACTTCATTTTCAACATTCAACAGCCGTCATGGAATAAGCATGCGATGCGATGCCCGCAAAAATATAAGATGAACTTGAACATTGAGAATATACGCCGGTGTAGTCCAAGAGCCGATACGCAGCCAGTCAAGGATAATAATCCAGGAGCCTGCTATAACTGCTATATAGTCGGAACCAGGATGACGCCAGCATAAATCTCCTACAGTCAACTCACGACGACCACGACTGTTGCGCTGCGCGTCTATAACCAAGTTCTGCTGGGACGATAGCGGTGTTAGATAGATGCAAGTCTAACATGTAGCAGGACCACCTTTCAGAAGAGGTATAAAAGCGTGGGTCCACTGTGTATACTTGCTACGCAGTATAAAGCTCCCTGCCCTCCACAAAGAGGTGTCAGGCAAAATTAGGTCCTCTTAGAGAAAGAAAACTTACATCCTAAGGGGCACGTGCATCAGATTGATATATGATGGGACAAATCGGTTTGCGAAAAGGGCGCGCCGTGTGCCTAGTCGCTAGACCAAAAATGGTATCCCCACCACTACTACTACTAGGCCTTGATATGTACTTAAACTGTGGAAAGTTGTAAAAGTTATCATGATTTTAAACCCGGGACAGCGACTACTTGACGGACTCCATGACCAGTCATGGTATAGGTTTGTCTGGTCGTGGTATAAGACAATATGTTTGCTGTCATATAATACGACACTATTTCTAAAAAGAATGTTTATACCACATTTTCATTACAGATATTTTATTTTAGTACCACCGAGACTAACTAGCTTACTCCTGCTTTGTGAATAGAATTTTCCAAACCTAAAAAATATTACCTAAACAGGTTGTATAAAGTTGTCCATGAATTTTAAAGATACCTAGTTAAACATAATTAATATTTATGAGCATGAGGGAAGCTGTACCATTTTACTAGCTTGTCTGTAGATAGTGCAAATAGTTAAAGTATTAAAGCCAATGGTATTAAATTCAAAATTTCTGGAATTAGAAATATCCAAAAATTTATAAAGAAACATTAAATTTTTCAATAAAATAAACTTAAATGACTGAAACATGCTAGAATACTTTTATATGCCAAAAAAATACATGTTCCAGAATTATTATATCAATCACACTAAGATTTTTGAATACTTTCTGGTCAGCAAGGAAGACTCCTGCTCTGCACAGCGTTTTTGTAAATCAGTCATTCCAGGATAAAATTTCGATGTGCCAGAAACTGGGACCTCTTATTTCTTGTTGATGTATCTGGTTGACATTTATTAATAGTAAATCCTATTTAAATGCCGAAGTTTAGAAAAAATTGTTTCATTTTAAAGTTTTGGCCTGTAACCTGTAAAAATAGATGTATTAGTTTAGAAATATGCTTTAAAAATGCAGAATTATGGCCCGATACAGGCATTAGTTCATTTGCTTTTAACTGATTTTATTTCCTTAATTATGTAATGCATAACTATTTACAAATTCAAAACTATATGCTAATTGTTTCATTTTAAAGTTTTGGCCTGTAACCTGTAAAAATAGATGTATTAGTTTAGAAATATGCTTTAAAAATGCAGAATTATGGCCCGATACAGGCATTAGTTCATTTGCTTTTAACTGATTTTATTTCCTTAATTATGTAATGCATAACTATTTACAAATTCAAAACTATATGCTAATTGTTACGCAGCGAAACTATCATGATAGTAGTAGGTCCTATACCTTCTAGAGTACAATGACTGAAGAAGGGGAACAAGGTTTTTCCAAACCAATTTTTTTAACAACACACTCAAAACAAAAAATACAAAAACATATGATTATAAGCATAAAATCTCAAAAATACCACAGACTATTAAATAAGATGGATACAGCAGCTAAAAATATACGCTATAATCTACACTAAAACTAAAATTATAACATACACAGATGAAGATATTATGAAAAGAAAGAATAAACCAAGAAAAATAGAATAAGTAGAGGAATATACGTATACACTGAAACCTCCTATAAGCGGACACTCACGGTTCCGTCGTTTTTGTCCGGTATTGGAGGCGTCCGCTTAAGAGAGGGAACTGCGAAATTTTAATATATATTTGTTAACAATGTCCGCTGCTTGAATTTTTCCGATACTAAATTTTTCAGTGATCGTTCGTGCTGATAGATGTTCCTTCTCCGAAACGTTAACAAGTTCCATTTTTTCACGTAAACTTAGAAGTTTTTTACTAGGCGTCATTTCAATGGGATATATTACTACCCAACTGAACAATAAAAATAAAACACAGCAGTCCCGCTGAATAAAATATTTTCTAAATATGACAGAAGTTTTTAGTATCCGCATTAAAACGGAAAGAGGTAATTCCCCGGCTGCAGAGTGCGTTGTTGCCAACATACTACATAATATTTATGCCCATGTTGTGCAGCGCTCCGTCTCGTTTTAAGAGGTCCGCGTCCGGTTAAGAGAGGTTTTACAATTTTTTAACCAAAAAAAAATTGTCCGCGTTCGGTTTTTAGAGTGTCCGGTTATAGGAGTGAATTTTACATGTAAAGAAATAGGCAAAAGCTTGGTCCCAACAAATTTGTCCGCCTAAAGGGAGTGTCCGCTTAATAGAGGTGTCCGCAAGGAGAGGTTTCACTGTATATATATATACCTGGGATAAATCATTAAACTAAAAAAGGAAACCAAACAGCTGAAATCAAGAGACGAGTAAGATTGGCATGGGCTGCATTCTTTTAATTAGGCTACATATTAAAAAAAATATATATCCTCAGTCCCTCAAAACGAAACTATTAACCAATGTATCCTTCCTGTAGTTACCTATGGAGAGATCAATGAAAAGACAAATGTTACATGTAAAGCTAACAGATAGAAGAACGAATGAATGGATAAGAAATAAAACAAAAGTAAGGGATGTCAGAGGAGAAGTAGCAAAATTAAAATGGAAATTTGCCGGTCATAATATTAGGCAGAAAGATGATAGATGGAGCAAATATATTGTAAACTGGAGATCTTGGAAAAATAAAAATAGGGGAAGACCCCAAATGAGATAGGCGGACGATTTGAAGAAACAAGCGGGAACTAGATGGATGAACACGGTAACAGACAGAAAAGAGTGAAAGATATTAAGGGAGGCCTATGTCCAAAGATGGATTGAAGAAGGCTAAATAGATAGATAGATTAAATAAGAAGGCAAAACCTAGATGGTTAATTCTTGCAAGTTTTGAAGCTCTGGATTTAAAAGGCGCGGATAAACACTTTTCTCTTTTACTCAAGGGTTATCCCAATGTTAGAGTTAGAGAGAGACCCAGGGCTAGTTAATACGAAGAGTTAATTACGTAAAGCCGTGGAGTAGAATCAAGCCAATCTCTATACTCCAGAGGCAAACTACCCATGCCAAATCTAAAATTTTTAAACATAGGTTACGTTTAAAAGTTCACCTTAAAGAACAAGTTGGTATATTTTGCGTTTAGCGTGGAATAAACCTGTAACAGTAGGGACTTATTGCAATAAAGCCACGCAATAATAGTGTCGGGCACTATTCTGACAGTTTTCCATTGAAAACTGACAGTTGGTCTTTCAAAATTGACACACCAAAGTCGAATTTATAAATCCATTAATAATGTCGACACTATTATCCGGCTCTTATAATACTCAAAGGCCTAGTTTTGAAAGAAGACTGTTCTTATAATGCGAAACTATCAGAATAGTGCCCGGTACAATTACTGCCTGGCTTTGTTGCAATAAGTCCCTAGTACTTCATGCTAAAAAATAACAAGTCACTTTGCAAAAAAAAACAAAAAAATTTAACTATTTAAATGCAATCAAGTTTAAAACCTAATGCAAATTAAAATTATGTTCTGATATTTTATAAATGTTGAAATTATAGAAAAAGTGTAACTGAAATAGTTTAATTATAAAGATATTTAAATCCGTTTTTCTCAAAACTACATTTTTGGACTTGGTATAGTTTGCCTCTGTGGTGCAGACCGGCGTGGTTTGGTTCGGTTCGAAAAAAGTAACTATTCGTTACTCGAGTACTCGTTACTCGATAAATAACGAAGTAGCTTATAACGACCCGAAAATTAAATGATTACTTTCGTTACTTTGCAGGATTACTTTAATTCCTTTGATTATTTTAGTATTCAGTAATCACTCGAAAGTGGGTTATCCAAAATCAGGAAGTAACTATGATAACTTAAGTAACTAAGGCATTTAAATTGTATTTGTAAAAGGTAACAATAAGAAAAAGTAGGACGTGACAATCTGGCAATGTTGTTTGTTTGAACGGTTGCAGCCGCTTGCTCGGAATGCTGGACGGCTGATTTCAGAACGAAGAAGTCGATTCAAAGGAGAAAATGTTAAAAATTATCCTTTTTTTACATTACAACCAAGATTTATAGATTATTTTAAAATATGTTTTTTAAATATCTAGGTAGTATTCTACATATAATACAGAATGTATTTTTTTATTTTTGTTGTTTTTGTCCAAACTTTTTGTATATTTTTTGAGTCCTCGTATAAGATTGTTATTTTTATCTCTATTTTTATTTACTTTTCGATTTCAAGTATGTATTTCTTTGTATGTATTAGATTTTTAAAACAAAGTTGTTCACAGAACAGTTTCTACGTAATTCCTAGCTTTATTTTTTTAATTTTAGCCGGCATTTTGAAAATTTCAATTGAATATTTTCATAATATCAACAACAAAAATATACCTACAAGTAAATGATCTTCGAATTAACGACAGTCCGAGAATTTTGCACTAATTGTATGATTGAATTAAATACAGTTACAGTAATCTAAGTAACGAATATATAAAATAATAACTTAGTAGTCGAGTAACGACTAGTAACGAGTATTCAAAAGTAACGTAAATCAACCCCTCTATTTGGTATGGTTTCCGTCTTGGTTCCGCTATAATCGACACCCATGAGTATATCTGGTTATTCGCGATTCTCTATTAAGCAAACTATAGGTGTCTTGCCCTGTATACCAGCCAAGACAAGAGGCAACACAGAATCTCTTCCATTATGATAAAATCTCTGCATTTCCATCTAAATTGCTGTGGATTTACATTTTATAACGCTGTTATTATGTCAATTATGGTAAATGCGCTCACGGGTGCATTTATCATGTTGAGAATAATACTTCATGGGTAGCACGGGTCATATTAACCATGACAAGTTGCAACCCAATGAGCATTTTCGTCCCTATAATAGGTTCTAACTAAAGTTATATGCTTTGGTGTCAAGTCTGTTTGGTGTTGTCCTAGATGCGTTAAAAAGAGTTGTTAGTTCGGGGCCATAGTGAAAATTTGGCGTCCGTGGGCTTTTTGATAAATATTTTACAACATATCTTTTAATTGATTACTTATAATCCCACCAACACAAATTGTCTGTTAAAAAGTAAGGTTAGGGTGCCAAAATATTTTTTAATTCTGAACGGTTTAAGCTACAGTAATGAAACTTGGCACACCTATGGCCTTCACGTACTAATAGCCAAGTTTAGACAAACATTTTTAAACTAGTCAGAACCTTTTATTATAAACTTTGTATTGGAGAACTTGGCTTTAATTTTATCTCACTCCTTTTAAAGGAATATCATTTTGGCGTACTTGGCTTGTTTTACATATAATGTTTTTGTTATGATTTCACTCCTTTTTAAAGGATTCGGATAATATTTAAGGTTTATAGTAGTAAAAAATGCGGAATATTGTTCAAAACTTTTGCAATGCCTTATTAAAAATGTTGAAGTTTTTTAAATTTTTTCCTATGGTTTTATTATAGTTCCTATCAGCCTTCTAAAGCTTAGCTCTCTAGTGTTCTTGAAAGTGGGAAATGTTACTTTTAAATAACTGTACCTTTATAAGGGAGGAAAGTAAATTAAAATTTTAAAGTTCCTATCAGTTTTTCAAAGCTCAGCTCTCTAGCGTTTCTGGAAGTGGGCAATGTTACTTTTACATAAATTTACATTTATAAGGCAGGGAAGTAAATTAAAATTTTTGGTGTATTTAAATTTTTCCCCTAGTTTTATCATAGTTTCTATAAGTCTTCCAAAGCTCAGCTCTCTAGCGTTTCTGGAAGGGGGCAATGTTCCTTTTACATAACTTTACAAATATAGGGGAGGGAAGCAAATTATAATTTTGGGGTTGTTAAATTTTTTCCTATAGTTTTATCATATTTCCTATCAGTCTGTTAAAGCTCAGCTCTCTAGCGCTTCTGTAGGTGGGCAACTTTTACATAACTTTACATGTATAGGGGAAGGGAGTAAATCAGAATTTTGGTTTTTTTTTATTTTTGTCAAGGGTTTGTCATAATTTTTACCAGTCTGACAAATTTCAGGTTTGTATCAATATCGACGTTTTTTTAAATTTCGTAACTTTTTTACTACTTTATGGAAGTCCATGAAACTTGGAGGGGTTCTTAACTCTTTGAAGATCTACGACTGTGCAAATTTTGAGTTTTGTAGCTCATTTTAAAGTTGGGCTTTAGATAGGTTAAATATGGGCTGAAATGTTTCAAGAAAAGATGGTACAGCAGTTTACGCGAACTTGACGGGGCACTGCCGTGCCCCCAGATTATTAAAATCGTTTTAAATCTGGCCTTAGTAAGTAACAAACAAGTGCTTGAAGCGATATGCGCCATTGATGAAGAATCTACCTACCACAAAATGAACGAGATAGATAAGTGCTCTTAAAACCTGCGAGATAAGAATCAGTTGTTGCAAGGAGTGGTCATTCTTTCCACGTGACCTCGGGGGCAACCGCGCCTCTGACGAGGGCATTAGGTGGGTTCAAAGATTCAATATAGTTCGAAGTACTTCTAATTTTTTTGTAAAACTGACTACGTTTTTAACATGATTTATTTTTATTTTTTATAACGAATGGTCATATTTTGTTAGTCCGTGGATTTACTGACAAAGCGCCATTAAAATATTTTAACTCGCTTAACAGTTTAAAATTTTGCATGATGCTTGCCCTGTAATGCTGTTTTTGAAAGGATCCAAAAAATAATTAGAAATCATAATAAAAACGTCGGGAGACACTCGATCAGAGCTACGTAAAATAACAAAGGAAATTTATTAGCAAAATCATACTTTATACAAAAAATCGTACATGCACGCAAGAAAAACAACTAATGATAAGTAAAATTTACTGTCATAATCTTAGAGTAATTCATAATATACGATTATCTCCAAATCTTGAAATTTTGTCGAACATAACAATGTTCGTTATTTAATTGTACCCCCGGACAGTGCTTACTTTGGGGGTAATATGGTTTATTCGCAGCAAGTTTTGGAGCTGGAATGTGATGTTATTCCAGAAAAATATGTATGTATTATTTTGATGTTAATAAACCATTTATATTTATTATTATTATTTATTTTTTTATGAAAAAGTGAAAGTTTGTAATACCTTCCCAACGAGCATTTTTATCTGTATCAAAGGTTCTGACAAGACTATATCACTATTTAAACTAATTTAAGGTTTATTATTTGGTGATGGTGGTAACTTTATAAGCCCGAGTGTGATAAAACAGTTGTAACAACTTGATCTATACTTAATAAAAGTTCTTGATATATCCTCTTCAATTGCTTCCTTGTCTGTGTTTACATTTTTTTCTTCTAGAGTTATTTTATAAAATGGTGCTAAAAATATTCTTATGAAAAATAAAAAGAAAATGGTATGGAGTACAGAATACATATGAGATATTAGAAATAAAATTTCGGACTTCCATTGTCTTTATTTATTTTAAACACGACAGTTCGTTGAAAGATACTTCCTAACCGAAATTTCATGTTTAAAATAAATAAAGACAATGGAATTCCGAAATTTAATTTCTACTCAATCTTTGTCTATGAGTTTCAAACATATGAGATATTACCACGT
The DNA here is from genome assembly GCA_963576565.1 of Aspidapion aeneum. Lineage (NCBI taxonomy): Eukaryota > Metazoa > Arthropoda > Insecta > Coleoptera > Brentidae > Aspidapion > Aspidapion aeneum. The sequence goes on along the minus strand of OY755044.1, from coordinate 84,014,274 downwards.
AACAATAATTTTATATCAGTTTTACCGTTTCTCCTGTTCTAAAATAGATTCTCTTTATATTTGTCTTTGTTTAATTTTGAAATAGCCATCACACTGGTTCGAGAACTCATAATTTTAAAGCACTTACTAACAATATTAATACACCAACCAGCTGTTAATTCATCTTTATCAATATCCAGAAATGCTTGATTTTGACTTAAAAATTCTAAGCTAGTACCAACATTAAAGTTTGAAACATTTTGTGCCAAAGAAACCTTCATATTATTAAAATTATTAAGATTCATAAGTTCTGAATTCAACTAATGTGCTAGTTTTAAATCTTCGTCTTTCAAATCTACTAAAATTTGAATATACTTTATATCCACGATATTGGTTGGCAAATTATACTTCTCACCAAGAATTTGAGGAATTTCAATAATTTTTATATCGAAAGGGAATTTGCGAGGATATAATCAAAAGGCCAAAAGAAAAAATAAGTTTGTGGGCGAATCCTCAATAGGGGAATATTAGTACTGCTTCGAGAATTCATAATTTTAAACCACTGACTAACAATATTAATACACCAACCAGCTGTTAATTATTCATCTTTATCAATATCCAGAAATGCTTGATTTTGACTTAAAAATTCTAAGCTAGTACCTACATTAAAGTTTAGAACAGTTTGTGCCAAAGAAACCTTTATCTTATGAAAATTATTAAGATTCATAAGTTCTGAATTCAATTAAGGTGCTAGTTTTAAATCTTCGTCATCTTCCAAATTTACTCAATTTTGAATCTACTTACATCTACGATATTGGTTGGCAAATTATACTTCTTACCGAGAATTTGAGGAATTTCAATAATTTTATTTTTGAAAGGGTTATTGCGAGGAAATAGTCAATCTACAGATATAATCAGTATCAGCAAATACCTCAAGCGCAGAGTTATAAACGGAAAACTGAAAGTAAATTATCTAATATTAATTTTAAAATGTACCAAAAAAATATGTCCGAACTAAACTGAAATTATATTCTAGAATATATTTATTTTAATATATATATATTAAAATATAAAGGAAGAAACTAAAAGTATACCCTCTAATATTTGATTTAGAAAATAGGAAAAATAATATACCGGTAATAAACTATTCTAAAATAATATTTTAAAAATATACTAAAAGTATATATCAGGCATAAACTAAAAATATATTCTCTAATATCCATACGAAAATATTTCAATAGATTATACCGAAACAAAACTAACTGTATATCCTTTAATATTTATTTTAGAATATAGCAAAAGAATATATAGGGTATGTATATCTAAAATGATATTCTAAATATTGTTTTTAGATTATACAAAAAGAATATATCAGACATAATCTAGCAGTGAGTATATTCTCTATTATTCATTTTAGAATACGCTAAAAGATTATATCGGAAACAAACTAAAATCATATTCTAAAATATTCTTTTCGTTTATACCTGAAATATTCTTTTGGTATATTTTATAAGTATATTCTGGTATATTGTTTTTAAAATATACCTACCAAAAAACCATATCTAGTACAAGCTAAAATTGTATTCTCTAATATTCATTTTAGAATATACCAAAAAGACATACCTGGTACATAAATGGTATATTTAGGAAAAACTCCACATAATAATATTTTTGTATATACTTACCATGTACGTGCATGGAATGTGCAACGGGAATATCATTTTCTGACTATCGGGAGCATCTACAGGGTATATGAATTTACCCGGCTTGCTACATGGAGTATAATGGGGTTTGTTATTTTTTTTTATTGTTTGTTATCAATAATCTGGTTGCACTTCCCCTCTCTGAGTGTAAAAAACATAATTAGCATAAAAATGTATACAAATATTCAAGTGCCTACAAAACAATAGTAAAGCGTTTAAACAAACGACATTGCTGGAAGAAAAAAATCAAAAAATATAAACCAGTTAATAACGCGTAGGTAAGCTATTTTAATTTGCATACCTTTACTTGTACCTACGTTCTCTTTTGAAAACCGAACCAGCCTCTTAGCCATTAAAGTTTTATTAGTATTTGTCATCTGTTCTCACATCATAAAAATAAGAAACAAAGCTATCTACGTTTTCACTTAGTCGTCTTTATATTAAAATGCAGTTTCGCGTTTGCTTATTATTTTTTCGGGAGAAAGACAGAAATAAATGATATTGTCATTAGAAAGACAAATTAGTTTTTATTATTAATTTTAGGAAAAAAAGTTATTCTTTATAAAAAGTTTCTCTGCATTATCTAAAAACCCAGAATACAGTCATCAAATATCAAATTTTTTCAGTGGTATACGAGGATTGTCAAAAAATATGAGTTTTACTCAAGAGTAAAGTACCTTTAAATTTGACAATATCGAAAACTGTTACTAAAAAAGTTGTATGTCTACAATCAGTGGCGCACCCAGGAATGTGTCTTCGGGGGGGCTCGAGGACCCTTGGGGGCCGACAGCTAAATAGGGCGCCTCTCAAAAATCCTGCGACCAAAAAAAAACAAACAAAAAGGTCATCATGTGTGGGGGAACCCGACAGCTACAAAGGGCGCCCTCAAAAAACTTGCGACCAAAAAAAAAACAAAAAAAGTCATCATGTCTTTTCGCAACTACGCCGCTGCTTGGGGTTGGGGGGGGGGGGCCGAAGCCTCCTGATGTCAAATTTTAAGCTATTTTTCATGTTTTATCATCAAATATGTAGAAAATATATTAAAAAATCTGGTTTGGGGGGGCCCCCCCTGGGTGCGCCCATGCTACAATAGAAATCATCGAAAAACTAAAATGTTATCATGTGTTTCGTAATCACAAGAGATACATGTTCATTCAAAATATAAATATTAGTAAAAACTAAAATAATCAGAAGTTTTAATTTAAATGAATGTACTTGCATATTTAAACGTAATTTTTAATTCTGATCAACTTTTTTTAGTAACATTTTTCGATATTGTCAAATTTAAAGTTACTTTACTCTTGAGCAAAACTCATATTTTTTCACAAAACTCGTATACCAATGAAAAAATTTGATGACTGTATTCTAGGTTCTAGATAATGCAGAAGTTTTTTTTTTTTTTTTTTTACGGGATGCGCACTCGCAAGGAGATCCCTATCACGCTCGACAAGCGGCAAGTGCGCGGAAATGTTGGTGTGTGTTGGTTTTGAAACGGTTCAGGTTGTAACCTGCAGGGAAAACTGTCGCAGGGAGTTTATTCCACAGCGGTGCTGTTCTCCAGAGATATGAGTTCTGATATAATGAGGTTCTTGGTGCCTCTATTTTGACAGTAAATTGATGGTTACCGTCTGTTTGACGTGTTCGCCTAGTAGGTGCTACTCCCGGGGGGATCATACGTGCCAACTCTTTAGAGCATTTTCCGTGATAATACCTGTAGAAGAGACAGAGATCGCCCACAGTTCTTCGATGTTCGAGACTATCCAAGCTACGGGTAAGTGCGGGGTCATTGATCAGCTTGATAGCTCGCTTTTGCACGGTGTTCAAAAGCATTAAGGTATGTTTGGGTGCCGCACTCCATATATGTGAGCAGTACTCCATAGTTGGTCGAATCTGGGCTTTGTAGAGTGTCAGCAGTTGGCTTGGTGTATACAGATGTCTTGTACGAAATAGCACCCCAAGCTTTTGGGACGCCCTTTTAGCTATATCTGCCACGTGACTGTGCCAAGACATGTTGGTCTCTGCAGTGACTCCTAAGATGTTCAACTGGCTCTGCAATGTGACAGCACTTCCAGATAGCATGATGTTTGGCTCACCGGTGCTGGTCTTTTTTGAAAACAGGGCTGCTTGGGTTTTCTGCGCGTTGAACTGTACAAGGTTTTTGTTGCTCCAGTCCTCTATTATCTCCAGGTCGTTATTTATCTGCGATATTTGAGTTAGTCGAAGATGATGGAATTCACGTTCAGATAGACACTGAGTGGGTGGTATGACTGAGGAGACTACATTGCCATCATCTGCAAAGCAATAAAGTGGATTTACTGTTTTATCTATGAGGTCATTTATGTAAATCAGAAAAAGTGTTGGCGAAAGAAATTTTATGAGGAATAACTTTTTTTCCTAAAATTAATAATAAAAAAGTTTTCCAAATGATCCAACTTAGGCGGACATACTGTACATAATGATGATATAAAAGGTTTAGGGGAAAAAACTATTTTCTAAAAAAAAATAGTAAAAAATCTTAAAAATTCAAAAAAGTGTGTTATCGACTTCCCAAATAGCCACAGAAAGATAATAAATAATAATAATTAGTTAATATTTGCAAAATGTATCCTAATTTTTCCGTAAGTACTGCGCAGACTTTAACCTAATATAAAAACAATAGTTGTATTAGAAATCATTAATGTAGGAGAAACAGAGTGTGTTGTGTGGGAAGAAGTTCTTTGCTCCACAGACAAATTTTAATAATTAAATTTTTAAATGAAAAAACACCCAACTGCTAAATTTACTTGTACTAGTTGATACAAAATTGATGTAATGTACGACAACTTTTAGTTTTGATGCCCAAAGCGCCCTTCCGAAATTATACAGTTTTGTATTTTCATGAATCAGGTTATTGGGTAATTTTATACCGAACTGCGACTAGTAGTTACAAGTAAATTTAGTAGTTAGGTGTTTTTTTTTCTTTTTTAATTTTTTTAGTTCCAACTTTTAGGTTTAATTCTTATTCAGCTTTATAAAAAAGCACTATGCATTTACAATTTATTTAGCTTTACCCAAAAAGTATGTGCAGATTTTCTACGGACGCGAACAGTATAACCTTCCATTGAGTGAAGGTGGGGGAGGAGAGAGGGAGGAGGGAACTAGTTCTGCTACGCTCTATATTTGATAAAATTATGCGAATATGGTTTGTGAATAGGATGCAAGGAATGACAGGAGGGGAGATGGGTGGGAGCAGGGAGGACTACAAAGTAACTACAGCAAATTAGAGGACATTTGCAATGGGTAATCAAAGGAATTTCAATAAAATCGCCTGAAATTTAGATAATGTGTATGTCTTAAATCCTACAACATGTGACAAAAAGGCGTCTGAAAACCGCCATGGTGATTCCTGTTTAAAAAAATCGGGATCAGTAGCAATTTAAGGACACATTTTTTGTCAAAATCGGTTCAGCCGTTTAGCCTCCAGCGTGACACAAACATACATTTTTACTTACATACAATCAACAATCGAAAAACACTACCCTTCCTTTCGCCATGTTGCAGTTGGCTAAAAAGAAATAAAACCAACTTTTTCCTAAAAACACCCGTCGATGCGTTTAGAAGCAAGACAGGATCTATCTGTAAACTTATAACCTCCCAATTTATCTAAACAGTCGGGCCTTAATTTAATGTCAAACAAAGCTAATAAATTTTAATGGACCACAATTTCCATATGTTCGACCTAGACAAGGGCGTATGCATACTTAACGCACGACTCTTGAATGAGTAGGTGCAAATTGTTTAAGAGACCATTGTTAAAATTTGTTGTTATTTAAATCGTTACTGTTATTTTTTAAAGGACAATGAAATGAGTTCTGATTATTTATTCTTCCGTCGCGTAGTTTAAATAGATAAACTTTACTTTCCATCCATCACAGTACTTGTGATTTTACTTTATTTTGGCACTTATACTGCGCTGTATTACTGACTCTACTGGAGTACTTTTATAAATGTCTTTGGTCTTAAGGGTTCTAAACAGCGCCCCACAGACACACGTCTATTCACACCGTGTACCCTGTCATCTCTAAAAACATGTGGAAATTCATGCGCGAGGGACACGACGTTAGCTTTGCAGCAAACTTTGATTGAACGAGAACTTATTTGAGACGTGCTTCCGTGACGTTACAATAAATTTCTTTACTTTGATAGCATTTTACGCAAATCGGTAGTATTGTCAGATGTTTGCCAGTCTCCATTGGTCTCGGGTGTTCCAGAGATTCTCATCTACTCCTCTTTCTCTGATGCCTCGGTCTATTCCTTCTCTCCAACTCAGTCTGGGTCTTCTCTCTTTCTTCTTTCCTGTGGTGTTAAATTTAGTATTTTTTTTTTGGGATTCTGTCTTTCCGCCATTCTTTTTACGTGTTCATACCATCTAAGTTGGTTAATTTGTAATTTGTCTTTTGTTATTTTGTATTTCACATCCATAATTTCTCAAATTCTCTCATTTCTCACTATTTCCAGTTTTGATTTCACGGCAGCGCGTCTCCAGTTATTCATTTCAGTGGCTTCAAGAGACTTGTGAGATTTTTTTTCAGGGGCCATACTTCACTGTCATAACTGATGACACTTTTCACTATGCTGTATGTGTTTGTTTTGTTTTAATACAGCCTTATCCCAGAAAATTCTGTTGAATTGTCTAATTGCTTATCTTCCTTGGTTATTTCTGTTTTTGATTTCTTCATCTAGACTACCGTCATTAGTGATGTGCCTTTTCAGATATTTGTACTTTCTGCATTGTTTTATCTAATGTTGTTGTTCCAAGATAAAGTACTGTTGCTCCCCACCAATTCAATGTATTCTTCAATTAATTTACGGGTTATATATTCTAAATCGTCGTAATCTTGAGCCAGGAATATTTGATTAACAGCGAAGTAGAGAGTATACAGTACATAATCGTTCAGTGGTATTCCCGTCTGTTCGCACTTTCTTTTCGATATTTTCAGGGCTTGTTTTAAATAGATCTTAAACAATGTTGGTGACCCTGCTTAAGACCCTTGTTGATGTCAAATCCCTTTGATAATGTTTGTTCTTTCTTTATTTTGCTTGTGTTGCCTTTATAGAGAACAGATTTGCATAAAAACAGGGATGAAGATGGGGCGTGTTACCATTAATGTAATCATAAATTTGTATAATTCCGAGAATTAATGAAATGAATGAATGAATCGTGTCTTGTTACCACACTCTTCTTTCAAGCCCTTCAATTGTAGGTTTAAAAGCAGATAAAAATACATATTAATTACTTAATCTCTAAATGGTGGCAAGGCATGATTTTTTAATTTTGTCTCATTCCCAAACGGTAGCCTGTGGTTTTAAACAATCTAAGTAATTCTTTTCACATACATCCCTATCTCAAAGTAGAAGTAAAAGGTCAAAAAGGTCTAATAGACGAAAATGAAGAAATAAATCTGTTTGAAATAAAGTGAGTCGAGTGATAAAATAAAAGAAAGTATAAGATGCAATTACTTCGAAAAGTCATTTTACGCTCTGACAGTCTCGGTCTCACACAGCTCAGATTTTATGACATATCGATGTAGATTAATTTGCCTACTTATATGTAAATGAAGCAGCTTCATTTGAAAGGTAAAACTTGAAGAGAATGTTCTTTTTTATGTTTAAAATTGGGTTTGCTAATAAAATAGTGAGTTTTTAAAACGGTTAAAATTTTGACAATCTCGGCATTCTTGTGGTAATGTTTAACAACCACTACCATGGCTTTTAAAGTTTTTGGAACAGATTTAAAATGTTTTAAAATTTTATTATTTGATTTGTAAAACCTTCAGACGTTCTGATATCTTCCAGACGTAGTCACATTTAGTATTTTTATTATGAACTATCTATCTTCTTTGTCAAACCTATCCCGTTATAAGTTTTTAGTGGACCACTGTGCAATTTGCCCGCAAGTACTTATATATAAAAAAATCGAGCATGGTAAAGGTTGTGCGCTCGCAGCAGGCCGGACGCAATTATTTATGTTGGTCAAAGAAGGAGCAGTTCTTGCTGCCAGCCCAATGGCTATTTTACGTAGATATACAAAAACAGCTAGAACTGATATGTGTTGCTTTAAAATTGTCTCTATTTTCAGCAATCTATACCCTGGATGTGGAAGGCTACTGGTATCGCAAAAAAACTTTTTTTAATTTCGCTCCAAATAAGTTATTTGGGTCAAAAAAAGGCCTATCTACCAATTTTTAACATGGTGTCAAAACATTGACATTAAGTCAATAATTTTTGAAAATTGTAATTTTTAATTTTTAAATTACGACTTTTAAAAATATTTGAATCCTACTACCCCCTTGCAGGCCCTCAGCCCCAGCAATATTTAATTGGCTTATCCACGAATACCGAAAAATGTTTGCGCCAAATTTGGTTAAAATTGGTATATTGATTTTTAAGTTATTGTTTTACACAGAGAGCCTAATTAGATGCTGAATAAAAATTAAAAATATAAACAAGGTTTTTTAAAATATTAAACAAAAACAACCAATTATGTTCTGTTAAAAATTGAAATATCGTAGCCAATAAAATTTTATTAATTTTTGTGTTTTTGTATTAGCTACAACGCCCAGTTAAATGACGTTAACAATTTTTTTCTATTTAGAAGGGATTTTGAAACTAGCCAAGTTTTGATACAGAAACAGCATTCGATTGCAAGGAAGAGAGCAAATTTTTCTTAATTAATAACTAAAATTGTATCCAGTACCGTTTTTGAAATCACCACGTAGTTACACTTATCTGATATAGACCCTGGACAGCGGCTAAGTTAACGAAGTTTTTAGAAATTGATTAAAAATTGATTTTAAAAATAAAGCTAGTTCTTGTGGATGGCTGTACGTGCCTAAGGGCGCCAATTTTTATACGAGAGGTTTTGTAAGAAGTTTGTATTTTGTAACTTTAGAATATTAAATGGAATTTATTGAATAAATCTGGTAGTGACCGAAACGAGCCTGCCGCCGCAGAAACTGCTTGTGTCTCCATACAAGTGGCAATGTTGTCAAGAATGCAATGTTTTTTTCCGTCAATGGCAAACAAACATACTTATATGGAGGCGGACAGCCCACCACTGTTTATTCTGGAGGGGATTCTGGAACTCGAGGAGTCCCGGGCGGTGCGTAGACATCGTTTACATCCATAAGTGATTAGGATTCGTAGGCGCTCTCACTATTACAATAATTTCAATAAAGAGAAAAAGTAATCGCCTATGATGATGATTAATGATGATGATTCATAGGTGAGTAGGCCATGCAGCCCTTCCACTGCGACCACCAGTGGGTCTATTCTGACTCACTTTTAAGTGGTTTCTCACCACTGTATGCCTAATCCTCCAAAAAGGCCAGCTTATAGTTTGGGTGACACTTCTCATATCTTCTGAATCTAGAGGTTTACCGAAAGTATTCCGACGCAAATGTGCAATAACTGTTTCGTCATCCTCCATACAGAGCCTACATTCGGTCCCTTCTGTTAGTCCCATTCTGTGCATAGGTACTCTTAGTTGACAGTGATTTGTAAAAAGTCCAGTCACTACACGGATCTTCTATCTGGTCCAAGTCCAATGATCTTCCTGGCTCTCTTTCTACAAGGTCCTTTAACAAACTCTTTAGAGTGAGCCAGTTCTGGTATATCTATCCAGTATTGTTGAAAGCTGCTGTTCTCCATTCATTTCAATATGTTTAATTTATCCGCATTGCATGATATCTCCAGCACTGGTTCGGGGCTGAACAATTTGGCGGATACCGCTTCCTTTGCTTCCTTCGCTGCTTGGTCTGCGGCCTCATTTTTCTCCTGCCCAAAATACCCTGGTATCCATACTAATGACATCAAGCGCATTCAGCGAATCTCTGCAGCACCTCATGTTCTGGATGAGATCTTATAGGAATCCAACGTTCTTAATGCTGCTTGACTCTCGGATAATATTTTTATTGTCCTGTTGTTCCATTCGTGGTTAGTAATCCACCGGGCACACACAGTTCAATAACTACCAGTTTGGCCTAAAATATAGTAGCCAATTGGCCAAGATTATATTTAATTTCGGCTTTTTCTTGAAAGTAACAACTCCAGATCCAACGCCAGAGGGCATTTTGAATCCGTCGGTATACCAGAAGCTGTCGTTATTTGAAAAATTGGTCCTGTTCTTTAACTAGTCCTCCCACCTTCGTGTTGGGCATGACGTCGGATATCATTCCTGGAGTTGCGTCCAACTCTTCTTTGATATATATCACTTTGTTTGCCCTGTCATCCTGGTGATTGGCCCTTATTTTGTATGTTGCTCTTCGTGTCTCCGCCTCTAAGAAAATTTGAAGCGGAGGTAAGTTTAGTAAACATTCAAGCGCAGTCCAAGGGCTAGAACTGATTACACCATAAATGTAATCGTGTGTGAAAGACAACACAAAACAGGAAACAATTGATTAATCCGGAGATTGTTTAAGATTTCTCTTTTTGTACCCCAAGCACTTTGCCGATTTTTTTTTAAATAAGAATGATGTCGTTGTAATTTTTCCTCATCGGGACTTTTTTAAAACAAGTCTCTGAAAAGAATAAATGTACCTGTGTAGACTATAATAAACTGCAATTTTTATGCTTTCTTCAGTATTGGTTTGCTATGAAATTAAATTTTAGTATTTGCGCATAAACTCGAAACTGTCGTAGTGAAGTAGGAATTCATTAAATTTGTTACCCGTTTAGACCGTTATGCGTTATTTTGATGACGTTAAAAAGAAAAGAAAATGACAAATTTCACACGAGCGTAAGAAAGTTACTTTCTATTGAGTTGTGTACGCTACTTTTACTACGAACACTGTTAAACTATACATATTTTTGTAAAAATTGGTCTTTAACTGAGTTTTCTGAGGATGCAAATCGTGTAAAATCCTTCATTTTCATATGTGGTCGTAGGAAAAATATATTTTTTTGCTCCTGTACAGTTATTGTTTAGTTTTAAAAAATTTTGTGTGACTTGTTTAAAAATGATAAAATATAACCAGCACTCATTATATTTAATTTTTATTTCGTAATTTAGCCTTAAATATTTTGAAATGACAAGTAATACTTTTAAATGGGGTCCAAAAACTTTGAGAAGATCGGCTCGAGCTAGTGGCTGTTAAAAATTACCCCAAAAGCTTTGAAATTTGTTAAAATTGGGGGCGATTCAAATGTCCCATTATATTATTTACACTTCTTCTTGTTTATTAGTATATCTAAGCTTCTACTGGGAGTAGTCTATATAAGCTGCCGATGACCAAAGTTGACCAGCCTGATACGGCAACTTTTTTAACCTTCTCTCTTCGCCTTTTCTGAAAGGTCGATCACTTTATCACCTAGGTTATGACCTGGGTACCAACTCTTAAGATTATAACTATTTAAACTTTCCGTCATGTCAGTTGTCTTTTGCAAGATACTTCGTTAGGCTAGGATTTCCTCCACAGTCGCTTAAGACTAAGTCACGGCGAATCAATCGTCTAGCATTCGTTGTACAGAGATATCAATAATACCAATCTCTTTCCAACCAGTAGTAGACAAAAATGCTATGGGACCGTGGAGGCAATCCTAGCTTTAAATTAATATTAGAAACATGCGCGCACTAGAAAGATTATTTCGAACACTAATTACGTACCCAAAAATTAGGCTCTGGAACAAAATAGCGATGCACTAAAAACGAAAAAATTTGTTTATAGGACAAAATTTTCTTATGACTTTGCTGTCACAAGGCACGCAGTATAGTAGCAAACGTTTAGTTAGACAAATAAAAAAATGTTAAAAATTTTTTTAAAGAAAATTATTAATTATGCAAGTATTGTTTTTACCCACATCTAATAGCGATTTCGGCTTTTGCTCGAAAACTGCCCTGGAGTGCTCGAAAATTGCTCTGAAAAGGGAGGCATGCGTTCGACTTAAAAAATAGCAGTGCCCTAAAAAAGATTTGCGTGCTCGACTATTGCCCGCAAATCTCCGAGCGGGTGCTCTGAATTGCTCCATCTCTTTTGACGGAGCAACGTTTCAGATCAAAACAAAAACATAACCCCATTTTTTAGATATGATTAATTTGTTTCTACCTTTGGTATATGTGTGTTTTTATAGGTGTTTTCCGTGTTTTGCACTTAGAAAATTTACATACATTTACTACAATGCAACAAAAAAATTATAAACCAACAATATTTTTTATTTGTTCAGGTTACAAAACCCACGAAATTTCGATCAAGTGTTTGAAAAATCATGTCCGCCCTTGCTCCAAAGGCGAGCAATCCCGCTCGATCTTAGATCAATCCCGGGGTGCATGGAGAGAGATTCGTGACGTTACCGCGCTACCCGCGAGTGATTTCAGAGCAGTGAAGCCGAAATCGCTATAAATTTTGAATCAAGAACTGAATGATAAATCGCTGTGTGATTATAAAGATATTGCTCGCTCTATGACAGTTTCGTTCCATCATCACGTGCGATAGATATAAAACGGTACGAAAAATCATTTTTGCGTTCCAGGTCCACGCAGGCACTTAAACTGGTTTCGGACTCTTCTGAAATACAAGGATTGAAGACAGGCGCATTAAAAATGATCGCTCTCTCTTTTTTCTTTGCCTGTGTTTATATTTTGCACTTGAAAAATTATATGTAAAACACACACATCACCTGAGATAAAAATATACCTTAAAATTACATTAAATTTACATTTGTCTGAGAAAATTCAAGAAAAAATAAATAACCCAAAAAATTAAAATTTTTGTCAAAATAAATTGTCAAATATTTTTTAAATTTCCAAAAAAAATTGTGCAACATTTGTAGCATCTTTTGATTTTTTTGCAAGAGCCTCTTAATTTTTATTACTGCGGGACTGCGGATCGTGTAGGTATACCACATGGGAAAAAGCTATACTGACCATAGGGTCGCTTGCGTAGAAAAAGAAAAACTAGTTTAGCAGGTGATTGGATAGGAATAGAAACATAAGGGTAATCTGTGAACTAAAAGTTAAAACGAACCGAACCGAACCGAACCGAACTAAAAGTTAAAAGAAGAGGGTTAACACCGAATGTAAAATTTTACACCAGATTTGGCGGAAGAACAAACGACTTTGCTTTAAGGCATTGACATTAAGGTCATTAACTATATATACCTACCAAACTATACAAGCTACAAAATGTGATTTTCCTAACTTCTTAGAAGTATCACGATCTTTATTTTCTAATAATGAATAAAATTACAAAAACTTTTTGAATATTAAGGCTTTCTATAATATGCAGGTAATTTCTCAAATATTTTGTAAAAATCAAATTGCAAAATACAAATAAATAAATATATAAATTTCACATAAAACTAGTGATATTAGAAAACACAAATATTTTTTTACAAATTTCACCCAAAAATATGTGCTAATGCAAGTTCGTTTTCATTTTTGTTATATTTAGTTTATTAGGCAGTCTGTAGTGGTTTATTGTTTGTAAATATAAATTAAGTTAATGTAATTTTATCTGCATTTTAAAGAAATAAAATTAAAAATATATTATGATAATCCAATTTAATTGTGTAATCATTTCTGTGTGCAACTTTAGTTTCGTGCTCTCGAATTCATACGTCGCCTTCGATCTATCTTTACGCGAGACAACAAACCTAGAGGTTTTAGCCACGTGACTTTGACTCTCGCATATGATCACATGCCTGAAATAAATCGATCAGTACCCCAACAGCATTCGGTTTTTGGACAGTTATTTGGTTGTTCCATGTAACCAAAACCGTTCGGTCCTCGTACTGCATTGCGCGGGGTTTGGGATTTTTCGGATGGTTTTATGACTGTGATGGAACAGACCCATAGTTTTTTTTATTTATTTATTCCGGGACTTTCCGTCCAGCCAGGATTTGAACCTGAACTGCCCGGAATGTAAAGGGAATAGGCTACTATGACTCTAGGGGCAACGACATGAGTAGATAGTATTTTTAGTTTACTTTTTCCTACTTGCATTTGCAAAATAAATTTCTTTATGATTGATATTAACACTTAACAGTGTTGATTTTTTTAACTTTCATCATTTCATAATATGTTTTCAGTATTTAGATGTAAATTATATTTAAACGATGACTTCTGTCACCTTTTTCGTCATCTTTCTCTTGTCAAGAATATCTCTCCGTAGCGATCGCTACGAATGCGGGTCTAATTGGAACCAAACGGATGCTGACTATTATTATAGATTGCCCGGTACTAGTGATCAATACTAAAGAACTACTGGTGCATGCCTGGTCATTTATTTAGTAGCGGGTACTTAGACTAGCAATCAGTTTCTTAGCTATTGACATATTTTGATAAATAAGAGATATAAGGCCACACTGATCTAGGAATAGTCAAAAGAGTAATGTCTATAAATAACGTAAATGCTTAAAACTTTTTATAGATAGGAAACGTTATACATTTTTTTATTGTATTGATTTATTTATACAATATAACGTTGTAAAATACTTTATTAACAAAATGGATTCACTAACAAGCAATGAAATAATTTCTTTGTACCACGAACACCACTAATGTCATAAAAAGTGCGAGAGGTTTATCTCTACTTGCAACATGTGTAAAAATGTTATTTTTACCACTGCGTAGTTTTTGGCAGTGCGTTGCAATTTTTTGAGAGACTGTTCTTTAATGCATAAAAAATATTTTGTCTCTGGATGCTCAGAGTCTTTTACTGCTGGCAGTATGTGTGCAAGTTTTATTTTAGCACTGTGTAGTGCTTCGCATGGTCCTCCAGTGTTGCTATTTTGCTAAACACTGCACGAAAAAAACGTTAAAACGCTAAATCAATATTTTATTATGTACAGCTGATTTCAAAAAAATCTGATACGACTGGAAAAACTCGGACGGTCTATTATTTTCCATGATTATAAAATAAATATAATAAAACTTGCAAAAACCAGCCAGCAAAATTTTTGGTCGTTTTTAGAAATAAGGTAACTTTATTAGCTTTGCTAAATAATACACTTAAAAACTAAGTTCGGTCGTTTTTGCTGCAGATCGGTACCTGAGGTTTGATGATTGAATTCTACAATAAATGGGTGCTTAACTGCCTGGAAACTGTAAAAAAATTTTTGCATTCTTTGTTCACTCGAAAGGGTCGTTTTAGAGTACTCAAAGTAGCGTTGGATAACTTTTAGCCTGCCAGATCGTCCTTGTTTCCTTTTAAGTGATTGTTCTTTTATCCATCTTTTTTTTATAGAAAGAACAAACTGTTGTTCGGCTGACGTTAAAATGCTGGGCTACCGCTGGAAAGGACCAACAATTTTCCAAATTAGTGACACTTTTGAATTTTTAGGATTAAATACTATGTTTATTTATTTTTTGTTCTGTAACTGATATCAATGTTATTATTTTTTTACTTGTCATTGACGGTTTTGATATTGTTAAATTACGGAGGTTTTGATAAAGCTGATGGTGGCGTCGAATACACTGCTCAAATTTTGAAAAAAGTACTTTGAAGAGTCGTATCAGTTTTTTTTTAAATTAACTGTACTGTACTTAAGTGAATCCCAATTTAATTTGAATTGTCAAACCTTGAGTGTCGATACCATAGGTACGACATGTAACGATGTTCTACGGAATGTGCTTATGAGTCAATTGTAACTGAGAACAAAATATGTCAAACATATTTAAACTCACAACAGCAGCGGATACTGAGGTTTCGCCTTGAACTGTTAGCTATGCCTATATTTTATTAGTTCGGGTCATCGATAAGGGGCATTTTTTTGACCTCCTCTTCTGTAGAACCACTTTGTTTCGTTGATTAGTAGCCGCTGAATTCCAGCAGTAGTATAAAATTTAAAATAATAAATTTAGAACAGAGCCTTGTTTTAATATCTTGAATATATAAGCAGTTATTTTGTGATAATAATAATAATTGACTGAGTACCTATCTGTCACCAGCGATATTTGGACATTCTCAACCTTTATAAAACTCGTCAACGCAATACTTTCCTTAACTTTCATGATTGTTTATTCCTGCTCTTGCTTAAGCAACATTTTGAATTTTTTTTTAGGAACTTCTTTTTCACGTTTCCTTTAGACATCGTACAATAAAAGTTAATCTTGAAAGTTATTGAATATTCATCGTAAAAACACCCTGTACTTTAATTATTATTAATTTTCTACTTCATAATTAAAAAATATTATAGAGCTGTTTCCTAAAAGAACAAATTTTAACTCGATAATTTTTAGTAATTTACACCTTACTCACTTAATCGGTGGACACACTGTGATGAAGACGCACTAGTGCAAATTATTTATAGGTAATTTGCATTAGTGCAAATTATTGCTGTACTCTTCCATAAAAACTCATTTTTTTAAAACATTTGTCTCTTTTTTTTCTTTTGCTGTTGGTTTATGTTGGTTTTTGTTTGGTGTGACTAAACAAGATATCTCAGTCAAAGTACAAAAACAAATATTTCTATATTTTCTTAATAATAATAATTTTCTATGCACTCGGGATATTAACTATGATAATTTAGGATTCCGATGGATTTGGACGAATTGCACTGATTAATTTAAGAACTTAAGTATTGTCAACCTTAATAAGATCGGTTGATTTACTAACTCGCCCACACTCAATTACTTTTCATAGCCACCTATTAAGTCAGGCCCCCATTCTCGTGTATTTAGAAAGTGCGCAAATATTTGCGTACTTGGGCATACTTGGCAAGTACAAGTGCCGGGCTCCCACTACTCCTTTATTTGACAAGTACGCCAATACTTGTGTACTTGGCAATTACACCACGTGCACACACGAGCGAAGCTAAAAACTGAATAAAACTAATAATTTAACTAATAATTGTACTCGCTTAATTTTTACCGACAACCGCCGGGACTTCTTCAGTGGCCAATTATTATACTAAGTGGTCACATAGATTTAACGTTTAGGCACTTAAAATGTTAGTCTTTATAAATTACTGATAATTCATTTTTTAATTTGTCTATATCAAACTTTTTTTTATATGCATTTTCTAAACTATCAATACATTTTTTTGGAAAATTTTTCTAATATTATATTATTATTTATTTATTTAACTTGGAGATGTGTAGTACTGCAACAAATTCAAATTTTTCAAAATCTTTAAATCTTGTTTGTAACTGAAAAGTTATATTATCCAAAATTTCGTAATATAATAAATTATATTCCTTAAAAATAATTTCCTCAGATTTTTTAAGGACAATTGGAGCTCCTGTTACATTTTTAGTTTTCTCGAATATATCTTCACAACTTCACAAGCTTCATATTTATCTTGTAATCTTGAACAGCATATTTTAATTTGAGTGATGCACATATTTACATCTAGGTTAACTTGTTGCAAAAATTGATACAGGATGTTTTAGTAGTGGTAAATATCTTAAAAATTAAAATCAAAAAAAGGAATTCCAAACCTTCAGTTTTTGAGAAAACCTTGTGCCATAAGTGTAGACTCCTTGCCACTTTTTTTTGTCTAGACTTCAAATATTTAAGTCTGGCGTTGGTCTACTATTTTTCAAGATTTCCGTCTTTTGAAAATTACTGCGGGGTTAAAATGGTACATTTAGCAATGACAACACTGTCATGTAGAAGAAAATTAATTTTTTTAATAAAAAAGCAGCATGAGCAAAGTTTTAATAAAAGCTCAAAACAATGACTAATTAGGTAATCGGGTGCATGGATGCGACAAAATCTTACCAGCGTTTTTAGTTTTAGTTTTTAGTCTTCGAACGACCTCAATAATTTTCCGCCACGTGATGAGGACCGAACCGAACCCGCTGCGTGAGTGAAGCGGAGCCGCCTTTTATTTAGCGAATTCTAAAGCCAAGTTTATGCAGGGAAAAATATTTTTTTGAAATATTTTATTATTTCATATTATATTGTTAAAAGCATTCCAGGAAAAAAAAACTAAGGGTTTTGTGCTTTAAATTATGTAAGGCCAGCGTGACATGCTGGTGCAAACAAATTTATCACTTTTACAATCGCTTCACCTAACCATGCAAACAGTCAAGCGCGCGAGTCACAGAAGAGTTCGGTTCAGTCCGCTAGGGTCAATATGTTATGGCGCGAGTTGCTAATGACGATCCAGTTTATTTATTCATTTCATGTTGTAGGTTCCTTTTTATCTGGGGATTTAATGAAACAACACAAAGTTTAAGTAGCAGAGGGCGAAAAAGTGATAAATAATTTAAAATTTACTTTAATTTTTTTTGTTTGTTGTTGATAAGGCGCCGCCGCACTTGCCTCATCTGACGAGCCGCCACTGCCATGGTGTCTCCATGAAATTTTGCTGCAAACTCGAAAAGCTTCTCCTATAACTTGAAATTCCCCTCCTATATAACTGGAGTCAGTCGGGTCGACAACGCTGGATTTAATAAAAAGTTTACCGGTTTAGCGGATCATGCGTGGTCGATTCTATGGTCTGAAGCTAAGGTTTTGCATAAGGAGTCGCATTGGCGAAAACGAAAGTTTATTGAGACTGCATTTATAATACAGAAAAAGAGTTTTCGGTCAACTAACCACGGACATACCAAGCATATGAAAACCACTCCTTATGAAAAACAAGCGAGCGTTTTAGGATTAAAAAACGGGGGCGGGTCATCACACCTGTCTGTCTGTAGACTGGTTTATTTAGTATGCACTTGAAAATGGTTACAGATACTTACTAACCGAAACGTCATATTTAAAATTAATAAAGACCATGGAAGTCCAAAATTTTGTTTCAACTTAATCATTGCCTACGAGTTTCAAACAAAGAATGAAGCTTGATTGTTTTACTTTTTTTGTCCCTGTATTATTAAAATCGCCTTATTTTACCGTTTAATTATGTTTTCTTACTTACTTTGTTTATACGGGCCTATTAATGCGCTTTTATATAAGGGCGCTTTGAAAATATTTTTGCATAAACACTATTCGTTTGAAGCACTAAAACCGATTTTATTTTAAACCGAGTTGTCGTATAAACACTATTTAAAACCGTTTTAAGTAGTAAAACCAATTTTATTTTAAGTCGGTTTTAGGCGCATATAAACGTAAGAACTAAGTCAACGCAGCACACACACTGGTGACGGGATGTACTGTTCAAAAGAAAATAAGAACGAATTATTTATTTGTTATAAATGAACCATCCAACATTGTTTATTATTTCTGAGATCTAAGGACTCGCACATTACTCACGGTTATAGATCAACCTTTTACCACAGCCTAGGTAGGCTGTGCTTTTACCGAAATATCACACCTTTACACTTTGCAGATTTTCTTAATGAAATCACTGCGTGTTAAAGATCTTAATAGTTGTCTAATTGAGCCATCTGCTAAGAGATTATACTTAAAAGCAATATAATAAGACTATTTAAAAACCTATAGGTGACATTTATAGACCATGCGGTTTTTAAACCGGATTCGTAAAATGGATTGCCTACTTCTTGTGTTCATTTCTTCATAAGGTGACTTCTTACTAAAGTAGGTAATTATAACGTTAGGTTAGACATTCATAAAGCCGTAAATTCGTTCGAGTTTTGAAAACGTCAAATTAGGTACTGTTTGAAATCTGACAGACTTATTAGAATTAACTAAACGGTTCTGTAACAAATGCGCGAGTACCAAAAGTGCAACGTAACAAAAACACGAGTGACAAAAGCGCGAGTAACAAAAGTGCGAACATGTGTACCTGGCGATACGTTTATTTCCATGGTTAATAGCGCATGACTTCTTTCCTGGGATCCTAGAGGGTGTGAATCCGAACCGTACCAAACTGAATTGAACCAAACCAGCATAATATTTAAAAAAAACATTACTTTAATTAAGCTGTCAAACCCATCTAAATAATCACAAATTAAAAACTGTCAACAAGCCGTTAATAGAACTCATGACCACCTCGAGTAAAACAGAGGCTGTAAAAATAGATTTTCCGGTCTCTTCGTTCTTTACAGTACTGTGAATCAAAATCAAATTTCTTGGGGTATACATTGACTCCTATCTCCGTTGAGACAACTTAGCCTTACACAAAATCTAAAGTTCATAACAAATAAAATTAGAACACTACTGTAAAAATTTAGACACTTTCGAATATTTTTAAGCGACCTCAATTAGCAACCTTATACCATGCTCTAATAGAACCTTATCTAAACTATGGGATATCAGCTTGGGGTGCAGCAACAAACAATTATTTAGACAGCGTCGAAAAATGCAAAAATGGTGCATTAAAATAATCTATAAAAAACCCTACAGATTTCCGGCAGATTAACTATTTAAAGAATCAATTTTTTTTGATTTGAGACAACTATATTGCCATATTATTATGATACGACAACAAAAACAAAAATTCACCCTAACAAATTACGAAAATTCATATAACACCAGACGAGAACATCTCACATATAAAATTTCAAGGGTAGAAAAACTACAACTCAATGAATTTATTATTACTTGGGACCTAAAATTTATAATTTTATCCCAGACAACATATTAAAAGTGTGAAAAAATTTACAAACAAATTAAAGAATGGTTGAAAACTAATCCAAGAAAAAAGGTATATAGATGGACCAAAAAATACTTACCACTTCTAAAATCTAACAGATTAACGTGAAAACAAAGACAACATATTAGCGCTCAAAAATATATGTTAAAAATTAAAAAATATATATATATGTATTAAATAAAAATTATAACAAAAATATTTTTAAAAAAATCAATCTCCAAACTAGACAAAAATCCCGTTTTGAAACTTTACCTCTTTTCTCGTAACATAAAACCCCTATTATGACTCCTCGTTGTTTAAAATTAAAACTGTTAAAATTAATAATTTTTAAAGAAATCAAGAAATTCAGGTACTTTTACATTAGATTACAGTTTTCTACTATAGTAGTAAAAAAATTAAGAATGAGATAAAGTTAGTTATTAGTGTGGCACACAAAAACCCACCAACCGTTAGATATTATATTTTTGTCTGCAAACAAGTATCCCGTACTTTAAAATGAATGAAAATATTTGCGGTTCATTCAGCAGGGACAAAAATGTAAATAAATATATAATTAAATTGAGGTTACCGGTCCTTGTTGAGACTGGAAAGTTTTCTAAAAGGAAATACCTGTAAAGTGACACTTTCCGTAAAAAAAATTGTACGACAAGGGCTTGTTTTCCGGTCGGTTAAAAAAGAGAGTCTTCGGTTATATACTTTTTTATAAAAATTAATGTCATATTAAATAAACATATTTTAAAAATTTTTTGACATATCATGGACGTGTGACAAAGAAATCTATTATATATCTATATAAATATATATATTATATAAAATTAAGTTTATGTGTTTTTGGACACACCATTTCATTTAAGGTGGCACACAATCTATAAAGATAGAAGCTGATATTGGACTAATATTAACTAAGCAAAAAAATCAAAATCTCCAAAATTTACCCCGTTCTCGTTAAGGTCACTATATCACGAAGACTTCGTGACATAGTGACCTTGGTTCCCGTAAGAGCTTGTATTTTTATCACATCAAGCATATACGCAATTATGTAATATTTTTTATACATCAATACACAAATACATAAAATGAGAACTTTATTCTATAACCAGTGATATGAAGAGTATTACCCTTATATTCCTAAAAGTAGTATTTTAAAATTTATGTAAGTATATCTAAATTTTAAACTTTGCACAGGGAGGTAATTTTTAAATTTATTATTATTAACCGAAGAAAACTTATTCTATTATTTAAATACTTTGTTCACAAACACTTTGTATATGAACAATAACAATAAACTATTGGTCCAAAGAAAGGAATTAAACAGTGTAGTAAATGCTTGCAAGTAGAGCGAATCGAAGAGGTTGCAGAGCGGTGCGTGCAAGCACATCACGGAACCCGTGTCAAGCAGTGACGGTACCAATCGAATCGGCAATGAGTTTTACACAAGTATTGTGCAATTTCTAAAACTCATTTAGTAATTGCAAAATATTAAAATGCAATGGAGTCATCTAAAAAATTAGCTTGTGGTTATTTGGCTTTTATTGTGTTTTGGCAAAATCTAAACGGCCGCCACGACAGCAAGCGCGATGGACATCAAACAACGATATAAAAATAATATTGCAGTACATTCAAACCCTTTTTTTTTACAATTATTTATTTTTGCAAAATATTTCTACTAACCTACTCTTTTTCGCCAAGATAGTCTTTAATTTAGCAACGTAAACTTAGAGGTAAACCAATCTAGGTTTGGGACAATCCATACGGCGGAATTTTGTGTTTGTTGCTTGGAAATAAACGCTAATTTCAGCCTTCCAGTACAATGATCAGATTCGTAAGATATGGTGGTTGTGACCCAGTCTAATGTTAACAAAAATTTTAAAAAAAATCACGTAACAGTACCAAACCAATTTTGGTTTCCCTCAACCAACCATCAAGCATATCGATTAGAAAATTACATTTGAATTAAAAAGGAATCAAATTGTGGTCCACTAATTCTTAAATTGTTTAAAAATTAAAAAACGAACCTCATAGACTGTGATTTGTTTAAATTTGTTACCTCACATTGTAGCGTTCATCCCAAAATCTATCAGTAAATATGCAATAATAAAGAACCAATACTCACTCCCACATTTGCAGGTTTTAATATTTTTATCAAAATTTTAAAAGCCAGGGTAATTAGTAAAAATAAAATATATATTTTTTTAATTAATCTCTGCAACAAAGTTAGCGCTTGCTTTCATTGCCATGTTGGATTAAAGATGGCGGCTGGGACTATTTTATCATTTATTAGTTTTATTTTAACTAAAGAATTAAATAAAAATAACTACAACTTTTACAGGTGCCATATCTGTCAATAAAATTAAAAAAAAAACTTTTTGTTATAATTTTTTGTAAAAAAATTAATCAAACCGCAAATCCCAAAAAAAAAGTTTTATACAAAAAAAGCATTTTTTTATTCTGGTTGGTGGTAGTGTTTATGTAGCGACATCATTAAGTCAAATGAAACCTAAAAAATTATTTTTTTTATTTTTTATTTATTAAATTAATTTTTGAATATCTACCTTATTCCGTCCAAGCATAACTAAAATAAAAGTAGATGAAACAAGGTAAATTAACCCTAATAGGCCAGTCAGAATATGTCACAGAACTGTCCTTACCTCGGAAAATTTACTCATGAACTACTTTCTGATGTGGGTTTTGAGTTAATTCTTGGCAAATTTCCTTTAAATTGAAATACAAAATACTTTAAAATAACATAGTCGTGGTTGATAATTTGTCCAATTTTTGATGTACAAAGCTTGGTTATAAATTCATTTGTGGTAATTTTTTTTTTCGTGGAAATAAAAACGATAAGCAGGAGCTAATCCTTGCATGCTTACAAGGCATTTTGTGTCCACGCTACCTCCAAAGCTATTAGGAAAATTACCATTCCTAATAACTTTGCAAGTTATAGTTTGAAAAACTCTGCAGGTCGTTAGTTTAGGCTTCCAGCTATGAACCCATGCTAAGCATGTCGGATGGTACGTCATTGGTCACCAAACCAACATTGAGGGTTTCGTCAGGAGCGTTCTAGCTCCTTTTAGTAGACTGTACAAGAAGCCACCGCAAAATTCACTCTGATTCTTGAGATGGCTATGTCTAACCACCCAAACAATAATACATGTCCAGGTGTGCCACGTGGATTCAGGTGCCGCAGTCGTTGAATTCTCATCTCCTATGGGCTTGAGATATGGTGAAAGGAATGACAGGGGCACAAATTTAATAAATTATCTAAAAGAAAGACACCTTTATGCAATAAATTCGTTCTACAGAAAGAAACCGCAATGAAAATGAACATGGCTCAGCCCTAATAGAATAACAGAAAACGAAATTGATTACATACTGACTACTAAGAATAACATCGTTCTAGATGTAACAGTCCTAAACAGGTTTACAACAGGCAGTGATCACAGGGTGGTCAGAAGGAAAATCTGCATTAATAGCAATTTTGAAATGAAAAGAAAAATTAATAATAACAATGAACAACTTGACATGAATAAGCTTACACAAAGTAAAGCTATATACAAAGAAAGGCTAAAGGAACAGCTCACCCAAAATTTAAGATACGAAATGGAAAGGATGAAATAAATGACAAGAGCTATCACCAAAGTTGGAAAAGATGTCAGACAAAAAGGTAAAAAGAGAGAAAATTATATATCAGAAGAAATAAAGAAACTGATGGAAAAAGGCGGAACCTGGAGAAAAAAGGAAAAAGAACATCGATGTAACACACAGAAATAAATAAAACTATACGAAAAATGATAAAAGAAAATAAAAGAAATAGCCAAGAAATGAAAGTTGAGAAAGTTATCGAACATAACAGAAATATATAATGTCTAAGGCCGACTCTAGGAAGCATATTGTAAATATCACACAACTATTCTATACAGAATTATATCAAAGAAAAAGGGAACCATCGCGAAAAACAATAAACAAGAAACTCTGAACAAAAATAAAGAACATAAACTCAGAACTACAACCTGAAATAAGGCAAGCGGAAATAAAGATAGCATTAAAAAAAGTAAAAAATAACAAATCACCTGGAAAAGACGGACACTGTAGTTAATGCCCTTCATATTCTGAATAAGATGTTAAAAGACAAAATAATCCCAAACAACTTAGAAAAATCCATAACCATTATTCTACATAAGAAAAACGATAGAGCAGACCTAAAAAATATCAATCAAAAGAACAAGCAGGCTTCAGAAAAGGTTTCAGTACAGTTGACCACCTATTAACCATGAAAATCATAATAGAATGAGCCAACGAATATAACATTCCAATATATATTGGGTTTATAAACTTTGAAAAAGCTTTCGATGGCGTTGAGCATAGCCAATATATATAGCAAAGCAACTACATCAATCCAAATCCACGAAGGAACCAAGCCAATCCGCATTAGACGAAGTGCCAGACAGGGTTACACAATATCCCCTAAACTATTTAATCAGGTCCTAGAAGATGTTTTTAAAAATTTAGATTAGGAAGAAATAGGCATCGAAGTAAGCGGACAATACTTGAACCACCTACGATATGCTGACGATATCACCCTAACAACGAATAAGAAGGAAAAACTAATCAAAATGATAAAAGAACTGGAACAGCAGCTAAAAGTATCGCTATATCACGATCGGAATAAACCAAGAAAAAATAGAACAAGTAGAGGAGTATATATCTGGGAGACATTATTAAACTAAAAAAGAAAACCAAACAGCTTAAATCAAGAGACGAGTAAGATTGGCCTGGGCAGCATTCGATAAATTAAGCTACATATTAAAAAATAAAAAATATCGTCACTACCTCAAAACGAAAGTTTATAACCAATGTATCCTTCCTGTACTCACCTATGGATCCCAGACCTGGACACTTACAAAATCAAACATGCATGGATAGGGTAACAAAAGACCAAAGATCAATGGAAAGACAAGACAAACATGCGGGAACTAGATGGATGAACATGGCGACAGACATAGAAGCGTGGAAGATATTGGGGGGACGCCCATGTCCAAGATGGATCGAAGAAGGCTAAATAGATAGATGAAAAGATGGGCTATAATCCAGCCGCTTAGGACATGGGAATATGCAGTAATTACATCGGGTTCAACAATGTAATCACCCTTGAAACATTTGTATAATGAGGGGTCTAAATTAATTTTTAGCTTCAAATGGGTAATTGGATTAAATATTATCAAACATTTTAGTCACAAGTACCTAATAAACTAGAAACTCCAGCTTAATGAAAATATTTGTGTACTTAAGTTACGCCTCTGCCTTAAAAGGCACGCGAGCACTTGAAAACAATGTAAAGGTTGTTTCCGGTTGTGTGCCGAGAATTAAGGTGTGCATAGAACTTAATTGCTAATAAAATAATGGCGTGAGGCTAAAACAAGGAAAAATAATGATAGTGAAGATGTATCTCCTTGTTATGCTTAATGATTTTTATATTAGGCACGTTCTTTTGCTTGCTATTAAAATTAATTAAGAATATTCTGTAGGTACAGTTTGTTAGTTAGGTTTGCATGGCCAATTGGCCATAATAAAAAGTTAAAATATATTTTAATTGTGCGTGCAAGTACTGAAAAATAATGGAATTTCCTTCGACAGGTCGCCGGTTTGGCTTTACAAGCACATTTAAAAATAATTGTCGGTATTGACGATTGTAAATGGAAAGTTACGATACATATGGAATTTTATATGAAAAGGCACCTACCTCGGACTCTCTTGCGGCTCCAGTCAACGTTTAAACGTCCAGTTATTCACCTCAAAATTCACTTTTTTGGGAACGTGATTTTTCTAGTGTCTTGTTGTGACGGTGGTTGTTTGCGCACTCATCGCGGCGCTGCTTGTCCTCGCACGTGTGCGGTGCCGTGAAAACCCATATGCATATTTAAGAGCGCGAAAATTTAAATTATTTTAAACGCGCAGAAAAGGAAAAGAAAATGAAAAATAGGAAATTCATTGCTTGCACCAACATTTTCCGGCCGCCAAAACACGTGTGTTTTTACTTAGTTAATAAAAGGAAAGGAAAAAAAAATTTAATAATATTCGCCTATTAGCAATTAAACGATACAATTTAACATTAACCCAAACATGCATTAAATTATGCATGTAAATTAAAATTAAAAGAAAAGAAAAAAATACTTAGAAAAAATTAAGAAAGAAAAAGAAAATTTTGCCTTATGCGTCGGGCATAGGCAAAGGACATAGTTTCACTACTGGTCGACGATATGTTCCTGTAGCTGTTTTAACGGTCACAACACGAATATGACCGTCTGAGCCAGGGTGTACGTCGACAAGGTGTTTAGGTACTCCAAGTTCCAGCGTTTCCAAAAATCGGACTGGAGCCTTTGCACCAGCTGCCAACGGGACAGGGTGTTCAACTTGGAATCAGAAAAATCGGGTTCTGGTACGGAATTCAACGGTTCCAGGGTAAGAAAATGACCAGGGGTCAGTGGAAGAAAGTCATTCGGATGCATACTTTGGGCATACAGAGGCCGGCTGTTTAGTATGGATTCGACCTGACACAAAAATTTGTCAATTTGCAGTTATTTATTTTACGAGTTACTTATGTTTTAGCAACTTTTTTAAAAACAATGTTCCCGGAAATTTTTGGATTGGATAACAATCTGAGGCAGAGACCCTGCGTGTATAAGATATTTTAAATATATAAAGACGGGACAAATTTTTCATAGTCAAAATCAAAGGATGAAAATATCGGTCCTCTATACTTTAGCGATGTTTAGAGAGTTTGTCTTTGTTAAATCATAAGCGTTGGAATATAAAAATAAACGTTTTAGAACAAAACCTATACAAGGGGTGACCGACAAATATGTTTGTTTATATGTTGCATGATGATTGATGTCACGCATCGCTGACCATTTAAATTATTTTAGTGAAACGCCAATGAATTTGGCAAGAAGATAACATAACCAAAAAATGTTAATTTCAGTGACTTTGATGGGTTTGTGTCGCGTCTCTCTTTAGTAAAGATATATCATATATACCGGCAGTGGCGGCGCGTGGTAAAAAGCTTTGGGAGTGCACACCAAAAAAAAAAAATAAAGAATTGCGGCGCAGGCGAAATTCTTTTTTGCAAATAATTAAAAAATAAGATATTTAGTTAGATATTGGTAACCTACCTATTATTATTGAAATTATAAATAAATAATAAATGTATCATACCTAGTTTACATATTTTCTCTTCTAATGGCAAAGATGAAAATTTAATTGCTTTTAAATATTGCACGCTAATGCTATCAGAATTAGAAACTTCCGCCATTGTCGTAAATACCAAATCGTCGAAATCAAAACAAATCGCCAGCGCCCGACCGATAATGCCAAATTAGTGTTGTGCAAATACTATCTACTCGATACTTTAATATCTGATACATGGGCGGATTCGAAGTAATCGAATCCTTCGACGCCAAATACTCGTTATTCGAATCCCGAATGGGACCGAATCCAAAGTGTTACTTTCGTATCAATTGTATCGGCATCGGAGTACTTGTAATCATTTGGACCGATATTTATTGTATTTATTGGATTTACCGATAATATAATGATTACTTAGTACCGAATACAAAAATCTGATACTCGAATAGCAAGTATCAGATTATACTTGCAAAAGTAATCGTTACACATCACTATGCCAAATTGTCTAAGCGCACTAATTAAAGGCGCCCCCGCAGGGGGCGTCACGGGGGTGCGGGCGGCATCGAGGCTAGTTTTTGTATACACGCTGTGCCGAAGGAGGGTTCAGATTCTATGTAATGTAAAATTCTATTGGGACATGTCGTCCTCTCTTTCTATATTTCGTAATTAGAATGCGACATAACATCTACGGTGCATATAAAAGTGAATAATTAGATTCGAACTAACTATATAGCGCATTCGCCATGCACCGCAGGTGGTTTGAACACGAATACAAACACATACAAACCGGCTATTAATTTGCAGGTAATATTCCAGTCTTTAGTGAATTCCGTTTGGGGTAATTATTAATTAATTGATTGTGATTCGTTCCCTGTAAATTCCATCCATTGAAAAGTTTCTTGGGTTAAGGGATGGGAAAGAAAAACCAATTAGTCTTCCGGCAACGTTTCGTCTTTAATTAAGACCTTATCAAGTCCCACGAAGAACAAACAATAAACAAAATAGTATGATGGGCAAACTAAAATAAATTTAAATGATTTTTTTTCTCTTTTCTTCCCTAACTAAAAAACGTTATTGTCAATTTAAATTTTACTTACTTAGACTTGAAGGTTTATCCTTAAGATGTCTTTATTAACATCCCAGCAAACTAGATTCATGTCTACTAAAGCGGCACAATAATTTTTTCTTTTATTTACAAAAATACAAATTTATTGTTTATAGTCTTTAATTTGGATGCAAATAACTTAAAAACATAAATAAAGACCGAAAAAAAGAGAAAAAAAAATTATTAAAATTTATTTTAGTTTGCTAATCATTCTATTTTGTTTATTGTTTGTTCTTCGTAGGGCTTGATAAAGTCTTAATTAAAGACGAAACGTTGCCGGAAGACTAATTGGTTTTCCTTTCCCATCCCTAAACCCAAGAAACTTTTCAATAAAATTATTAATTAAATTAGAGACTGATCAAATTTTAATATTTTTTTAAGTAAAATTTGGGAGTGCACGTGCACATGTGCACTTATGGAGAAACCGCCACTGTATACCGGGTCTCTATCTGAAGCAAACTAATCAGTTATTTTTTAATTTTGTTGCTCCAATTATGTTTTTATTGTTATTAGTTTAATCTTTAATTTTTCTTGTCCAGAGTACACATTTTTTTCCAATATATATATATTTGTTATTATAAGACAAAGAAACAACTTAATGCTGTTTTAGCTTTAATCTGTATTCTTTAAGCTAGATACACTGTATGTGTGACATATTTTAGAGAGCAATAAAGGCGCGATAAACCCATCAAAGTCACTCAAACTAACATTTTTTTAAATTATGTTATTTTCTTGACAAGGTCATTGGCGTTTCACTATAATAATTTATGTTATCAACGATGAGTGACACCAATCATCATGCAACATATCGCCGCTGAAAAAGCAAGAGGGACGAAAGCGACAAGATAGGCGAAACTCCATTTTGTGGATGTTCGCCCGTTTGTTTGGTCCTATAATATAAATAATGTAGCTTCTGCCTATAGACGATATTGCTGCTATAGTTCGACGTTCGCCTCTTTATCAGTTCATAGATACCAATAAGTCTTATCACTTGGTGGACATATAAGAACAAAATGTCGTCTCTAAACAAGGCTATAGTTCATTCCATAATTTTTGAGGTAACTTTTTGATAGTAATCAGCTGATACCATAACAAATAGCATAGGCCAGCGAAAAAAAATCGTAAAAAGTTATCCCAAAAATAATGGTATTTAATTTTGACTTAAATTTGACTTTGATAAGTTTGTTGCGTTTCTATTTCTTTAATATATGTCTTACATACAGGGCCTCTATACAGGGTGAATCAGAATAAATAGGTGTATAACTAAAGAGGGGTGATTTCTTGGTTATTTTAGGGCTAAAAATGTATACAAACATGCAAGTGCTTAGTTACGGAGCTACATAGTGTTGAGTTTTAGTGTTTTTTAGTGGTTTTTAACTAACTTCTACAGTTTTTGGGATTTGTACTCAATTCTGAAAAATAAATTAGGCTTTTAAAATCTGCATGAGCTATAAAGACAAAACAAACAAAAAATTGAAACTTTGACACCTTGTATCTCAAAAAGCATTTGCGGAAATATATTTATTTAAATTTTTTTACTTTAAATCACTCAAAACATCCTTGGCGATTGGCGACAACTAAAGGAACACCCTGTATTGCTACAAATAATAAAAAACTAGGTTAGGTTATGTTTTTGTATAAGGTCTTAACGACAAAATATTAGGGACTTTTTGCAATAAAGCCAGGCTTTAATAGTACCAGGCATTATTTTGTCACCTTCAAATTGCAAAAATTGATCTCTCAATATACGGCCTTTATATATAAATAATAACTAATAAATACTGCGTTCCTTTATTAATGGAAAATAAACGAATTAATTTTAAATTCGTCTTTGGAATGTCAATTTTAAAAAATCAGCCGTGAGTTTTCAATGTGAAACTATCAGAATACTGCCTGGCACCATACCAGCTTGGCTTTATTGCAATTATTTATCTGTTTTAAGGTAGTGTCGGGTAATAAGGCCTGACAGGGTATAAGGTCATACTGTTTAAAACACCATTTAAATAAATATTTCATACACTCAGGGCCATCTAGGTGCACAATGACTTCAACTGACACAAACTAAACGTATATTGAGTGCAGCAAGCCATTTTGTTCTACCCCAGCACGCCGTAAAATAAAAACGTTAACCTGGCCTTATTACCCGGCAGTACCTTATTACCACTTTACAGCCTAACGTCTTACCACGTGACTATATAACGGAGTCCTCAAAAACAAATTTTCACCAGCAGTTAACTAATGACGCTTGCGTATGTAAAAAACGCTGATGCCATCTCTTATGAAACAATCGAACAATGGTTCTTGATTATATTTCCAACAATGCGCATATTGTATTCACCTACCTTCTCATGTCTATTTATTGCATACAAATTTAAAAAGTTGGACAGGTGTGTATTTATATGATAAAATATGACCCTGTACTGGCAAAAAAACCCACCAACCTAGTCAAAAATTAATCTATAATAGAACTCTATCCGTGAACGACGCTGTAAAAACTCCTCTAGCAAAGTTATCCATTTCAGACAGAAATATAATATCGAATTCCATTTTATTCAGTCCTTTGCCAAAGCCAGCACATCTAACTTTTCTCTTTTGTTTACAGACGTTTCGAGAGCAACGTATAGATGGCAGTGGCCTGCCGCTTCTCACTGAAGATCACCTGACCAATAGAATGGGCATGAAATTGGGTCCAGCACTTAAACTGCGCTCAATTTTGGCGAAAAAATTGGGCTCATGCAGCGTTTGTTTGCACTGTTCGCACTGTCATAATTCTGGAAACTCGGGACAGTCGCCGGACCCCGGAAATAACGCCGGAAATTCGTCCGATTCCGGTGGAGCGTCGTGAAAACGATTTATTCAACGAAATGAGCTTTTTGAGTTTAATGAATGGACCACTTGGTTTGCGATAAGGAGAGTGGCTAATGACGAAAACGTATTTGTTTAAATTGGAAAACTTTCATAAATTATAAACATTCCAAGAATTTTTTGCAGTTTATCCAAATAAGGATTTGAGTTGTACTAAATGGCATAGACAACTTTTATTTTAAAAAAAACTAAATTAGATATTTGCCTAGTTGCAACGTACATTTTCGTTAAATATAGGTATATTCGTTTGTGGCTTTCTTTTAACTAAAATATTTTATTTAGTAGAATTATAAAAGTTTAAAGCTTTAACAACCTTAAGCTATAAATTTTTTTATTTTTGCACGTAGGCATGTAGTGTCCCATTTTCGATAGCATTACATAGAAACCTTAACTATTCTTAAAGATGGGGATCTGCGACTTTTACCCTACTATAAGTGGATTTTTATTATTTTGTAAAGCTAATTTTTAAAAATAACGTTTTTCTTACAATGGCAACAATAGGGGAAAGGGGGGCAATATGGGGTACTTAATTTTAAAGGCTTATTCCTACTTTTAAATAAGCACCATTGCGTTCGCCGTTTAAAATTAAATTGGCAGATATGTTATCTTTATGTTTTAAGTCATATCTTTTTGGATTTTTGTAAAAAAAATGAATACCCCATTTTGACCTGCACACGTGGTAATATAAGGTACCTATATGGGGCGAGTATGTAATTTAAAACCAATATTTTAGTAAGACAAATTTTATTTATTAAAAAACTAACCAAGATTAAAATATTTATTTAAAAAATAAAAAGTGGTGATGTATAAATAATTACAGCCTCCTGTCGACTTAGATACACTATTTATGAGACCATTTGTTGCAAAGATAATATAAAATCCAACTTACAGTGATGGTACTATTAAAAATATAAAAATAAATGAATCCATGACAGATCTGATACCGTCTGGCTAGCCTATTAACTGTTTTTGTAAATATCTCAGAAACGAGAACTCCTAGACGAAGATTTTGATTACAACACAAATTATTGAGAAACATGTGATCTACGATATTCCTAATCCCATATTGATGAAAATAATAATTTATCATGCCATTGCTGCGCGGGCTAGGAAACCCCAAACCGTCTATTAAATTCACACAAAAATCAAATAGAGTAAAAGGCTAATTTTACAGGCAAGGCGTGTGATTATGTATTCTACATAAAGCCGCTAATTGTCCAATGTAAACAGCAGTGGCGCACCCAGGAATGTGTCTTGGAGGGGGCCCCGACAGCTACAAAGCGCACCCTCAAAAAAGTGGCGGCCAACAAAAAAATGCACCAACACCCACCCAACCGAACCGAACCGCGCCGTAGAATTTTGAACCGCACCGTCTCCAAAAGAAAAATATCATTAGTTTTAAGCCTTTTCTGCCATGCGAGGTTTTTGTTTTGCCCCTATTCCGCAAGGCGTAAGAAAATGCACTTTTTTTGCCTTAGTTTTAAAAGTACCACCTTTCCGAGTTGCGTGCGAAAAAGGTTTTTTTCGCACTACTTTTCCCCTGCTACAAAAAATCTATAAATCGGTACCTTTATATTTATTTTTTCGGTGTATTTAACAACCCAACTTTGAAATAGTTATAAAACCATTGTCCCGTCCATATCAAGGCATTGTCAAACTTTTATGCTTTATCCGCATGGCAACGATCTGGAAAATAAAGTGTTGAGAAATAAGTTTCGTAATGTGGTGTGGATGTTTAGACATACAAAACCTATTAATTTAATAAAAGTTCTTTTGTTTTTTTTTAAATGTTTTTTGCATGCTTGAAGACAAAATAGTGTACCTAACTCTTGCGGAAAGTTTATTTTCTGCAACACTTTACGCACTTGTTAAAAAATATACAGTTTCCTACGAGCATGAGAAAAACACACAATTTTTAATGCAGGAACTCCGTTCTTCCGAGAACCTGGAGCAAAAGTTCATCCGCACCGATATGTCAAATTTTGAAAAACCTGAATAGATTTGAAGTTTTATTTGTGTAATTGTTAAGATTTTTAAATAAAAATATTAACAATTGTTTATTTCTTAACAAGTGCGAAAAGTATCAATTTTCTGCATGCGTAGGAGAGTTCGATCAGCAATTAGGTGCAGAAGATAAGTTTTTTTTCAAGGGTTAGGAACACTATTTTTTTGTGAAAGTGCTGAAAGCATAAAAAAAATAACCAGTACTTCTAAATTAATTTTTTGCCGTGTTCTTAACTACCTAACTTTTAGATAGTTATTAAAAAGCAGCATGGCAATGATCTTAGAAACTTCAAAGTGTCAAATTAAAAAGAAACGAACTCCAATCGGCCGGGAAAAAGTATTACTTTCCGCATTTGTTAAGAAATATATATATACTATTACAGGATAACGAATAACTTGAATATATATACCAAGCAAAATAAGGGGGATTGTTGAAATTATGATCTCCAAATATTTTACTTTTATTTTTATTTTAGTTCTATAAAAACACATTCTTAAAATATTTTATAACGAAATGACGTTTTTAGTATTTTGACATAACGTTTCATTGTTTAACAATTCTTATTTAAAAACAAAGACATTTTTCAAAAATAGTTAAAAAAAATTTTTAACGTTCAGTCAGAAATAAAATAATAAGCAATATAAAATACAAAATCTATGAAAAACTACAAAGGAAGACATCTTAAGCAAGGCTGTTTGTCAAATTATATCGTTTTGTATGTCCTAAATATATATGCAAACTGTGTTGTTACCCTCATTTTTCAAACCGATAAGAAAACACGATGTAATCTTCCGACGCCCATAATTGCTCTGGTTTTCCTTTTCGTTTTAAATCCGTCTTTGTGACAGCAAACGGCTGATAGGAAATAAAATACTGTTTTTGTTTCCGTCATACTACAACGAGAAAATAGTCCGTTTTCATGGTATGTCATCATCAACGTAGCTCGTTAACAAAAATAAAGAGTTATGGTCCAAGCGTCGACCGTAATAAAACTTACGGTAGTTACCTCTTCTTACAAGTTTTTGCTAAAAATCAAATATCGTGAAAAGCCTTAGACGCAAAAGGTTAATAAACCTAAAATATTTTTGTGTGAATATCCCAGGAGCTTAGTTTCTAGTGACAATAAAATTATAAGAATATTAAAAAATCTACTTTATTTAAATACTAATACAACTTAATGATGTTCTCCATTAATGTTGTCCCCTTCTCTATCGACGCAGCGTTGCATGCGTTTTTTCCCAATGTTGGAAGCAATTTTAGAAATCATCAGAAGAGAGGCTATTAAGAAGTATTGCCGTTTTTTCCTTGACGTGTTCTAATATTTCAAAACGGGTTCCTTTTAACGAGTTTTTCACTTTCAGAAACAGTTTGAGGTCGCAAGGCGCCAAGTCTGTTGAATATGGTGGGTGGTTCTTATTAGCTAAAAACTGCTTAATAGATAGGGCATTGTGGGCCGGTGCATTGTCCTGGTAGAGCAGCCACGCGTTGTTCTTCCACAAATCTGGACGTTTTTTCCTTACACGTTGCCGTAACTACATAAATACTTCCAAATATAAAAGTTGGTTCACTGTTTGACCGTCACGCGCCCATTCAATAGCTGGCCATACACACAGAGGTTGATCCGTCGGTTTCGAACGGCGCGGTTCAAACTGGCGGATTTGTCTTTCAATAGCTGGCCATACCCACAGAGGTTGATCCGCCGGTTTGGAACGGCGCGGTTCAAACTGGCGGATTTGTCTTTCAATTAGTGGACCTTCCACGCGCCAGTTATAGCCGGTATAGATTTATCTGTGAGTTCAGACCGGCGGGCGAAACTTGTGGGTGCCGCGCTCGATATTTTAACCGGCGCAGACTTGTCTGTCGGTTTGCACTGTGTCAGGAATAACATACCGTTCATATTTTAATTTATTAATTGAATATTATGGCACATGTTTTCGGAATGATATAACCAAGTGCCTGTGCAGAAATTCCCACTGAAAATTTCAGATCTTCATATGATTTTCCCGTGGCAAGGAAACAAAGGGCAGCATTAAATCGCTGTTCTGGTC
The DNA here is from genome assembly GCA_963576565.1 of Aspidapion aeneum. Lineage (NCBI taxonomy): Eukaryota > Metazoa > Arthropoda > Insecta > Coleoptera > Brentidae > Aspidapion > Aspidapion aeneum. The sequence goes on along the minus strand of OY755044.1, from coordinate 83,978,907 downwards.
CAATGGCATCTCTCATTTGGGTATCTTGTTTCGTAAGATCCTCTCTTACTAAATTTAATAAAAGGTCATACATGTTAATATCCATTCTTAAATAATTTTTAAAATTGTCTAGATCATTTTCTCTTATCTCTTTTAATAGAAGGTCATGGCTAAAAAGTTTCCTCTTAAGCAAATAACTTTTAACCCACTTGGAACGTCTCTTTTTTACACCACTATGTATTATTTCCATATTAATAATCATTCCCATACACAGAGCCTGCTTCTTTTTAGCTCGAAACATTTTACATACACTATGCTTAAAATACCGTGCCGCATAAAACTTTCGACTTGACGAAATTCCACAGTTTTGGTTTAACCGGCAGATAAATCTTGAGTTTTCGCCCACTAACGCGCAGCGGCGTAGCGTAAGGGGGGGGGGGGGCGGGGGGTTCGTCGCCCCCCCCCCCCCCGCCCCGAGGGTAGTGGCGCCCCACAGGTGGCCGAAGCGCCCTCAGCTTTATTAAGTCGGGCCGGTAATGGCCAATTGAGTGGGTGCCAAAGGAAACTAACGACATGAAGACCTTTTTGTTTGGTCGCCAGATTCGTGAGAGGCGCCCTTGTGACTTATCGGCCGCCCCTCACACATGATGACCTTTTTTTTTTTTTTTTTGGTCGCAAGATTTGTGAGAGAGGCGCCTTTTTGACCTTGTTGTTTGTTTTTGCCACAAGAGTTTTCAGAAGCGCCCTTTTTAGCTGTCGCCCCCCAATCCCCCCCCCGCCCTTTCGGGCACGCTACGCCGCTGCTAACGCGCGGTTATATCTGCCACAGACCGATATGAAGGATCGATTCGAAAGATTTTTTTTGTGTTAGTGGACTGCAGTAGTTTTAAACCGTTGCGGACAAAACGGTCAGACTTATCTGTGCCGTTCCAAACCGACGGATCAACCTCTGTTTGTATGGCCACCTAATAAGAATAACACCCCTAATATTGAATGTGCTGGAGCGCCCTTCTCGTTCATCATCTTTAACTTCTTCACAACCCTCGAAAAAGCTTTAATGCCACATAAAAATCATTGCACGAGACATACACTGCTTTCCGTAGACATCTTTTAGCATTTTAAAGTATGCAGCAGCCTTTTTTTTTTGAGTTTTACTTTAAATTAATACGTTGCTCAATTCTTTCGTTTGTCATAATTCCGCCAAATGAGCTATGCACGATCCGCTTCAAACCATTGCGTAAGCCAAATTAGTAGAGGAAAGGTGACAAGATTGCGCGCGGTAGTAGAACGCACATCGAGGTGACTAACTCCAACCACCCGACGCGTGGAGATTTAAAACCTGTTAGTACGGGGGCCAGTCTTAAAATTTAATTGTCACACCTCGTACGGCTAACACTTGGACCATTAACACGCGGTCTTTCTTTATTTGCCTCCAGGTACTTAATCGCTTTGAGTTTTAATTAACTTTTAAGTGAAACAGTCTGATTGTATGGTATTTATTTTACGTTTTTTAGCTTCAGTTAATTGAGCCAACAAAAAAGTTTGTGTTGAAACAAATATTACTAAATTTTAGAGTTTCAGTAAAAATGTATTATTTTTTAATACCCATTAACAAACTGATCAACCAGGGACTTTGTTGTTGATGACTTGGTTCTCTTAAAAACATTATTAGCAAGACAAAGTATAAGCTTAAAACAATAAATAAGGATATGCATTGCTACATTAAAGGTATACCTTATAAAATAATAAAAAATAAGATTTTATACTAGCAAAGTTAAACACAGATTATCAGTACCAATAAAAGTGTCCTATATATTTTACAACATCACAAGGTTTTCAGTTTGTTTTTTGGGTATACGAATTAAAATATATATATCATAGGCGCACCCAGAGGGGGTCTCATGGACCCTCCCCAAGCCTAAGACAAAGTTTATACAATTCAAATATTCGTTGCTGCACTTGAGGCGGCGCACTTTAGTCTGAAACCCCAACATTTTGGCCAAAAATAGCAAAAACTAACTTAACAATAAAACTGTTTGGTTACATATTTTTTGAAGCTAAATAATGGCACCTTAAAATTCCAGCATAATTGGCTTCATTGCCAAAGCAGGCTTCAAAATATCGTTGTTTGAATTTGACATTTCCTGACAATCAGCAATTGTGTTTTATTGTTCATTATTTTTCACTAACTTTAATGTGCTATTTCTAAGAAGTGCGAAGAGTTATAAAAAATTTTAAAAATGGCTTTTTTAACCAAAGGTAAGTAGTTTATTTTTTGATAATTTTAGTCACAGGGATTTTAAACTTATTTTTTAAATACCGATGATACAAAAATTATGCCAGAAGTGTATGAATTTTTTTTTCTCGATATTTCATTGGACTAACAAAAAAGCTTTCACGAACTTTCATATTAATTTTTGTAAAAATATTTTCGTTGTCGCACCAAAAGTGTATGTACTTTCCGGAGTACATACACTGTTGGTACGAAAAGGTGCGATAGTCTCCAAATTCGTTATTAAACATGACCGTACATATTCTGACAGAAACAAAGTGCCTATTCTAGTGCATTTTAATTTGTGTTTCCGTGTGTCTTCTATATAGATAATAATGAGCAAAGTACCTTTAAAGAAGCAAAATGAATCATAGATATCAAAACTCCTGTCTTAGCAATGAACTTTAAAAAACAAGGGAAAATTCAAGATGGCCGCCAAAATAGATAGGAAATTAGTAGAAACTGCAAACATTTACCATCGGTTTTGGGATATTTGGAGCATCTAAATTCAAATATAGAATAATTTTTACTGGGGGAGGAAAAGAACAATTTAGAATGGTGGGGGATTAACTAGGTTAAAAATTATTAAGGTGGTAAAACAAACAAATTTATTTAACTTGCTCTTATTACCCCCCAAACTAAAATATGATGATCAATACAAATTTATCCTCAATTTATATCATTTATCGGATTCATGCTCTCTTTTTCACCCTGTATGTGGAGGTAAAAACTTCACTTTTTAGGAACATCAAAAGTTTTTAATGCAATATTAGGTATTCACTCAATCCAACCAGAACAAGAAAAACTGTTTAGCATCTCCCTGGCAGGGGGGGGGGCGAGGGAGGGGGAGTCTATAAATAAATTTTGTATGGAACTTACTATAGGCACGACAAAACTTCTATATGAATTTTTATTTTAGTGTCTACGGCTTCCCCTCTTAGGGAGGAAAAAGGGTTGCTGGGGCAAGGTCGTGTTCAACCCAAAACAGAAGAGGGGGCAGGTTTCTGAATTCCATGGCCTTCTTAATTTAGAGGGGAGGGAATTCATATTCTAATTGAATTTCAATGTCCGATTAAAAAAAAAACCTGGTTAAAAAGGGGGACAGCTCAATAGCTGCCCTTCTTCCCCCCTCCAGGATACGGGAAGGGTGACTTAGGGGATAATTGAGTGAATTATTTTTTTTATTGTCTTCGTTGAATTTAGCAAATAGAAATATTTCCATGATAAACTGTTCATGTCCATTAAAAAGTTTTGACCCCCAAATAAACGGATTAAAAGGGGGGATTGGGTTACTGAATGGTTACAAAATTTTTAATCCTTAAATTTTAGTTCTGCGGACCAACATACTTAAGAATATATATATTTTGAATTTTGATAATAGATCAAATTTTACCCCCCAGGGGGGGCTAATAGGGGCAAATTCGATAATTAAAACATTTTTTTAGGGGAACTGGATTTTAGTGCACCAAAATTAGAGAATTTGGGGGGTCTACCCTCTGAGTTTTGCAACTTATAATTTTTTGTGAGGCTGTGTAATTTGCATACCATATTAAAAATAATACACTTTTTTAAAGGGATTTTAGGCAGTATAAATCACGAAAATGTTGGTGGCAAGAGTGGGGGGTAATAAAAAATATGTTTTAATTGTATATTAGCAATTTAGACTTCTCTATTGATTTGCGTTTAAGTGATTAGAGCGTTTAAATGCAAAAATCTATTTTTGGCCAAAATATTGATCCCTCGGGCCATAGTGCGGCGCGGCGGCCGACATCAAACGCCGAATCGTACACCTGTTTTGCAGTTACGACCAGCAACAGCCTACGTCAGCATGAGTTTGATCTCTATATTTTCATTAATTTTTGAGAATTTTTTAGAGATTTCCCACATATTTCATAAATAAACAAATAAAATAGCATAAAATTTGGCCCTATGGGGTCAGTTACGACCAGCAACAGCCTACGTCAGCATGCGTTTGATCTCTATATTTTCATTAATTTTTGAGAACTTTTTAGAGATTTCCCACATATTTCATAAATAAACAAATAAAATAGCATAAAATTTGGCCCTATGGGGTCCCAGACTAGAGGTGTTGATTTTCGTCACTTTTGAATACTCTACTAATCGTTACTTGACTACTAAGTAATCATTTTATATATTCGTTATTATCGTTACTTTGATTACTGTAATTGTATTCAATTCAACATACAATTAGTGAAAAATTCTCCGACTTTTTCAAAATGCGGGCTAAAATTAAAAAATTAAAGGTGGAAATTATGTGGAACTGATCTGTGCACAACTTTGTTTTAAAAATCTAATGCCTTACATACAAATAAATCATATACGTAATATTCCAATACTCCCTGTTACCTATTCACACAATGGTTGGCGTTTGATGCAAACATTCTGAAACAAAGGTACGAAAATTGCACAGATACCAAATTTATATAGATAGAGTTTTTGTCAACTGTACGCCGATGATTTGACGTAAGAAGACATTTTATCTTAAGGACCGCAAAAAGGATAGACTTATACCCATTGATGACATGACCTATTTCAAATATGTTTGCATTCTGCATCGTAAGATACCGTAGGTATTGCAATAATACGTACTATATGGAAATAATATGCATATGTCTTTAAAAGCAACCAATCAGGTCTTTTTTGCTTAAAGACCCCAAGGCCCTCATATTTGCATCATGAATGGGCAGTTACCGTGGGTATTGGAATATTATGTATATGAAAGAAACACATACTTAAAATCTAAAAGTAAATAAAAATAGTTACTTAAGTTATCATAGATACTCCCTGATTTTGGATTACCGACTTTCAAGTGATTACTGAAAACAAAAAATAATCGAAGGAATCAAAGTAATTAAAGTAACGAAAGTAATCATTTAATTTTCGGATCGGTATTCGTTACTCCGTTATTTGTCAAGTAACGAGTAAGGACTAGTTACTTTTTCAACACCTCTATCCCAGACCCCCCAAGACAAATTCCTGGGTGCGACACTGTATATATCACTTACTTTAGATTGAGATTTTTTAAAAATATGATTTAATATAGCAAATTAATAATTATTTAAATTGTCATTGGCATTTTTGCGTAACTCTGATAATAAGAAAACAATATTTGCAATAATTAAAGTGAGATGTACATAGGTAGATATTAATAGGGCTGTTATGTATGCTTTTTGTTTTAATTAGGTATTACTAAGTAAGCTTTTATTTTTCAACAGATTAATTATTTTCATTTATCAAGAGTATTAGATTGATCCCCGTTTAGAGAAGTAGTCAGCTATAGAATTAAAATAATTTTAAAAAATACCAAAATACATTGCTCAATATTTATGTATGTACAAAACAATATTTTAGATATAAAAACTTTTGTAAGATAAATGTACCATAATTTATAATTAAGACTGTATAAAGCTATGTATTAATTTTTATCAAATTACTCGATTTAATAAAACCTCTGATTAAAAGCTTACAGACAAGTTCTTGTAGCTTTACGTCTAAAAAATTTAATCGCATTATTAAGGCCGATTATTATGTTTTTAACGTAAAAAACCGCACATTTTGAAAAACCTCGTAAAAAAAAATATTACCAAAAAAAAGAAGAAAAAAGGTCCTCCCACCTGGGATAAAAATAATGGACAAGCACTATGATTTTTCAAATAGACGGAAGAAACAATTGAATGTTTAGAGTTATGGTCAATCATGTTTCTCCATGTTAGGTTTAGAATCCGCGCTTTTGAATCTAATATTTACACATATGATGAGTTGCCATTAGTGTAATTGTTCAAGCAAGATTCGGGAAAATCCACTTTCTAAAAGCATTTTATATTACTTTTTGGCAAATGGGCAATTCCCCCTATTTTGACCCCGCTGAATTCGAATATCCCTGTTGCCAACTCGAAATATTGACAGGGGCTGAGATAATCAAGATGGCGGCCAAAATGGCGGCGGAATTTTAAATTGCCACTGGAAAGCCCAAATTGTCACAGGTTTACATTTAAAATATATATTTGTATAATTAAAAAATAACAACATAATATTTTTTTTTAAATGGCTGCAAAAACCTCCAAAAACCCCCCCAGACCCCCCAAAATCTGAAAGTTTGAGGTTTTTAAAATTTTCTTAAAAATTAAGCTTCTAAGAGAACAATATATAAGATACTTTATTGTAGACAATAAAATTCCCTTTTCAACATGCTATAACTTAATAAAGTTAGGCTAATAACAAGTTCTCCAGCGGCGTCCGTTAATTGAAGAAATTAAAAAAAGTTAAAAAAATACCTATGTTTTTTCCAAGCTTTATTTAATTTTTTTAAAAACTAATATCTACAGAAATCCATGTATCATATTTTGGTATACTCAATAAAATTTCCTTCAAAATGACGTATAACATGATTAAATCAGTTTTATAAATAAAACTTCAGGGGCATCCGTAAATTAAATTAATTTTGAAAAAACATTTTTGTTACACGTTTTATCTAATTTTCTCAAAACCTAAGCTTAACAAGAAAAAACTTGTTCTACACTTTTTTGTAGACAGGAAAATTCCCTTTTTAAAACTGTGAAACTCGGTGGTGTTTGACTTATAGTAAACTCTCCAGCGACGTCCGTCAATGGGGGTGATTTCAACAAATCATTAAAAAAAAACATGTTTTTCATAAGTTTTATTCAATTTTCTTAAAAACCATGCTCTTTATCAAAAAATATGTTTTACACTTCGTCATAGCCAATAAAATTTCCTTTCAAACAATGTATAACAAAATGGAAGTTATTTTATATTTACCGCTCCAGTGGTGTTCTTAATTTAAAGAAATTATTTAAGATCAATCCAAACTAATCAATTTTGTATCTTATTAGCTTTTCGGTGGATAATAAAGAGCGGCGGATAAAATGTCGAAAGTACAAAAGGTCGAAAAAATAAGGTCGAAAATACAAAAGGTCGAAAGTACAAAAGGTCGAAAGTACAAAAGATCAAAAAACAAAAGGTCGAAAGTTCAAAAGGTCGAAAGTATGAGTACGTAATTATGATTATGCCCTCCCCCAAACCGTTGCATAAGATTCACCACTTTATTTTTAATTCCATATGCTTAAAAAAATAAACAAAAACACCTGTGTCAAAGTTACTACTCTTACTTTCTGCACAAAAATATTGCTTAGGGGGGTTCGGTTCATGCTTAGAAGGCATGGCCCCTATGCCCCCTCCCCTTATAACCACCGGTGTTTTTTTGCTTTAAAGAACTTATTTAGATAAATCAAAATATCTAATCTAATCAAAAAATAGTTTATTTTAATTTGGAAACATTTTATTTTAGTAGGTATAAATTACGAACCTTTTTGAAGTATTTATCATAACGTTAACCTCACTTTGTAATATATCATTTAAAAAGAAATTATCTTATCCTCAATAAAGAATAAAGGCACATTTTTTTCTGAAAATCTTAGAAAAGATATTTAAATATGCAAGAGAAACTGATTATTTCAGTTATTTTTGAAAATAAGTTTATATTAGTACGCCCCTGGAGCCTTAAATATGGCAACAACTCGACATTTTAATAAAGTTTTTAAAAGAAAATGTTATGTTCTACAATAAAGTATACTACATATTTTTTCCTAAAAAGTGTAGTTTTTGAGAAAATTTTGAAAAACCTATAATAAACATGTTTTTTCTAAATAATCCCAATTTACGTACGCCACTGAAGAGCTACTTGCTTTTCCTAACCTTATTGACCAATACATCGTTGGAAAGGGAATTTTATTCTCCACAAAAAACTGTTCTTTGCAATTTTTGATAAAAAGGTTAATTTTCGAGAAAATTGCATAAAACTAAAAAAAACAGGTTTTTGGGGGTTTGGCGGGGGATTTTCTCCGTGCCTGTCGATTTTTCGAGTTAACAACAGAGATATTCGGATTCAGCGGGGTCAAATTAGGGGGAAATGGTCTGTTGCCAAAAAGTAATATGATTTGCTTCTAGACCGAAAACGGAAAGCCTTTTAAAATAATATGCTCTGACTATAAGTTTACCTTGCACATAGACCGCGAGTAAATAATTAGTTTCTGGGGTCTGGACTTCGGCAAGGGGGAAACCACTACTTATTGTAATCCACAACAGTATTTTGAAAACGGAATTTCCGATGAAAATTATAATACTTGCATTAAGTGGTGTAAGCAGCGTTAACTAGAAGGTATAAAAACATGATTAAATACCTCTTCTCGGGTTTAAAGAAAACAAGACGCAGAGGCAAAATGAAATCTTACTTGAGAACAGGAGCGGGAGATGAAATTTAAGACCAGGGAAGCAACTTTTTTAAAATATATTTATCTTTTCATTAAAACTTTAGGAAGAAAATTTTTTGTTAATCAAAAAACACACTATAAAATTACAAATCTGTATAGTTTTAACGTCCGTTGCAATATCCTTTACCGAAACCGGGGCCTCTTGCTGGCACGCAATTGTTTGTAATCGAACCTATTGCTTATTTCGTGGCTAAAGGGTGCGAACTGATTTCTCACATTGGGCTTGCATGCATTGACCTCTCACTAGAGCGCAAGAAGCCGACGTTTGTCGCAAAAGCGACTCGGGTCTTGGGTCAAATCAAGACCGACAGTCAATCAATTCTTATTTGTTTTCTACGCGTACGAGACGACTGCTTACATGGTTGTTTTTTCTTATACGCCTTCTATTATATACAAATAGGAATAGGTATACAACTTAGGACATAGGTACGCGCAAAATATATTGCTTCTCATACAGTCTTACCACTCCTACATGACTTGCGCTAATTACGTCAAGTTTTATTAATTAACAATTTATTTTTATTGCTTCTGATTTTTACAAAAGCAATACTTCCCTTGCTTACATGGACCGCACGGCCCTTCTTGACAAAGACAATCACTTCCTTGTGAGTGTCTAAAAGGCCGGTCTCAAGTCCGAGTACTAAGTCAGAACACCAAGTGGCTTCAAGTGACAATCATGGTGTTCACCACTTTGAGCTGGCAAATTGTCCAGAATGGAAAAAGCCAGTAAATAAACGAGACTGAATGAGAGATTTTTGTAAGTGTATCTGACTAAGTTGTAATAATAATAATCGAGTAGTCTGATAAAACTGAAAAAGGTCTCGTGTCCGCAAAATAAAATGTTCTGTCCCATCCAGCAAAGTAGTTTTGTTCTCCTTTTCCAATAACTTTGTTGGCCTAAGAACAGGTCAAGGTTGCTCAATAGTCTCGGCATCAAGTATTTTCCTTAGATCTTGGAATCACGTAGAAATTATGCCCTAAGCCATCCATAATAATAAGGGAAAGAAATTACTTTATTTGATAGACAGAAAACCTTTTTCTGTCTTAAACCCTCTCAAACCAATACTAATATTCACAGCAAATCCGTGGGTTAAAGTGCTTAAAGCATGATTTAATGGCGACATCTTGCGACGTGGAAACATTTTGTTGTGACCTTTAAAAGCAAAAGCTTTCCCCGACTTTTTTAAATTGATTTTATTACACAATTTGTAAATACTTTATAAAAAAGTACCTATTTTTAAGATAATATAAGTTAAAATAATAAAGTAGTCATACTAAAAATAATAGCTGTTTATACAAAAACATTTTTATGTATTTTTATTATAAGATATACTGTAGAAGTACTTAATAAAATCTATTATTTTCAAAGTTTTTGAATAGCCTATTATTTATCTTTTTCCTCCATCAAACAAAAATTGCAATTAAAGAGTAAAGCCCGACAATACAAGACTCACCTGTATTATATAGCACAAAGGATTCTAAATTGGCTGGGGTTAGTCTTATTTAAAGAAAAGAGACCTGAAAAGCTACTTTGATCTTTGTATTTCCAGTTAGAGCCTTCGTCCTGAGGCAAAAAGCATTTGTTTTATTGTATTTTGTTTTAAAAAAGCACAGCGACTAATTTAAAATAAGAAAATTAAATGTAAAAACCCAGGAATGAACCAGGAAGCTTTCGTACATTGTTTAACTTAGTTTAGTTTAATTTATTTTTGCCATCAAATTAATTACAAAATACAAGATCAAGGTAAAAAAAAATCAATAATAAATCTTTTGATCCTTAATGGTTTAAATATAACATAGTGTGCGTAAAAAACAAATACTAAGCAGAAATTACAAAATTTCTTAAAACACAGTTACACAAACAAATAAAATCTATATCTTATTCAGGGCTATCAAAACGGATGATGATTTTTTTTTGGTCACGTCACGACACAGCTGATTGTCCTTAAAATATTGAAGTTCGAATGACGGTTCATGAACATTAGATTTTTTTTTAAATAAAGTCGGTTTTGAGATTGTTTTTACTATATTCTTGCAGAACAATTTTTTTTTAATGTATAGTGGACGGTTGCGGAAATTTTCAACCTGTAAGGGCACTGCTTGATTCTGGATCACAGACAGGATTCATCAGTGAAAAGTGTATTCAGCGTCTTAATCTTCCTAGGCGAAGTTACACCACTGAAATATTCGGATTAAATCAGATGTCCTCTTTTACTTCCAAAGGGCTCGTTCAATGTCACATTAAGCCACAAGGACAAGTCACTCCTTTACTTAATTTCGAAGCAATTGTTGTTCCACAACTATGTTCCAATATGCCTACATTCTCTTTGAACGATAATCAGTGGAAACACTTGCAAAACCTTAAACTTGCCGACCCATCTTATTTCAAATCTAGACCTGTGGACCTGGTTATTGGTTGCGAGCTATTCGCACAGATTTTCAAGGAGGGCAGGGTTCTTGGACAGGTAGGGCAGCCTTCAGCCCTTGAAACTATCTTTGGCTGGGTCGTCATGGGAAAGGTTGACGAAGTAGGTAGTCTTACGGAACGAACCAGTTGTTTTTTAACGAGTCATTCACCTCCTTTAGAGGTCATTCTCCCTAGGTTTTGGGAAATCGAACATTTGCCTAAAAAACAAATCTTATCAAAGGAAGAAAAACAGGCAGGATCAATTTTTACTGCTAGTGTAGTACGGCAACCGAGCGGTAGATTCATGGTAGATCTTCCGTTTAAAGACAAAATAAACCCTGAGCTAGGAAATACTTATCCGCAAGCTTATCGTAGATTTTTACTTCTAGAAAATAGATTAATCAAAAATCCTGATCTGTACACTGCCTATTCAAGTTTCATGCAAGACTATATCGATTCTAATCATATGAGTTTAGTTTTATCTAGTCAACCAAAGGTCGACGTATCGTGTTTTTTAGCACATCATTGCGTATTAAAGCCGGAAAGCTTGAGTACAAAATTAAGGGTAGTCTGGGATTGTTCGGCAGTCACCCCAAAAAATATTAGTCTCAATGACACATTGTTATCTGGACCGAAACTTCAAAAAGATATTGCTTCTTTACTCCTTACGTTTCGTCTTAATCCTATTGCCTACATTGCTGACATCAAACAGATGTTCCGTCAAGTCCTTATCAATCCTTATCACCGTCCTTATCAAAGGATATTGTGGAGGTTTTCTCCACAGGACCCACTTTCAGTGTGGGAACTTTCTACTGTCACTTTTGGCATGACATGCTCACCTTTTCTAGCCATGCGTACCTTAAATGAGCTGGCAGAGAGAGAAAAGGAACGTTTTCCTATGGCTAGTACTGTTCTAAAAACGTCAATCTATATCGACGATATCTTGGGAACTAGCCCTTCGCTTTCTGAAGCTCTCTCCCTTCAAACAGAACTCAATGAATTCGTGTCAGTGAAAAGTGTATTCAGCGTCTTAATCTTCCTAGGCGAAGTTACACCACTGAAATATTCGGATTAAATCAGATGTCTTCTTTTACTTCCAAAGGGCTCGTTCAATGTCACATTAAGCCACAAGGACAAGTCACTCCTTTACTTAATTTCGAAGCAATTGTTGTTCCACAACTATGTTCCAATATGCCTACATTCTCTTTGAACGATAATCAGTGGAAACACTTGCAAAACCTTAAACTTGCCGACCCATCTTATTTCAAATCTAGACCTGTGGACCTGGTTATTGGTTGCGAGCTATTCGCACAGATATTCAAGGAGGGCAGGGTCCTTGGACAGGTAGGGCAGCCTTCAGCCCTTGAAACTATCTTTGGCTGGGTCGTCATGGGAAAGGTTGACGAAGTAGGTAGTCTTACGGAACGAACCAGTTGTTTTTTAACGAGTCATTCACCTCCTTTAGAGGTCATTCTCCCTAGGTTTTGGGAAATCGAACATTTGCCTAAAAAACAAATCTTATCAAAGGAAGAAAAACAGGCAGAATCAATTTTTACTGCTAGTGTAGTACGGCAACCGAGCGGTAGATTCATGGTAGATCTTCCGTTTAAAGATAAAATAAACCCTGACCTAGGAAATACTTATCCGCAAGCTTATCGTAGATTTTTACTTCTAGAAAATAGATTAATCAAAAATCCTGATCTGTACACTGCCTATTCAAGTTTCATGCAAGACTATATCGATTCTAATCATATGAGTTTAGTTTTATCTAGTCAACCAAAGGTCGACGTGTCGTGTTTTTTAGCACATCATTGCGTACTAAAGCCGGAAAGCTTAAGTACAAAATTAAGGGTAGTCTGGGATTGTTCGGCAGTCACCCCAAAAAATATTAGTCTCAATGACACATTGTTATCTGGACCGAAACTTTAAAAAGATATTGCTTCTTTACTCCTTACGTTTCGTCTTAATCCTATTGCCTACATTGCTAACATCAAACAGATGTTCCGTCAAGTCCTTATCAATCCTTATCACCGTCCTTATCAAAGGATATTGTGGAGGTTTTCTCCACAGGACCCACTTTCAGTGTGGGAACTTTCTACTGTCACTTTTGGCATGACATGCTCACCTTTTCTAGCCATGCGTACCTTGAATGAGCTGGCAGAGAGAGAAAAAAAACGTTTTCCTATGGCTAGTACTGTTCTAAAAACGTCAATCTATATCGACGATATCTTGGGAACTAGCCCTTCGCTTTCTGAAGCTCTCTCCCTTCAAACAGAACTCAATGATTTGTTGAAGTCGGGAGGATTTGAACTTAAAAAATGGGCAAGCAATTGTCCTGAGTTATTGGCAACATTGCCAGAGTCCGATCGTCAAATGCCTCTCTCTTTCGACAAGGAGGAACCCCACTTTATCAAAGTTTTAGGACTTCAATGGCATACAAAAAACGACATTTTTTCTTATCAATGCCGAATGAAGGACAAACCCCCAACCAAACGTTCTATTTTATCTCTCATAGGGACAATCTTCGATCCCTTAGGTTTTCTTTGTCCCTTGTTGCTACAAGCAAAATTTATTTTGCAACAGTTGTGGATATCGAAAATAGGCTGGGACGAAGAACCAGATTCTTCTATCATCGACTCTTGGAACAAACTTCGTTCTGAATTCCCGCTTCTAAAAATATATATAAACAACCGCGAAATTTAGCGGGAGCTAACATATAGTAATCCTTAATTTTTTAGAGCCGCTTCATTAGCTCACACTAAAATTAAATTTAATTGCTCCTTATAGCGAGAAATTGCCAGAAGAAATAAGAAAACGTTCTCAAGGTCCAGATCGGCACCTACATAGCCAATAAAGTATTTCCTGTATCGGAAGAAGCAAAAACTGTCAAAAATATTGCTCCGGTCTACAAAATCCAACGATGCTATGGAAATATCCAGTCCCGCTCAATTGATGACCTTTTGTCGAAGAATTGAACAGCGCATGCATTCAGAATACTCCCCTCCACCAAAAAAGAGCTAAGATCTCGAACCATACTTGGCTTATGTTGGAGTTGATGCAGACGTAGAAATACTTTCTGAGAGAGTCAATTCAGTGCAGGTTGCTTCTCTTGCTGCAAATATTGCAGCTAGTTCTAACCAAATAGTTCCAGGTCATGGCAATCCTAGATGTTCTAAGCAAGGGGATTCTGGTCGTACTAATCTCAGTAGTTTCAGACAGGTATTTTGCTTCAACTGCAATCAAGTTGGACATAGAGCGTTGGCTGCGCAGAACCTAAAATTGTTTTGGTTGTAGGAGAAAGGGTTTTACTAAGCAGATTTGTTCTAGTTGTAGGAAACAGACAGCGGCAAGCAAAAATGGTCGTTGTGCGAGCCAATCAAATTCGATCGAATCAATTCTTGGACCAATTCTAGACTAGATTCTCACTCAGAGAAAGTTGAGAGGCCTTACTTAAAGGTTGATGTGCTGGGTTGCAGTTGCTTGGGGTTACTGGATTCTGGAGCATCTCGTACATTTGTTGGGAACCAGGGTTGGAATATTTTAAAGCGCTTGGGAATTTCTTTAAATACCTCAAAAAGATCGATGTGCATTGTCGCAAATGGTCAGAGGACTTTTAGTATAGGAACTGTAGAATTGCCAATATGAGTTAAGGATAGGGTAAAGTTGATTGAATTGTTAGGTGGTTCCAGATCTTCCACATAGCTTGATTTTAGGGTTGGATTTTTATATATTGATTGGAATTGTGCCTGACTTACGACATAATGCTTGGCATTTTTCAGAAGATCCATCCAACGTTTGTTCTATTGACTCTGAATAGTTGACTCAGCTGACTCCTTTTAACAGTAAATGTTTACAGGAACTTGTTGATAAATGTAAGCGTCTCATGGGTGAAAGTTTGGGTTGCACCAACTTGGTCGAACACGAAATCGTCACATCCTCTCCTCCAATTCGCCAGCGTGCCTATAGAGTATCGCCAGTTATTCAAAAATTAATGGACGAGGAAATAGACGAGATGTTGAAACTAGGAATTATTGAAACAAGTCAGAGTCCTTGGGCTTCGCCTGTGGTGATGGTACAGAAGAAGAACACTGGAAAATACAGTTTCTGTGTAGATAACATAAAATTGAACTTAGGTCACGGCAGTTATCAACTACTTCTAGGATCTGAAACTCTGGACAAATTGAAAAATGCTAAATATCCGTCTACTTTGGATATTAAAAACGCATATTGGCAGGTGGCTTCTTCTAGACAGTTAACAGCTTCTATTTTTTTGACAGAAACGTTCGAATAACATTTACGTATTCTGGACGATATGTTCAAGAGACTTCGTGAGGCAGATATTAAGGTAAGATGGTAGAAATAATCCTGCAAGGATTAGAGCAATGTTGGAATTGCCAAGACCAAAATGTGCCCGGGAGTCGTGTCTTGAATCGTTCGTTCTCTTGGTATATTGACAACTTTAGTTCTGTAATAACTCCCATCTCTAACCTTACCAAAAATAATCAGAAATTTGATTGGACTCCAGAGTGTGAGAGCGTCTTAACTCAACCACATCCTGATGGGGAGAAGGTTATTTGTTATCTACGTAGATCTTTGATAAAACAGAAAGTTGCGACCTTATATTGAAGGAGTTATGTTTTCACTTATTTTAGTCTGAAATGGCTGCATAGTATAAAATACCCTATTTGACAATTGGCCCGGTGGTCGGTTAAACTTCAACAGTATAGTTTGAAGGTTATTCATAAGAAAGAGGATCTTGTGCTGCCAGATATGCTCTCTCGTTCGGTTCCTGTGGTTGATGTGATTAAGCTTTAGGGTGAAGATTCCTTGAGTAAGATAAAATATCGCGCGGTATTATAAGCTTATGGTTAGGCGAGTCCTGGAGTTTCCGTTACAATCCATAAATTGGTATCATAATGAAGGTAAGTTGTATAAGTATGTTAAGCAAGATTAACCTGATCTGTCGACTTTGTCTGATTTCTGGAAATTGGTAGTGCCGAGAGACTATCGTCTAAAGGTTATGGAGTCAGCTCATGATCCACCTACAGCAGGGCTTATGGGAGTTTACAAAAATTTCAGTAGTTTATGGTTTTAGGTCCTTGCATTATTTGCAATTTGGTATTTGAGATATTAATGTATGTTCATGATAATTATTGGAAATGGGACGAAGGTCTTCACAAACTAGGTTGTGCAATTCGTACAGCCACTCAGGAATTCACAAAAGTGTCTCCATTTTATGTTAAAAAGCCTATCTTTGGATTACGGAAAATGTGAATTTGATAAAAAAATAGTTTTTCGCTTAATTGACTGTCAACAAACACAATTACGGCATTTGTTTAACAGCCAACTAAGTGAAAATCGCTTTTTTAATAAATTGACATTTTCCGTCATCCAAACATAGGCTTGTTTTACACTATTGAAAGCCTCCTTTTATGGCCTAGTTAATGACGTCTGAATTCAATATGGCGGCCATAAAAAATAACAAAGTTGGCTATGGTTTCAAAAAGACTAGAAAACCTGGAAAAAATTTGATAATAACAGTCGCTTGCTTGGTCGTAGTCGCTTATACGAAACTACTAAATTTTAATAAATTTATGTACAACATGGTGATGATATTTCAATTTTTTAAACAACACAATTTTTTAATTTAAATACAGCATCTGATTGGGTTGGAATAGCTGAACTTTTTTCTTATTTAACCAAAATTTTATTTCCTACTGTTTCCGAAATCAAATTCACATGTAACTATTTTCATGTGGGACAGCCTATATTTAAGACCTACCTAGTTTTATAACAGGAAATTTTTGTTCTGTACAAAATTTTAAAAGATTAATAAGCGACATAATAAGATTCTCCCTGGAAAATAATTTTCTGGCAAAACCTCCCTTGTCAAGCCGTAATAACAAAATTGGATGAGTCTAATAAAAGTGACACTTATTTTTTAATAAAGAGGGAGAATAAAGAATTCCCTTTTCAACCAACGAACGGTCTAAATTAAAATTGAATTTTTTGTCTCCGAGACAAGCTCAAATTAACTTAAGCCGAGCGTAGTACACTATGGATAAAATTTAATAGAAAAATTTTATTTTTGAACTTAATAAAAGAAAACCTCAAATAAACAAAATTAGTTATAAGCAAATATTTTAGCGTAGCTACCGTTAAAAGTGCCAACCTAAAAAAAAATAGAAATCACACATATACAGGGTGTCCCATAACTTAGGGGCCATAGTGCAGCAGGTAATATAGGAGGTTATTTTCGATAATAAAGTTAGAGGTGTGAGGGGCAAAAGAGTTTTACAAAAACAGAAAATCTATCACAACCACCTGAATACCCAGCTAACTGTGATTCAACAATTTTTTTTTTTTTTTTTATAAAATTAAAAGTTGGGGAGATACAGGCTGTCAAAATTACCTCAAAAAATTTATAAAAAACGATAATTATTTTTTTTTACATTTAGCTCACTGATTCTTTTAAAAAATATCAATAAAATTTTATTATTAAATTTAAAATATAAAAAAAAACATTGCTTAATATGGCATTCATAAAAGTTTATACCAAAAGTTTTTTTCTAAAAAAATTAACCGCATAATTATTTTCAAAATTATTTTTATTTGCTTTTGTTATACTACATAACTTTACCCAATGTCATTTTTACTGCATTTTTTAAAGTAATTACCAAAAAAGCTAAAAAAATGGCCAACATTGATGCTCTGTATCTCGACAAAGAAAGAGTTCTGACCCATGCATTATATGAACTTTTCTATCAGACATGACCTCTATCACCTGTTGGCTTATGGTCCCTAAGTTATGGGACATCCTGTATAAATCGTTGTATCAAAACAAGCGATAGAATAGAAAAGAACAGACCAGAAATGTACGTCAGCATTTTCAAAAAAAATCGGAAAATACGAATCTCTATGCTGAAGATCTGGCAAATAGTGCAGAACCACTCTGCGCCCCCTTTCAGATTAAAAACATTAAAAGTATGGCTGGTTTTATTTTTGTTTTTTTAACCCATTACTTCTCAGTATTTCTGAACATACTTTAACTATCTACCCTTCATAGGGGGGTCAGGAACCCCCAAATTATGTCTAAAAACGTGATTTTCTTTGTTTTTTTTTAAATTTATGCGATATACACCCTTAAGAAATTAATGCTGATAAAAGGTAGTAGGCGCCTTCAAAAGTACAGGATAAGAGCTTTATTCTAGTGTATCGCTTCTCTGTATCGCCCCAAAAATAACACCACTACAAGGTGTCGAATTAGGGGTAGTTTTCTAAAAGTAAAATAATTTTTTAAATTAAACAATTTTTTCTCAAAAACCATAAATTTTTTCAAGAAACTTGCAAAAAACCAATCTTGTAGAGAGAAAAACTACCTAGAAAAAAATATATAACTTAGCTTCCTTTTTTAAATTTGTAGCTGTCCAGGACAGCTTTAATTTGTAACTTTCAGAAAAATCCATGTTTTTGTAATATAAAACACAGATTTCTGAACAACTAGTATAAAATACGTCAAAATTGTATATTACTTTTTTAATAGCAGCATATATGACATAGCTACATAGCTATATTAACACAACGAAGAGCAGCACTTTTTTTTAAGTCAAAGAATTTTTTTTTGTTTGCAGACCATTTTTGGCATGAGGAAGCCTCTGTATTCGAAACGAATAGGTATGGCATCGCACCGCATCGCCTTTAAATGTCTACCTTTGCAGCACTTGGCATATAATGCAGTCACCACGCATGAAAATTTTAAAGACAGCTATACGCGTATAAGCTACATAAACCTTAGGTGCATAGTTCGAAAGCAAATTGATCTGGCTATAACCAGCACCTATCTGTTTTGGCCTCAGATGCTTTCGTCATGCCAAAAATCCGATGCAAACAAAAAAATTTTCTTTGACTTAAAAACAAATGCAAGGTATAATTGCATAAGCAAACTTACGATTTTTTTTTAGTTTGGGTGGATTTGGACTTATTTAACAATCTCATCCTGACGTCTGTCCGTGTGTGTGTGGGTCTGTATGTTTTTTTCTACGGTTACGCGCACTCGCAAGGAGATCCCTATCACGCTCGAGAAGCAGCAAGTGCGCGAAAATGTTGGTGTATGTTGGTTTTGAAATGATTCTGGTTGTAACCTGCATGGAAAACTGTCGCAGGTAGTTTATTCCACAGCGATGCTGTTCTCCTCTCATGAATTCTGATATAATGAGGGTCTTGGTGGCTCTATTTTGACAGTAAATTGCTGGTTACCGTCTGTATGACGTGTTCGCCTAGTAGGTGCTACTCCGGGGGGATTATACGTGCCAACTCTTCAGAGCATTTTCCGTGATAATACCTGTAGAAGAGAGATAGATCGCCCACAGTTCTTCGATGTACGAGACTATCCAAGCTACGGGTAAGTACGGGGTCATTGATCAGCTTGATAGCGCGTTTCTGCACGGTGTTCAAAAGCATTAAGGTATGTTTGGGTGCCGCACTCCATATAGGTGAGCAGTACTCCATAGTTGGTCGAATCTGGGCTTTGTAGAGTTTCAGCAGTTGGCTTGGTGTATACAGATGTCTTGTACGAAATATCACCCCAAGTTTTTGGGACGCCCTTTTAGCTATATCTGCCACGTGTCTCTGCAGTGACTCCTAAGATATTCAACTGGCTCTGCAATGTGACAGTACTTCAAGATAGCATGATGTTTGGCTCACCGGTGCTGGTCTTTTTTGAAAACAAGTCTGATTGGGCTTTCTGCGTGTTGAACTGTACAAGGTTTTTGTTGCCCCAGTCCTCTATTATCTCCAGGTCGCTATTTATCTGCGATAATTGAGTTACTCTAAGATAATGGAATTCACGTGCGGAAAAACATGTGGGTGGTATGAGTGAGGAGACTACATTGCCATCATCTGCAAAGCAATAAAGTGGATTTACTGTTTGATCTATGAGGTCATTTATGTAAATCAGAAAAAGTGTTGGCGAAAGGATTGCTCCCTGTGGCACACAACTTTCAAACCAAGTGCAAAGTTTCGGCGTCAATCCCATTGCTTTAAGCTTGTTAAGCAGATTTTTATGCCAGACTTTATGGAATGCTTTAATTATATCTAAGGCAATTGTTCTTGTTTCACCCTGCAACTCAATCGCTTTTTGCCATAAGTGAGTGACGCATGTAAGTAAATTGCCAGTTGACCTATATTTTCGAAATCCGTATTGCTTGTCGTTGAAAATTTTGTACTTTTCCAAGCACTTGGTTAGGTGATTGTTCACAACTCTTTCCATTACTTTTGATATCACCGGAAGTAGAGAAATTGGTCTATAGATTAACGGATCTGTCTTTTTTCCTTTCTTTGGAATGGGTTGTATTGCGGCAGACTTGCCTGTAAGATAAATTGAATAATTTAGCAAAAGTTGGGATGACTTCGTTAGAACAATTTTTGAGTACTATCACGGGAATGCCATCTAGACCCATTGCTTTGTTTGTATCCAACTTTTTAAAGGTATGTATGTCTGCATGTTATGCGATAATATGAGGTTTTCATAAAAAATAGTGTTCGAAACTGCAAGGAGTTGGTCAACAAAATCCATTAATGCTAATGAATGAATGAGTTTTTTGACAAGTAAAAAAATGAAAAAATGTTTTTAACGCAGCATTGCATTAACATGCGGTTCTTAGAATATAGTAGAACACATTTTTTTAATAGCTTCACATTTCTCAATAATTTGATTCTAATTAAAAACTTTGTATGGGCATTAATTAGCTGAGATATTTACAAAAAGCTGTTTGTGCTGATATAGCGTGGCATTACGAAAAATCTATGTTTTTGTTATATAAAACAGAGATTCCTGGAAAACCAATATGAGCTACGTTAGAATTGGTTATGATATTTTTTATAGCCCGTATAATTTCCAATCGACTAATGTATAACACAGCTATATAGCTATCTTAACACGAATGGAAGCACCATATATACTTGCATTTTTTTAAGTCAAAGAGACTGTTTTTGTTTGCAGCAATTTCTTTGTATGACCGAAGCATCCGAGGCCTAAACTAATAGGTGTACCCACAGTGGTGTACCTTATCACCAGATCCATTATCTTTCAAACGATGTGCTTAGAAGCTTATATTAATTTAGCTGTTTTTTTTTCTTTAACCTAAAAAAATGTGTAAATGCTGCTCTGAATCGTGTTAATATAGCTATCTAGCTGCGTCATACATCGATCAATTAGAAATTTTACAGGGTATAAAAATTGTCATAACCAATTTTATAGGATACCTCATTAGTTATCCAGAAATCTGTATTTTATATAACAAAAACAACAATTTTTCCTAAAGTCACAAATTATAGCTGTCCTGGACAGCTACAAATTCAAACCAGAAAGCCAAATTTTATATTTTTTTTAGGCAGTTCAATCTCTAGAAGATTGGTCTGTACGAGTTTTTTCAAAAACTTACGGTTTTTGAGAAAAAAATATTTAATTTAAAAAATCAATTTACTTTTAAAAAGCTACCCCTAATTTGATACCCTGTAGGGGTGTTATCTTTCGGACCATACAGATATTCAATACACCAGATTAAAGCTCTAGTCCCGTACTTTTGAATGCGCCTACTAGGCTTGTTTTTTGCCTACATTTAAAAAAATAATTAAAAAATCACGTTCTTAGACCTAATTTGGGGGTTGGTAACACCCTATGAAAAGAAGGTGCTAACCCGAGTTTTTATTGTTTGGTTTTTATTGTTTGAAAAAATACCTCCACCCTCTTTAAGGGGATGCAGAGTGGTTCTGCACCATATGCCAGATCTCCACCACAAAAACTCGTATTAAAAAAAAATGTTAATGTATCACACAATATGGTATCACAAATAAGTAAGCAACAAATCATTTCAGAACTGACTATAATATCGTTTTTCTATTTTAACAGACATACCATGGTTCAAGGACCCAACGAGTTTGAAAAGAGAATAACATTTGCACTGGTGCTTACGTAATGTAATTTGTAGTCCTTCACCTCGCCTGCGGCACGAGCCGCCACTCTTTGTGGGAGTGTAATTTTGATTGCGCCCCTGCGCATTATTTTAACTAAAAGCCTTTTGGTAAAGGTTGGTGTTTGTAAGGGGGGGGGGGTTAAACTAGCAATATAAAATTAATAATTTGGACCACTACTATTAGAGAAACGTGGTTTTCTTAAGGGGGGGGGGGGGGTTTGAATACTACAGATGGAAAATGCGAGTTTCAATTAAATATTATGTTTGCAAAAAAAAGTTGTAATAAGGTCAGAGTCAAAAACTACAAAAAAACATGACGCCAGTAGGTACGTACAGCCATCCAAAGCTGTTAGCTTTGTTTCTGACTACAACATAAAAGGGAATTTAAAATGAATAAAAAAATAGGGAATGGTCTGGTTGAACTGTGACAAATTGTGTTTCTTCCTTCTAAACCGATAAACGTTTTCGTCCCGCCATGCCATGGACTTAGGTTCACTGTCGTTTTACTCGTTGAACGAATAAATAGATTTTACCTCTTTTTTCATTCATTTTGAATTACCCTTGTAGTCAGTTTGATTACTGTAGTCAGGCAAGCCACGCTGAGGCTGGAAAGGCCTTTTTCCGAAACACCGGTGTTCGTGGTTGACTTTACCCCTCTGAACTCATTGTTTTCGGTTCTGAACCGACGCCAACGCCGCCGTGGAGACGGTGATAGCATGGTCTGGTTGAACTGTGACGAAATGTCTTTCATCCTTATAGACCGGTGAACGTGTTCGTCCCACCATGGACTTCCTTGGTTCCCTGTCGTTTCACTCCTTGAATCAATAATTAGATTTCACCTATTTTTTCATTTATTTTAAATTATGTATATTTTTTTTTATTATTTTCAAGAAAAATGCTAATTTTGTTTAATGCTGCCAGTTATTTTTTGATTTATTTGAATTTTTGGGACAAACCTAACCTTAAATTTTGTTTTGATATTTTTGGGCTCTTTAGCCAAACCTTTAAAAAAGAAACTCCTTGTTTGGGGAAATTCCGATCAGGAGATCATTTTTCTCTTTATTGAAAGTTATTTCCTTTTTTGAACACTTGATCATTTTGCTAAATTCATGCGCGCTTTGCACACGCTGTGAGTTTGAAGCGCCCCCCTGTATTTGACAGGGGAATGAAGAACTACTTCCGAAAAGACACTGAAAGAAGTCACACGTGTTTTAAGATTTAGACCAAAATTCCAGCCACAAGAAAGTCCACGGCGCCGCGAGTGAAACTGTGGAACTGCTTTTAAATGAAAGAATGTAAGCTTCTAGCGTGTTGCCGATTTGTTTCCCTTGTTTTAGTTCAGTAAACGTCTGTTTTCTCAGACGGGGTGAATTTAACTTTGGGGCAACTTTTTTGTGAAATCTCTAGTCTTCTCCCCTTCAGGCACTCTGGCGTCTAAATTTCATGTTTTTTATTGTAAAATAAAATCATCAGATAAAATTTTTTATTGCATATAAGATTTTTTTTAAATATGAATTCGGACAAAAGTTGAGTTGAGTTGAAGGCCTTAAATTAAACGCGTACTAATATTTTTAGACATTAACATTTTTCCGGTATTTATGTACACATTTTCAGTATTTTAAAATTTTACCAAACTTTCCGTTTTAAGCACTAGTTTTACCCAAACAGTTTTAACGCAAAAAATATTATCGAATCAAAGAAGTGTAGTAAAAATATATACAAAATATTTTTACCAGGTATTTTAGTGTTTTAAAGATAAAAATAAATTACTACTTAAAAAAAGTCAAGAATTTTAACGAAAAATTTTAAGTAAAGCGGAAAGTTTTTAAATTAACAAGGAAATAAATGGATTCATGACGGATCTGATACCTTCCTAGCTAGCCTATTAGCACACTTCAAGTGAAGCCATGATAATAATATATCAGCCTTAAAAACTCTATATTGATACGAAGTTTTTAATTGTCAATAAACTGTCATTAGCATTAATGGAATCTAACCAAAATCTAATCAGTTCGTAAGATCATCGAGCGCTATTTTAACTGAAAATTTTGTAAAAATCGGTTTAGCGATTTAGGCGCCATCGTGTTATGGACAGAAATACAGACACACAGACAGAAAATCACGACGATATTGCTCGGATAGGTCAAAATACGGCCAATAACACATTTTCAATGATATCTCAAAAAAAAATTCGTCGAAAATAATACCATTTCTAGCCAATGCTACGCCGGCTAGGAAGGTAAAAATGGATGAGATGGGAACGGATTATATGCAAATAGTTTTGTAAACTCTGTTACCTATATGTTAAATGGTTTTTAATTTATAGCAAGGAATAGTTGGAGAGGCCATTCTAGTTCACATATCTCTACACTAAACGTCGCGTCGATTCAGCATTTAGTGGGATAGACCATTGCAATAAAAATTTTTAGAAAAATAATTTCAGCCTTATAAGAATATTAAGCACTAATTTTCCCGAAAATATTAAGAAACTCGGCCTTGCGGTGTCAAAGTTTTCATTGTACGGATAGACCAACAGATGCATAGAACCCGTCATGATGTTATCTGCATTACGACGGTAATGTAAATTTTTGGATTTAACATTTATTTTTAAAAGGGTTAAATATAATTAAATTTTTTACTTCAGGACAAGGCAGTTTTAAAGAGTCATTGCTGAAACCTTAATTCTTATCGACCTAATCTCAGACATTAATTTAAGTTAAGATGGGGCTAATTCCGATGTAATCCATTTACTTGATCCGCAAGACTAGCAACAAGATCAAATTAATTGAAACTCATCAATCCAATTGAAATTTTAAGACTGGATAAAAGGTTGAGCTTATACTATATACCTACTAAACTTAAGTAAATAAGATCTCTAAAGGAGAGTTTTCCCATATTAATTATATTATTTCATTATAAACAAGCCATAGAAAAATAACACAAATCGTAATTTATACTGCACCTGCACTTCCAAATTTTACTTAACAAAATATAAAAATTTGATAATTTTTTAATTTAATTAATAATTACCCCAAAAGGAATTCACTAAAGACTTGAATACTATCTAGTAATTACTACCCGGTATGTATGTGTTTGTATTCGTGTTCAAACCAGGATGTGGCGAATGGCGGATGCGCTATGATCTCTATGTAGTTACTTCGAATCTAATTAATTGCTTTACTGGAACCAAATTCTATGCACTGTAGATGTTATGTCGCATTCTAATTACGAAATATAGAAAGGGAGGACGACATGTCCCAATAGAGTTTTACGGTACATGTAATCTGGGCCGGTTGTGCTCTTATACAGAAAGTAGTCTAATATGCCCCCTGCGTCCACGGTTAGAATTGCATGTTACGGCACCTCAAGTGCACTTTAAATTCGTGCGCTTGCACAACTTGGCATTATCGGTCGGGTGGTTTGTTTTGATTTCGACGATTTTGTAGTTACGAGAATGATCGAAATTTCTAATTCTGATAGCATTAGCATGCAATTTTTAAAGACAATTAAATTTTCATCTTTACCATTCGAAGAGAAAATAAAAATCAAAAGTGTCGGTCATCCCAAATCAAATTTAATAATTGCGAATGTAACTAAATGCAAAAATCGTGAATATAAGCGAACTTTTAAATTAGACATTTTTGAGAAAACTGACTGGTTATGCGGGTGTGATGTTAGCAATAGCCTTTACTGTTTTTCTTGTTTGTTGTTTGAAACCTGTGAAGCATCAGAATGGACAAGATCTGGGTTAAACATTACATAAAGAAAGTACATTTATCGGAAAAAATTAAAAAGCATCAACATTTCAAAGAACTGGTTATTGAAAAATTTATTTGTGTTTGTTAAAGATAGAAACTAGGTATGATACATTTATTATTTATATATTAAGACAATATTAATAGGCACCTAACTAATATCTAATTAAATATCTCATTTTTTAATTATTTGCTTTAAATTATATGATATGATCTCGATGGCCTAAAAAGTTGAGCGTGGCACTCAAAAAAAATTTTCGCATGCTGCAATTTTTTAAATTTTTCTTATTTTTTTTGAACACTTTAAAGTGGAAATGGAATTTTAAAATTTTGTTTCTATAGAGCTATAATTTTACCAATTTTTGCCAAAATAACAATATTTTTGCAAAAATAACAATATTTTTGCAAAAATAAAAAATACAATATTTCAAAAAATAAATATTTTAAATTATATTTGGTATTTTAAGGTTATGTGACAAACCTACTTTTACAAAAGTTTTAGATATTTTTATGGCACTTTATTTTTCTGGAATGTCAACTTTGGCCGAAAATCGCAATAATAAAATTTACTGCCCCTTTTTACCCCCCAAATCAAACTCGCAATGACCCTGGTCACGCATTAATTTTTTTAACTTTGTTTTAAGTACCTTTACAATGTTCAATAGTCAAAATTCTGTTAATAATTTTTTTGTCAAAGTGACTGGTCTAATAACCAAGGGTCCTATAAGCAAGCCTTAGGAACCGAAACTAGTAAGACCACCGTTAAAAAAGTTAAGGCGAAAATTTATTTTGCAGTACTTTTGGCCATGCAGATTGCTTAACCTTCCAGGGGCGGCTAGTGCATAAAGGCTGCAGAGCTGCAGAACCCCCAAAATTTGCACATTATTTGACTATTTTTCAGCCGCTGCTATTTTTCTAATATAATTATTTTATTTCTAAAATTATTGGAATAGCAGTATATTTTCGGTCCGGTGTTGGTATAGTAGGCCTTTAAATCGCGTACGTGTGTTGAGTATACGCCGCGAGCCGTCGCCGAAGGCCGCATTTCACAGTCGGTCAAATGAAGTTATTGGCATTGTTGCGCTGCTAAATTGCAACACAACGTAGCTGGGCGGCTAACGAGATCTGTGCTCGGCTGGGAACCCCTTCCTTCGCCCCGCACCGCACTTGCTCATGGGTTTAGATAGCGAAATCTAGGCAAAAATAGAGCTGCAAAACTTGCAGTTCCAGTACAATTCCGGGCGGGCGGGCTCAGCGTTGCGTGTTTGCGGGCGCATTTATTTATTTAGAAGACGCCAAACGCATGAGCGTGAGGTTATGGTCGTGTTTGTTGTTAGTTTTTGTATAATTGTGTCTCAATGAATGTGGTGGATCTCTCTTTACTTATGAAGCAAAATTAAAACTGAAAGAAGAAGGACGGCCATTGCCCGATATTTTAATAGAAAAGTGTGGTTCAAGCCGGGGAAAACCGTATAAAAGGATTTTTACCAGAAACGACTGGATATGCAGATGCAATAAAAATAATTCTCTTTTTTGTTTTCCGTGCCTTTTGTTTGGTGGAGATAAATCTTGAACCGTCCTTGGTGTAACCGATTTAGTACATCTTAGCGAAAAAATCAAACGCCATGAAACATGTGATCTGGAGACTGTATAAAATAGCATTTTTTTATACCCTATCGGCAGAACTTACAAACTTTACTGTCACGAGCCGCCACTGTAACCTTCCGTTAGTCTATTGGGTAAAACTCATGATATTGATCTGGTGGGGTCTAGAGGATAATTTTTTTCAAAACATTTTAATGTTTACAAACCTTATAATTTAAATATTTATTTAAAAAAAAAAACAATAATACATCAAACAGGTTTTTGTGCCGAATCGGGTAAAGAGAAGTTTTTGAATGAACTCCTGAGAACACTGCTTGGTCAATGTGAGACACTTGTGACGTTAACCAGACAGTTTTGTCTCTCATCCTATGTCTATAGAGAGAAAATCCTCGGAAGAAGCGCTATCTACCGAGATACAAAAGAAACTAGAAGAAAGCAGGCGGTTATAAAGTTATATAAACTAAAGTTTTTGTTTCTCTCATATTTTACCGTGAGTAGCTCGAAGCCTAACCTCACGGGGGTTCAAGATCTAATGGACACCTAATAAATGTTGACAGTGAACTGTTTCATCCTTATGGGACACCTGAGAACACTTTTTGGTCAATGTGAAGTTAATCAGACAGTTTTGTCTCTCATCCTATGTCTATAGTGAGAAAACCCTCGCAAGAAGCGCTATCTACCGAGATACAAGAGAAACTAGAACAAGAGCAGGCGAGTATAAACTATGAAAATATCGATTTCAAAGAGAAAGAAACCTAAAAAAGACTGTAGCGTAATTAGTTTGTGGAAGTGCAAGAAATTAAAGCGCTTGCTAGTTGAAAATAGCGCGTTGCATGGGCGATGGCGAACTGGAGTTTAAAAGAAAGAATCACCAACAGAAGATTCTTGGCGCGCGGAGACGGTAAACTATACAAGCGTGGTGGGAGAAGAGATTCTTTAAGGCTTGGGGTCAAATAGACCCCGCTAGACTAACGGAAGCTTAAGGGGGCATGGTGCCAATGGCTCCCCGTTATAACCGCCGGTGCTTGCGACATGCGACAACCCTATATTTTTGCTAAATTCGGCGACTTTACACCAATGATTACACAACCCCTGTAGATATGCAACCCAACAAACTTAATAACAGCGGCGGACAGATGGCTCGGCCGTATATTTATGTGGTTTTAATGATGGCTCGGCAGAGCCATCTGTCCGCTGCTATTATTAAGTTTGTTGGGTTGCATGGTTGTGTAAACATTGCTTACTCTGATAAATCCGACCATCACGCTGCATTGGGCTGTCACCTATGTTACCAAACGTTTAGCCAGAGTAACAACATTCTTGGCTGCTATAGCCATTTATAAGGGCGACATTTTTACGACCGAGTAAGTTATATATTGAGTAAACCATATATATGATTTTCGAGTAATGGTCGTTAAACAAAGCTGTTCGCCGAACTGACAAAGGCAGTAATTCCAGGGTAGGTAATTCCTTTTTGCTTTTGAACTTCGCAATGCAAATAGAGCGAGGGAGAAACTGGCTAGACAATAGAAATTATTTTAATTTAGATTGGACCACGAAGGTTTTTCTAAAGCAGAGATAAACCAGTGAATTAGAAACTTTCAAAGAGCCAGGCTATATAAATCATTGCTCACTGTTATAGTCAGGGGACATATCGTCTTTTGTGGGCCTTTTGATGAAGATTTTACAACACCTGTTTTAATGGATTACTAATGTCCACCAAAACTGCCTGACCTGTTAATCCGAATACCCAATATTATCTCAGTCAAAAAGTAAAGTAAGGGTGTTAAAAAAATTTATTCAAGTCTGAACGGTTCATGCTACAGTAATGAAACTTGGCATGTACATCGGCTTTCACATACTTAAAGTTATATAATTTGCCCTTAGGGGGCGCAGGGGGGCACAATATATCTTCTTAACTATTGTACCTGCATAACTGTGTCTTATCAAATTGGTAGCCCATACAATCACCCACAGATCTGCTATATAAAAAAAATCGAAGTTGTTTACGAGGCCCCCTAGGTAGGGGCAAAAAATTTTGTAATTTAAAATAAAAAAAGCATATTTGACTTATACTGTGCCCTATGTCAATAAATTTTGCACCAAACGGTTGCGGTTGACTACTTCTTCATTTAATATACTTTATACTTTGCCCCCAGCTCCTAGGGGCTGTAAGATAATTTTTTGTCACAGGCAATAGATAATTACAAGTCCAATATAAATTGCCTCCAAAATTAGCTTTTTTAAATTTGCAACGATTTCATTTCACAAAATTGCTTGAGTCCCTAGAGATAAAATTTATTGTATTTTGTGATATGTAAGCGACCCAATAAATTATATTGAATGAGTGATGGGGTCAAAAGAATATGTTGGCCCCTTACAGCCCCTAGGGGCCGGGGGCAAAGTATTAAGTATATAAAATTAAGAAGAGGTCAACCACAACCGATTGGTGCAAATTTGCTGAGATAGGGTAGAGTATAATTAACCTTTTTTTATTGTAAATTCCAAAAAATTTTGCCCTACTTAGGGGGGGGGGGGCTTATTAACAGTTTCGATTTTTTTTATATAGCAGACCTGTGGCTAATTATTTAAGCTACCAAATCCGTAAGATATAGAAGTACAGATGTAATAAGTTAGAAGATATAAGGCATAATGTAAAAACACATTTTGCCCCCTAGGGGCGAAAATATATAAATTTTTTCGACAGCCAAAGAATAAGTGCGTGAAGGTTAATGTGCGTGCCAAGTATCATTACTGAAGCTTAAACCGTTCACAATTAAAAATATATTTTGACATACAGGTGTTGTAAAATCTTCTTGAAAAAGCCAACGGAGGCCAAATTATGACGCGATGGCCCCTGACTATTGGATAGCGGGTAGCAATAATTATAGTAAAGTTCTTTTTGAAATTTTATTTATACAGACAATGTGTGGCGAAAAGGCAAAGGTATTTTTTAATTACATTCCCCATATAATTCTAAATACTTGTACCAAATTAAAATTAATTTAATATTATATCGATGGCCTAACTGCAATTTATATTTAACATTTTGATGATTTTTAGATAATTTCATGGTGTATAATAATATAGAACGTATCTATATGCGCGGGAAACCAGAAATATAGCCAATATTTGTTTTTTGTACCTCATAACCCTATATGAACCTCATAACCCTAATGAACTTAACCCGGGAACGGTTGCGTTATTAGAAAAAATCTTTACATTTTATAATTATCCTCAATATTTCTCACAAAAATTTTGTTCAATATTCCTCGAGGCCTGTAGTAGTAATGCGTAGGTGTAGGGGCGTTCAGTTTGGTGTCGTCCGCGGTGAGTAAGTGATGATTGCTAGATTAAATCTAACACGGGACCATTTACGTTATAATATATGTTATTTAAAAAAAATTCTAACGACACGACCAAATCCGCCAGCGAAATAATTATTGTGAAGTGAGTTGTGTTATTAGCTCACACATATACTATACTATAGTAGTGTGAGCTATGGTGATCCTAATTTTTTCGAGAAAAAAAAAGTTGCTCCGATTTCAAAATTTTTTATATATCTTTGCATTTCAGATGATTTTGAAACTTTTTTGTTGCGCCGTCTGTCTGTCTGTCTGTCTGTATGTCTGTCTGTCTGTCTGTCTGTGTGTGTCTGTATGTCTGTCTGTAACGACCAACGCGCATAACTCAAAAACCGCTTGGCGGATTTTAATGAAATTTGGTACCTGGGCTGGGTCTTGGGTCGAGATGGTCCCATTTAAAAATGAACAAAATCCACCGAACACAAACCAAATAAAAGGGTGGGGATAGATTTCAAAAATTAGAGTTTATGTGAAAATATGGCGTGTGTGATATCAAACGAAAGGTAATTGAGTCTGGAGTTAAACAAAATACATTTTAATTTATTTAAAAAAAAGGGTGGGGGTATATTTCAAAAATTAGAGTTTAAGTGAAAATATGGCGTGTGTGATATCAAACGAAAGGTAATTAAGTCCGGAGTTCAACAAAATACATTTTAGTTTTTGTTTTTTTTAAGGGTGGGGGTGGATTTCAAAAATTTGAGTTTAAGTCAAAACATGGCTTGTGTGGTATCAAACAAAAGGTCATTTAGTCTGCAGTTGAATAAAATATATTTCAGTTTTTAGTTATATAGTATTCGTTCGATCGCAGTTCAGTACGGTTATATTGCATCGTACCTGCATGATAGTGCTAACGAGGTCAAAGTCGGAGTTTGTTTTGTTTACAAAAAACATCGCGCGCGAGATACCTGTGTTGAGAATCTATATACAATGTGTATTATAAATAATATATCATGTTTAAAAGCAAAAAAAGTGTACCATCACCTGTGAAACTTGTTTTAAAAATTAGCGAAAAGCCCAAACAAAATCAAGAAAAAATGGATAATGCCGAATTATTTCAGGATAGCCATGCTAGAACACAAAATGAAGAAGTTTTATATAGCGAATGGAAAAAATCCCAAAACGAAAAAAATTCACTTAGTGTACAAGTGGATTATCTTCGAAGTCAACTGGAAAGTATGCAAAGAAAATTTGCAGATTTAGAGACAAAAGTCACTAAAAAAGAAGAGTCTGACATGGACTACATTACTGATGAGGACGATCTGGCAAGAGAAACTGAGTGGATCAGACAAAAAGGAAAAGGTTGGAAAAAACGTCGAATGGATACTTCACTCTCACCACCACAACAAAGCTCGGGCACTGGAGAGCCCTCCAATAAAACACAAAATGAAGAACCCCCAACTAAGGTTAAAAAAGCTCCATTACCTCCACCGATTATGGTAAATGGCGTAAATAATTTTAATGATATTTATGAAAAGTTAAATATCATACAAGGAGTTAAAATAAAAGTTTTAAATAACGAAAATATTAAAATAAATGTACAAGACGCAGACAGCTATCGGCTGGTTACTAAAATGCTTAATGAAATAAAGCATCAATGGCACTCATACGAAAACAAACAAATAAGGCCAATTAGAGTAATAGCGAATAGGCTACACTTCTCATGTGACCCACAAAAAATTGTAGCTGATCTACAAAAAAAAGGTTTTAAGGCACTGGAGGCCAGCAACAAACTTAAATGGAGAACAAGACAACCTCTTAACATGTTTATGCTCACATTCAGCCACGATGAAGATATCAACAAAATTTTTGAAATTTCCAGTATCCTTGGGATTGAAGTGGAAATAAAAGCACTAAAAACCTCAAAGTTAGTCCCTCAATGCAAAAGATGCCAATCTTATGGACACACGCAAAAATATTGCGCTAAAGAACCACGTTGCGTAAAATGCACGGGGAAACATCTTACTGTAGAATGCCCCAAACCAAAAGAATCTGAGCCAAAATGCATCCACTGTGGAGGCAAGCATCCTGCTAACTACAGAGGATGCCTTGTTGCTAAGGAAATACAAAAATTGAAAAATAAACCTAAGAAACCGAATCTCATACCAAACGTGAGTACAAATAGACAAAACCAACAGACAAGAAACACAGTCACACAAAACTCTGTGACAAGGACATACAGCCAAGTAGCAGCAACAGCTACTATACCTGATATTAATATCAGTAGTCAAAATACTATGGAACAAACACTACAATTAATTTTGGAGAAATTGAACAAACTTGATGAGCGATTAACTAAACTAGAAAGTAGCAATAACGGAGCTACCAATATGCCTCAAAATGGTCAGTAATCTTAGAAT
The DNA here is from genome assembly GCA_963576565.1 of Aspidapion aeneum. Taxonomy (NCBI): domain Eukaryota; kingdom Metazoa; phylum Arthropoda; class Insecta; order Coleoptera; family Brentidae; genus Aspidapion; species Aspidapion aeneum. The sequence continues at coordinate 83,945,886 of OY755044.1, read as the reverse complement.
CCTAGCTTGGAATGCCAATGGTCTCTTGCAACATCAGCAAGACTTGCAAGTTATTCTAGACATAGAAAAAATTGACGTCTGTCTTGTGTCAGAAACGCATTTCACTAACCAGTCTCACATTAAATTTAAAGGTTATAAAGTGTATCATACAACTCACCCTAGCAATACTGCACATGGGGGAAGTGCTGTAATAATTAAAGAAAATATATCACACTATGAGGAGATGGGATATAAAACCATAGAGATTCAAGCTACATTAGTAAGTGTAAAAACCAAAACATATACATTAGTCATAAGTGCTGTCTATATACCACCAAGGCACTTACTAAAGAAAAATCAATATCTTAATTTTCTCAGAAAATTAGGAAACCGTTTTATAATTGGAGGTGACTTTAATGCAAAAAATACCTACTGGGGATCTAGACTGACGAACTCTAAAGGAAAATAACTTTTGCAAGCTATTAGTGAATATCAATGTGAGCCGATATCAACTGGTAAGCCCACATACTATCCAACAGATCCAGGAAAAATTCCAGATCTAATTGATTTTTTTATAGTAAAAAATATATCTTTAAGTTTTGTAGATATAGAAGAAAGTTTTGATTTACACTCAGATCATTCACCTATTATTCTAACTCTTAGTAAAAACATAATAAAGAAAGAAGCAAATATCTCACTAGTTAATAAACTGACTGACTGGATTAGTTTTAAACAAAGTCTGTCAGAAAAAATAAACCTATCAGTACCATTGCAAACGCCAGAACAAATCGATAAAGAAGTTGATTATTTTGTTACAAATATTCAACAAGCAGCTTGGGAAAACAGTCCAAAACCAAAGAGAATTTTTAAGGGAAAAAACTATCCAAAGGAAATTAGAGACCTTATATTGGAAAAAAGGAAACTAAGAAGAAAGTGGCAACAAAGCCGTGATCCTCGGGACAAAACAAATCTCAACAACATGACGCAGCGCATTAGGCGAGAAATTCTAGTAATAAAAAATGAATCTATTAACCATTTTCTTAATGAGCTTACAGATGATAAAAATACCGACTATTCCCTTTGGAAAGCAACCAAAGATTTTAAAAGACCAATTATCCAAATTCCACCCATACGAAAATCTAACAACCAGTGGGCAAGGAGTAACGAAGAAAAAGCAGATATTTTTGCAAGTCATTTAGAAAAAACATTTCAGCCCCACGAAGCACCAGATGAACACTTTCATTTAAATGAACCCCATCAAATCGAGGACCATATTAAGCTTACATCACCAAAAGAAATATTAACAGAAATCAAAAATATTAATTCGAAAAAAGCCCCAGGGTATGATCTTATTAACGGGGTAGTCATAAAACAACTCCCCAGAAAAGCTATCGTAAAACTATGCAACCTAATTAATGCGTCTTTTAGGCTTAGGTACGTACCTAAACTGTGGAAAGTTGCAGAAGTTATCATGATTCCAAAACCGGGAAAACCACTCCATGACGTGTCATCTTACAGGCCAATATCTTTGCTGCCAATTATATCCAAGCTCTATGAAAAATTATTGCTTAAAAGAATAAAACCCATCATAGAAAGACAAGAAATTATTCCATCTCATCAATTTGGTTTTCGAGACAAGCATTCCACGATAGATCAAGTACACAGAATTACTAATATAATAGAAAAAGCACTAGAAGAGGGAAAAGTTTGTTCTGCAGTTTTTCTAGATGTAGCACAAGCATTTGACAAAGTGTGGCATGAAGGCCTTAATTTTAAACTAAAAAGGTTTCTGCCAAAACAGTATTCGGATATTTTGGAATCATACATATCTGATAGACATTTTAGAGTAAAACAGGAAGACTCATACTCAAATTTAAGAGAAATTCAAGCAGGCGTGCCCCAGGGTAGCGTACTAGGCCCTTATCTATACTTATTATTCACTTGTGATATCCCAAAGCCAGAAAATTGTCACTTAGCAACATTTGCCGATGATACTGGTTTATTGACGGTAGAAAAATCTATTGAAAAATGCATAGAGAAACTTCAGGATGCAGTCACCCAAATTCACAGTTGGAGCACAAAGTGGCGAATAAAATTAAATGAAACCAAATCAATTCATGTTGATTTTACAAACAAAAATATAAATCACATACAAATAACAATTAACAACATTCCAGTACCATATTCGAATCAGGCAAAATATCTAGGTATGACACTTGATACCAAATTGCGCTGGAAAGCACATGTTAAGAAAAAAAAAGAAGAACTTGAGATAAGGTATAGAAAAATGAACTGGCTAATTGGAAGGAAGTCCAATTTAACAATTCATAATAAGTTACTGCTTTATAGACAAATACTGAAACCAGTATGGACATATGGTATTCAACTATGGGGTTGTGCTAAAGAGAGTAACATTCTAGTTGTACAGAGATTTCAAAATAAAGTATTAAGAAACATTGTGAATGCACCTTGGTACGTTCGAAATAGTGACCTTCATCGAGATCTAAAAATCGAAACTGTAGCAGAGACTATAAAATAGTACGCAAAAAGCCATGAAGATAGACTCCATCGGCATGTGAATGTGGAAGCAATTCAGCTTCTAGACAATACTATGCTAGTTCGACGACTAAAAAGAGTGAAGCCGTTTGAGCTAGTAAACTAAGTGAATTACACATAAAACAAAATAATGCTATAAACACAACACAATTGTGAGTTACAGACTAAACAAAGCGGGGAGAACTGTTGAGTGAACCCTAAGTTTAAATCTGACTTTTCTAGTAAATTAAGTTAAAACAAAATTGCTAATTAGTCTTACTGACTAGATTGTAATAAAAAAAAACACAGTGTGTTTGACAAATAAAAAAAAAAAAGTTTTTAGTTATATTATCTCACACGTACACTATAACTATAGTACCTAGTGTGAGCTTAGGGGGCCATATATTGGCAGAGTATTTTTTTATTATATCACTATTTACTTTATTTCCAGAGCAAAATCAAGGTTATGAGTATTTTTCTTGTATGTATGTATGTATAGTACAGGGTGTCTCATTATATTTGTCCCACTCTTTTAGACCATTAATAATTGATATAGGAATATACAAGAAATTGTGTTTGAATTCGCGAAATTTTTACTTTTAAATTGCATCTTGACTTTATTCCTGATGCTTACAATATTTGACAGGCGCTCAAATTTATAGTTTTTGTAAATTGGATGCTCTTATATTTTTTAATTAATAGATTAGCCTTGGAACATATTTTCCAAAAATACCCGATATGCCGTAGTTTAGTGCCATAGTTTCTGAGATTTTGCAGTACTGCTCTTGTGTTAATTTTAGTATCCTTATTCCAAATTATGTTAGTCCCCATGTAGCAACAGTGACAATGATTGTCGTTACCGGTTATCATTTTGAACGTCATTTAAAAAAAAATATTTATCATTGTCACTGTTTATACATGAGGACCACGGAACTGTAACATAAACTGGAATGCTAATGACGTGGAAAGAAAATGACCGCTACATGTACTTGACAGTTGGTGGAGGGTAAATGGGTTGGTATTGCCAAAATATCCCCAAATCGGCACCAACCTTTAGAAATTCCCCAAAAGGAAACATGGGACTGTTTAAAAATTATGTAAGAAAGATAGTCAGATTGAGGCGGTAAATCATTCATACAAAAATGTGCCCCTAACTGAATAACAAAATGGCAAACCTGGGAGGTGTTATCGTGTTGGCTGTTTCTTAGCACTTTTGAAGACAACTTTAGTAACTAATATCCACTGTTCATATTTTATCGAATTATATTTTATCGAATATCAAAATCTCGAACTCTTTATAATGAAAATTAAAATTTAAAGTTATTAAAATGTCGAATATCTAAAATATGGAAAATTAAAGTATTTAAAATCAAAATAGCAAAATTACAAAATATTGAAAATCGAAATATTGAAACTACCACAACTACCCAACCAACCTAAATAAATAACATAACCAACCAACCTCACCAGCCAATTTAATCAAATCAACCAAACGAATTTTGAATATATTTAATCAGCTTTTAATTTTGCGATATTTTATTAGATATTTTAGTTTCGAGATTTTGATTATATGAGATTTTTATTATTCAAGATTTTAATTTTCGATAAAATGTATTTTAATATTATAAATATTACCCAGTTTTAAGAAATGTGTACACTGAAGAGTATACTGTCGTCCTTAGTAAGACCCACCTATCTACGTTTGCACTTATTTCGAGAAAAGCGAGTTTAAAGTTTAAATGCTTGCTAAGGGTACATAGTAATATATTTTTTTTGTTTTTCAAAATAAAATACTTCCGAACAAAAATTTGGGTATTTTTCTTAAACAACAGATGAAAATAACCTTTTTAAAGCCATTTTCGGGCATAACTCATTTTTGATTTTTTTGCAAATAGGTGGGTCTTACTAAGGACGGCAGTATAAGCCTTAGATTTTTTTACATATTTTCCACATATTTCAGGAAAAAACACAAAAAATAGCTTAACATTCGACATCATGAGGCTTCGCCCCTCCCCCAAGAGGCCTCGGGCCCCCAAGACATATTCCTGGGTGCGCCACTGTCAAATGATATACTACTTTTTTTTCCGGAAACTGTGTTACGAATTGGAATAATCTGGTTGCGAAACAGCTATTTGAAGTGGGAAATTAATGGTACAAGAATTTTTTTTACAGATTTTGTTAGCCAGGATGCTCTATATTATTAATCCGAGTGATGTCACTCTGGCACCCTTAAACATTTTTAAAAATCCAAGATAGCAGCCATTTTAAAGTGAAAAAATTAAATAAAAAAATATCTAAATCAAGCATAGATGTGTGTGGTACAATAGAGAATTATTAAAATAAATCAGGCTATAATAGTGCCAGGCACAATTTTGACACCTTCACATTCTAATATCAGCTGTGATCTTTCAAACCGGAATAAATAGTGCCTTCTCTTATTAATTGAAAATAAACGACGAAAGTTTTAAATTCGACTTTGGTATGTCAATTTTGAAGGATCAACTGTCAGTTTTCAATGTGAATGTGTCAAAATAGTGCCTGGCACAATTATAGCCTGGCTGTATTTCAATAATTCTCCATTATTTCAGTCGGCCTTTGGTCGCCAGAATTGAAATTCGACACTATTTTTTCTGGGGGGTACCCCAACGGAGGGAGAATCATTTTATGAAAAAAATCGACCTGTTAACATAGGCAAGCGATACACCGATTCTAGGGTATTTGGGTCCGCTGAATTCAGTTAAGAGGAGTAATTTAAAGAAACAGGTGATAGCCGGGAATTTATGGTATTACGGTAGAACTGTTTATGTGGAGATTTAGCGAACAAACTTTAATTAAGTTATTTTTGATTTTGAAAGCTTTGCTTAACCCTATTTCAAAGCTTACCAGTGACTTCTGGCCATCAGCCACCATTTTGAAATATTCAACATGGCGACCGTGGGCAAAAATTTAGAAAAGGAGCACATGCATATGATACCTTACTTATAGGGTTCTTGGTTGGGTACGCTGAATTCAAATATTATGTTAAAAAAAGATTCAGGGGTAATCTGGTTAACTGTATAAACAATAAAACTGTTTATATGGAGATTTAACCAACGAACTTTATCAAATATTTTTAGAAAGTTTGACAGCTCTGCTCAACCCTATTATAAAACTAACCAATGACTTTTGGGCATCAGCCATCAGTTTAAAATATTTAAATATTCAAGATGGTGCCGTGAAAAAAATACAAAAGAAAAGCATATGCATGCGATACATCAATTATAGGGTTTTTGGATTCGCTGAATGCAAACCTTTTGTTAAAAGTAGATTTTATATATTCCGGACGAGTGGGGGTATTTTTGGGTTAAACCGTATGCGAAGTCTTAACGAAAATACTTTAATCATGATTTTTCTTACAGATTTTGAGAGCTCTGCTCAACCCCATTAGAAAAGTAGCTAATAACTTTTGGGATTATGGCGACCGTGGGAAAAAATTCAAGAAGAAGCATATGCAGATTACTCCAAAATCTTTTTTTGACAACATATTTGGATTTAGCGAACCCAAAAACTGGCATGTGTATGACCAAAAGTCTTTGGTTAGTTTTATAATACAGTTGAGCAGAGCGGTCAAAATCTGTAAAAAACCTTTGATAAAATTTGCTCGTTGTCTCCATACAAACAGTTTTACTGTTTACCCCATAATACCCCGCACGCCTTCAGATTACTCCAAAATCTTTTTTTAACATCAAATTTGGATTCAGCGAACCCAAAAACCCTATAACTGATGTATCGCATGTGTATGCTTTCCTTTTGTTTTTTGTTCACGGTCGCCATTTTGAATATTTCAAAATGGTGGCTGATGCACAAAAGTCCTTAGTAAATTTTATAATAGAGTTAAGCAAAGCTGCCAAAATCTGCAAAAAAACTTGATTAAGGTTTGTTAGTTAAGTCTCATAAACATAGACAGTTCTATCCTAATATAATAATCCCCCCCAACCGCTTTAAATTACCCGAAATTTGTTTTAACTGCAGATTTGGATTCAGCGGACCCTCTTTTTTATATTAAACCTGATAACTATCACTATATATGTATATGTATATCCCAGTAGCAGTCCAAGAGTGAAGGCTAGAGGGCCAGGCCCCCCTTTTTCCAAAGAATTTTCCAAGAATTATTCTGGTGTATTACACACCGGAAAAAAATTTGATTTTTTCTAACCACATGTTTTAAACATCTAAACTGCCCTAATTTTTGAAAGTCTGGGACCAGTCCTGTATATCCCCTGATAAAAATCCTGACTTAACTGGAATTAGGAGAGATATTTAATAAAATTTAATAAAAAAAACACAAAACTTGTGTAAACTAATGCCTGATTTACCTTGCAACTTATTACTGATTTACCCAGCAACATAAAGCACAATGGATACATTTGGTGCTTAGTGCATCTTACCATACTAAGCAGGAAGCAAAAAGACAGTCATTATGCAAGAATAAGGTTTGTCCATTGTGCAATATGTTGGGTACAATGATAGCCCTTAATGTACTAAGCACAACAGGGATTCTGCATTAACCCAGCTTCAAAAATAACGCAACTTACCGGTGAAAGGAAAACAACGGCAAATCGATGCGACTGTAAGAAGCAGACCACAACAAAACAGTTAATCATGTATAAAAGGCAATATTTGCTATTTGCTTTGAAAAAAATAACGCAATATTTAACAAATTAAACGAACTCGACCCGGTAGAACTTCGCAAAAATAATCTCGGAATTTTTGTGTTTGTTATCATTTCTGTCAATCTATGTGCGGCAAGTAAAAAACCAAGTGAAAAATTTGACTTATTTACATGCTGATTTTAAACCAATCTCAAAAGTTTAGAACTTGAATTTTTTACATAAAATATCAAATATTACAAAATGTTATACTACATGGCAAACATGAAAGTAATAAATAATATGGAAAACATATAATTTGTGGGTTATACAGGCAATACTTAAAATTTTAAAAAAAGTTAAGTTGATTTGATTGACGTGAATACGTTCTTTTAACATCCAATCTGTCACCTACATCTAGCGGTCATAATTGTAAGATTTTCTGGGGCCAATTAGCATTCCAGTTTATGTTACAGTTCCGTGATGAGGACTAACATAGTTCGAAATAAGGATACTGACATTAACACAAAAGTGGTAATGTTATTTTTTTATCATTTAAAAAATGAGGGGCGAAACTCCATGAGGCCGTATCTTATGCTATTTTATGTTTGTATTCATGAAATATGTGGAAAATAGGTAAAAACATCTTAGCATCGAGGGGGGCCCAAGCTCCCCCCTTATATATGCCACTGCTTTCATCACTATTTACCCTACCAGTACTATTTATCTAATTTTTACCAATGATTTGTCCATTTATTAGTAGAGAAGTCGCGAATGATATAGACTAGAAAACTATTAGTTTTAAGAGTGCTTTATAGGGTTTTTAGGTTTTTAGATTTTTTTTTAGATTAGCTATATAGAGTTTGTTTTATATTTTCTAACAAATAATGTAATATAGGTATTGTTTTAACTACCAATAATGAATTTTTGCGTCTAAATTTATTCATAAGCTGAACAGAAATGTTAGTAATCTGAGTGTATCAATGTTAAAAAAAATCTCACGCCACCATATACCTAGCACGGGATAGCGCGACGGCTCCAGGGTCTGTTTTTTGCTTGCTCTGTAAAGTTGCATTTTTCCAGATACGCCATATTGCAGTTAGGCCATCGATATTCGAAGATCATCTTTATTGTGGCAGTGAGATTAAAAATGTAAATTTGTCACCTGTTATTTTAAACACTGATAATCCACTATAGATCCTAGGTGTGGGGACAGGGACAATAAGGACCACTAACGCTAAAAAGCTTGGCAGCGCTCAGGTGCTCTTGACCTTGTTCATCATCGGAGCACTAAGGTCCAATATAGTTTCAAATCTCATTCGGAGTCCATGTTTGTCGAAATAAAAAAACGATGAACGACAGCGACCTGTGGATAAGAGAATGAGAAGGAGGGGTCGAAACGAACCATAAAAAATCATTACTTACAAAAGCTAATGCTATTTTTCGAACCATACAGCTACAGGATACAGGCATACCAATAAAATGTTTAGTAGTTTTTTTTTCGAAATAAGTCTAATATACTACTTATCAAAAAAATTTGTACACCTGCAATATAAAAACCCATGATAGGTGTACAATTTTTTTTGAAAAGCAGTATATTTAATTTAACCACAAGCTATAGAATCCACTAAAAGAATGCTAAAATTGAACCTTGGAATATTAAAAACAATAGCATGCAAATTTTTGAAATAACATAAGTTAATGTGAGTAGATTTAAAATATATTTTGAATTTTTGTAGTCAAAACAAAATTGTTCCTAATACACAAATATTTTGAAACTCAAAATCAGTTTAGAATATTTTACAGTCAGCAAGCACCCTTGACTTTTAAATCTGTAATGGCCTTGAAGTATTACCAAGTGATAAATTTTGACCTAAGGCTATTCATTTACAAAGTCAAGAACGCCCCACGATATTTTGACCGCTACATACAAAACACGTTGACTTTAACTTTTGTAAATCTGTAATGCCCTTCAAGTATTGTTAGCTGATAAATTTCCATTCAATGATCAAAAACGCCCCTTAGACTGTTGGCATCTACCTAAAAAACACAATAAATGACCTTCAAGATTTGCGTTTTAAGGTCAAAAATATTATTCAGATTATTCACATCCACACATAAAACACAATAGCCCTCACAGATTCCCAAATCTTCAAATTTTAAAAATACCGCCTTACTTAGACCACTGTTACATGGTGCAGTGTTATCTTTAAAGGGTAGTAAGCAGTACAGGCTCTAACTCAAAAATAATAAAACTATTAAATTTTATTAAGAACTTAGAAGAGAAGTGTGGTGAAAAAGAAGATCCCTTTATTGACGCATCACTTAGTGATAACGAAAGAGCGGTTATGAAATAGTAGGAGATGGGGTATGACTATAGTTCCAAGTGATGTATGTACAAAGGAATGGATTTAAATATCTGGCCAAGCCACCCACATATTACAAGGGCGGATCCACGCCAACAGATCATAATTCGACAGGTGCAGAAGTAAAGCAAAACTCCTCGCTAATAACAGAAAAGCCCCTGTATCCGCGAGTTGGGTCCTATAGTATACGAAAGAAAGTTGAAGTTCGAACGGATGCCGGGCGTCATAAATTTTCCAGAAAAAGGAAAAGCAGACTCAATCGAAATGGGTGGGTTGGGTCAAAAATTACCTATGTTAAAGTTTTGCTTGCGTCTACAAGAGGGTAGGAGAAGTCGGCCCTAGCAGAATAGGTTCAGTTGTAGCTGAAGAAAAAATTAATTCTTATGGATATTGGAGGTACGTGATTGGATATAGTAAGTCTTGTAGATCGTGAGCACTTGGTAGAACATAGAGAGAGGTAAAGCCATGCTGGAAGACATTGCCTGCGTCTTGGACGAATACTTGGCAAAGACGAACGTGATGGATAACGTAAGGAGCAAGGTATCTGCAAATTCGAGGACAAAAGCTCAATGCTTTCCCTTACATTATTTAAGGCATTCAAAGAAGCAAGAAAAGAAGTGTTTAAAAAGAAAGCGTTGGGGCAAAGACTATTTGACTCTAAAGTAACCTAATATTCTGGTATTTATACGAAGAATGGACAGGCGCTGTAGTTAAGGTTGCATATAATAAGCCGATGCTCAAGGATTGGCAAAAAGCGCTTTTTCCCCACATAACATTGAACATTCACATGCTCAGTATAAACCCTTAAGCTACTTTAAAGGGTATTCTTAAAATAATATTCAGATCCTAAATATATAATTAGTATATATTTAAAAAAATATTTATTACTATGTGATAATTTTTCGTTTTAGTACATGCATAGTATATACCAAATATGAACCTGCCAAAAATATCCTTTAAATAACGTGCTAAGAATAGTCCGAAATGGAGTCGGAAAAATATCTAAATCTACTTTAAATCAAACAAGTTCAGTTGTTCTCCACTAATTTCATTATTACAGCGACATGTTTCGAGAGCATACGCTCTTATCTTCAGGTTGTACACTAGAAGAAATTAGGTCCAATAGATGCCAGGTACCTACAACAGTTTGTTTGTTTTGCTTTGCAGATGTGTTGTGCATGTTGGTTGTGTGGTAAGTGTTTAAGTTTTGATTTTCAGTTTTTCATTCGTTATACATCTTACGAATCAGGGCTTGTTGATGAAAATTTATATTTTCGATGCAAGTGCAGTGTTTTTTTATCTAACGGAGTATGGCCCTAGTGTTTTTGGAATGGAATATTTTGGTAAACTGTAGGTACCTGGCATTTATTAGACCTAATTTTCTTTTAGTGTACAGCCTGAATATGAGAGCGTATGCTCTCGAAACATGTTGTAGTAATAAAATTAGTGGAGAACGACTGAACTAGTTTGATTTGTGAATCACTTCCACACAACATGGACTATTTCTTCAATTTATAAATCTCCTTTAGTTTACAGAGTATTTCATAGATGGCTCTACATTTCAAAAAATTTATTATACACACCATATGATGAGAATCATAACCTTAACGATAGTGTCACTTGTCTCATCGAGAATTTAGTGCTCTGATGACTTAAGGATACAACACTTTATTTGTTGACAATGTCAACACACATTGGATTCCATTAGATCTTGGAACCTCGTGGGTGCAAAGCTTTTGAGTTGTCAAGTTTTAATATTTCTAAAAGAATCCGTTTGGAAAACTTAAAGTGTATTCGGTGATTGGTGCCAGGTACATGCTAAGCACATGCTTATCATCAAAATAGGGTTCACTGTAATCTTTTCTGAGCATGTGCAGGGGTAGTACGCAATGTAAATTAGTTCATTCTGAGCATGTACACATTTCCCATCAAAATATGCTATGCATATTCTAAGCATGTATAATTGCTATGTGGATATGTGTCTAGTATCAAGACCTACTGTACATCTTTTGTTAATGGTGATATAGAGAACTGCGAAAAACCGATAACTTCATTATATTCTTTGAGCTATTGGCTTTCCAAAACTGTTAAACTGACTGCCCGTGTAAGCCAGCTTTTTTTTTGTGTTCTAATAAATGAAGTATTTTGTGTATGGTGTATTTAGGCATAATTTGAATACGTCCTATAATCTACAAGAAATAAATTTTGCTAAAAGTTTGTACGTAAGTGTAAATAACCTAGTTTAAAAAGAAGGAATTTAATTAAAAAATAAACTTTTTTGGAATCTACCTCCCTGTAGTTATTAAAATCATAATTAAAAAATTTAATCTTCTTGCAAGCTGAAAGACACTTTTAGCTTAATTATTAACTTTTGCTTAAGTATATTTGCAATTTTTAGAAGCTTTGAAACCCTTTAAAGTTTCATAGCGTCTAAACAACAAAAGGGCAACAATTGGATTGGATAGTGGCATGGTTTAGAATACTAACCATTTAGTAAAAATCATTTAAATATTTTTTTACATTATTCGACTTCTGATTACGTTACACTTTCATACCAATACCGGGCACTGTGAGCCTGCATCGTATTGAAAATTAAAAACCCGTGAAAAACCGTTTTCTCTACGCTAAGAAATCTGTAAAAAATACTTATCGCATGCATGTAAAGAAATATCATTTTTAGACGCACTCTACAATAACCCGATATTCAGAATTGTTTAGTAATATAAATGTAGTGACCCTGATTGGTTCAGTGGGCGAAGTGTTCGATTGCCAATTAGAAGCTGTGTGGTTCGAATCCCATGCCTGCCACTACAAACTTGATCCTACTCTCAGCGGCGTTGCGTGGTGGGGGGGGGGGGGGGTTCGTCGCCCCCCCCCCCCCCGCCCCGAGGGTAGTGGCGCTCCATAGGTGGCCGAAGCGCCCTCAGCTTTATTAAGTCGGGCCGGCAACGGCCAATTGAGTGGGTGCCAAAGGAAACTAACGACATGAAGACTTTTTGTTTTTTTTTTGTCACAAGATTTTTCATCAGTTTTCAGAGGCGCCCTTTTTAGCTGTCGCCCCCCCCCCCCCCCGCCCTTTCGGGCACGCTACGCCGCTGCCTACTCTCCGTTTGTGAATACAGATTTACCGGAAGTAGGGGTAAAGCCTGTCTTGGGCGAAGTTTGGGCATCAACGAAGTAGGCAAAGTTGATGATGAATACAAGACCATGGTTCGGAAGTCACGTTAAGCCGGTGGTGCGTAGATGGCGCTAGCATGATAAAGACACCATAAAGAGCATCAGGCAAAATTAAATCCTCCATGAGAAAAGAAAATTGCCTACCATGGGGGTCTATATGTGTATGAATGTGAGTGTGTTGTGATTGTCCAAATCAGAAATCAGAGTGTAACAGAATATTTGGATTATTTTTACATGGTTTTATTTTTTATGAAATTTAAAAATATATCCAAATTCTGTTCCCAGACCAGACATATTTTTTATCACATTTATTTTCTAAATAGGGCTTTCTTCAAAAATATATTGCCAACAGATTTAAACATACTTGAAATTTTTAGAATCATAAATATCGTTTACAAGTGGTTATTTGTCAACCTTAATCTGTAGGGCCATTTATGTTTATTGCCTTTTGGGTTAAGTTCAACATGTGTTTAGTGACGCCTATTCATCCCTCATTAAATTAAAATTATTATATTTTCCAGACATTTTCATAAAAGTTAGTAATTTTCCAAAGAGAGTTATTTTATCAAATAGCTCTTAATTTTCTGATCAAAGTGATATATCATAGCATATACTTGAAATTAAGTTCTGCATTAAGTTAACTTTGATTTTTACATATACAAACAGGTATATTGTACTAAGTTCGTTCTATTTAACATTTCTCATAAAGCCTTTATTATGTCTGTTGCTTTATTAGGGGTAATTTTCTATATCGCGACCAGCTGTGGTCAGTTTTATACCCGTCTTCGAAAAAGGTCATTATATTATTCGTAGATGACAAGTATTATGTTAAATGCGGAGTCAAACATTTATTAAAATTTATGGTTTACTCTAGTTTTATATTATAACCAGTGGTCAATGTCCTGATTACGTTTTACAGTTTCACACTACGGTATTCCCTTTAGTTGTTTTCTAAATTGGGATAATTTTAATATCATGTAATTTTTCGTCTTTGTTTTGTGTCAACCTTTTTAGTTTTTTTTTAGTAGGAGGGAAACTGAACAGCTCAAAACATTAATGTATCGGTGACGTTTAGTCTTTTGTCTTTTTCTATTTCCATGTTACATTATCTTATCTCTCTGTTTGAGCCAAAGGCAAGCGCGCACAGACACATTATATGGCCACACCCAAATGGGAAGGCAGTTCCGAATAAATCGTCAAAGAAGTGTTTTCGTGTAACGGGTTTTCGGGATTTTATCTTCGTTTTTTTCCTCCCTTCTAAATTGACCTCTGGATATTGATTTTTTTTCATAGGTTTGACCATTTCATAGTGTTTGCTTTTCCTTCATTTTTCCTTAATTTAATCAAATTCAGTCTTTCACTAAACAAAGTAATTCCAAAAAAACCATGCAGTGGTCAAAACTTTTGTTTTTAACACTTATCTTTATAACTAATTTTTTTAAACGTAAGTTTTTCATTTTGATTAGATTTAGTTCTTTTATATTTTTATTCAAGATCATTTAATTTTTCATTTCTTTATTTTTTAAAATATATCATTTTCACCACAAAATTAATTTTGGTTTTGCTTTTTTCACTCGAATTAACCAATTAAAAAGTTTGAGGTCAATGAAATATATGCAAAGCATTGAGTTGTATAACGCCCTAAAAGGGCGTTAGAGACGGAAAGACAAGGCATTTTTTATTGACCCTATCCAATTTGGTTCCTATGGTCGGGTATTTCTTTTACAATAAAAACAGAGATAGACATTATTGAACATGTGAAACGGACAAAGATAGGGTGATTTTGCATGCTAATAATACCCTAGATAATATAAGGGTACTTTTATCTCTTTCACACTGACGGCATAAGTGCGACAGAAAAGCAGCTGGCTACCTTTAATCCACCTGCCGTATTTTGAGTGATTCTACCTGTTAGTCCGTGTATACAGGGAAAACTGATAGACAATGTTGTATAAGTACGGAAATGATTTTTTTTGAATTTTGTGCGGGAATATTACAAAAAGAAATCTTAAAACGTTTAAAAACAAGTTTAGAAGTAACTATTTGAGTTTAAACATGGTCCAAAATTGTTTTTTGTGCAAAAGAAGAAAAAAAATCCATAAAAAAACAACATTTCATGGGTAAGTCGTCTTGACGGATAGTTTTTCCTAAAATACGAGAAAGTTCAGTAGCGTCACGATAGATAGTTTTTTCTGCGACCGTGCGATTTTACCCTCACACATTTTGATTCAGAAAGTGTCACTTCCCCGCACTTTTTTTTGCATTGCATGAAAATTAACAAAAAGTATTTGATTTTCTTAAAAATGATTTCTTTTTAAATGCTTACATACCGATTTTTATCCAGTTGTTTTTGTTTTTTCGAACCAAACTTTTGACATGTCACGGTCGAGTTTCATATATCTTGATGAATTGTTACACACACTGATCTATGTTTTTATAAATTTCGATAAATTTAATGTTTTTTGCGGACTTTACAGTAATTTTAAGTTAAATTTTGGTCTTTCATCGCGAAAGTATATATTTATTATTATATGACAACCGCGACCGGTCTACAGGCCGGTATCATATGTTTATGTCCTTCTAATGTCATTTGACTATCATGCTGTCTTACTTAATAAGGTCACTTAGTTTAATTAATAATTTTGTCCTACATAATATAAAAGAAGAATAGAAACCAACAAAAAATTTGTGACACTTCGATTACCCATTTTCTTTGATTGCGATGGATTAGGGTGACCAGATTACTGTTTATTAGGGTGCCCAGAGTGCGCAAAAAAAGATTTTGAAAAATTTCCCTAAAAAAATTGAAGACCAAACACTCACTCGCCACTCAATGTTTATGGTCGCATACACTAATCCTAACTCGATTTCCGACGATTATGGACAATGGTTACCCCCTGGACATAAACCTAACAACTTTTACTATATTTATTAACAATAGGTAGGTTAGGTTTGGTTAGGTTGGGTAAGGTTGGGTTAGGTTGGGTTAGGTTGGGTTAGGTTGGGCTGGGTTGGGTTAGGTTGGGTTAGGTTGGGTTAGGTTGGGTTATGTTGGGTTAGGTTGGGTTAGGTTGGGTTAGGTTGGGTTAGGTTGGGTTAGGTTGGGTTAGGTTGGGTTAGGTTGGGTTAGGTTGGGTTAGGTTGGGTTAGGTTGGGTTAGGTTGGGTTAGGTTGGGTTAGGTTGGGTTAGGTTGGGTTAGGTTGGGTTAGGTTGGGTTAGGTTAGGTTGGGTTAGGTTGGTTTAGGTTGGGTTAGGTTGGGTTAGGTTGGGTTAGGTTGGTTCAGTTTGAGTATGTTCGGTTAGGTTCCGCTAGGATTGTTTAGGTTAGGTTTAGCTATATTCGGTTAGGTTCGGTTCAGTTTAAGCAAATCGAACCGAACCAAACCGAACCGTTAGATTCGGTTTGATTTGGTTCATTTCGATACGGATGGGTTCAGTTTGCTTTTGTTCAGTTAGACCTTCGATAAATTTTAAAAAAGTAAATAATTATTCATTTTTAGTGTTTTAAGGAATAAAAATTGATATAATGTTCAATTAAACTAATTTTTATTTGTAAAAATGTAGGAATCATAATTTTCTTGATTTTGTTTTGAATTTCATGCTTTTTTAAAAATTGCGCATTTTCATAAAAGGACCAAAAAACTGACCCGATTTCGATCAGTGACCTTAGTTATTTCAAGTTTTTGTTGACAGCTGATAGACGTCAGGGACCGTTTTGTTTCAGTTTGAAATGAGAAAATGCTTCTTTTGTAGCAATTTGTATGGGTTTTAATGGGGTTTTAAGAATGTTTCAATTTCAATTTTTTTAACAAAATCAACGATAGTCCGCAATTTTTTTTTTAGAAATCACTATAAAATGGTCTAAAATTATCATTTTTCAAAAAACTTCGTAGTTTTAAGAAAGGTGGTAAAACGTACCAGGCCCCTGAAATGTGTTGCAGTCTAGGACAACTGGGCGCCGCCAACTCGGCGCCACCAACTGGGCGGCAGGCCAACTGGGCGCCGGGCCAACTTGACGCCGAGCCAACTGGGCGCCGGACTAAAATATTTTTTCTTGATAAAATGTGCAGATGAAAAACAAACTTAAAAAAATTAAAATGGCGCATCCAAAATGGCGGACTTTCTTATTTATGCATCGATATGTATCGAATATGGAACATGGCGGTGTTTCAAGTCGCAGAACACTACACCTACCAAATTTCAACACTCGACTTAATAGATGTTGAAAGTTTTGTATAAATAACATATTTATTTTGTTTTTATCTGCACATTTTATCGAAAAAAAAATAGTCCGGCGCTGAGTTGGCCCGGCGCCCATTAGGCCCGGCGTGGCGCCCTGTTGGCGGCGCCGAGTTGGCCCGGCGCCCGGTTGTCCCATTCCGAATTGAAATTTTTAGTTCCGAAATTTAATCTGACTCGAGCATAACTTGTAGTCCACCCAAGAAAAGAAGAGTTGAAGAAGACCCTTGTTCAAAGAAAGAAAATATTTTACCTGGAAGGTACAACATTTGTAAAGTTCTAAGATGAAAACAATAATTTTAATACATCCACTGCACTTAGCATGCTTAGAAATTCTTTTTACTCTTTTTTTTTTACTGAAGAGAATTTTGTAAACACACACAAGTAAGTATTCATGAATTATTTATTATTCAAACAGAAAATTGTTGATAAAAAATTCTAGTGGAATTCAAAATTTTTATTTTGCGCCGCCACTGCCCTTTTTTATCCAAGACAAGCAAATAGAATATTTTTGCGATGTTGCATGTTTCCGGAATCACCAAACCGAAATTCTATTTTTATCCCTATTTTGCTCATTAAATTCTTACTTGTATTTGGTCAATTGCGATAAAAGCTTGATATAATGGCAATTTTGGCCCATGCCGGGTCTACCCGTAGGGTATAGAAGTCAATGATGCAAAGCAATCTTACCTTGAAACATGGTATGGATTGTCAGTTTCTGTATCTTTTGTGTGGTTTGTTCCTTAATTCTTCAAATTTTTCTATAGTCTAACATGGTTTAGGTAAGAGTTGTTTATGCATTATTTTGACTAGCGGGGTAGGGAAAACGAAGAAGGTTTCTATAGATGCCGCACAATCATGTCTACCATAGTTAAGGATAGGGTAAGTGAATATCAATTAATTTAACATAGTCTACCACGCGAATCCATCCCGAGTGCTGCTTCACACTACCAGATTAACATCGTTGGTTCCTAAGAAGATCACTAGATAATAACTTCGCCTGAGTTGTTCTAGTGCTGTGTATCATTTTGTGGGGTAGTAGCCTTGGAGAAAAATGACCGCTCGCATTTCCAACAGCCAACCAAAATCCCGTTACAAGAGCATTAACTTGCAGACTGTGGCTAGATGGCCTTCGATGCATAGGCCAACAAACCGAAATGAATGAATGAATGAATAATTACAATTGATTGTAATTTCCTTTATCTTAAAGTTTACTTATAGTCCTATTGATTTTAAGTAATAGGGCGCAAAAGGTTGTTGCTATACATAAAAAATGGCTATTGTACGTACAGCATGAAATTTTGCAAGCTAATGTTGAACAATATTTTATTTGATTTGACCCTAGGCCCTTTTTTAATTTGTCGGCAGGGGCACAAGCGGCCATTTTATCAAAATAGCAACCGAAAAATCATAAAAAATACAATTTTAATAATCAGATTATCACGTAACTCCTTTCTATATAATTTGATATTAAGAATTTCAAAATATATATTTTCAAGGTCATTGAACCTCAAATGACGATTATTCGAGGGGTGGCTCGGTATTTCCTTTTGGTGTACAGGTAGGGAAAATACCAGGAAATACTTGGGAAGTAATGGGAAATATACTAGGACATACCGGGAAGTGCTTGGAAAGTACTAGGAAATACCATTGAAATTTGAGGAAACAAGGAAATACCAGAAAATACCTCAGGAAACACCGTAAGTATTTCCTTTTGATGTACAACCATCGGTGATCGAGTAACCTCTCGCAAATATTGACTTTTTGATTTTAAAACTTTACATCAATTCGAGGTTTTGCAGCAGGAAGATTATTTATATATCTTAAATTATTGCTAGGACCCGTCAGAATCACTCACAAAATTGTGCTTTTTGAAACTTGGTCCTTAAAAATAACCAAGTAAAAATTACATAATGCGAAAATGTAATTCTAGTTAAGGCTACTAATCGTCCAAAAATATCGACAAGAAATAAATAATCTAGATCGTATTTCAAGATGGTCGCCAATTTGTTAAAACGGTGACATATCACCACTTTTTATTGTCTCAAATTCAATAAAAATAAAATAATTTAAAGCTAGTGATTTAGTTTTAAAGAACCATAGCAGGAGAATATAAACAAAGTTTAAGTGGCTTCTGACCTTGAGTGACCTTTAGATTCTCTCTCAAAACCAAAGAAGCTGTGGTTTTTTTGTGTTTTTTTTAAATTTACCATGCAAAAATCTTGACGACTTCTAATCAAATTTTTGTTTCCGATTCCCGATTTGCGAGAAATAGTACATTTTCTTGTACGCAAATAACCTGACACCTCATTTTTTCCGATTAAACCTTATCCTCTTGCATCAATTGAGATTAGATGTTCTCCACATCTTTTGCAAGATGACGGCGAACGAAAATCATGGAAATCATAACTTGTTTTACTAAGTCATAATTATACTCGTTTCTATATAACTTAAAATTAAGGATTTAAAAAAATATGTTTTTAAAGTCCTATAACTTTAAGTTGATGAAGAATCTAGCTTTTTAGTTGACTAACTTGACAATAAATTAATTCAATACACTTGTGTAATAAAACATACAGTGACAACACTTGTAACGTTATTAACACACCTGGAACAATCCGGGAGGTGGGATATTACTTCAATATAAGTGACTGTAAAAACGAAGGATTTGTGTAAAAAATACAATATTTTTGGCTTAAGTATATCATTTTTCGCTTAAGAATTGAATTTTTAACTTCACTTAATATCATATAACTTAAAAAACTATATTTTGTGAAATCCTTATTAAAATCACCAGACTTAGTAATCTTGGCTCCGATAGGCTATTACTAGCCTTAACCACAATAAATTTTTCGTAAAATATCATTTTAATGAGTAATTTTTAGGGGCCATACAGTTTTAAAAAGCAATACTTATCGACTTATATCCAAGGACCCAGACACAAGATATTTTTGAAAGGACAGCATATCTGGGATAGGCGAGTACTTATTGTTTGTGTACTTGCTAAGTTGAATCGTTGGCCAATTTACCGGCACCATGTGCACCGGTGAGAGTAAATATTTCTTAAATTAAATTTTATTGGCTAATTTTTATATATATTTTTTTCTATAATATTAGCACCAATTAATATCTAACACTACTAAAGACATCCCATGGGCCAGAACTTTTTTTTATGCGTCTAAATAAAACTCGCTGGATTATCGTATTTAGGTATCGAATTCTTCCCATACTAAACCAAGGAAATAATATTTTTAGGAATCAAGGCATGGTAAATTTTGAAGGCCGAACGTCGAAATATCCGTTTAAACAATCTGTGGAACGAGGACCTCGTATAATTTAACGACTTAAAAATAGTTACAAATTGGTAAATATTTAGTGTTTGTGCCTAAACCCTGCTCAATATCTTGCAGTATTTTATTCATCAGTTAGCCCACACGTTAACGGTACCACGTTGCATCTAACTAAACCAAAAATCATTATTATCATAAAAATCAATGGGGTGTATCTTCCATTAATTCACGGTTTTGTTTTGCTGGTTTCTCTGGGATTTGGTAGATATCGTTACTTGCAATAGATTTACCCATTTTGTGATAGTAGGCCCCTTTAGATTTTGGATCTTCGTGGTTCTAAGTTTCTAAGCTTGGCTATTACGGCTTTAAATGACTCTTAGACACAGTGCTAAAATGAACATAAAGAAGTTTGCCTATAATAGAATAGTTAAAAAAACATTTTCAATCCAGTAAGAACCTTTCATTTTAAAATGTGTATTAGAGAATTTGCCTTTACTTTTAGCTCAATTATTTTTACGGAAAACCATTTTCTCGTACTTGGCTCTTTTTACATTAAATGTTTTTGTTATGATTTCATTTCGACTTTTCAAAAGGAGGACAGGAAGGGTAATTTAAGGCAAAATTTGTAAGATTAGGACCCTTTAGTCGAAATATTTACTACAAACTAGGTTAGGTTTGGTTAATATTTAAGTAAATTTTGAACCTCACCCAAATTATATTATTTGACTAAGAGGCCCTAATCTAGCTTATTTTTGCTTAAACTAGTCTACTGGTCCTTGTTTTGGAAGAAAGAAGTTAGTGTCATCCTAGCCTTGGTCAACTAATCATACGTACCTATTCTTACCTATCCAGACACTCTCACTACCTTATTACAAATTTAATTAATGGCTAGTTGTTGTTTTATTATTTTAGTTCGATAAATTTGATTCTTAAACCATGTGTTTGCTGTCAAACATTTTTTATAAATGGCTTACTGTTGTTTGCTGAATTCAATTTTGGTTAAGAGTTTAATACGCAACAGAGGTATAGATCGATTTTTTATATAAATATTTGTTAGTAATACATTATCATAAAACTCACTAAATTATCGTGTTTGGGTGGACTTTTTAAACCACGAAAATAAAATTATCAGAAGTCAAGGCATGGTACATTTTGTAGGCCGCCATGTGAAATATTTATTTTACCCCGGCGCACATAAGGACAAATAGCTATATTGGCGCGATAATAATACTAAAATCAATTTGGTTCAATCTAATCACACATATACTAAAAAAGTTGCCAATAGATGCGGCCATAAGGCAACATAAGAAATTTTATTTTTAAGACCACCCAATTGTATTAGCATTAGCGCAAAGTTGGCTTTGCCTACGCGCTGCTTGTTAAATGACGTGTTTTAAAAATGTGACAGAAAAACTTTCATTTGTTATTTGCTGTCAGAAGTCAAATTGAGAGGGTGTCAACATGGATAGTGATGCGGCAGGTAAGTACTTAATTTTGCAATTAATGTTAACAAACCAGTTATTTTTCGACTTGGTATATACAGGGTTTTATAAAATAGTATTTTTGACCAAAAAATTTTTAAAATTTTAAAGTTTGCTAGAGTTATAAAAAAAGTTCCGCCGAGTACACCAATATTGCTTTACTGGCTGAAAACCATATCTTATAGCCAATTTAAAAAAGTATAATTTACGTCCCCCTTTTTCCCCCTCTTTGTTTTAATGGCTTTATTTTAGTTGAATCCGTATATTTGTTTTTCTGCCAATTTGTGTTTCAAATTTTGCGACAGCTATCTCAGATACTTTCCGATGAGCTAGGGACTTGAACTTTGGTATAGGGTTTCGTTGACAATATAACTTTAATTTTTTTATAAAAAATAAAAATGGTGGATTTTAAATGGCGGACTTATTTATTTGACAACCAATTTGCCTTAAATTTAAAAACTTGCACTACTTAAGGTAACTTAATACAATTTTTGATTTAAACTTAAAAAACGTATAATGACCGATCCAAAATGGCGGCCTTTCCAATTTAAGAGTCGATATGTATCAAATATAAACCTTTAGGGGACTTTCGCTGATTGTGACTTTTGACTCAAATTAAAAAAAAATATATCATTCTTCTTTAATTTTTAACTCAAACTTCTTAATTTAAAATCAAAATGGCGGATCCAAGTTTTTATCTGGTGTTTTTTGCATTGAGCACATTATTTTTAGGTAGTTGTGGAAACGATCCCGATGAAAAAAAATGCAGATTAGGAGAAGGGAGCTATTTATAGTGTTGAAAAATAAACAATTTTTTAAGCTATCGTCATCAGAGTGCAATGAACAGTTAGTACAGTATATAGTGGATAAATTTGGGGTTAGTGAACTTTCTGAAAACTACGTAAAACAAATACAACTTTTAATAATAGTCTTTGTCACAAAGCTATTGGCGAAAAGGCGTGATTGTAAATACATGTACATTTATTAACACACATATGAAATGGCTTGATGATTACATAAAACTTCCAAATATGAGGCAGTCACTACAGCACATAGCTTCAGCACCACGAGGCAGGCCAAAAAAATCATTTGAAGACAGTTGTAAACGCGGTAAACAAAGACATGTGCAATCGATTGTATCAAATCTCAGTCCAGAGCAGCTATTCTTAGCAGCAGAAACAAGCTTGGAAAAGTCAGGTAAAAGAACTGCCGCCCAAGTTATGAAGTTAGAACTTCGCCCAGACGGCTTAAAAAAATGAAAATGGTAAACAATGCAGCCTCTAGTTCTACTACTGTAAGACTGTACAGTTCCGAGGAAGCTTTAGTATGCAATTGTTTTCTTTTTAACTAAAATACTTAACCTCAAATAACATTTATTATGCATGTTTTTGCAAAATAAGCATTGAATATATGCCTCATAAGCATTTCTGATCATATTGTCACATAAAATCAAATCTTAGATTTTTGTCGTGCCAAATTGTTATTCTGTCCTTGTGTGCGGCGCCGGGCCGGCGGCATCGTCGGGCGTGATAACTAATGAAAACTTATCTGAATAATTGGCATGTGGCGTAACCATATCGACTTGATGGCACCAAAACGAAAATCTGACTTTGACTGCTAATTTGAATCTAGATATCATACCTACCACAAACCAGCTATTACACACCTCTCTCCTATTATAGATTACAATATATATTAAACATATGATAATATTCTGGGGTCAGTGTTTAACTGCAATTTAAAATTAATTATTATTATTATAAATATATTATACTTTTGTAGTTTAGAGGCACGTGTCTTTTCTAAATATTTTTTTAACAGATCTATTATTGCTTATTATAGAGTAAACTCTCCTCAGAGTATGTCCAGTTATATAATAAGGCTAGCTACTACTTTTTTAAGGTAATGTGTAGATCGTCTGAGTTGATCTTAGAAGTTCCAGATGCATTTTGGGGTAAACGTGCAATTGCCGACACGGTATGTGCCTGATCGTTTCGTCATCCTTTAAACAGAGTATGCATTTAGTCCCTTCCGTTAGACTCATTCTCTGCCAGTGTCATGTTTTAAAGCCCTCCTTTATGCAAATTTCCTAACTAATAAGACCTTCGATTTTTCTAGCTTTCCTCTTGCCGGGTTCTTTTGAGAAGTCCTTAAAATGGGCTAGTCCTCGTAAGCTTCTTCAGTATCGTTGGGAATTATCTTTCATTCATGTAAAGATGGTAGTTTGTGCAACATTTTATGCGATACCAAGGGCTGGCTCTGGCTCGAATATGCAGACCAAGGCTACGCCTGCCCTGTACCAGTTGGTCCGAGCCTCGTTTTTCTCAGGTCCAAAATGAACATTAATAATCCTCCCTAAATAACCCTAACAATTTCGGCCAAATGTAGATCAATACTGTGTTATTCTACTCTATCTATCTATTTAGCCTTCTTCGGTCCGTCTTTGAACATAGGCCTCCCCCAATATCTTCCACTCTTCCTTGTCTGTCGCCGTTTTCATCCGTCTAACCCAGCATAATTCTTCAAACCGTCCGCCCGGTACGGGTACTGGTAGACCTCATAAGATGTCTATCAGGGGAAATGAATCTACCTCTACCCTCCGTAGATTTCAGGTACTCTCTGACCCGGAGGGTTAGCACTGGCCTAGGGTCCCTTTCCCAGGGATACGGGAGAAGACCACACCGGTATGAAAAGCTGAGAGGAATGACCTCGGTACGGCAAACATAGCGCAAACCTTCTTTTTGGGGAAAATATTAAAGAAAAAACACAGCAGCGTCTAACTCATGAATGAGCAGCTGCAAACAGCGTCTATCCCAGAGTGGGCGGCTGAATATCAATTCTTCATTACGCCTGGCAAGCGTGGTGTTTTAATGCCACACAAAATCATGGCAAATTTGAAAACCACAGGAAATGATCCGCAGGTGGGAAGTAAACTCTCCGAATCCCACACCTCTATGGTCTGTCTCACGGAACCTGGCTGAGACAAAAATTTGCTTATGACAAGGATCATCATTAGTTGATCCAATTTTTCTAAAAAATATCACTCTGGCCTAAAGTTTCTGATAACTTTTTTAAATAAAATTGCATGTACAATAATCTATTTATATTCGTCTATAGGCACTCATTGGCTATTTTGTAGGTGATGAGTAACAGGCTGAATTTTCGTATTTCGCAGGCTTTATTTTTCCGACACGCCTAGCTTTTTCTTCTTTCTGTTTGTAAAGTGATTCCTAACAGAGTGCACGGGCGCAGAAATATTTCGAGTTTCGGACTGAATAAAACAAGCATGCGATTTTGGGGACAATGTTTTTACTTTCAAATACATTTTTTAAACAATGGAAATAAATACCCAGTTCCTTATTTTATATTGTGACTTTTTCCATTTCATAAATCGCAAGACGAAAAAAGTAACAGCAAATGATTAGTAACCGGATATTTTTTTTCTGTGGCACAAAATTGTATTTGAAAGTAAATGGCAATAGTGTCCTCACAATCGCATGCTTGGTTTAGTTAGTTTAAAGCTCTAAAATTTTCGGCGCTCGCGCTTTGCGGAAGAAAAAGTAGAACAAATATATGTACAAAAATTCAGCCTATTACTCATCACTGGTGGGCAATGTTTCAACAACATATTTTCTTTAAACTTTCATCAATTAATTGTTGCAGTTTTTTTAATAATAATCAAAGCTTGCTAATTGTTTTATGGAAATACACATATAAAGCATTCCGTATAATAGAAGTATTTTAAAAATCACAAAAAAGTGGGAATTTTTTAATTTTGCAAATTATTCCTCTGCATAAAATATCAAATGTTTTTCTGGAATACTCAAAAAAGCTTTTAATTAAGTGCCGCCTTTGAACGATAAAATTTTTTGCTTCTTTTGTTAATATAGCATCCAGGTTTTTATTTCAGAAACAATATTTTTATTACCATTTCCAACCGCGCTTTACCCTACAATTAACCGAGAATGTGCATTTTAAGTTTAATAAAAGCGGCCCTAAATTCAGTGCATGGCATAGGCGTATACAATGAAAAAAGAGTGAAAGAAATTCATGAATTCATAAATGAAGTTGGCGAAATAACCAAAGAAAAAAAAGTGTTGTCTCCGCGTAAAACAGGCTCTAAAAAGTTTGATCAAGAAACATCCAAACGACTCACATAATTTTCGTATCCATGATATTCTTTTTCTTTTACCCAACTGCAGCACGGCGAAAGGGAGGGTAATGTTTTTCGATTGTGATATGAATGTAAGTAAATATGTATGTTTGTGTCACGCTAGAGGCTAAACGGCTAAACCGATTTTGTCGTTGAATTGCTACTAATCCGGAAGGTGCTATAGGCTATATTTTTTTAAACAGAAATCAGCATGGCGGTCTTCAGGCATGCAAAATATCTAAATACAAATAATCTAAAGTTGAGGCGATTTTAATGAAATTCCTTTGATCACCCATTGCAAATGTCTTAGCTGTAGTTACTTTGTAGTCCTCCCTGCTCCCATCCATCTCCCCTCCTGTCATTCCCTTCACCATATTCAAAAACCATATTCGCATAATTGTACCAAATATAAGGCAATTTCAAAATTCTTTCTGCATACGCTTTCAGATTTTTTTTGCAACAGCAGTTTACTAGTCCCCCCCCCCGTCTCTCCCTCTCTCCTCTCCGCCCTCCTTATACTATCATTTTACTAGTTTCCCCTCCCTCTCTCTCTCTTCTCTCCTCCCTTCTTATTAGTAATAGTTGTAGCTACACTTTAAGACTTTTTTCCAACATAATTTTACTAGTTTCCCCCTCCCTCTCTTCTCACGTTCCTTATTAGTAATAGTTGTAGCTATACCTTTCATAAATAAAGAGCGATTTCAAAAATTCTTTCTGCACGCGCTTTAAGATTTTTTTCCACACCATTTTACTAGTTCCCTCCTGCCTCTCTCCTCCCCCACTCCATGGAAGGTAACACTGTTCGCGTCCGTGGAAAATCTTCACGTACTTTTTGGGTAAAGCTAAATGAATGGTAAATGCATAGTGCTTTTTATTAGGCTAAATAAGAATTAAACCTAAAAGTTGAATATAAAGAAATTTTTAAATAAAAAAACATCCAACTACTAAATTTACTTGTAACTACTAGTCGCAGTTGGGTACCAAATTACCCAATAACCTATGGTGGGTGTGCTTTCGGGCTGTTCGGCCGTCGTCGTTGGAAATTCGTTCTCGACGTTTCGCCATCTCGAGTGGATGGCATCTTCAGGAGATGTCGACTGTTTGTCGGTTTCTCGAAGACTGGTGGTTAGTCTGTCGCGGGCGCAGGTTATATACGCTATGGTGGGCGGGGCGTATATCAGAGCTGGTTGGTGATTGGTCGCATTCCCGAGATTCAGTTTTATTATTGTAAGCGAGCCGTTTAGTGTTTTTAAGAACCGGTACCCATGTTCTGTTAATTTTAAGAGTTTCTTCAGATCTGTTGAAGTTCTGCTGGTGTTTATGAATTTCGATTGCTTCTCTATAGAGTCTTGGATAGTATGAAGAGGAGGCGCCCACCATAGCGTATATAACCTGCGCCCGTGACAGACTAACCACCAGTCAGTGTTGCCAACCCTACGGATTTATCTGTAGATCTACGGATTTTGGATTTCGATCTCCGATATCTGATTTTGGATCCAAATCTACAGGTTTTTGGCAATTTTACTAAAAAACGATAAACATCGAAACAGAACGGCTGCCGCGCCTCGTTCCTCCTTATCAGTCCTCAGTTATCTTTACTTTTTTTCCTACATTTTATTCATTTTGTAAAAAGGTTGCTTGGATCAGTGACCTTATTTTTCTAGACATCTAGCGGACGGTTGTTGCAACATTATTTAGAACGAATTGTATTACTTCGCGCGTTGTTTGATGGGGAGTCAAACAACGCTTCGCGCCACGAAAGTTAAACTATGTTTTACGTTATGTATGTTATGTACCTTAACTAAATAAAAATGGTTAAAAAAGTACGTACTTTTTATTTCTTCTAATTATAACGGTTTATCCGTTAAAAAAATTGTCGGCACTGGAAAAAAGTTTATTGGGATCCTTTGGAACGAAGCAGTAGGTACCGTACCGTTCTCGTGCAATTCCGAACCAAAAAAGTTGTGCACTCCTGTCACTGTCAAAAAAAGAAAAAAATCAAGCCAATATAAACTTTTTAATTGTAAAAAAGCACCTTTTTTTGTTCTTAGTCTTCTTTGAACCTACGGATTTCTACAGATTTTTCGCGTTCACGCTACGGATTTTCGCTTTCCAATAGTTGGCAACACTGCCACCAGTCTTCGAGAAGCCGACAAACAGTCAACATCTCCTGAAGATGCCATCCACTCGAGATGGCGAAACGTCGAGAACGAATTTCCAACGACGAGGGCCGAACAGCCCGAAAGCACACCCACCATTGGACGATGGCCGCGAAAGCCTTTCACAATTTGTACCCAATAACCTGATTCATGAAAATACAAAACTGTATAATTTCGTAAGTGCGCTTTGGGCATCAAAACTAAAAGTTGAAGCACGTCGTACATAATAGGTATATCCATCAATTTTGTACTTAACTGCGACTAGTAGTAAGTAAATTTAGCAGTTGGATGTTCTTTTATTTGAAAAATTTTTTATTCACCAAAAATGTACATTTCTGGGATTATAAAGAGAGACAAAGACAAATAAACATGTATTTTTTCAAAAGAGCTCATATCAAAAACAGTTTTTTACATAAAGTACCATTTTACCGCACAGCGTGCGTGTAATATTAGGGGAAAAGGGGGCAAAACAGGATAGTTAATTTTATAGGCTTATTTCTACTATTCAATGATCACCATTGCATTCGCCATTTGGAACTAAGTTGGCTAGATATGCTATCTTTATGTTTTAATTTTCAGTTTAAGCGACGTAGAACTCTGCTTTTATTTTTATTTTTGTAAAAAGTTGACTGTGCCCCATTTTGCCCCACATACGGCGTAAAATGGAATACCTATATGTGGCAAAACGGGCGGGGCGATTATGTAATATAGAATCAATATTTTTGTAAGATAAATTTTATTTGTTAAAATACAAACCAAGTTTAACATACATATTAAAAGTTTTTATTCATGCGCAGTTTAGCTAAAACTGCGGTATCCAATTTTGCACCGCTTTCCCCCATATTTCCTAAGAAGTGAGGAAAGTGTTACTTTTCCGCACGCAATTGCAGTACGCGGACAGAACGACGCATAGCGCAGTTTGGCCAGCAATCAAGTGCGGAAAAGACACTTTCCAAAAGTTTTTATCGAGCGTGCGGAAAACATAAAAAAACAAAAATTATAAATATATTATATATATTATGTTGACATTTAGTCCAGCCGTTATTGAAATATTTGCATAGGAACCCTATCAATTAAAAAAATATATACAGATATATTGACATCAGATTCTGATGATTTAGGAAAAATTATTAAACTTTTCTAATTTAAACGTTACTCTTAGATCAATATTAACGGATATAGCTATTAAGCCGCTATAGCCGAACCGAACCGTCCGCCATCTTAAAATGTTAAATATCAAATTCTAACTTTTTATAAATGTTTACAAAATCTGGCTTACTACTGATAAAATCCAAATTTTTTTTTTTTTAAGTTTCATCTACAGGTTGTAAAAGTCTCTTTTATTTTTGACAAATTAAGCGCCATCTTTGTGTCGGCTGGGACACTTATCATTTCTTTTAAGCACGTTTTAAGAGCTGGTTAGTAGCTTTAATATGAGATACTAAACATAAAAATCGAACAAAAAAAAGATAAAGGAAATATCGAAGAAAAACGATTTTTTAAAATTTAAAACATTTTGTTTTCCAGTAGCAGGTGTAATTTTTTTTTACATTTTTAAATTGAGTAGGTCCCACTTAAAGCAAATTTATCAAAATTAATTTAATTTCTCCTAAAACAAGGAAATCATTATTTTTCTTAACTTTGGCAGCCGCTATCTTGGATTTTGAGGCCGGAAAATCGGGGATCCTCGAATGAAAATTTATCTTTTGGTGTTAGGTACACCAAATATAAAAAAATATACCCTTTTTGCAGCTTTATTTTACAAATTTACTCTACTATAGTAGAGCGCATTTTTCTCGGGGAATCTGAATCTCAAAACTCTATGCCTCGGAATAAACAATGTAGCTATTTTCTGTCCTTAGAATATTTTTTTTCCTACGATCCTATGAGCGCGTACAGAAACTGACATTGTCCACCTAATTTTCCGTTTTTTTAGGGATCGATATATCAGATGTAAAAAAATCTGAACAGATTTAAAGTTTCTGTTCATCAAATTGCATGGGCGCGCCCCGGCCCAACCCCCCAAGCCTATGATTTTTGTATATATTTTCCACATAAGTCATAAATAAACACAAAAAATAGCATGAAATACGACATTATAAGGCCTCGGGCCTCCCCCAAGACATATTCCTGGGTGCGCTACTGAAATTGCCTTGGTTGCTTTATTGTAACTGTAAGATTTTAAAATTCGTCGAAAAAACATATTTTAAAAGTTTTTTGATGTGGTGTGAATTTGGTTTGGTTTATCATTCTTTAGTTTTATTTTCTTATGTTTATCTAACTCTTGTAGGAAACAGTTGTTCCTAACAGTTGCAGAAACCTATTTGTTAGCACTTTAATGCTTCCCAGAACGCGCTAAGGGTCGTCCGGTCAACGGCATTTCAATCTGCACTTGTTGGGAAAATAGTTTTCCCTTAAAATAATTTTTAAAACCATTCCCAAAGTAAACCATGGTTACGCCACTGGTGCAAAGCTGAGATTTTGTAAATAAAACGACAATATTAATAATTCGCTTTCATTACCAGGGGCCATTAGAGGCCATTATCTAAGTCAGGCGAACCAACAACTTGAATTTTAATATCTTTTCAGGGAAGAAAGTTGCACCTTAACACGCGAAATGGGTCTCTGTTTTGTTTTTGATTTTCCTTTTATTACTTTCACGCCGTACTATCTGTCGGCATGTAACGGGATGTTTCATTACAACTGATGCTCTTATTTGTCAGGAGGTAAAATATATTTTTATATAGCAAAGCGAAATAAATAAAAACACAGAATATAGGACTCGTTAAGAAGATTCTACTTATTCTAAATTGTTCAATACCTTTTAAGTTAGGCGCTACTTGCCCTTCCTCTTTTAAGTTAGGCGCTACTTGCCCTTCCTGTTTCAGGGACCGTTCCAAAAGTACATTTTAAATAAACCCCTTAATCGGCTTCAGTTGGTGTTTTGGCGTTTTTTAGTTCACAGCGTGCAGATTTTAGTGTTAGAATATTCTATGTTCTATATTTTAACTTTTTTGAATTTGTTGTAAAATTCTTTAAATTTATAATGTTTAGTGCAGAGACTAAAAAACAGGTAAAAAATAAAAAATACTGCCACTTATTACCTTTCATCGCTTAGAGCCATCAGGCATTTTTCGTGTTCATGCAAATTGAACCAGAGGTTGAAAGCCCTTAGGGTTTGCCGGACCTAATTGCACATAAGGGTAAGGTGGGAAACCGCACCTAATTCTATACTCATTCAGTAGATGATAGCGCGAAACACAAGGTGAGCTATTCTCGATTTGCAGGACAGTCTGCAAGGAATATTTGTGACGTGGATAGTTGTTCAAAAAATATTTAGCAAGTTACTGTGGTGATCCGTGCCATGAAACAAGTGAGGCCGGGCCTCACTGTCATAAATCAAATTAAAAAACAATAAATTCGATACTTAACCAATATTGTTAATTATTGAACTTTTTTTTTAACAAATCGTAAACGTCTGGGTCCGTCTGCCACAAAAGTATGTTACACGACGCGACGGTCCGCTTACAACCATCCGCCCGCCACAAAAGTATGTCACTTAGTGCCGACAGCCTTGTTGATCTTGGGTGAGTTGAAATTGTGTTGTCTTCTAGAACGGATTCTTGGGCATTGTTTTATACCGACCGCGCGCTTTGATTTGCAAACATTCTGTCACCATCGCCCCCAACATATTATGATGCGAATCTTGCGGGCATATACGTAATATTCCAATACCCACGGTAATTTCCAGTTCTTGATGAAAACATTAAGAAATGGCAATATCAAATGTACATAAGAGTGTCCTTCTTGTAGAATGTAGTATAAAATGTCCTGATTGGTTATTTTTAAACACATGCTTTAATTTACTCATGCATATTATTTTATTGGTGTATATCGTCCCCACACATTTGACCCGTGTCGTCACATTGATTTATCGGCGCACAGTGGCCAAAAACCCTATCTATGTAAATGTACAACTACATCTTTAAATAACGATATAGAGATTTTTTTTAAAGAGTTTAATCGCAAGCAAGTTTTTTTCAAATAAGGCAATTTCATTTGTGGCGCCTTTTTGGAAGGCTTCACATCGTCTCCTGGATCAATAAATAATGTGACAGCTTTGACCAACGTCAAAAATGATGGAAAGGTTAATAGGCTAAAAAGGGCACTAAACTGAGAGATTCTCGTAAGACCTATTAACGGCAATAATCTCTATATGCAAAGTGAGGCAAAAATATTGATATTTTTTGTAGAGAGAGCACGCTGCGCAGGAGGTGCTACTGACAACATTGACAAACACTTTAATGACAAATCACAAATGACAATCTCCTTGAAGTATTAAGTTCACAGAATACCACAGGTGATTAGAACTAGAGAGAGAAAGATTGCAATGCTTAGCATTTATTGTATGTTGTCACTCTAAAAAAACTGTTAAATTTTTGTCTCAGTGTCTCCAGCGGCGTGCCCGAAAGGGCGGGGGGGGCGACAGCTAAAAAGGGCGCCTCTGGAAATCTGAAAACTGATGACAAATCGTGTGACAAAAAAAACAAAAAGGTCAAAAAGGCGCCTCTCACAAATCTTGCGACCAAAAAAAAAAAAAAAAAAGGTCATCATGTGTCAGGGGGAGGCCGATAAGTCACACGGGCGCCTCTCACTCACGCATCTTACGGCCAAAAAAAAAACAGGTCATCATGTGTGAGGGGGCGGCCGATGAGTCACAAGGGCGCCTCTCCCACCTATGGGGCGCCACTACCATCGGGGCGGGGGGGGGGGGGGGCGACGAACCCCCCGCGCCCCCCCCCCCCGCGCCCCCCCACGCTACGCCGCTGAGTGTCTCATATAGCCGTGGTCGTTCCAGTTACTTCGTATATAATTCATTAAGTTGCGGGTAGTATAATTTTTACATATAGATAATATTCAAAAAGTACTTACTATAGCGGGTGTCCCAGATAAAAGTAACTACATGGGGTCTTATGAGAATTTTGGAAATGATAAGACATATTATAATTCTGGTTAAATGGAAAAAAACTGACTATATTCTGAGCCCAATCAGGTGCTGTATTAAAATTTAAAATAACCACAAGGGTTTTTCCAAATATCAAGCAAAAACTAAAAACTGCTTTTAATAAAAATAATTTATTTATTGCTTGATTTTTTAAAAGTCTTTATAGATATTTTTATTTTTGAAATAGACTGGGCTCGGAATAGCGCCAATGTTTACCCAATAATCCAAATTTGTGTGTAATTGTTTTCAAAATTCTCATAAGAAACCGTGTAATAACTTTTATCTGGAATACATGGTATACCACAACTATTTTTTAAAGTTTCTAAACAAGTAACGATAACTTTCAATGTGTTATGCAAAGTTTATATAGAAAAATTTAAAAAAAAATAAGTAGAACTTTTGACAAATTTTAAATAAATGATGCTGCTAAACTAAAAAATAAATTATATGTTCGGGTGGGGGGGGCCTCAGGCCCCCCTGTATCCGCCACTGTTTGTATATATTGTTTATTTTAAATACACTCTGTTTTGACTACATACACACATTGAAAACACTGTATTAGATTACACAGAAAGAACAACTAATTCAACGTTCTTGTCATAACAAGTCAAAAAATTTACCATGACTCTACACGGACATCGCAACGCAAAAGCATTGTTTATTAAGGCAAACAATGGCAAAAGCGAGATAATCAACGAAAAGCGATCTTACGTGTGTCTCGACTAATAGAGTCGCGTTTCGCCTGTCCCGCCATGCATTTGTAAAATATGTGACCCTTCATCACTCTTTGCTACTTAAAAAAAAACTATGCGTCCGATTGACATTTTTCTAAAACCGTTGTGATCCCTGATCTTTGATACACAAAGTTTATAGAAGGTGTTTTTTTGATTAAGCAAAGGGTTCTCGAGTTATAACAAGTTATAAATTATTGTAAATACGCGTTTTCAGGGCGAGCACTTGTTTAATAGGGAACTCCATATAAAAGCATTGGGAACGATATTTTCAACATTGAAAAATAAATATTTCTGATAGAAATATTACTATATGCTTTTGGTGGAATCATGAGCACAGTTTATATATTTAAACAATGCAAAAAAATTTTTCTAAATTTTTGGAAAAATTACCCCCACCACGTCCTGCACACGACGATTTTTGGACGACCAATCGATTTTGCATTCTTAGGGTGTAAGAAATGATTTAAATTGTATCTTACATTTTAGCAATGAAGTGCACACGAAAATCGGTTCTAGAAGCCTTTAACTCGCTTTAAAACTCTAATAGTCATATACGTAAATTACGTATATGCTAATAGTAGGTAACGCATTTCTGGCATAGACCACTGTGCCTTGCGCTTTCACTTCGCCTCCAGAGCCGGTTACGCTCTCGTCACGCCCGAGGAAAACTATAAAAATAGTGTTTTGAGGAAAGAAACCTATTCCGCACTAGTGCGAAAAAAAACACCATGACAAAAAATTAAAAACAAACGTGTCAGACAAAACAATATACGTTGTCAAAATTTAATATAAATAAATACTTGTAAAATTTTGTTTCACTTAATTGCTGGCCCGGCCATCTAAGCGCGTTATTCGGCCATCTGCAATTACATGCGGCAAAGTAATATTTTTGTACTTGTTAAATTTACTATTTTCTACTAGGATGTGGAAAACTTCACCTTTCTTCGCGCAAGAAGTTAGTTTTTAGGGAGTAACTGACAGAATAATTAAATAGTCTGCTATAATTTTTAATAAAATAAAGAGAAACTATATAATATGTGTTTAAATCATTTTGCGAAAAGATGATTTTGCATATTGGGTGTACCGGACCCGCACCACTTGGAGATCTTGGAGCAACGCGGTAATAAGACAACTTCAATATTTATTTACATTTCAATTTCGTCTAATTTGACATGTTTATTTATAAATTACATTAAATTTACAAAAAAAGGTACTCATAGGTAAAATATTGTACCTAACACAGGCGGACAGTGTCTTTTCAACCCTTAAATAACATATGGAGCATCCAATTTACAAAAACTATCCCGAAGCCTCATGATGTCGAATTTTAAGCTATTTTTTGTGTTTTTTTCTGAAATATGTCGAAAATATGTAAAAAAATCTAAGGCTTGGGGGGGGGCCGGGCCCCGGGGCCCCCACGTGGGTGCGCCCATGAATTTATAAATAAACATGTCAAACTAGACGAAATTGTTAAAATGTAAACAAATATTGAAGTTGCCTTATTGACGCGTTGCTAAGGTCTCCAAATGGTGCGGGTTCGGTAAAGTACCTTTACCGAACGGCGTGCGGTAAAGTAATTACTTTACCGCACGCGAATAGGTAAACTATTTTTTCTATAAGCGTGCGGAAAAGTTCACTTTTCCGCACGCATTTTAGTGTGGAAAGTGCCACTTTTCCGCACTAGTGCGGAAAAATATTTTTTCCTCACTAGTGCGGAAAAGTAAATTTGTTACGATTTTGAGGTGTTCTATAACATTTAGA
This sequence comes from Aspidapion aeneum, assembly GCA_963576565.1. Lineage (NCBI taxonomy): Eukaryota > Metazoa > Arthropoda > Insecta > Coleoptera > Brentidae > Aspidapion > Aspidapion aeneum. The sequence continues at coordinate 83,910,378 of OY755044.1, read as the reverse complement.
CCGTTCAAAATACATTTGTATCTTTCCTAGCACACGAAATATCCTAAAAATGTTCAAATTGACTAAAATTCTGCTATATTTTCAATATTTTCGATAAAATAAAGTTTTCAGTAAAATAGGTTCAAATTATAAGTTTTAAACCTCCCCGGTATAAATATCGTCATTGTCAATGTCAAACAACAATGAACACTAGTGGTTTTAGATTTGGCATCTTAAATCACCATAGCAACAAAGTACAAACAAACTGTCAAAACAAAGCCAATTTTGCAGATACAAGCGTCTTTTGAATTTTTCAAACAAAAAAATCAGATTTTCAATGGATTCTTCGGACGAAGATCTACTCCAGTCAGTTCTAGAAGCCGCTAGAATGTGAATAATAATAATTGATTTGATTAAAACGTTTTGAATATAAATAATTTTCTGATTAATTTTTAGTTTTTTCCTCACGCTTATAGAAAAAATAGTGTACCTAACTCGTGCGTAAAGTGTCTTTTCCGCACTTGATTGCTGGCCAAACTCCGCTATCGCGTCGTTTGGCCATCTGCAATCGCGTGCGGAAAAGAGGCACTTTCCGCACTAGTTAGGTAAACTACTATTTCCACACACGACTGCTTGACCGAACTTCTTAGGCGCAACATGTCGTCAACGGCTTAAGGAAAAAACCAAATACGTAATATATTTGGAAAAAACCTTAAATTGTATTTCTCCCCTTTGGTGCACTAAAGGCGTAAGTTTCCTTTCATTACACGCGCAACTGACGTCCTTATTTTTTGGTACAATAAGTGCGAAGGCTACGTGTGTAATGAATGTGACTCACGCCCTTAGTGTACCAAAGGGGAGATTTCTTTGTATTAAATTTTGTCAAGTTGGGGTTTTTAGTGATTTTTATTACTATAACTTTGTTGCTACGGGAAGGTTTCTTTCCGAATTAATGCGGAAAAGTGCAATTTTTCGCACGCAAAATGCATGATGATACAAAACAATATTATTTATTAATTTTTCAGAGAGATATTTACTAGAGGCAGTAGTTTATTTTTCACGCCTGTAGAAAAATAATATACCTATCTACCTACCTTGTTCGGCCATTTACAAATGCCTACGTATTTTATTATTTTCTGCTCGCATGCAAAAAATACCTAGGTACTTTGGGAACTGTTTAAGGATAAGTTTGGTGCGAAAGGTAGAATTTTTTACACTGTTATTAGATTATATAGAAAATCGTAAAATTAATTGTTTGAGTTTTAGCACTTCTATTGTAAACTAACACAGCACCATTTTAAAGACAATAGTGTATCTGTAGCGTAATATAGAATTTTGAATCTAATAATTACAACAAATTTAATTCTATAAACTTTTTTATACTCTTTATGGAATTTAAAAAACTATTCTTCAAGGGAATACCAATAGTCTAGTGACGGCGCTGATTCGTTCGGGCGTGGCCGTTTTCGTATACGTGTAAAGGACAGACTTATGCAATTTTCGTCTTGTCATCCTTTAATGTGATACTCAAAATCCACTTATAGAGTAAATAGCTAACCGGGTGTATTGGAATATTACGTATATGCTTGCGGGACTAATGAGAGGCCCGGGTGAACTTTGGTCTCTTGTGGCCGATTTCACAGCTATAATATTAGAGGCGCGCTCAAATTTCTTCTTCCTTCTTGTCTTTGCCCTATTACGCCTACTTAAAATGCTGGAGAGGTCAGGATCTCAGTTAGCCTCAAGCTTAGAGATTTCTTTTTTTCAGACGGCTCTAGCGTACTCTAGTGGCGATCTTTATAATTTTGAATCTTGGCCTCACCTACTTGATTAACCACGGATCGCTATGGCACGTAAGTAACTTTTTGTTTCAGAAAATGTTTAATACATACAATGTTTCAAATATAACTTGTATGCTCTCATCACAACTCATGCATCGTAATTGTCGTATCTAGAATAGGATTTTTTCATCTAAAAAACTTGAGTTGTCAACATTTTTTACAGTTTACCAGAAGACCTGAGAGCTTCTTAATTGGGCCAAGAGCTGGGTTATTAACAATTCATAAAGACTTTTTTTAATCAAGTAAATGAATCCAGACTCAGTTGAAAATTTGCTTGACTTACACGTCTTTCGAACGTGATTGACTCTTCGCTTTGCCAAGTGACATTCCTGATCGTGCCATGCATGATTCTTTAAAATCATGTTGAATGACATTGTTACAGTTTAATAAGTGTCGGAAACTGACGTTCTGCATTTTTTTCTTATTTATAATTTTTAGTTTTAATTAATCGTTTTCGGCTGCTCTGAATTACGCCTAGAGCGAACAATAAGTTTGATCCACCCATTAAGGATTCATACTATAGGAACAGCTGGCCCTTCCATCTTTGTGGCACAGAAGGTATAATCACTTTAGGTAGTTATCACTACTTATAGAATTGCGACCATAAATTGATAGCCACATTGGAAGCGATCTGAATTTAGTTGGTTATTTACCACGCAGAAATCGAAACGGGATTAATTCACTTAAGTTATCTGGTTTTTAAGTTGTGGCTAAACGTCCTGTTATAGACCGTGTGTCATAAATGTGAATTATTATTAAGCCCTACTTAAGTTAAGTATATCCTAAGTAGACTAGTGAATACGCGCCCTATACTTGATGACGCAATGTGTTGTCTTGTCTATGCACCAGTCTTCGTGTGTCATGGCTGCAAGTAATTGCATATTGTATTTTTGATGATGCTTTAATAAAATACAAGTTCTATATAATACATGGCCTATTAATTTATAATACAGACTGCTGCAAATGGGCGACGACAGGCTACCTAGAAAGTGCCTTATGCACTAAATTTTGCTCCTGGAGTTATCGAAAGTGCAGTATATATAGGCAATACAGCTTAAAAAAATGTTTCTGCCTCTTGGCTATGGGAATCTGTGACCCAACCTCACGTATCCTCTAATTCAGAGTAAAAAGCAAGAATTGCTTGACAGTTTCAGAAACAAGTGCTTTGAACACGACATAAACATAGCTACAAACTCGAGTTACTCCTACTTTTATTTAATACTTACCCACTTACCAAGTTTAACAGCAAATTATATCTCCCCTATTCTAGCTCATCTCCGAGTAAATAGCAATAAATTATGTAAGTTTTCTTATAGGGGCAAAGCATAAAACATCAACATCAAATCTGCTGAAATTGCAATACACTAGAAGGTGAATCTATCTACCACTTCGTCTTCAACGAGTATAGTTTTTGCAAAGTCACCTGAAAATCTTCCTGGTATAATTTCAACCCTACCGACAGAGAAAAGGCGCGACTCTTTGCGGGCCGACGACAAAGTGTTTGTTTTCTGACCGACCCAGCACAGGTGGCTAGACGGCGTTTGATTCGCAGATTTTTTTGAGATGCGCTTTTAATTGCTTTCAGGTGTTCTTTGCGGGACTCCTTTAGTCGGCAGTATGCAGAGTTAGAAAATAAATCAGTGTCGTTTCTGTAGGTATAGGAATAGAAAGTTTTATTATCTATTTTTATTTCTTTAGTTTACGTTATAATTAAATGAAATAATTTTCATGAGTATATCTACCGCCGCCCATGTCACTTTCTTTAAAGGATATGCCGATGGTCGGCTTCAACCTTTGTTCAACTGACTTTGCAAAAACTATACATGCATTGTTTCTTAATATCGACTAAATTATTCAATCACCTTAATACCCAGACACCCAAAGCTCTAAGCACATCGCACATGCCTTTAAACAGAGCATTGGTCCTCGATGAGTACCGTCGATGCATGATTACCACTACGTTCATTATCTTTATGTTCCTCAGTTCCCTCCTTAACATGTTTTTTCAATAAACTGTTTTTCAACTTAAAAAGAAGTATCAATAGCGGTCTAGTTAATTCAGAAATAATTTATTTTTAGTTTACCATTGTCGTCAAGTACCTATTTATTTACAGTCGAACCTCTATAGCTCGAACCTGAAGGGACATCCAAAACAGTTACAGTTATGGAGAGTTCGAGTTATAGAAATTCGAGTTACATAGGTTCAAATACATGTAAAAAGTGCAGGGACCACTTAAAAGGTTCGAGTTATAGAGAGGTTCGAGTTAGAGAGGTTCGACTGTAGTTAATTGGTATATTACAGTAATACTAAGTAGACATAAGAATTCTTTGCGACAAGAAGTATTTTCTTTAGATACTGATAAATCAAATTAAGTAAGTAAATCATAAACCATGCAGTGGTGGCGCGTGATAAAAAGCTTTGGGGGTGCACACCAAAAAATAAAAATAAAAATTGCGACGCAGGCGAAAATCTTTTTTCAGTGCCACGCTAACTTTTTGGGCCTTCGAGTGGGCCGTCATATCATATAATTTAGAGCAAATAATTAAAAAATGAGATATTTAGTTAGATATTAGTTGCCTACCTATTATTATTGTTTTTATAAATAAATAATAAATTATCACACCTAGTTTATTTTCTCTTCTAATGGCAAAGATGATAATTTATTTAAATATTGCACGCTAATGCTATCAGAATTAGAAACTTCCACCATTGTCAAAATTTCCCAGATTAATATATCTACATTTTCGTAATAAAAAAAAAATTGTAGACCACACGGCAGAAGTGTAAACTTCAACAAGGCGAAATTAATAATACTGGCCCATAACATATTCTGCAAAGCGGACCGAACCGAACTCTTCTGTGTACTGGCCTTCATCTGCATCATCATATCGCTCGCTGAATGTTTCTCACAGTTAGTCGACTCGAGCCGATTTCACCCGAATGAGCGTTGAATTCACTACCCATCAAAACTGCTAAACGTGCCTAAAGAAGTTTACACTTCAAAAACTACAAACATGTAAAACATCAATATTTTTATTTTTTGCACACTTAGTACTTAAAATTTTAACTCTACTCAGTGTTATATAATATAATGATTCCTTAGTACCGATTACAAAATATCTAATACTCGAATAGGAAGTATCAGTATCTATTTGATACTTGCAAAAGGAATCGTTGCACACACAACCACGGATCACCTTTTGTTAGGTGATCCGTGACACAACTACTAAGTGCACGAATGAAAAGTGCCGCTAATCTACTCTAACATGCAACGCGAACCGTCGTGGCATGGGTCATCACGGGGGTGCGGGCGGCATTGAGGCTGGTCTTGGGTATACGCGCCGTGCAGAAGGAAGGTTCAGATTCTATGTACTGTAAAATTCTATTGGGACATGTCGTCCTCTCTTTCTATATTTCGTAATTAGCATGCGACATAACATCTAGGGTGCATAGAATTTCGTTCCAGTAAATAAAAGCGTTGTTTGCATATACGTAGTCTTCCGTATATGGAGAGTTTGCACACGAATACAAACACATACATCAGGTATTAATTCCTAGAGTATATTCCAGTCTTTAGTGAATTTCTTTTGGGATAATTATGAATTAAATTAAGGAATGATCAAAGTTTAATATTTTTTTAAGTAAAATTTGGGAGTGCACGTGCACATGTGCACTTTTGGAGAAACCGCCACTGAAACCATGACAGACTTTTTATTACTATATATTATGATTTTTAAACCTTTAAAGGGAAGTAGAATACGCACGGTTTTTCTCAATATAGTATAAACCACTTGCTTTCGATTCTTGTCTCTCTCTCCCTATTTCTCTAACATAATCAGTGTTGTTATGGTTCGGGAGATACTATTGGGAATGGCTAATCTTTTTTGCCGTTCAAATACATAAAAATTAATTGATTTTTCACAAAAAATCTCCTTAAAAACAATTTAGTGTGTAAGCTGAGTTCAACCAAGCAAACGATTAATTAGATATCCAGACAATGGAAATGGAGTAGGTACACGGGTATTTGAGCCTAATTTATTTTTTTTGGTTTAAGCCAAATCGGTGTCTTTATTTTGTTTTATTTTTGCAATAGTTAAAAGGGGCTGTTTAAAAAAATGGACAAAGCAGATTTTGTCTAAAATAAAAAATGTCAAAATTAGTGATTTTACTCCGCAACTAACGGGCAACCTAACCTGACCTGACCTGAACTCAATTGAGCTCAATCGAATTTTAGGAACTACCGAAGTACATTTTTTTAAACTGTACAGGGTGGATCAAATTTGATGTTTTTCGGGGGATTTAGGTTCGGCTTGGTTTGGTTTCATTACCTGATAGACCTTTTAGTTTTTCTGCTATGAGATGATTTTAAAAAGTCTGCGATTATGGAAGTGGCCTATAGCTTTTTTTTATAAAAAATTCATTTTGGTGAACACTTTTTTACAGTTTTTTTATAAAGAATTCAACTGTCAAACTGAATTTTATAGGTGACTTTTAGTTTTTAATATATTACATAAAATAGTTGTTTATATTATTTGTACTTTTTAATATTTTTAAAAATTAAAAAAGAAAAATATAGAAATCAATAAAAAATATAAAAAAACAATATATTGAGTTTGATACGTCATTAAAAAGGAAAATTTACGATGATTACAAAAATCGGACATTTAAACTTTATATGATATCTTAAAAAAAAGTGACAGATGACATTTGCTTTGACAGTTGGACTCTTCTATAAAAATGCCATTTACACCAAAATAAAAATTATTTTTATAAATGCAGAATTTTTAAAATTTTATCGTAGCTGATAAGCTACGAGGCCTATCAAGAAGCGATTTTGCTATTTGAAGACGTCTCGCCTCAGACTCAAGCCCAGGACATGTCCACTTGGTTTCATGTCTATTGGATAGAAATACCTAAAACCTTTAATAACATCCAGTTTGGCCCATCCTGTACAAACCTCACTGTAAACAGAATAATACAAAGTTTTTTGTTTATTTTCTTTGCAAACCTTTGCTTTTTTAAATAAACGTTTATTAACGTTTTATTCTTGATCTTTAATTACCGGAAAACCCTCCTTAAGTTTAAGGCAATTAAAGAATGCAAATATTGCTAAAAACTTTTTTTAAATTGCTTTAAAAACTTTTTAAGGAGACGTCACGCGTAGAATCTAAAAGTACACTTAAATCCTAAGCTTTAATTAATTACAACTATTTAAAAGAAAATAGTCATTTTATCAAAGTGTAGTTTGGAAGAAGAAGAAATTTAATAGGCACAGAAAAAAATTAAATATTCGGGCGCAAATATCACGATATAAATACACACGAAGGAGGTAGGCAGAGTTCTGAAGTATGAAAATTTATTTCTGCATTAAAAAACCCAACAAAAGGAAAAGTAAACATCTAGATAATCAAAGCAGAACAATGGACAGAACACTACAAGGGACTGCTGCAGGAAACGAGACCCAAATATCTTTTAGCCTCTCCGGGGAGAAACATAGAAGTACATGGAGAGGAAGTTATCATCAACAGAAATGATACAGAATAGTAATTAAAAGCTAGGTATATGGAAAAGCTAGCGGACCTGTGGGAATATACACTGAAATGCTCAAATATAAATCAGAGAGACTACTAGAAAATCTCACATATATTATCAATCAATGCTTAAACGGACATCCAGTACCTGACGCTTGGAAAATTGCATTCATATCCTCAATACATAAAAAAGGAAATAAGTAGATTGTACGGTGGGATTCTCAGAGATCTAATAGAGAATGATTTTTATGAACAAGGTAATTGAGAAAAGGAGTGCCAAAAATATAGAGACACATGTTACCTTTGTGGACCTCCAAAAATTATGGGCAGTGTTAGAGCAAACTAATATCAATAATACATACATAAAAGCGAAAAAAAAACTATATAAAGGGTCAAAATCTAAAACTAAAATTGGAAATCGACTTTCAATAGAATTGCTGGTAACGAAAGGCTTAAGACAGGGATGTTGTACCTCTCTAAATCTCTTTAAAATATATATCGCAGTAGCTCTAAAAAACTGAAACCGTAAAGTACACATCGTGGAAATACAACTTAACGACTGACTTACCATATACACACTACAGTTTGCTGACGACCAAGTAATTGTAGCTAATGATAAAGAAGATATGGAGTATATGATGAGAAAGTTAACGGAACAATAACAAAAGTGGGGATTAACAGTGAACCATATACGTAATATTACGTATATGCAGTGAACGTGGATTAGACACAGTACTTATGTATTGGCAACGAATCAAGTGAGTTATAACTACACAATCGACAAACAATATCTCCATGCAATTAGTATGTATACTTGGGTGTCACATTTGATAAGACAGCACGCTGTTGTATGGAACAGAGACTTGTTGCCTAACAGAAAAACACAAAACAAAAATGAAAAGTGTCGAAATGCATGCGATGCATGAAGATACATGAGAATATCTAGAACAGATCACATAAGAAATCAAACAAGAAAGAATGGGAATCGAGGGAAGCATAAGGGATGACATCACAAAAAGACAACTGATATGGTACGGCCATGCAGAACGCATGAACGACGAAAGATGACAAAAGCAGATTCTAGAATGGCAACCAATAGGGCTCAGAAAAAAAAAGGCGTCCTAAACTAGAATGGCAATACAAAGCTCAATGAGTCAAAAAAATCTGACAGAAGATGATTTTCAGAATCGAAGAAGGTGGAGAATAGGCGTCGGACAACGTAGAAAAACGTTCTAAACCGACCTTATTCACCACGTTTCATATAAATGTGTTATGTTGGACAAACAAAGGAATAAGTGGAGAAACGGTTACAACAGCATAAGAACTATTTTTGTCCTTAAAAGAGGGATTTTTATTTTCGGTAAGTAATTTTTTTGATACTTTTCTTTTTTTATAAACTAAGATCTGGTTTTATTTTGCTTAAAGATCAAACTTGACAATTATATTTATATATCGAAACACGTAGTGTGTTTTGAGAAATAAAAAAGATTGTGAAGTATTTTGGACTTGCCCTTCAATCCTTTCATTATGGTTCTACTTCACCCTGGAGAAATCTACGATTCTACAAGCATAAGAACGATTGCAAAAATAAAAAAAAGGTATAACTTAGAAAAAACAGCTCTTTCTAAATATCATTTTATAACATACGACTATTTTATATATTGAACCAAATTATACCAAAAGACTTACTAGTGAAATGATCCAAATTGAAATATCTGGAACTATTTTCTTAAGGACCCATGTAAAGGGGCTCAGTACATTGTATTGTAATATTTTAATTAAGTATAAAGCTATGAAAAAATAATCGCATACTCAAAATTATCGTAACACATTGTGATAAAGTATTCTGTAATAGCTGTTTGGTGTGTAATTTTAATTTTAGTACCTATTTTAAACTGATTGTCAGTGTTTATAAAAAAAAAATTAAAATATTTTTAGTCGGATCCTGGGAAAATTAAAAAAAAACATATTTTTCTTGAAATTTATTTTATTCTTAAAAATTTTTGTGAATCATAATATTTTTTTGTAATTTTATTTAATAGATAGATAGATAGATACATAGATAGATATTTATTCAACATATTAAAAATACAACTACAAATTGTATAAATATGGTAAGTCACAACAATTCTTTTGTTACAAATAATTTAAACTAGGTATTTTAAAAGTGATTATAGAAATCACTTAGGTTAAAAAAAAATAGTCATTTTTATATAAAAAGTCGTCAAACAGCATTCCTACATAGGTAACAAGTTTAAAGAGAGACAACAAATATTAATAATACATGTACCTACGATAATAAACAAACATGATAAAAACATTTAAAATTTAAAAAGTTTATCCTAATTTAAAATGATCAATAAAAAACTTTTTTTTTTATAAATATTATTACTTTCCTGTTCATTATGTAAAACCTTCCTAAAAAAGAAACTCAAGTAAAATTTCAAAATTAAAAAATTCAACAAATTCAAAAAATATAAATTTTCATCACAGTTTTTATACATAGTAAAAAATATTTATTATAATAAGTCCAAATGTCTAAACATAAGATTAAATCAATTTTTAAAGCTATTGCTATCACGTTTACATAAATCTGAAACAATACAGTCGAAATAAAAGATACTAAAATTTTAACTAAAAAACCCTTAAAAGAAAGAAGAATCTTTATAAATAATGCCCGAGAGAAATCCATGACAAAACTTTTAATTTAAACTAATTTTTGTAAACTCTTCTATTGTATAATAAGGCTCAATTTCACAAATTAGAGTAAAGCAAGCTTTTTTAAATATTTTGAAACTGTTTATTTCTTTAATATTTTGCGGGAGTTTGTTAAAAAATTTTATTGAGAGGGTAGTTTAAAAAAGTCTGCTTATTTGTTCTTGTCTCATGACTGTGATTCGGTCTGAGACTAATAAACTTATTCATGATCTTTTTTATATACAAAACACATTCGTAGATGTATACCCCATAGACTGTCAGCAACCCATTTGATTTAACAATTCCTCTGCAGCTTTGGCCAAACTTCATTCTTAGCACGAAACGCATTACTCTTTTTTGCTGTACGAAAATATTTTGAACATGACAGCTGTTTCTTCAAAATATTATGCCATATTTAATATGTGTATAGAACATTCCATAGTAAATGGTTTTCAATCCTTTTTCATCAAAATTAAGAACTTTAGCGATTACTTTAATTGCATAACTTGCCTTGCTTAACTTGAGACAAGCACCTTTAGAGCATATTCTAAGTAGTTTAAGTTGGTGTCTATCACAACTCCAAACAGCTTGACACTCTTAACAAAGTCGATACTTTTGTTATTAAATATTATGGTATCATTATGTACAGAGTGCTGTTGATGCTCAACATTTTCCCCTTTCTTGATTGGTAAGACTATGTTGGTGTCATCAGCATAGTTCGTATTTTTAGCTGTTTCTTCAAAAATTGTATCCAGGTCATTAATGTAAATTATAAAAAGTAGAAATTACACCCTTAGTCGACTTAGCATACCCCAAACTTGTTTTTAAGATTATTTTTTGATTTCTCTCAGCTAGATAAGACTTAAATAGATTCAAAGACGTGCCCCTCATTCCGTATGCCTCCAGTTTTTTTAATAGAATCTCGTCATTAAGGGTGTCGAAAGCTTTGGATAAGTCTAACAAAATTCCACATGCAGTTGCTTTATTTTCCAAAATATCAAGGATTCTGTTGTTAAATTCTAGAATAGCCGACTCTGTGTATTTTTGTGGAACAAAACCATTCTGAAATGATTTCAGCAACTGGTTTGATTGAAAAAAGTTCAGTAGTTTCTTGTGAAGAAGAAGCTCAAAATGCTTTGAAAATGAGGATAATAGGCTAATTGGTATATAGTTATTTAGCTTATTTGAGTCGTCTTTTTTATATATTGGTATGACACATGCCGTTTTTAATTGATTAGGATATGAGCCACTGCTCATACATATATTAAAAATATGGGATATTGGTTCGGCGATAAATGTTATAGATTTTTTTAAGAGGCTAGATGATACTCCGTCCTCACCAGAGCTGTCTTTATTTTTAGTTTTTTGGCAATTTCAACAATTTCGTTAGCATTTGTCGGCGCAAGGAACATATTTTTATTACAATTAAATTGAGGGATATATACAGAGGCATTCTGTTGAATGTTATTCTTATCAAGCATGTTTGATGCTATTTGTAGGAAGTAATTATTAAAGTTATTTGCAAGTTGTTCTTTGTCAGAGTCTTCGGGGAGCGTATTTATTGATTTTGTGCTCTGTGAGTATTTGCGAACTGCCTTCCAAATACTTTAGTCTTGTATTTTTTTTTAATGAACATATATAAAAAAATTGTGCAATGTGGTCAACACCCTGACTAATGCTGACCAAGAAAACAAAACAATCAGCACAACATCGGAAAAAAGTTTGTCCATTTGAACTGCAATAATGACGCTTCGTAACCAAAAGTACCAAAAAATACCAAAAAATTATAATATAACCAGAAAATTGTTAGTAAATTACAAGTAATTTTAAGTAAAATGTTTAATTATTTTGCCACTTAAACGGTGACTTTTGACTATAATCAATGTGGTCCCATAAAAACTGAGCTTTGGACACCTACTTCATAAAGTAAGTACAATTTCTGTTTATTGTATATGTCATAAGTGATATTTGAAATTAAGAATATTTTAATAATTATAATGCTTTGTACACAAGAATTTATTTATAAACCAGAATGTAATTAAGCTGTATTGTCCTAAGTGCTAAAAAAGTTATAATACATAACGAAACTTCCTACAGGAAAAACTTTGTCGTCTTAAGCCAATCCCATAAACCACGAAACAAAACAATTATTAAAATGGAGGGAGGGATACGAAAACCAAACAAGAATAATAAACTATTGTGACGTAAACCGCAGGATTCGCAATTAAAAGGGGATTAGCAATCTTTTAATAGAAAATGATTTGTTGTCAAACAGTTGCCACATACTTTTTTTGTCTCACGAAATCGAAACGATCTGCTGGTGTTTTTTGTAAAAAAAAACTTGGTATTGAGAAAAGGAATGTACCGAAAGGTTACATAACTTGCACTGATTTGAAAATTTTGATTGGTAGTTAGTTATTTTGTGTGTAATTAAAGTTTGGTGAAGTTTGTTGCTTTTGTTGCACGCCAATGAAATTTGATTTGAACTACTGTAGATACCACTGTTACCAGATCCAAAACTTTTAGAATTTTTTCAAGTTTTGATATATTTTTTTTACGGGTATGCGCACTTGCAAGGAGATCCCTATCACGCTCGAGAAGCGGCAAGTGCGCGGAAATGTTGGTGTGTGTTGGTTTTGAAACGGTTTAGGTTTTAACCTGCAGGGAAAACTGTTGCAGGGAGTTTATTCCACAGCGATGCTGTTCTCCAGAGATATGAATTCTGATATAATGAGGTTCTTGGTGCCTCTATTTTGACAATAAATTGATGGTTACCGTCTGATTGACGTGTTCGCCTATTAGGTGCTACTCCCGGGGGATCATACGTGCCAACTCTTCAGAGCATTTTCCGTGATAATACCTGTAGAAGAGAGATAGACTATCCAAGCTACGGGTAAGTGCGGGGTCATTGATCAGCTTGATAGCTCGTTTTTGCACGGTGTTCAAAAGCATTAAGGTATGTTTGGGTGCCGCACTCCATATATGTGAGCAGTACTCCATAGTTGGTCGAATCTGGGCTTTGTAGAGTGTCAGCAGTTGGCTTGGTGTATACAAATGTCTTGTACGAAGTAGCACGCCAAGCTTTTGGGACGCCCTTTTAGCTATATCTGCCACGTGACTGTGCCAAGACATGTTGGTCTCTGCAGTGACTCCTAAGATGTTCAACTGGCTCTGCAATGCGACAGCACTTCCAGATAGCATGATGTTTGGCTCACCGGTGCTGGTCTTTTTTGAAAACAGGGCTGCTTGGGTTTTCTGCGCGTTGAACTGTACAAGGTTTTTGTTGCCCCAGTCCTCTATTATCTCCAAGTCGTTATTTATCTGTGATATTTCAGTTAGTCTAATGTAATGGAATTCACGTGCGGAGAGACATGTGGGTGGTATGACTGAGGAGACTACATTGCCATCATCTGCAAAGCAATAAAGTGGATTTACTGTTTTATCTATGAGGTCATTTATGTAAATCAGAAAAAGTGTTGGCGAAAGGATTGCTCCCTGTGGCACACCAGCATTTATTTGGTAAGAGTTGGAGTTCCGGCCATCCAGTGCAACATAAATGGATCTATCCTTAAGGTAACTTTCAAACCAAGTGCAAAGTCTCGGCGACAATCCCGTTGCTTTGAGCTTGTTACGCAGATTTTCATGCCAGACTTTATCGAATGCTTTAGATATATCTAAGGCAATTGTTCTTGTTTCACCTCGCAACTCAATCGCTTTTTGCCATAAGTGAGTGACGTATGTAAGTAAATCGCCAGTTGACCTATATTTTCGAAATCCGTATTGCTTGTCGTTGATAATTTTGTACTTTTCCAAGTACTTGGTTAGGTGATTGTTCACAACTCTTTCCATTACTTTTGATATCACCGGAAGTAGAGCAATTGGTCTATAGTTTAACGGATCTGCCTTTTTTCCTTTCTTTGGAATGGGCTGTACTGCGGCAGACTTCCATGATGATGGATATACTCCTTGCCTATAAGATAAATTGAATAATTTTGCGTAAGTTGGGGTGAGTTCGCTAGCACAATTTTTGAGTACTATCGCGGGAATGCCATCTGAACCCATTGCTTTGTTTGTATCCAACTTTTTAAGGGATTTTCGTATTTCTCTGTGACAAAAGGGTATCTCTGACATACTGTGGGAAACCCTTTCAATGAACGGTGGAGTTTTTCCATTTGGCACTGTTAGGTTTGAGTTGGAGGAAAAGATTTTGGCCAGCATATTGGCTTTTTCCTCTGATGTTGTGGCTAAGTGAGTATTTTTATCTGTAAGTGGTGGTATGGATGACTTGGTGAAGTTTGATCCAACGGCTTTTGCAAGAGACCAAAAGGACCTAGAACTACTTGGACAATTCAGCAACCTGTTTTTTATTCTTTGATTGTATATTTCTTTGGCGGCGTCAATAGTAATTTTGCAACTATTTCTGGCTTCTATAAATTCTGTGTGGTTTTGAGCGGTTTGTTGTCGTTTCCAAAGGTTATATGCTCTGTGTTTTTTCTGTACAGCCGTTTGACACTGACTGTTGAACCAAGGTTTTGCATTAGCTCTGCGTTTTATTGTATGTGGGATATATGCATCCATTCCAGATAAGATTACTTTTGTTATTTCATTACAGCAAATAGTGGGATCAGCTGTTTTAAAGCAAACCTCTTGCCATGGAAAATCCAGGTAAAACTGTTTAAGGTCATTCCATTTTGCCGATTTATAGTGCCACATTTTACGAGGAAGTGATTGTTGGCTTGGCGGTATGAACATTTCGCACTTTGTTCTTATAAGTTTATGATCGGATGAACCAAGTGGGGGATCTACTTGAATTGTGTACGAGTCAGGATTTGTAGTTAGGAACAAGTCTAAAAGCGCTGCAAATTCACCCCTTTCTGAGATACGGGTAGGTTCATCGACAAGCTGTGTTAGACCACAACTTATGGCAAAAGCTTCTGCTTCCCTGCCTTCATTATCTGTTTTGTTGTAGTGTTTTAGCCAGGGTATATTGTGGACGTTGAAATCGCCTAAAAAACAATTTCCGCATGTGGATAGTTAGACTGTATACTATCACAGTTTTCGGATAATGTCGCAAAAATGTTTTGATACTCGGTGTTACTTGGCGGTCGGTAGAGGCAGCAAATGAACTTGGTCGATGACTTTGAGGTGAATTTCAGCCATATGATATCGAGAGAGCCCATTGCACCGACTTTTAAAATTTGCTTTCTTAACTATGGATTGCTCATTTTAAGCATGCCTTATTTTTAAGCTTGTTGCACCGAGCAAAAATCTCCTCTCCTTTGTTAAGATGCGACCACCTTGTGACCCAATCAGGCAACGCCGCTGTTTTAACCAACCAAATTTTTAAACTATGGAAAAACAACACCCAGTATAGTTTTTGCAAAGTCAGTTGAACAAAGGTTAAAGCCGACCATCGGCATATCCTTTAAAGAAAGTGACATGGGCGGCGGTTGATATAATCATGAAAATTATTTAATTTAATTATGGCGTAAACTAAAGAAATAAAAATACATAATAAAAGTTTCTATTCCTACACCTACAGAAACGACACTGATTTATTTTCTAACTCTGCATACTGCCGACTAAAGGGGTCCCGAAAAGGACACCCGAAAGCAATTAAAAGCGCATCTCAAAAAAATCTGCCAATCAGGTGCCGTCTATCCACCTGTACTGGGTCGGTCAGAAAACAAATATTTTGTGCTCGGACCGCAAAGAGCTGCGCCTTTTCTCTGTCGGTAGGGTTGAAATTATACCAGGAAGATTTTATATGAATTTGGATAACTTTTGAAGGGCAGATTGAAGCAAAATCTCATGAAATCGATAGAACCCCGTATTAGGAGCATTTCAGGTGACTTTTCAAAAACTATACTTTCCAAACTAGTTCTATCTAAAGCCATCAATTTCTCTGCCAAGCCGCCTTTAAAAATTTATTTAAAAAAATGAAAGTTCTTGAATTTTTGAAAGAATAATTGGAAGATGATAAAATCGAGTTGGTTATACTCGAGTTTGTGGAATTTGGGTGTCCTTGTCGGTACAACCAAAGGGCTAAAAATTATAATGAAATTAAGGTAAAGTGTAAAGGCATAAAGAAAAATCGTCTTGTTACATAATGCAGTGGATTTTAATTTTATTTAAATGCATGGGTTTCCTTACATTGGTTAGTTATATCCTACCCTTAGCGCTGTACCTACCAGTGTAGCTACTCTGGGTCTTGAACGATGTGACCATCCACATCACACGCTCTGACCAATAGCAAACTTTGAACGGTCGCATGTTGCGCTAAATGACTTGCCTCGACCAATATGATAGTCGCCCGCTCTTCAGAGTTAGTGCATTTTAAGCGTTTAAAGTGAAATCTGTTCTCTGGCCCCGAACAGACTGAACATTTCTCGGTCGGATCGTAGGAGAAGCTTGCGCAATGGAGGTCTTTTCGCATAGCACGTGACGGCTCGGAGCTAATTTAAAGCTTGCCATTGGTCGGAGCATGTGATCACATCATTCAAGACCCAGAATATCCACCCAGGCTGTAAACAACAGTTTTTGTTTTAAGGTTTTATTTAGCAAATTTGCAACAATATTTTCTTAAATTAACTTAAATTATACTAACTTGATATTCAAATATATAAAAGAAATAAATAAATAAGTATAAACTACTAACACTATAATAATAAAATTTAATAACTTTATATAAATTGTATTAAAAAAAACATTTTTTGAAACGTTTTTTAAATTTTTTTACATTTGGTTTATTTTTAATTCAAACTTTTAATTTATTGTATTCACTTAAGCCTTCTGCAAATATTGATTTTTGAAAAGTAATTTTGACGTAGTGCTTAAATGCAGCGGCGTAGCGTGGGAAGGGGCGCGGGGGGTTCGCCGCCCCCTTTGCCCCGAGGGTAGTGGCGCCCCATAAGAGTCCTCAGGGGCGCCAAAGGAAACTAACGACATGAGGACCTTTTTTTGGTCGTAAGATTTGTGAGAGGCGCCCTTTTGACCTGTCGGCCGCCCCCTCACACATGATGACCTTTTTTTGTTTTTGTTTTTTTTTTGGTCGCAAGATTTTTTTTCAGTTTTCAGAGGCGCCCTTTTTAGCTTTCGCCCCCGCCCTATCGGGTACGCTACGCCGCTGCTTAAATGAAAATCTCCCTTAGTCCGGGTATTGTGTGTATGATATTTAGAATTTAGATTTATAAATTGTTTTAACGATTCTGGTAGTAAATTATTAATTTACAAGACAAACATTATAAAATATTAATTTTTTTATATTTAGCCAGTTTAATTTCATTAACAGTGTTTTTATTTTGATGTATCTATCTGTATTTAAAATTATTATTCTCATTATTAAATGGAAAATCAGGCAAAATACTGTAATAGAAAGTAAAAGAGAAAACTTTATGTAAATTATTTTTCTTCCTTAAAAATCTTTTTGTAATCGATACATAGATAAATTTTTTCACAAAAACATTGTGCCAAAAGAACCAAAATCTAGCCTTATCTTTTGCAACAAAGTTTTTCAAAATCATTTTTATTTTTTTTTACAGTGTCTATTAAAAAATAACATTTTTTATTACTTTATTTACTCACAAAACACAAAAAAAACCTTTACTTTAATCACAACACTCTGCTCATTTGTAGGGTATGCCAGACGGTTATGTATGAATAGTATGTGACCAGCATCTTATCTTTAAGCAGCTCTTAAGGAATAGTAAAGTCACGAAAAAAGGTGAATTAATTTTAAAAACACTAAGGAAGGAATAAGTCTGCCTTTAATTTCGGTGCAATGAAATCTTACGAAATAAGGTATTCTTGAGGCTCAGAAACGAAAAAAAAGTCGCTGCGATTCTTTTTTCTAAAAACTCATAAAGGTGTAGCTAGGAATTTCCTTATCGAAATGGCAAACCTTAAAGGCTGACCTAGTGAAACTGTTTATTTTCCCAGCAATAAATTAAACAACGGAAACTGCCAATCCTTTGTGTTAAACCCTAAGGCATTAAGGGCTTCTAGATGTTTAGTAAACGTGTCCAAAATATTTTTAAGATTTCTGGAGCTTTGATTTGATTTCATGGAGGAAACATGCACAATGGAATTCCAATATGACGTAGCTAAAAGGCGCTTATTGTTGTATCCAGTGGCCGCTGGTGACGTTATAAATTGGGGGGGGGGGGCAGAAATTTATATTGCATGAAAAAGAAGGTAAAAAAACTTACGTAAATAATTTTATTTTACAACCAGCTACTTGGTGTAGGTTTTAGTTTATTTTTTATAGATCCATTCGCCTTTCCTTTACATGCGCAAAGTGCTCGGATTAGCACCAGTTTCAGACTAATCAAGGCCCCGTCGAACAACCTCAAAAATCCCACAGAATTTTACAGTCTAGTAACCTACTATGTCTATTTTTTGTCACATTTGGATTATGTTTGGTAATGTTTTGCCGATAGGCACTATTCAATTGGCACCTAATATCAGTTTTGCTTAGCATAGAAAATTTTATGTGGTTATTTAAATAAGTAGCACTTACTTTGTGCCTTTAACTTTTCACTAAAGTGCTTGATACCCGAGGGGTCATCAGCTTTCAACAGTACTGTACAAATTTCACAACAGGACCCAACAGTACACGACAGTACTCAACAGGACCCAACAGTACTCGACAGTACACGACAGGACCCAACAGTACACGACAGTACTCGACAGTACACGACAGTACCCAACAGTACTCAACAGGACCCAACAGTACACGACAGGACCCAAGTCCTGTTGGACGCTGTACAAAATTTTAGTTGACATCACACATTCCCGTTGCGACCCACGCAGGACCACTTCGTAGATTGTTCATAATATGACAATAAACCAAAAAAAAATACATTTCGTTTTCACAACCGCTGAACCAGTTTTTAGCATCGTATAATTATTTTTTTTTTATTGAAGTTCATATGTCAACATATTTAAATTTGCACAGTTATGGTATTTATTTCCATTTTGAACACAAACAATAACAAAAACAAACAATGGACACGTGACCGGCAAAGCTTTTAACTACTCTTACGTCTTCACTAAGGATAGAACCGACCGACCGAACACATAGGAAGGGCAACGAACGTTTTCGCACGATGAATGTGGCCGACGTCAACTAAAACAAACATTCCTCCTGCCACCGCGCGGGAACAGCCACCTATACATTGCTGAAAAACGGGTGAAATTGAAATCTTGTCCCGCGCGGTGCTGCCGGCTTGTAATTATTTACGCTAAAAAAGTTTACCCAATTAATCGCCTTTTGTTAACCACAGACTAACAAAAAGAACTAGACATGTCGTACGGGAAGATTAAACTTTTTTTAAATAAAACCAATTAAAAATACTGTTTGTTGTCTAGTTTTGGGAGGACACTACCCCGTTGCCCTCCCTGTAGCAAATAATAGTTAGGTAAATATTATAGTTATAGTTTGTTTTTTGTTTATTATGGCTGTTCGTTATAGAGATTTTCCCATTTAACATAAAATATATCATGACGTTACCGTCAAAATATAAAAAAAAAACAAAGATACTATCATATTTGGTAAGGACTTTATAAAATTTAATTGTTCACCCTGCAATTTATTGGTTGGTTAGTAAATATCTAAATTTTGAGGCATTGGAGTGTGCAGGATTTTTGTCTATTATGCTTAAAAAAGATTTAGAAAAGTTGGTCTTTTTACTCTTTTTAGCACTGAACACGTAAAACTTGGATTTGAAGGTTTAAAACTATCGAAACTACTAGTAGTGGGCGCAGGCGCAGAGGACGACGACCCAGGTGTACTTTGAATTTGAAATAACTTACTTTTGTTTGAAAATAAAATCACAACTTTTTCTTATTGCATCTTCAGCATTAAAGTCTGTATTCTCTGCCAGCAATCCAATCATTTCGTTATGGAGATGATTACACTCCAAATATTGATATTCCAAGGTTTCAAGAGCCACTTGTAAGATAGGACGCATAGATTCACTATCTTTAGCTTTTACAGCTAAAGTATAGGATTCAGTGATCATAGTCAAAGCGGTTTTTTGTTTTTTTGTAATTATTTTTAATCCTGCATCCCCACCTTTGATTGTTTTTTGTTTTGTGGAAAATGATTGCAATAAAGAAGCAAATCTGTAGGCACCGCAGTCCCGCCAAGATTGTGCAAACTGCTGTACTACCTTTTCTTGTCAGATTTCAGTCCATATTTGACCTACCTATAATTCTACTTCGTAATGAGCTAAAAAGACGGGTAAAAATTGGCGAGAAAAATGTTTTGATGCAGATTTACTTCTTGCTCTCAAATTTGATATGCGAAGTGTATGCCATCATGGAATTTATAATTTTGCTTATTTTTTAACCTTAATATGCATTTTTCGAATGAAACAGAAAAAAAAAAAATATTTTTAGAGAACCTAATTATCTACAATTTTTCTGCAATGAATATTTAAAATAAATAATTTCATTGTTAATAATAAGCAGAAAGTGTAAAAAATAAGTACAGAAAGGCATTTATTTATACCAACCATTTTCATAAAAAGTAACTAGAACATCTAAGTCAAAAATTATAAAGGAAACAATTTTTTGTAAGTTTTGTGTACACCGTAAAAACCTGATTATCCATGAAAATTTTTTTGATTTTTTAAATTCATGGGTAATAAAATTTACGTTTGTTAGTACCTGTTTAGCTTAAAAATTCCGCTGACTGACGCTGACATCCTGAAGGTGGGTAAAAACGATAATCAGCGTTGATCTCACAATGTAACGTCGAATGTCATAGATGGATTAATTTCTTTATAATCGATCTTTTCATTGATCGATATGTAGCAGTTTATTCCTCGCCTCCACCTGTTCTGGTTCTACTCGTATTTTGGTAGATGGCGGTTCTTGCGGATTCGACTGTTTGGTGTTCCCACTATATACGTAGGATAAGAGATAAACGGTCTAATTAACTACGCAAGGGTGACACATTAGACACTTATTGGAATAAAACCTGACCTTATTTTAAAATCGACCGTATTGTGAGAGATTTACATACAAAAAGCAGCTGCTTTCTTTCAAAATTCGGCCTTTGTGTATTTAGGAACCGGATTTATAAGTGTCTGTATTTATTAAATTAATGATTGCGACTTTATTTTTAAATTTGGCTTTGATATGTCAATTTTGAGAGATCAGCTGTCAGTTTTCTTTGTAAATCTGTCAGAATAAAGTCCACTCTAAAATAAAGTCAGGTTTTATTCCATTAAGTCCCTATTGACGAAGCAGTGTTCTGAGGTCTCCCATAAGGACGAAACAGTTAACTGTCAACACATTGGGTGTCTATTAGATCTTGGACTCTCGTGAGAGAGTTACCCACGGAAAAATACGAGAGAAACAAAATACTTTTTTTACCCGATTAGTCACGAAAACTTTTTTTACTTTTGTTTTCGTTTTAGTCCTCGTTTTAAGAGGCTATAAATTTAAAAAAATTCAGTGGAAATTTTATTTTTATCAAAAATATGAGAATTATTTTAACCACTTATAATAACAACTAAATTAATTTTTCGTCCGTCCCAGTGGTATTAACATTTGCTCTTTACACAGGCGGTCCGGGTTCGAATCCTGACAAGGCACTTGGGTGTATGTAACTGTTTAAAATGCTTTAACTTTGCTGTAACTTTGCGAAACTGGGCGAGTAATCCTGACTGGATGGAAAGTCCCAATATAAAAAAACAACTAGTTATATATTTGATATTCCTGCTGGGTTAAACGAGTCCCCTACGATTCTAAACAGACCATCTTCCTTAATCGAAACTTTTTCCGGCTTCTTTTAATTAGCTTATTTAGTTTACCTATAAATTTAACGACAGAAATTACCTAACTTGAAAAAATAATGGCTTGGTTTCTTTTTCATCCATAAACACAACAGATTTTAAAACAACTAAGCCGTAGTAACCCTCTGCTCCAAATTTACCTCGTACAAAAGTATTCGTGGAAAAATAACATGTTTAATTTTCTAAAATCCCTTCGGATCTAGATAGTAAGGAAAATTTTCAAAGAGGTTGGATATGCGATATATAGAAAATTTTATTGCTGATTCTGGTAGCCCAAGAGCTTTACTTTAAGGCTCTAGTTGATGCCGTTCTGGCACTCTTAAGCCTTTTGAAATATTCAAGATGGTGCCCGAGTACGGATATAAAAATTAACAAAATAATAATTTTTAAAAACACAAAACAAGACTAGGCACGATCAATATGTTTTGGAGTCGTAATGATCAAAGTACAAATTTTCCACCATGTTTTTCACGTTGTTTTACCAAAATTTAAGTTAAAAAATGTTGTCATTTTCACATTATTTTCATTTACTTCTTTCCACGTTTTTTCCAACAAACTTTGACGAAAAATCCTTTGGAAATATTTCCATGGAAATGGAAATCTTGGACATTTTCGAATTTGTCTCGGGAATATAGGAAATATTGAAAATCTTGGAAATATTGAAAAGCATTAAACTATAGAACACTTTTTATTTCCGATACTATTGAAGATTTTTGAGGAATTAGACTGGCAAGGCGACGATATTAAGTGTGATCCTGATGACACCGATGAAGATATGCCTCTTGCTTGACTAGTGAATAGTGTAGTTTGTCAAGAATAAGATTTTTGTTGCACAAATTTGACCTTATTTCTGTTTATTTGTTTGAAGAATAGGAGTTATTCTTTATTTGTGCTCATGTATACGCCTTCTGCATTTCCCAGTGTTTTGTTATGATTTTTATAAATACATTATCCCTTTTTTCTTATTTTTTTAATATTTTATATATTTCCAATATTTCCATATATTTCCAATGTTTCAGGAAATATTTCCGGAAATATTTCCGAAAATAAATATATTTCTGGAAATTTTACACTAGTCCTAAGGAAGAACACAGTAATTGACATTAGGAAAAATTCATAAAATAAACTTTTCATTGTCAATTTACCAAACGGAAATTTTTTATCACGGATCAGGTTCGATCAGGCTAAGTAATTTTTATACAAGGATGGCATATTATAGATTTAGTAAGTACAGGGTGACTGATCTGATAGTAAAGTTTAAATTAGCAAATTTGAAGAATTTTTTCTAAATTCTTAGAATCTGATGTCAAAAATGATGCCTGTCATATTTGAATTCTCTTTTAAAATAAAACACTGTATTTTATTTGTTGACATTTGGTCTAGCAATTTTTGAAATATTTGCATTTTCAAAACCTGAATAAACAATAAGGATGTTGCCATCACTCGTTTATTTTTGATAAGTGCTATCTTGTTAACCTTTGGTATATTAAGTTTTTAAAATTCAAATATTTTAACAATGGCTGGCGCAAAATATTTTGGAAATCAGAACAATGGAGCTCTATTGATAAAAAAATAAGTATTTTTTTTTAATAAACCACACATCAAACATTTAACAAATATTTGGCACATGTCATTTTTGACATCAGATTCGGATGGTTTAGGAAAAATCCTTTAATTTTACTTATTTAAAACATTGCTGTCAGATCAATATTAACGGAGACCTATTGAGTAAAATATGGTCAATCACCCAGTGCACCAACAATAAAAATTATACATTTGTAAATAGACAATAAAAAATTTAATAAATACGATTTTAGCTCACACATATACTATACTCTAGTAGTGTGAGCTATGGTGATCCTAATTTTTTCGAGAAAAAAAAGTTCTTTGTTTGAAATTCGTAGACAATGATTGTGTAGAAATAAAATTTCGGACTTCCATTGTCTTTATTTATTTTATTTGAAATTCGTAGACAATGATTGTGTAGAAATAAAATTTCGGACTTCCATTGTCCTGTCACTTCAAAATAAAATAAATAAAGACAATGGAAGTCCGAAATTTTATTTCTAAAAAAAAAGTTGCTCCGATTTCAACATTTTTTATATATCTTTGCGTTTCAGATCATTTTGAAACTTTTTTGTTGCGCCGTCTGTCTGTCTGTCTGTCTGTCTGTATGTCTGTCTGTCTGTCTGTCTGTCTGTCTGTCTGTATGTCTGTCTGTAACGACCAACGCGCATAACTCAAAAACCGCTTGGCCGATTTCAATAAAATTTGGTACCTAGGCTGGGTCGAGACGGTCCCATTTAAAAATGAACAAAATCCACCGAACACAAACCAAAAAAGGGTGGGGATAGATTTCAAAAATTAGAGTTTATGTGAAAATATGGCGTGTGTAATATCAAATGAAAGGTAATTGAGTCTGGAGTTAAACAAAATACATTTTAATTTATTTAAAAAAAAAGGGAGGGGTATATTTCAAAAATTAGAGTTTGAGTGAAAATATGGCGTGTGTGATATCAAACGAAAGGTAATTAAATCCGGAGTTCAACAAAATACATTTTAGTTTTTGTTTTTTTTTAAGAGTGGGGGTGGATTTCAAAAATTTGAGTTTAAGTCAAAAGATGGCTTGTGTGGTATCAAACAAAAGGTAATTTAGTGTGGAGTTGAATAAAATATATTTCAGTTTTTAGTTATGTTAGCTCACACGTACACTATAACTATAGTACCTACTGTGAGCTTAGGGGCCCATATATTGGCAGAGTATTTTTTTAATATCAATTACTGTGTTTTGCCTTGAGACAGCAGATAATTTTAAGGTAAAAATTAAACTATTAATAAAACTCTTTAAAAAAATTATTGTCTTAGCAAGCATCTTAGTGACCTTGCCTATGCCTTTATGGTACTCATTGAACAATATAGAAAATAAGTACTATTTTATGTATTATTATGTATTTTATGTATTATGTACCTAAGCCCGGGCTATGTCCAATAATAGTCCACAGTACACCGGTCTATTTGTTGTGATTTTAACATAGTGCGCCTTCTCTCTTTTTGTTGTTGGCGATTGCAAAAGTTAAGAAAAAAAATAATTCCCTGTTTTAAGAGAAATAAAACTAATTTTGATTGATTTACTCAATTTAAAACGGTAAAAACGATTGACACCTGTCACTTCAAAACAAAAAAATGGCGGGTTCAATATTTATTTTTCGCACCGTATATTAAAGCTAATGAACATTTCTTTAAAACTGCTAAAAGAAAATTTTGCTCTCCAGCCGAAACAAAAATGGTTATATATATATATATATATATATATATATATATATATGTTGGTGCAAGCAAGAAATTTCCTAATTTTCATTTTCTTTTCCTTTTCTGCGCGTTTAAAATAATTTAAATTTTCGCGCTCTAAAATATGCATATGGGGTTTCACGGCACCGGACACGTGGAAGAGAAGCAGCGCCGCGGGTGTGCGCAAAGAACCACCGTCACAACAAGACACTAGCAAAATCACGTTCCCGAAAAAAGTGAATTTGAGGTGAAAAAACGGGACGTTTAAACGTCGACTGGAGCTGCAAGAGAGTCCGAGGTAGGTGCCTTTTCATATAAAATTCCATATGTATCGTAACTTTCCATTTTCAATCGTCAATACCGACAGTTATTTTTAAATGTGCTTGTGAAGCCAATACCGGCGACCTATCGAAGGAAATTCCGTTATTTTTCAGCCCTTGCACGCACATTTAATGGCCCTTCGACCCAAATTAATAGTTTTCCAAACTACCTAGACTCCTGTGGTTCAGCAATTTCCTACAAAAATTCCAAATTTCTATTTTCTATTTCAAATTTCAAAATTTATTTCAATTTCAATTCGAAACAGACCATATTGTTTTACCACCTGTTGGGGATATGTTCCTTCAAAGTTGATCGAAGTGTTTATTACCGTTCAAAAATACCTATAGCCAATGCACATATTTCGTATAGTTTACTAGTTCATCAAAGAAAGTTGATCGCTTTGTTCATTACATTTTCAGTAAAAGTGGCGTCAATACGCCGAAAGTGAAAATTTTAAGGCGGTTCTTCCACCTACTTTTCTAATTATCGATTTTACAGGTGTCGCGGCGTTAACGCGCAGGTGCAAGTGTTTCGTCGTCACCAAGGTCTCACGTTGCGCGCGTTGTTTCTTCAAATACCGAGGTTTGTTAAAAACTTTCAGACGGGACCGCTGCTAGTCGTATGCACAGAGTGTGCGACTTGGAATCGAAAGGTGCGGGGTTCAATCCTTGGTGAGACATAAAAGTTTTTTTTTAAGGGATATGTTCAAATAATAACATACAGACAAACTTACAAACATTTCATTTCAAAATTTTCGAAAAAAGTTAATAAAATTAAAATAATAAAATTGTTTAATTTTTGCTAAAATTCGGGTTATATTTTAAGCTATATTTTAAGCATTTTTTTGGGTAATTTTAAAACCAAATTAACTTTCAAAAACAAAAATGTCTACGCAAAAACAGAAAAAACTTTGCGACAAAAGGCTTTTGAGCTTCAACCAAATGGCGGAAGCTCACGAGGTAGCTTTGAAAGCGAAGTCGGATACAGCGTTTCACTTTTTGTTTAAATCCAGATATGAAGACGTCGAAGGATGTCATCCTCAATTCTATAATTTTCATAACCAAATTATTGGCTCTCTCGAAGAGTTTAAACTTTCATTTGACGAGCAGGATAAAACTAGAAAAGACTTTGACAACCTTTATTATGAATGTAAGGGTATTTACTACGACCTTTTTAGGGCCAACCCTGCCAATTACGTAAGCAACCCTAACCAACAAAATATTGTTCAGAGGTCAAATACAAGATCATTTCCACAACCACGGTTGCCAATTTTCAATGGTAATTATAAAGACTGGCAACACTGGTTTGACTTATTTAAAGTCATGGTACATCAAAATTCTGAGTTAAGTGATATAGAGAAATTTCAACACTTGCGGAGTTCTGTTCTGAATGAAGCCCTTTCTCTAGTAAAAACCATTCCCCTCGCAGATAGCAATTATCACATCGCGTATGAAACATTAGTAAAGAGGTATCAAAATAAACGAATTATTGCTACTACCGCTTTGAATGCTATTAACTTTCTTTCAACTAAATCCAGTTCTGGGAAAGAATTACGTTCCATGTTGGATACATTTTCTGAGAATCTAGCCATCTTAAATGAGCTTGGTTTTCCTACAAAAGAATGGGACTTTCTTACTTTTAACATGATGCTCTCAAAACTTGAAGTCAAGATGAGGACTGATTTCGAACTTTACTATAGTAGAGAGAAAAACAATTCAGAAATTCCGTCCTACACTGATCTTTACACGTTTATAGAAAATCATTGCGTTGCGCTCGAATCTGTAGTGCAAATGCCCAGTTTTAGTAGGCAAAATCAAACCCCTAGACAACCTCAAACTACGCGTAATTCTCAACAGAACAGTTTTCAGAGAAACAGTTTTAATAATTCTAATTCACCTTCTGCTTTCAATACAACTATTTCAAATCAAAGTTCAAATTCAAGAAATCAACAAAATACTTTACAAAATAGCAATCAACGCAGCAACCCTCAAATACAAAATAATCAGAACAGAACTTTTAATCCAAAAATAAAATGCTACCTATGTTCTTCGAATCACGCATTATCGAAATGTATCGAATTTCAAAACAAAAGTCCACAGGAAAGGATGGGTTATGTTCGGCAGGTGAATCTATGTCAAAATTGCTTACATTTTGCTCACCAGACCGTGAATTGCCCCTCTTCCTACAACTGCTTTACGTGTGGAGCTAGGCACCACAGTCTTCTTCACGTTCCACAACCAGTAGCGCCCTCTGTGAGTGTTGATTCTTATCCTCCAGAGAACGTTAATATTCCACTTTCCAATTCCAATAGCACCCCTATGTCAGGAAGCCATTCCACAAACTGCCATGCGACAATGATTTCCAAAAATTCCACTTTTCTACTTTCTACCGTTGTAGCTGACATGTTAGACTCAAGGGGACATTACCAACCAGTTCGTATCTTACTCGATTCTGCCTCAGAGGCAAACTTTATTTCAGAAAAATGTCTAAATCGTTTAGGTCTTTCGAAAAGCTTCTTTTCTACTTCTATTCAAGGCTTAAATCAAATGACATCTTCCAATACCAAAGGTAAGACGAAATGTCTTATCAAACCTCAAGGTCAAGCGGGACCTACCTTTGATTTTGAGGCTTTAGTACTTCCAAAACTTTGTACAGAGATTCCTTCTTGCGCTGTCGACTCGAGCAAGTGGAATCACATTCGCAATATCAAACTTTCTGATCAAAACTTCCATATACCAAGTTCCATTGATGTCCTAGTAGGTTGTGAACTTTTTCCGCATCTCTTACAAGAGGGAGTTATCCACGGAGAGCGTGGACAACCTAGTGCTTTTAATAGCATCTTTGGCTATGTGCTGATTGGTAAAGTTGAAACTTCAAAGCAACAAAATCCACAATCACTCATAAGCTGTTACACTTCCATCGAACCATCTCTGGATATCTGCCTAGAGCGCTTCTGGGAGATAGAGCAGGTTCCACATAAGGTTCATCACAGTCCTGAGGATATTATGTGCGAAAAATTATTTTCACAATCAGTTTCACGCAACGAATCAGGTAGATTCGTCGTTCCATTACCTTTCATAAACTTAGAACCCCAGTTGGGTGACACCTATCCAATCGCTTTAAAACGTTTCAAGCTTCAGGAAGCTAGACTTCTCAAAGACTCAGCTAATTATCAAGCTTACAAAGATTTTATGCAAGATTATTTAGACACTGGTCACATGATACCTATTCCTACGCCTATATCTAAAGATGTCTTGGATAATTCCTACTTTATCCCTCATCACAGTGTCTGGAACACTGGGAAGATAAGAGTGGTCTTTGATGGGTCTCAACGTAGTCCCAGAGGTGTCTCACTCAACGAGACGTTGTGCGCAGGTCCTAAACTGCAAAATGATGTCCGTGAAATTCTACTTAATTTTCGAATTCATGCTGTAGCCTTTGTTACTGACATAGTAAAAATGTTCCGACAGATATTAATTATTCCTGAGCACACGCGTTATCAAAATATTCTATGGAGATTTTCTGAGGATGATCCTGTCCAAACCTACTCCTTAAGAACAGTTGTTTATGGACTTAAGTCATCACCTTACTTAGCTATTCGTACTATACAAGAACTAGCTAAACTTGAGTCTGAAAGGTATCCTAATGCTTCCAAGGTGCTTCTTAAAGACATTTACGTCGACGACGTGCTCACTGGGCAGGATTCTGTGGCCTCTGCCAAAGAACTTCAGTCGGAGTTAATCTCCCTGTTGCGCCTAGGAGGGTTTGAACTTAAAAAATGGGCGAGCAACAGTCCGGAACTTCTCTCCTCATTCTCAGAATCAGAAACACAAATGTCCATTCGTTTCGACAAATCCGAACCTAATTTTGTAAAAATATTAGGTCTCCAATGGAATCCTATCTCAGATTCGTTTACCTACTTGGTCGTACCAGAAGATAAACCATGCACCAAGCGAGGTATCTTATCTCAAATCATGAAAATTTTTGATCCCTTAGGTTTCTGTTCTCCCGTTTCTTTACTTGCTAAGCATCTCATGCAAGATCTGTGGAAGGAGAAGCTGGACTGGGATTCTCAGCCTCCTCCGCATATCGTAAATGTTTGGAATCAATTTCGAACCGAACTTCCAAATCTTTCAAATATTCATTTACCTAGACGCCTTTCCATTGATCAACCACGTAGCATTGAACTTCACGGCTTTTCAGACGCCTCTATGATAGGTTACGCGGCTACGGTCTATTTCAGAATGGAGTCAGTATCCGGAGAAATCCATACCTTTCTTGTAATGGCCAAATCTAAGGTCGCACCAGTGAAAACAGTCAGTCTTCCGCGACTGGAGCTTCTTGGTGCCACTTTACTTTGCGACCTAATTTCCTTTATTCGAAACACTTATTCAGATATTCTTAACTTCAACCAAATCTGTGCATGGTGTGATTCCCAAGTGGTTCTATGCTGGTTGGCGGCTTCACCTCACAGGTTTAAAACGTTTGTGGCAAACCGTATCTGTCACATTCAGGAAACCATTTCTCCTACGGCCTGGAAATATATTCCATCAGCGCTAAATCCAGCCGACTGTGCTTCGCGCGGTCTTATGCCTAATCAACTTGTCAAACATGACTTGTATTGGGAAGGTCCTTGTTTTCTTAGGCTACCAAAAGAGAGCTGGCCTGATGATTTTCGCTGTCCAGACCCTCCGGAAAACGAGGTTATTCTGGAAGAACGAAAATCAGTATTTCAAACATGCACAGTTGAACCACACATGCTTGATACTTTTCTTTCTCGTTACTCTTCCCTAGAGAAAATTCAACGCATAATTTCCTATATTTTTCGCCTTACCGAAAAGAAATCTAAATATCCTAACGAAAATATTACCGAAGTAGAACTTCAACATTCTCTTATTGTTCTCGTTCGGCATGTTCAACGTTCCATCTTTGCTGATCTCATTTCACGTTTGAATGACGCAAAGCTACTTCCTAAACAATTTCGTAAACTTTCACTTTTTCTAGATACACAAGGCTGCTTAAGAGTGGGGGGTCGATTACCACATTCTTCCGAACTCTCTTATTCAGCAAAACACCCTTTACTTTTACCACGTTCTCACCGTCTTACTCAACTTGTCATTGAGTACACTCACAAAAGGTACTGTCATCCCGGTCAAAAATCGTTGCATTACCTCTTGAGACAACAATTTTGGATCCTTTCCCCTCGCTATGCAATCGAGAGCGTAACTTCTCATTGCATTTTATGCTATCGATTAAATCCTAAACCTTCCGTACAAATCATGGGCAACTTGCCTGCTCAACGCATCTCTCAAGTAAAAGCATTTTCACATGTTGCCATAGATTATTGTGGTCCCTTTCCAATTACAATGGGAAAGTACCGAAGTGCAAAGGTATCCAAAGGTTATATTCTTGTCTTAGTCTGCTCCGCAACAAAGGCAGTTCACCTAGAACTTACCTCCGATATTTCCACCCCTACCTTTCTTGCGGCTTTTAAGAGATTTGTGGCAAGAAGAGGAAGAATCTCTGACATTTACTCAGATTGTGGTAGCGCGTTCTTGGGAGCTGATCGTTTACTCAAACAGTACTCCCAGGAAGCATGTCACAGTCTAAAAATTACCTGGCATTTTTCAAGTCCTGGTAGTCCGCACCTAAACGGACTAGCTGAGGCAGGAGTTAAATCCACCAAGGCAAATTTAAAACGTGTAATAGGTGAGCAACGGTTAACCTATGAAGAGTTTTTTACTTTTTTGTGTCAGGTCGAATCCATACTAAACAGCCGGCCTCTATATGCCCAAAGTATGGATCCGAATGACTTTCTTCCACTGACCCCTGGTCATTTTCTTACCCTGGAACCGTTGAATTCCGTACCAGAACCCGAATTTTCTGATTCCAAGTTGAACACCCTGTCCCGCTGGCAGATGGTGCAAAGGCTTCAGTCCGATTTTTGGAAACGCTGGAACTTGGAGTACCTACACACCTTGCAACAGCGTTCTAAATGGACAGAGGCTTCTAACAATATTAAACTAAATACTTTGGTCGTGGTAAAGAATGAACAAAAACCGCCATTGCAATGGGCTGTTGGGCGAATTGTCGACGTACACCCTGGCTCAGACGGTCATATTCGTGTTGTGACCGTTAAAACAGCTACAGGAACATATCGTCGACCGGTAGTGAAACTATGTCCTTTGCCTATGCCCGACGCATAAGGCAAAATTTTCTTTTCTTTCTTAATTTTTCTAAGTACTTTTTCTTTTCTTTTAATTTTAATTTACATGCATTATCTAATGCATATTTGGGTTAATGTTAAATTGTATCGTTTAATTGCTAATAGGCGAATATTATTTTTTTTTCCTTTCCTTTTCTCAACTAAGTAAAAACACACGTGTTTTGGCGGCCGGAAAATGTTGGTGCAAGCAAGAAATTTCCTAATTTTCATTTTCTTTTCCTTTTCTGCGCGTTTAAAATAATTTAAATTTTCGCGCTCTAAAATATGCATATGGGGTTTCACGGCACCGGACACGTGGAAGAGAAGCAGCGCCGCGAGGTGTGCGCAAAGAACCACCGTCACAACAAGACACTAGCAAAATCACGTTCCCGAAAAAAGTGAATTTGAGGTGAAAAAACGGGACGTTTAAACGTCGACTGGAGCTGCAAGAGAGTCCGAGGTAGGTGCCTTTTCATATAAAATTCCATATGTATCGTAACTTTCCATTTTCAATCGTCAATACCGACAGTTATTTTTAAATGTGCTTGTGAAGCCAATACCGGCGACCTATCGAAGGAAATTCCGTTATTTTTCAGCCCTTGCACGCACAATATATATATATATATATATATATCGCATTTAAACCACATAATTTTGACATGGTTTCGAGTTTTGTGCCAAGTAGGGAAATTTAAATAAACGTCAATTTTTGTTACGTGACACCCTCGTCACATTAACTTGTGGACGAGGGGGTGTTAGTGGCGGTTCGGTTCAGTGGTGACAATATACACAGTAGTACATGAGTAATAGTTACCTTTCACACATCTAGTTGTTGTGGGACATGGTATACCATTTGATATGAAAATGGAGCATATTTATTGGCAAAAAGTTTAATTTGTAATGTCAGTTTTCTGTTTCAAAAAAATTTTGACATCTAGAGCGGACGTCGCGATATTTAGAATATCACAACGTATATTTTGGCGTGTATATTGCCACCATGGCAGGTCACAAGCCGCTGCTGGGTGCAGTGTGATTTGAAATAACTTCTAGGTAAATTAAATCAGTGTACATAACATGAAGTTATATTTTGTTTTATTCTTGAAGATACAAATCCTGAGTTCTATTTCAGCTGATGATTGTTAATTGTTTCAGCTGATGATGGAACTCTTATAATCCTGAAACATGTTTTAGTATTTTCTAACAAAGAAACAAATAACATTTTTATGGAGAAGATTTCCTTTTGAAATTTTACAAAGGTAAGAAAATATTTTTCAATTTATTTTTTATTACCAGATAAGTCTGATCTTTGTGGTTATGGCGAAACTTTAACGAGATTCGTTATTTTCATTTTTAATCTACAGACCGTATTTTTTAGCCAAACATACACATTAATTAAAAATTTGTCCATTCGACTCACGTAGATAATGAACTAGCCACGTGTCTTCGCTGGTTGTCGTTAAAGGTCTAGCTCACAATAAACAAAATATCTGGTTATAGAAAAAATTTATTGTAATTTTTGAAAATGCTAATTTTTTAAATTTGGTTCAACTTTGCGGAGGCAAACTCTTTTAACACATACTTTTTCTCCTTATACTTATTAACGATTTTAAAACTTATTGGTAATCGAGACAACATAATTTAAAAATATAAATGTTTTACATCTTGCTTTCAACTTTTTATTTTTCAGACAATAATAAAGCACCGCGTAGAGCATAAATAAAACTTATATTTTATTAACGTAAAGTTTAATACACATGAATAAAGGAAACAACAATTTTTTGTGGCTAAGCGGGCATAGAAAGATTTTGCTTCCCTTCTATTTTTCCATGGGCAGCTCGAAAACTCTACACCCACGGGGGTTCTGTTTTGTCCTTAAGGGACTCTTCAGAACACTACATGGTTAATGTGACACTCTTGTAAAGCTATAGAGACAATATATAAATCACATCTTACGATATTGGTTGGTTGGAAAAATGAAAAATAATGCCTGCGATACCGTATGCTTTGACACAAGTGGCGACATCTACGAAATACAAAAGAAACTATCAGAGTAAAAACAAAAGGCAGGCAGATAAAACGAAAAACAGTACTCATGATCGTGACATAATTTGTCCCTCAGGTCGGGTGAATGCATATTGCATTTTGTCGCGTTTTATGTCGGGTCAGCGGAGTGTGAGCCAAAAATACTACAAATACTACTAGATGTCGCCACTTGTCTGAAAGCATACGGTATCGCATACTGAATAGTAGTTCTCTTATTTAAGTTCACTTCCCACTTAAAAGCAACAGTCATAATCATGTCGTTGCTCTTAAGAGTAAATAATTCCAGCAATGTATTTTCCCGAACGTTTTGGATCCTAATCAGGAATATACTTTACAATACCAAATATCGCATTTGTCACAGAGAAATACGAAAATCCCTTAAAAAGTTGGATACAAACAAAGCAATGGGTCCAGATGGCATTCCCGAGATAGTACTCAAAAATTATGCTAACGAACTCACCCCAACTTTCGCTAAATTATTCAATTTATCTTACAGGCAACGAGTATATCCATCATCATGGAAGTCTGCCGCAGTACAACCTATTCCAAAGAAAGGAAAAAAGACAGATCCGTTAAACTATAGACCAATTGCTCTACTTCCGGTTATATCAAAAGTAATGGAATCACCGAACCAAGTACTTAGAAAAGTACAAAATTATCAACGACAAGCAATACGGATTTCGAAAATATAGGTCAACTGGCGATTTACTTACATACGTCACTCACTTATGGCAAAAAGCGATTGAGTTACGGGGCGAAACAAGATCAATTGCCTTAGATATATCTAAAGCATTCGATAAAGTCTGGCATGAAAATCTGCTCAACAAGCTCAAAGCAATGGGATTGTCGCCAAAACTTTGCACTTGGTTTGAAAGTTACCTTAAGGATAGATCCATTTATGTTGCCCTGGATGGCCGGAACTCCAACTCTTACCAAATAAATGCTGGTGTGCCACAGGGAGCAATTCTTTCGCCAACACTTTTTCTGATTTACATAAATGACCTCATAGATAAAACAGTAAATCCACTTTATTGCTTTGCAGATGATGGCAATGTAGTCTCCTCAGTCATACCACCCACTCAGTGTCTATTCGCACGTAAATTCCATCATCTTAGACTCACTCAAATATCGCAGATAAATAACGACCTGAAGATAATAGAGGACTGGGGCAATAAAAACCTTGTACAGTTCAACGCGCAGAAAACCCAAGCAGCCCTGTTTTCAAAAAAGACCAGCACCGGTGAGCCAAACATCATGCTATCTAGAAGTGCTGTCACATTGCAGAGCCAGTTGAACATCCTAGGAGTCACTGCAGAGACCAACATGTCTTGGCACAGTCACGTGGCACATATAGCTAAAAGGGCGTCTCAAAAGCTTGGGGTGCTATTTCGACATCTGTATACACTGCTGACACTCTAGAAAGCCCAGATTCGATCAACTATGGAGTACTGCTCACATATATGGAGTGCGGCACCCAAACATACCTTAATGCTTTTGAACACCGTGCATAAACGAGCTATCAAGCTGATCAATGACCCCGCACTTACCCGTAGCTTGGATAGTCTCGAACATCGAAGAACTGTGGGCGATCAATCTCTCTTCTACAGGTATAATCACGGAAAATGCTCTGAAGAGTTGGCACGTATGATCCCCCGGGAGTAGCACCAAGAACACGTCAAACAGACGGTAACCATCAATTTACTATCAAAATAAAGGCACCAAGAACCTCATTATATCAGAATTCATATCTCTGGAGAACAGCATCGCTGTGGAATAAACTCTCTGCGAGAGTTTTCCCTGCAGGTTACAACCTGAACAGTTTCAAAACCAACACACATCAACATTTCCGCGCACTGACCGCTTCTCGAGCGTGATAGGGATCTCTTTGTGAGTGCGCTTAACCGTAAAAAAAAAATCGAAGAAGGTAAAAAATTTTATTATTATGATAGAACCAAAAGACTGCATCCTATTTCGTTTCCCGCTGGGTGCTCTAAAATATCCGAACACACTAAAATGTGAAATATATAGTCAGTATTATAATATTTCGTTTAAAGAGGCGAAAAACATTGGTCACAATTCCTCGAACCAGGACATGTTCACTCTTTCGATCTGCCAATAAAAATTATGTATGTATCATCCATACACTTTGACCGCAACATTATTTTATGATATTTTAACCTGCGCATACAGACTATGAGTTTGCCATTAAAGTGGATCCTGGATACGCCATTAATGAAGGTCCTTTAAATTTGCTTAATCTACCAGTCATACCGCAGCGTGAAATAAATAATATTACGGTGGTTGTCCTTGATCAGAACGGAAAACCAGTCAGTTTTCAAGGAGAAGTAAGCACCTTAGTTCTAGAGCTTGTTTCAAGATTTTGTCGCCGATGGGACTAGTGTTTGATAAAAAAGTGTACTCTGAAAAAACATCTTTAGTACCAGACAGAGCTTCCAGAAGGTGGGAGCTAAATTCAGAATACAAAACATTTCTCCTATGGCTTGGAAACCAACTCATCACAGTATGGGGACCCATCTGGACCACCAGGAGACAGAGATGATGCTTACAATGTTGTTGCACCATTATTTGACTTTTGATGTTGACCTGTACGCGATTAGCAGAATACAAAACACACCATTTGTGAAAGCATTTAACTACAGTGACATTGTGGAGATGTAATATTAATCAGGTGGATTTTTTCTTTGTCATGCATGCCTCTCTGCCGTCTATCAAAGGGAAATTAGAAATGAGACATTTCCCTTTGATGTCCTTGGCACCTAACTATGGAGCTTTTTGTGTGACACTTGGAACTTTATATAATCTGGGAATAGTAAGCCCGATTTAACGACTTACCTGTTACTAACCAAATGATTTTAGACCTTTATCCAGAATTGCCTGTGTTTAATAGCGCAGATTAAATATTTAGTTTGCTGATGCCTTTAAAAGATATTTTTAACGTTTTCAATGACTTCCCAATGATTACATGTGGTCTTCAGAATATTTAACTTGTTTAAGCCCGCAACGACAATGATTTTGTTATTATTAAGAAAAAAACTGGAACTCTAACATTTACAACTGCAAAAATTGTTATACACAGTATTGAATTAAAAATTAAACATATGTATCCCAACAAAATTGTTAAAGAGAAACTGCTAAAGTCGATCCAGATGGATAGAACCAGATTAATTCAGGAGCCAATATTACTTTGGAACGTCCTCGATATTTGATTGTGGCATTCCGAACTGAAAAACGTGACAGTTGATCAGTTGGGATTTATTTGATCATGCATCCATCGAATTGCATTAGACTATTCCTAAATGGTGAATATTGGCCTAAAGACCAAATACAACTAGACTTTGGCAACAATAATTTTAATGAAGCCTATTATTATTATTCTGAGTTCTACCCAAGTTATATGAACAGCACACAAAAAAATATATTATTGGATTGTGCAACCTTTAAAAACCACGCATTATGTGTCATCGACTGCTCAAAGCAAGAGGAGATTGTACAACTGGACATTGAATCTAATTCAAGTTTATGCCATAATGTTATGCAAAATCAGTTGTGTTGGTTCATCGTCGTCATCAGAATTGCCCTAGTCGACATTCAAGCCTTTTTGATAGCGGGTAGTTTTTACCCATGAGAACCAACTATACCCATGAGAACGAACTGTCTTAAATGAATAGAAATTCAACAGTCTCAACGACATATCTTTCGTAAGGGCCACACTACAGCCATTCACCGTCTCACTCAGTATCACCATCTCACCCGGTTTTACCTTATATGGAATTTTAAATTCATCTTATTATGACAAATAGTTAAAAAGTAAAGCTATGGAATTAAAAATTAAACATTTTGAATACCTGTGTCAAATGGGGCTTTACAGCGTTAATTTAACAATTTGGCGTTATGTTGGCCGCCATGCCTTTGGATATCTCAGCTCTTGTCAACAGTATTTGCTGGGTAAAGAAGGCGCTCGGGGATATCTGGATTTAGCGGGGTCGAGATAGGGAGAGTTGACGCTGTGCCTATATATAAGTAATATAAAATGCTTCTAGAATGTCAATTTTCAAAAATCTTGCCTTGACTATAAAGAAATGACACTAACACGATAAAACCATAGCGGCATTCTGCATCGCATAGCCGTCAACCGTCGGCCGCCGCCCCTATTTTTTAATACTCAAAACGAGCCCAATCAACGACCCCCCTTAGAAAAAAATCTCCTTTACGGCTTTGAAACTTTCAAATATGACAATATTTTCCAAAAACTTTTTACAATTTTAGCCCAAAAATCCTGCAGTTACCATATCTTCATACTTATTTAAATAAAGTCTCTATGAGGGGTATAACAATATATGGAACAAGCCTTAATGAACATAAAATCTAAAAGAGCGTTAAACTGTATATAAACCACTGAAAATGCAAAATTTGCAAAGTTGTTCTGTATATTTCATTTTGTTAACCCTTTAGACTAACACCAAAGCGGAATTTTATTATATTATATTTGGATACTATTATGGTTGAGCTTAGTTTGTCATTCCATAAAACTGACACCGAAGCTATAAACGTTAAATCGCGAGCTTATAATAAAAGGGGCGATAAACCCTACTAAGCCTCCAAACTAAACGAAACTGAGAGACTGGCGAAAATGGGATAAAATTTACTAAAACAAAAATAACGATTTTTTTATTGTCTTTTTAATAAAATTGACGAAACTACTTTACGATTTATTTTGCCCAAATAAGTAATCAGTTGAAAATAAAAGACAAAAAATGGCAGGGTGCAAAATTTTGAATTTTTACATAAAAGTCTTTGCAAATTCAAGTTAATATATGTAGATAAAAGTAAATGATCGTATTGGAAAGTGCTGGTAAATCTAGATCATTGTACTGGTAGGTATTGGGAATTGAGTTTCAATAAAGTTTATGCCTTTTAACACCATGAGACACAGTTCATTTGGTGTTTCAACCTAGCCCTTTTTAAGCTACCCCACCGACTTCTTTTTATCTGATCAATTTATCTGATAATGACAATTCAAACCCATCAACAAAACTTTATTTTTTTAAATCAAATAACAAAAATATTACAACATTTATTTTATTTGCCCACAAAAGCGTAATAGTTATTTAAACAACAAGGTTTGATAACGACTCTTTGCACACGATTGAGACAGTTTGGTAGACCGAGCCGAAGGCGAGGTCTACAAGTCGAGGGAGTGTGCAAAGAGGTTTTCAAACGAGTTTTTTACAATATTTTTTATAGACTGCTAATAAAGAAAGAAAAATCAAATTTTAATTTAACTTGTTTTTATTTACGACATTTTTACAATAAAACTTTAAAAACTCAACAATTTTTTGACGTATCTAATCAACAAAACATACGAGCAGTGACGGTTGCTACGGAACTAAGCCAACTTATATTGATGGGTGACAACAGCAAAAATCACAGTCACGGGAGACCCGTATGCAGAAATGACATAGGCGTGCGCAAAAATGACATAAGCGTGTGCAAAACGTTTTGCACACAGCGTGCGCAAAATGCCATTTTCAGATCGTGTTCTCCGTGCGCAAAACCCCCTTTTACAAGACAGTCGTATAAAAATACCTTTAAACTGGCTATGAGATGAAGGGGAATATTGAAACAGCTCAGCTGCTTTCCAAAATATGGATCACCAGGGCGAGCTCCAGGGCAGGATGCCCGGCGCGCAACGGTCCAGGGGCGCCAAACTGGTTGAAAATACCGTTAATTCTGTTCTTAAATTCACGCATTACTTAATTAACCTAAGGAATATTTAAATTAGGGATCTCCCAGTAATGACAAAACCTTTCAGAAAGTCTGTTTCCTATACCTATCCAAAAGTTTCTTGTGAACCAAAACGACCGACCTAGTAATATTAAAATGTAATTATCAAAATAGCAATAATAATCTAATAAGATAGGAAGAAGGACAAATGGTTAAAAATCGGGAAGGTCTCATTGTGTCCCTGCAAAACTGAGACAGTTGGTGGTGCATTATTTACAATTAGATCACAGCTGATGTAAGAGCAAGAAAAAAATTAATTTAAATAGCCGTTGATTTAAAAATGTTTGTGGGTGTAGTTTGTTTTTATTTTTAAGAGAATATTTTATTTTAATTATTTTATTAATTTGTAATAAATTATTAGTTTTTTGAGTTTGATGGAGTTCATAAAACCTTATTAATAGTATTTTTAATGCCTTTTTGATATGGTAATTGGTAGTAGCAGATCCAGGGGGGGGGGTAGAAGAGCCCGCTTGCAAATTGCAAATTTTTTGTAAAAACTAAATATTTGCTCATATTTTTCCATAATTTCATAAATAATTGTAATAGTGTAATACATCATTTTATTAAAAATTTTAACAGCTTTTAATAAATGTAGGCAGTTTATACAGGTTGGTTCCGGTTGTGAAGAAATTTAGTAAATATGAAACTTATGTTTGTACGAGTCTCGTATATCAGTAAATCGCCTCTGCGCCACACAAAAGTTAACAAAAAACTTAACGAAGTAAGTTTTTGGAACCTTTTGTAGAAAAAAACATATTCTATTGGCTTATTTTTTACATTTTTGCAAAAAAATTACTCGATGCAAATATGGCAAAGTAACGAGCCTTTTTAAAAGCAAATCACAGCGATGCAAACCAAAGAAGTCCAAAACAAATTCAATTCAATTCAATATAATTATTAACAATAAATTTTACAGTAGATCTTAAACCTAACCTCAAGTAATGTTAAAGCTGGTCTTTAGATCAACTTAAGTTCCATGTGTGTGTACTTGACTTTTGATCCAGAGCACTATTTTTTGAGAATATGTTGAGTGAGCACAAAATATTAAAACTAGAAAAATAATAATAGTAATTCTAAAATATATATATAATAAAATATATAATTAATTACTAATAATAAAGTCTTATTTTTGTTTGAAACTTGTAGACAATGATTATGTAGAAATATAATTTCGGACTTCCATTGTCTTTATTTATTTTAAACACGACGTTTCGGTTAGTAAGTATCTCTAACCGTTATCAAGTGTAAACAGTTTACACACAAGACAATGGAAGTCCGAAATTATATTTCTAAAGTCTTATTTATTCGCCCCAAAGGAAAAAATATACATTATTATAAAAATTCCTTAAATAATACCCAAAAAAAAAATATATAAAAAGGATTTGGATCCCTGAAACTCGCAGAAATCCTAGGTAATATAAGAAAGTTTCTCAATATATTTTCTTTTATTTATTTATTTACTTTTGCAAGCTTAGCATAGCAGCATAATCTAGCTTTAGTCGAACTCTATTGTAATGAAAATATTATTTTTCGAAAACAATAAAAGTTCAGCTCAGTTCAGTTCAGTATATAAAATAAATGCCCAAGACGAAAGAAATTGGTAAGGAATAATGAATTGTTGCCGAGTTTAGAAAATGAATCATAAAAATTTAAAATAAATTTAATCCTGTGTTTTTTTATTATGGTCACTAAACATTTTTGTTAGGCAAGTACTCGGAAGAAAAAGCAGTAGAGATTTGCAGAGAGTATGGAATAAGGGATAGCTAAGAAACTTATTACAGAACAATGACCATATAGGTACCTATTTCTTTCGTCTTTTTTTAAATTATTTTAGGAAGATTTTTGTTTTTAGTAGAAACTTGTTAAGGATTTTTTTGTTTTATATTTGCTGTCGAAGAAAAATATAAGTTTGTTGCCCATTAACATTGTGGTATTTAATCGTAATGAAATTTTTTTCTTGTGAATATCTTGTTGGATATGGATAATACGTTGTTTTTTATTATTTGCAGAACAGCTGATTTAAAAAATAGAGCACGTACGCTTAAAATTTGTGTATGTGCTCCGATGATGGAAAGGTCTGATTTAAGGAGAATATGGTTTTTATGATTCTCTTTTGTGTAATTTCAACTGAAGAAA
Organism: Aspidapion aeneum; assembly: GCA_963576565.1. Classification (NCBI taxonomy): domain Eukaryota; kingdom Metazoa; phylum Arthropoda; class Insecta; order Coleoptera; family Brentidae; genus Aspidapion; species Aspidapion aeneum. The sequence goes on along the minus strand of OY755044.1, from coordinate 83,868,727 downwards.
GGTGTTCTGAATATGCGCCACTTCAACCAAAAATTCCGTATTCAATGATGGACTGAGCTAGTGAAAAGTACAATGATTTTAGTTGGGTAGTGGCCACTATAAGTTTAGCGAAGGCCAGACTTTTACATTGGGCCGTATGGTCTTTAGGTCAGAAGTTTTTTATGATATTTTCAAAATGCACTACAGATTTTGACGAAATTTTATTGAAATAGTCTCAGACACCATCCCGATATTCCACCAAACTTTTGTAGGGATGCAACATGATTAAAAGGGTAAAATCTTCAAGATTTAGCATTCCTTAATTTGAATTCAAATTACCCGCCATATACCGCATGCCAACTGTTATATTTGACATGTATTTGGCTTTGTCATGGCATTTGTTTATTTGTTTGTATTGTAAAACTTTTTTGATTTTTTAATGATTTTTTACAATAAAGTTCATTTAGAATCCAAAAATACCAGCGTTAATCTTTTTTGATGTTGTAATTTTTGTAAACACAAATTCATCTAAAAGTCTGCCGAGTGCCCAATATAAACAAATAGATGTAGGTAATCCGATTACTTTTCACCAAAAACATTCAACTAAAGGTAGACCCCGTATAGAAATCCTAAACTTCATCAGACACAAAAAGTATTATACTGGGGATTTCTTTCAAATTTGCAACAATGTTGCCAGTACTTTTATATTGTAATTTTAATGTAGGTACATAAGTAAAATGGTAACTAATAAAAATCAAAAGAATATTTTGTTTTTGAATTCGGCTTACATTTTGGATTGCTATATATGTACCTGTAATAGAATATGTTTACCATCCTATGTGAGAAAAGGATTGTTTTCATTGATTTTTTTTTTGAGATCTTATCATTAATAATGTTTTTCTATACAATTTAATTCTAGGTTGTAAGTATAACCTCTAGATATGTATGTATGCATGTCTGTCTGTGTGCCTATATGCACATATGTATATAAATGTTTGAAAAAAAGTTTTTTTTTTAAGTTAGAATATGTTATCCAATAATCAATCGGTAAATTTTTGTTTATTATAAAACATTTGCTTTTAAGTCCCTGTTTTTATAGATCTATGTGGCGGTTTAAATCCTTATCTATTTCTCTCTCTTATCTCCAGGACGCCATTCTCTACAATTCACCTACGTGAGTCACAGCTCTATGACTTATGGTTTTTGCGTAAAACGCAAAAAAGTATATAATGGGCATTTTCGGCACCCTCTGTCTTCAACTCATGTGGTTGTAGAGCTGTAAATTGTCATTGTCGCATTGTAGAGAATTGTGTCTTGATCATTTTATGTCAATAAAGTTTTTTTTTGGGACTTACCGTTTTTGCATAAATTGCAAAAAACATAATTTTTTGAAATTTTCTTCTAAACGTGTGGTTGTAGACCTATAGACTATGAAGACCGATTGTAGGGAATCCTATGGGTAATATTTCTCATACATTAAATTTTGCACTACGACTTGTCGTTCTCGCGTAAAATGCAAAAAACTGATTTTTGTTCGCTATTTTTCAGAAAAAAAATTAATAGCGGCAACCATGTAGACCAAACGTCACCCTTGCATCATTTATCGTTGCCTTTGAGAGGTTATCCGAATAAACGTGCGTTTTCGTCGTTTTTTTTTCAATATTTATCACAAAATAAAGATTTTTTTTTATTAAATAACTTTAAAAATGCCTAAGAAGTGCATTCGGTGTGACAAAAGTGACGAGAAGTGGCTGGATTTATCATTTCACCGGTAAGTTTGAATCTCTTCCAGAAACCGTCATATTGTTTACGATTTGGTAGGACAGTGGTGTAGTTTATAAGTTTTTTTACAAAATATTAGTGATTTATTTTCAAAGAAGTTTTAAGAAACATTATTTATTGTTCCCTTATTTTCCCACCTCTAGTGTTTGGGTTTTTTTGGAAAAGTTTCTTAATTTATTCTGGCAATAATATATAACTCTAAAAAATATATATATATATTTATCGGTTTCACAACGTTCTACGTCTTCCGATACCCAATCTCCACTCGTTTCTGTTTGCCCATAATTCATCATCTAGGCCTCTTATTCTTATTTCACTGTCTATTCCTTCTCTCCAGCTTCTCCTTGGCCGTCCTCGTTTTCTTCGGCCAGTTGGTTTCCATTGTAGTATTTGTTTAGGTAGTCTTTCATCATTCATTCTTTGTACATGTCCGTACCACACCAGTTGTTTTGTTCTTATATCATCCACTAAAGTACGTTCACCCACTGTCATAATTTCTCTTATTCTTTGATTTGTAACTCTTTCTCTTTTTGATTTCCCTGCTGCTCTTCTCCAATAGTCCATCTCCGTAGCGGAAAGCATTTTTTCTGTTCTATCCTTGATTGGCCATACTTCTGAGCCGTATGTAATAATACTTTTTATAATGGTGTTATATATAAGCTTTTTGTTATGTTTTGATATACTTTGGTCCCAAATTATTCCATTTAATAAAGTTATTGCTTTTCTTCCTTGTACGTTTCGATCTTTTATAGCTTTGTCTAGTGTTCCGTCAGCTGTAATTTTTAGACCTAAGTATTTATACTCATCACAGGAGTGAATTCGCTGCCCGGTATTTAAGATTAGATCCTGTTTCATTCCACCGATACACATATACTCTGTCTTATTGAGATTAACCTCTAGTCCCCACTTATTGTACTCTTCTATTAGTTTTCGTGTCATATATTCGAGGTCGTCATAATCCTGAGCCACTACTATCTGATCATCGGCGAAACATAAAGTATACAAGGTAGTTTCGTCCAACGGAATTCCCATGTTTTGGCATTTTCTCTTCCATACTTTAAGGACTTGTTCCAAGTATATCTTGAAGAGCGTAGGCGAGATACAGCAACCTTGTTTAAGACCTTTATTTACTTGAAAGCCTTTGGTTAGTTTTGCTTTTATTTTAACTTTTGCCTTACTATTGCGGTATAACTCTTGGATGGCCTTAATTAGTTGTACGCTTATGTTTGTGTTTTCCAACGCTTTCCAAAGCAGATTTAGTGGTATACTATCATATGCCTTCTGCAGATCCACGTAAAGCAGATGCAGCTCTTGACCGTATGCCATTTTCTTTTCAATAACTTGGGTTATACAAAAGAGGTGATCTGAAGTCGATCTACCCGCCCTGAAACCAGCTTGTTCTTCTGCCTCCATGTCTTTATATTCGCTCTCTACTTTATTTCTTATTATTTTACCGTATATTCTGCTTAGCGTACTAGTCACAGATATACCTCTATAATTGTCACATATATCTTTCCTTCCTTTTTTGTGTATTGTGGATATATATGACGTTTTCCACTCAGTTGGGACTACAGTTCCATTTAAATATTTTTGGAAAAGATTCCGTAATCTCCAAAACAGTTCTTCAGTGCCATATTTAATAAGTTCGGCTGGGATATTTCCGGGTCCGGCAGATTTACCGCTTTTTAAGGTTGTGCACACGTTTTTGACCTCAGAGATTGTGAGGGGTACTGGAGATCCCATCGTTCTAATTATATTGTCTCGTGCGTCTTCCTTGAATTCTGCTCTATCTTCAGTTAAAAGTTTTTTAAAATGCTCATCCCATTCTTTGTCTGGTATTGGTGAAAAAATATATTTCTTATGTAAACAACCATTTTCACTCTGTAATGTTATGTTATGTCATGCTACTGTACAGTTATTAAACATTTTAAAAATATTCAAATTTATGAGTTTACTAGGTTCCCCACTGGTCCAAACAAGAGAGAGCTTTGGAGGGAGATTATTGGCCTTAATAAGGAAAAAATTCTGTCAAAATGGGCATGTCTTTGTTCTGACCACTTTGATCCTCAGTATGTTCGTTTAGCACCTAGTAGACACTATCTTGTACCAAATGCCTTGCCCAAGGTCAGGTGTTAAAGACTAGTACAGTTAATATTTTACACTTATTTAAATTTTATAATTTTGGGTGCAAAAATTTTATAGGAAAATGTCTATAATATATTTATTTTATTTTCAATAAAATCTGCACCCCCATGGTTTTTTCCTCGATTTCTCTTTTATACCTCTTACAGTGTTGCCTGCGAGGATTCGGCAAAATTTTCTGAGATTTCATGCATGAGGAATGAATTTGCGTATTAAATAATGGGGATGCGTCTTCTAGGGTTCCTTGAATTTCTTTGCTTTTCACGCAGAAACACATTCGCTTCTGCTTTGAATTTAATTTTTGTGTGTGCTAATGGAGCGGCTCTGAAAAATTAAGGATTACTATACATTTACAAACAAAATTGTTCTGCAAGAATATAGTAAAAACAATTTCAAAACCGGCTTTCTTTATAAAAAAATCAAATATTAATGAACCATCATTCTAACTTCAATATTTTAAAGACAATCAGCTGTGTCATGACGTGACAATCAAAAAAAATCAGCCCCCGATGTGACGTCAACAAACTGGAGGATCGTGGCCCGTCCGTTTTAATAGCCCTGGTTTTGCTTTACTAAAGACATACGTCAGTGATCTCAGCTTTCTTGTCAGTAGGACTGTATGAGTTTTCCATTTCGGTAAAGTGTCGAGTATTATACCTAGATATTATATTTATCTGATATTGGTATTTCCCATAGAGGGTGTTTTCTGAACGGCAGAATAACTTACTTTTTGTTTAGTAGCCTTTAGCTTCTAAACTATTATTTTTATAAATAAGTGTAATAACATAAAACAAAGATTAATAAATGTTATACAAAATTAGATATTAGGGAGTTGCCTGGGTAATACCCTTGCTGAAATATAAACCGTAAAGGCCCTCATTTGATATGTATTTGCACAATATAATAATATGCAAAATTAATCGAAATTATTAGGTTTTCTTTAATTTTCTCAAAAACTAAGCAAAAAAATGTATAGAAAACTTTATTCTAGGAAATTTCATTAACAGCCTAACGTCAAGTTCACTTTTAATGTAAACCACAATCCTAAAACAAATTGGCAGACACACTTCATTGTGTGAGGCGCTGTGAGAGTGCTATTTATAAATCGGATTAGCCTATTTATCTTTGGAAAGCATTATTGCGGGGTTGAAGCTAATTATGAAAATTTAGAAAGTGTCACACTAATTTGTAGTCCGTAGCTAATTCGCTAACCTAAGCTTAATCGATGAAACTTACCCAAATATTTAGAAACCCGCTAGTGAATTTAGAATAAATATAAGTTATATTAAACAAAACATTTCATGTAAAAAAAGCTAAAAAAGTGAAAATCTAATTCCGTAAAAAGAATTGAGATCAGTGGCGGCGCGTGGTGGTGGTGCACACCAAAAAAAAATTGCAGCGCAGGCATAAATTTTTTTGAGTGCCACGCTAACTTTTTGGGCCATCGAGTGGGTTGTCATATCATATAATTTAGAGCAAATAATTAAAAAATGAGATATTTAGTTAGATATTAGTTACCTACCTATTATTATTGTAATTATAAATAAATAATAAATGTATCATACCTAGTTAACATATATTTTCTCTTCTAATGGCAAAGATGAAAATCTAATTGCCTTTAAATATTGCACGCTAATGCTATCAGAATTAGAAACATCCGCCATTGATTGTCGTAAATACCAAATCGTCGAAATCAAAACAAATCGCCAGCGCCCGACCGATAATTAGAAGTTGTCTAAGCGCGCACTACTGAAAAGTGCGCGTGAACTGCTCTAAAATGCAACGTGAACCGCTGACGCGGGAGTCATCACGGGGGTGCGGGCGGCATCGAGGCTAGTTTTTGTATAAGCGCGGTGCCGAAGGAAGGTTCAGATTCTATGTACTGTAAAATTCTATTGGGACATGTGGTCCTGTCTTTCTATATTTCGTCATTAGCATGCGACATAAAAACCACGGTGCATAGAATTTGATTCTAGTAAATAACCGTAAATAATTAGATTCGAGCTTAATTTGAACACGAATACAAACACATACATACCGGGTATTCATTTCTAGATAATACTCCAGTCTTTAGTGAATTCCTTTTGGGGTAATTATTAATTAAATTAAGGAATGATCAAAGTTTAAAATTTTTTAAGTATAATTTGGGAGTGCACGTGCACATGTGCTATTATGGAGAAACCGCTGGAGAAACTGATTGAGATAAAAGTGGCCAAGTTCTCCAATATTAGATCACATAATATGTAGCGTTATCCCTTAAACCATGTTGGGTGAGGGCGCTATTTTTCAGCGTTTAATTTTTTGTTGAGGAACAAAAAAATAAAGCTGCGCCGGACTAGTCAGCGCTCTGGGTGTGGGGTATCATATATTTGGTATCAAAATGGTAAAAGACAGGAAACAATTTTGTGAACGGGTTTTCGATAGTTGTAAATAAAATAGGTATAGATAAGTAGGGAAAAACAAGGTTAGAAAACCTGCTTTTAAGAAAAATTAATTAAAATATTTCTTGTATTTAGAAGTGAAAGAAAACCACCATTTGTAGCTACAATCTTTTTTATTTTAACAAAATGTTTGTTTAGAAACTTTCTCTAAAAAGTTACTGCCTATTGTAAGCACAAAATAAAACTATTATTCCTTTTATGAAAGAATCATATTTCATGGTTTAAAAATCTAATAACAGGTATAATTATGTAGTTTAAACACTAGCTCCCGTTATGCAAAAATAAAGGGTAATTTCTTAATATTGCCCTATTCATATCTAAGGCCAAACATGTGCAATAAAAATCAAATGGATTTTTAATCTCTTGGCACAACCAATTAAAAAAAAAATAATGTACAGGGTAAATACAAGGTATACCTAAAACGGACATAATGCCGGGATCAAACGACTCGTGTACTTGGCGAATAATTGTTACTTGCGTCTACTTGCCATGTCGTGTTAGTGGGTTACTTGTACAATTATTTGTCACTCGTTGGTTTTCCATTTGTGGTGGGTAAATATTGGCCGAGTCAAAGGGCTCACGATTATTCGTACACTTGCCAAGGACATACATATGTTCGCGCTCTCGTACTTGTAAGTTGTACACGTCGTGTGAGCGCCCTGCTTGCTAACGCAATTCGCAGAGGTTGTATACTTGTCAAGTACGCAAATAAGTGTGTATTTGCCAAGTACACGAGTCATTTGAGCCCGGCTTAAAATATATACATAGGGTTTAACTTGTCAACAAACCAGGGGGGCCCATGTAAATCATTGACTACATAAACTTAGATCAATGTTATGCCAATCGATTTACAAAAAAATTAAGATCACTAGCAAGTTGGAGGGGAGTTTTAAAAATAATAAAATATTTCTACCAGGGGAAGTATCATTATTAAAATATAGTAGATAATTTACCTCGCCTTGAGTAATAATTAAACAGGGGAATGACACCTACTACTCTATTTGTCATTAATTAAATTGATTTTTCTAAAATAGGTAGAAGGGAAACTGCCTTTTATACAGCTATCAAAATTTAGGAGTATGCTCGTATAAAACAGATAAGCAAGTACTTAAGTCTGATGGACCAACAATAATCGTCAGATTTTATAGGTAGGTCACATGGACAACAAATTATCAAATTTTGTAAGTACGTCACATTGACAACAAATTATTAAATTTTGAAGGTACGTGTTGTGGACAAAAAATTATCTAATTTTATAGGTACGTCACATGGACAAAAAAACTTATAAAATTTTATAGGTATGTCACATGGACAGAAATCAAATTATATAGGTAATTTTCTCTCAGATAAATATTTAAAAGGTAGGTGAAATTAGAACTCCATAGGATCAACAGTGGACCAAAATGTAAAAATACAGGACCGGACATCATAGATAAAGGAATATACAGGCGTTAAAATTCTGCACATACAGCTTCGTCCCAACGTTTAGGATGGCGTTTTAAAAATCGCACGTGCTGGGTCGCCTCAAAACAGGTCACATGATCTGGCATGGCCTCTTCAAAATGTAGGCATACCGGAGGAGATAGATTTGAGGAATGTGGAGGTAAGAATCGGGTGCTCCGAAAAACCCTCTGTAAAAAACATAGTCATTTTTGTCAAAAAAAATTATTTGTGTAAATTTTACAGGCACTAGATACAAAAAAAAATAGAGTTGGTAGGATAAAATATTCTCTAAACATACCTGTTTCCTAGGGTTTCAGAATCACGAAAATATTTTTCTCTACATGTGTGGCACTACAATGTCACTCATTTTACAGGAATATTTAAAAAAAAAACAGCTTGATGTAAAAGATATCCAAAGGCAAAAAAAAAAATATTTTCCTCAGCCAAAATGTCGAAACGGAAGAAGAGGATGGAGGAAATCACAATCGACCAAACGAATTGTGACAGGAATCACGGTCGATAAGGTGACCAACCGTCCATTTTTCCGTGTGAACGATGACGTCACGACCAGTTGTCTCGCAAAAACGTACCTTTCTCAATCACGTGATCAGCAACATCGGTGAATGCAAACAGCCTCCTTGGCTAATTGGCCAAACACGAAACATTATTTGTTTACAAAAATATTTTATTTATTTTTCTGTAAATGTTGTAGCTTAAAATATAATAATATATATGTTTATTCTATAATAAAGGGTTTCAGTGTAAGGTTGGTTATGCAAAACAGTCTTAAGGATTTCTACTGAGAGGTTTATTGTATTTGAGAAAAAATACAGCTTGCAAGGAGAGTTGTTCAGCATGGTCATAATTCAATTTACCAACAATATTTGGAGTGCTGCGTATTAAGAACACCAGCACTTTTATCTTTCGTATTCCTTGATTCAAATACAGTTTATAGAAATGGTTCGGTTGATAAAGACTTTTTTGATGCACTAGCATCATAGTTATCTATTTGCAAATTAAACAATATCCCTATTACTTTACCAGAGGTAGAGCACGTTTTACAAACAAGAATTCAAGATTCTCTTTAAGGACCTGATTTTGGGCAGCGGAAGTGATGTGTACAAGGCGCCTCTTAGCGTTTTGCAAGAACATGAAAGCAACACTTGCCTTCTGCTAACCTGGGGAATCTATCAGATGACTCTAGTTGCCATTTCTCTGAGAATTGACCTCCCAGTATGCGTACATCACATCTGCGTTTACAGCGAAACAGTTGACATTTATGAACTTCACTGTCTTAGCTACAAAAAAAGAGCAGGTCAACTGTCTAGACACTAGATGATCAACGATATTATCAGACGTGCCTTGGTCACAACCGGATTTCCAGCGGTACTCGAGGCGTCTGCTACTTGCAGAAACGATGGCAATAGGGTAGACGGAATGACTCTGCAATAAAATTTTGAAGTTGAACAGAATGATTTTAAGCGTTTAAGGTACCAATCACGTTCAGTTCGCCGGCCGTCCACTTTCGTACAGGCCGAAGCCGGCCGGCTAATTTTCACCATACACGTGCAGATAAATCACAGGCAACGACCTGCCGTTCGCCGTTTCTTGGCAAAAACTGAGCGTGTATAGTGATTTGACGATATGGGACTGCCGGCACAGCTTTAGTATAGTTAAAAAATCGGCCAGTCTCTGATATAATTTTTCCCAGTGCAATATCTCAGCGTTACTTAAAGTCTTTATTCCGCACTAATTGACTGTTGCATTACTGTGTCCTTTATTATAATTTGCGGTTTCACTAAATTTGGCAAAAATTGGAAACACTCATCGTTCATTCTTAAATAATTTTTAAGTCAGTTTCGCTTTAATTTCGAAGTTCTCTCTTTTTATTTAGTATTACGACAAGGGCAGCGGCACACTCTTCTTGCGACATATTCGATCGTGAACTAAAGGTGTGTACTGAAATACGTCCAAACGTCCAGAAAATATCATATCCGGCCAAGAACTTCAGTTCAAATACCAAGTAATTAACTGAACATATGTATTGAGCAAGGTCTATTGCCGGCCGGCAAGGACGGACAGTCCATTAACTGCCGGCTAACTGAACGTGAATGAGTACCTTAAGCATAACTGCTTTTGAGTATCTGTTACCCTTCAATATCGATGATGTTCAATTACAGCAGCCAACAGAAATGTATTACTTACTTCTTCTTACCGCTTACTTTATGAGACAATGAGTACAGCTTTCCAATGCATGGTATGTGCCTTATTTGCCCATCAATTAAGCACAAATTTAGTGTTAATTTTATGTCTATCTCTTTCTTTTGATAAGAAGTAAAAAGGAGACGCCTACAAAATTAGCACTAAATTTGAGCTTAATTGATGGGTAAACGAGGCATTACCCAGCAGCTTAATGTACTTTGAATAAATTTACTCATTAATTTTATATCTTTATCATACCATAATCTAGTACCCATGATTTGTTTTCAGCATTTGGATGACATGTGCGACCACTGATAAGCTATGTATATACTGCTTTGAAACGTACCCTACACAACTTACAATCAAGGCGAGGAGGTACTTTTCAATCACGTCAGATCTTCGTCAAGCTGTTTAAAATTTGACATTTAAGCATGATTATTTTCACGAACAACTGTTTCATTGTTTATTCACTCATCACTCACCAGAAATGTTAAAAGCAAATTTAAATATACCAGACAGTTTTTGGTTTTTCATTATATTGTATTTTACCAATCAATTAGACTATGTATCATTTTATCTATAGTTAGTAGTTAATTTAGTTTTATTTGTAGGTTTTTTTATATTTTTAAAAACTCATTTAAAAAATGTTTTATTTATTGCACTTTATATATTATTTTCAATCTGTTTATATCTTATTACATTGTACACACATTGTATGTCTTTATTATTATTATTATTATTATTTTTATAAAAACCATAAAGATAAAGAAAATCCATTATAAAAGGCGATTCAAATTTCCCGCCTCAACTATTAGTTCGCCACTAGGCTCAGTGATGGGAGCCACAGAGTTAACAATCTGTCAAACAGCCGCAGTTGCCAATCTAATGACAACTGACCGAACCGAACCTAAAATTCTTTATCTATGTTAAAGTAACAAGATTACTGCCAGGGAGCAGCCTCACACCCTGCAATGACCAATACGGCGTATGGAACAGTAAACTTAAGTAGATATAGTGAGAGCAACTATAAAATGTTGAATCTGGTTTACTAAGATAAATCTTTTCTTTGTATAAAAGAAAATTGTTATCGTTCGTGACAAATGTGACTGTTTTATAAACTATATAATTAAAATAGGTAAACTTTAAAAGGCTACTTTATGTTTTTAAACCCTAATTTCCCAAGATTTGTATGTGTAAATAATAAACTTAACTAAAATGTAGATTTACGTAAAATGGTAAAATTGTAAATCTGTTTAGTATTATAATTAAACACCCTGGTTTGCTATAATATTGTAAGATTTGGCAGTCATGTTGTTAATTGGATTTTTAAGTAAAAAGACGTAAGAGGCAAGGAGTTAAGATTATCGGAAAATTTAGATTAGCTGATTCTAGAAAATGTACTAGAATTTCGACTAATGAAGAGGTGAGTATCTTCGAATCCCTATATAAGTACATGGATTTAAGACGAAAATCTCAACATAGTCAATAAAAGTTTTAAAAAAAAAGACGCTGCTAAATTTACTTGTACCTACTAGTCGCAGCTGAGTACAAAATTGAGAGGTATACCTTTAATGTACGACATGCTTCAACTTCTAGTTTTGATGCCCAAAGCGCACTTACGAAATTAATTATCAGTTTTGTATTTTCATGAATCAGCTTATTGGGTAATTTTGTACCCAACTGCGACTAGTTTCAAGTAGATTTGGCAGTTGGGTATTTTTTTTATTTCCAACTTTTAGGTTTAATTTTTATTTAGCCTTTAGCGTTACCCGAAAAGTACGTGTAGATTTTCCAAAGACGCGAACAGAATTACCTTCCATTGAGGGAAGGTGGGGGATGGAAGAGGGAGGGTAGAATTAGTAAAATGGTGTTGCAAAAAAAAATCTTACAGCGTGTGTAGAAGGAATTTTGGAAATCGCCCTATGTTTGATAAAATTATGCTAATATGGTTGTTGAAGAGGGTGGGGGAAATGACAGGAGGGGAGATGGGAGCAGAAAAGACTACAAAATAATTACAGCAAATTAGAGTTGCAATGGGCGATCAAAAGAATTTCATTAAAATTGCCTGACATTTACGTAACCTTAAAGCCAACATCATGTGACAAAATGGCGTCTGACGACCGCCATGTTGATTCCTGTTTAAATTTAAAAAAAATATAGCCTATAGCACCTTTGGGGTCAGTAGCAATTCAACAACATTTATCAAAATCGGTTTAGCCGATTAGCCTCTAGCGCGACACAAACATACATACAAACATACCCCAAGCGAAAAATTGCTTTCTTTCGCCGTGCTGCAGTTGGATAAAAATTAGATATTGTTAAAAAATAGCATTTTTTATTTTATTTTTGGTACATATTAACAAAACATTTTAATTTTATTATAAATCAGAGTTCGTTTTAATTATTGAGTTTATTATTATTGTTATTTATTATTGGTCGAAAACCATTAATACCAATTACGATGTTTTGACAAAAAACGTAAAAGTTTTCATTTTTGAGATATTTACAAAAAACTGGTTTCAAAGCTGGAGTGTGCTAATGGGCTAGGAAGGTATCAGATCCGTCATTCAGATCCGTCATATATCCATTTATTTATGTGTTAGGCTTTAGGAATACATATATTTTAACGAGTTGTTGGTGTTTTTATTTTTAATAATAACATTTTTAATTTATAATTATGTATGTTGCATATGATTCAGTTAATATTAGGTATATTAATTTTAACTAAAAATTTGAGTCTTTTAATATTTTTATGAAACACATTAATTTTTATTTCAATAAAGCTATGTAAACTGTAATAACTTGTTTATCTTCTTTTTGTTATCTTTAATTTATAAAGTATGTTTTCCAAACCAATTTTTAATCTTACATGAAAATTATTTTTTCTATAAGCGTGCGGAAAAGTCCACTTTTCCGCACGCATTTTAGTATGGAAAGTGCCACCTTTCCGCACTAGTGCGAAAAAATATTTTTTCGGTTCGGTTCGGTTCGGAAAAGTAAATTTGTTACGATTTTGAGGTGTTCTATAACATTTAGACCGTTCAAAATACATTTGTATCTTTCCTAGCACACGAAATATCCTAAAAATATTCAAATTGACTAAAATTCTGCTATATTTTCAATATTTTCGATAAAATAAAGTTTTCAGTAAAATAGGTTCAAATTATAAGTTTTAAACCTGCCCGGTATAAATATCGACATTGTCAATGTCAAACAACAATGAACACTAGTGGTTTTAGATTTGGCATCTTAAATCACCATAGCAACAAAGTACAAACAAACTGTCAAAACAAAGCCAATTTTGCAGATACAAGCGTCTTTTGAATTTTTCAAACAAAAAAATCAGATTTTCAATGGATTCTTCGAACGAAGATCTACCCCAGTCAGTTCTAGAAGCCGCTAGAATGTGAATAATAATAATTGATTTGATTAAAACGTTTTGAATATAAATAATTTTCTGATTAATTTTTAGTTTTTTCCTCACGCTTATAGAAAAAATAGTGTACCTAACTCGTGCGTGTGTGTGTGTGTCTTTTCCGCACTTGATTGCTGGCCAATGGCTGCAATCGCGTGCGGAAAAGAGGCACTTTTCGCACTAGTTAGGTAAACTACTATTATATAAAGCAACATTGTCAGCAGCAATTTGGTTTGTTGGCAGATCACAATTTCAGTCGCTAAATGCCTTAGGTAAGCCAAAAAATGATTTTGGGTTTAAAATATTTTGGTCAAATATGTATTGTTATCTACAAACACTATTTGCAAATTTTCAAATAAATCGGTTCAAATAATTCCACAGAGAGTATTAATATATTTTATTTAGCATTTTGCTACTATGTATTAAATTAATCACTTTGTTGTTTTTTTAAAAGGTAAAATTTTTAAGATTTTTTAATAAAGATATAAATGTTTTTGATTTTATTTTATTTTTTAATTGATTAAATTCTAAAAGCCCTTTATGAAAAATTGAATTAAATTTTTAATTAGATCTGCAGTTATCAACTTAAAAATTTAAATTATTTCCTGTCAAATATGAATATTGTTCAAAGTTTATAGTAATAAATTTTCTGATGTAAATTATGTTGAATTTTATAAATAAAAATACAAACTAAATAAAATGCGAAATTTTTTACATTCAATTATTCCAATGTTGATAACATATGTATATTTATTTCCGTTTAAAATTATCCCTCATTGCTTTATTTTGTAAGATCTGTAATTTTTCGAAAACGTTTTAATTTGCCGAATTTAAATTGTGTGGTAATATAATTATTGTATTATATATAACTTTTTTTGACCATGTACTTAAATTATCACGAGCCCTTTTTAATAACCAATTTTACTGGCAATTTTGTTTATCATTTTTCCATGCTGTTCGTGAAAATTTAATTTTGAGTCAATTATAACACCAAGATATTTAAATGAATTAATTATGTTCAGTTTACTCCTTTCAACAAAAATATTTAACTTTTAATTATCATTATAAGTTCCAATTATTAAACATTTTGTCTTATCTGTATTTAATTTTAATTTATTTACTTTTTAACCAATTATCAATAATTTAAAGTTGTGAATTTATAATTTTTGTAGCTTCGGAAAGATCTTTATGTTTTACATAAATTAATGTGTCATCTGCAAAAAGTTGTATGAAGCAATATTTTAAATTTAATATAAAATAAACATTAGTGGCCCCACGTTACTACCTTGAGGAACCCCAATATTTATTGACTTTTCTTTTTCTGATATTTTTCACTTAAATAATTGTGTAAAAATACCGGAAAATAATAAAAAAATGCAGGCAAGAAACCTAAATTAAATGTAATGATGTAATCATTTTTAGCCAAGCAACTTCCCAACCTAGTAAAACTTATTTCTAGTATTTCGCAGGTTCTCTATTGTGATTTTACCGAATTCCTTCTAGTTCTCTTTCTTTATTTCGTATCGCGTTTCTCTGTTTAAAATTATTCAGCACCCGGTTTCATAAAATTTTTTGAACATACGCACTACAGTAGAATCTTGTGGAACTGGGCGATCGAGAAATGCTGCTCCAAAATATTTAGATGCTTTTGTTAAACTATTTCCGCATGCGTCATTTAAATAGTTCATTTTGAGTTAACAGTTGATAATTTCAATTTTCGGCATATAAAATAAATTACAACAATTGTACCATAACCCGGTATATAGGGAATGGGATTAAATTTAAAAAAATTTCCAATTTCAACTCTTTAGTTTTTTTGGAATTGGGCAATGTTAGGTTTTCATATTTTTACATGTAGGGGAGAAGAGTTAATTAAATTGTTGTGGTTTTTTATTTTTTCCAGATGTTTTGTCATAATTTCTACGATTCTGGCAATTACAGCTTTCTACATGATTAAGTGACCAAGTGGTAAATTCGACGTTTTTTGAAATTCCGTAAGTAAACACTTTACTGTAGCTGCGCTCGGTATTTACATCAGATTAATCTTTTTGATCGAAATCGTTCGTTAATTCCATCTAGATCTAGGGGAGGTAGATCTGAATCGTTAGGGTAATTCTGCTCAGACTAGTCGGACGTAAATCTGGTTGCTCCGTACATTTTGATTGACGAAACAGATTAATCTGAGATTGTGACGTATGTTGTGTATTTGTTTTGTTTACAAAAATTATTTTTTTAAGTAAAAAGATTGAAATCGAATTATTTGATGTTGAAGACAACAAATTATATAAATTTCCGACATCACAGGAAAATTTTGTCAAAATTATAGCTGGGCGTAAGTTGCAATATGTACAGCGTCTCCCATTTTCGATGGGATTAAATGGGAAACTCGGTTATTATTAAAGATATCGATTTTCTGATTGCACCTTACCGTGCTCTTTTTCGGAGCCCTTAAAAATGGTGTAATCAGATTTTTGCTATATCCCGTGGTTTCGCTAATACAGGGAGTTTTTGAAAAAATTGCTTTTTAATTAATTCCTTGTATCTCGCTTATTTTGCAAGATATTTTTATCCTGTAAAAACCTTTACATGGCAACTTTTTTAGAGCAAAATAGTGACGTTGTCAATTTTTTAAAATATTGTTTAGTTTTTGAGATATGGTATTTATCATAAAAAAATTAAATGCGGACCTGGATTTTTTTATTACTATTTTGATTGGTTCCATGCTATTATTACCTTAAAATGATAAAACTTTAATATTTTTTTGATTTAGATTTAAAAAAAACTATTGAATATTTGAAAAAAAAAATTATAGTCCAAACCTGGAAATTTCCAACTTAATTATAAATTAAAAATTGCAAGACACACTAGCTGAACGATTTTTAGTTTATCTGTTTTGAAATGATTATTAATTAATAATATAGTAATTTTAATTATTTATTAATAAAGTAAAAAACGTTAAAAAAAATTACTCAAAAATGCCAACAATGTCTTACACATAATGGTAATCAGAAAAATTAGTTAATTTTTGTAATTTGGTTTTTTTTTGTATTTTTCGTAGACTTTGTTTCAAATAAATCTTTAAATTAACGTAAAACCATTTTAATATGCTAAATATCAAAACAGTTAAACTAAGAATTGTTTAACTAGCAATTTTTAATTTATATTTATGTTGAAAATATCCAGGTTCGGACTAATTTTTTTTTAAATATTAAATATTTTTTTTACCTTAAAACATAAAATTTTTAAATTTGTATTATTTTATGATAATACTAGCATGAAACCAATCAAAATATTAATAAAAAAATCCAGGTCCGTGTTTAATTTTTTTATGATAAATACCATATCTCAAACACTAAACAATATTTTAAAAAGTTGACAACGTCATTATTTTCCTTTAAAAAAGTTGTTATGAAAAGGTTTTTACAGAATAAAAATATCTCGCAAAATAAGCGAGATACAAGGGATTATTAAAAATACAATTTTTTCAAAAACTCCCTGTATTAGCGAAACTACGGGGTATAGCAAAAATCTGATTACACCATTTTTAAGGGCTCCAAAAAAGAGCTCGGTATCAGTATCAGAAAATCGATATCTTTAATAATAACCGAGTTTCCCATTTAATCCCATCGAAAATGGGACACGCTGTACATAATATTTTTGGTTATATTTAAGGTTATAACCATTTATAAAAATTTGGTCGATTTGATCTTGATCGTTCGTTAATTCCAATTTGCTCAGACTAATCTGTAATCACGTGACCAAAAAACCGTCGCGACTGAGAAGCAAATACCGAACGCAGCTTGTTTTTTGAAAATCGATCAAAATTTATTCCAAAGTAGGGTTATAGCAGTAGGGTACAGCAGTATGCGCAAACTTGGCGGAATACTGCTGATGTCGTGTCCAAGATTTCATTCTTTAATTAATGTTATTTTATTTACTTTTAAAAACTCTAAAAAAATTCTTGGAATAGGACGTTTTGCAGACGCATTTTGCCGTGAGGACGTTACGCCGTAGGAATTTTTGAATGTAGTTTAACGGTTTAGTTTGTCAGGGTGAGTTTTTGGTTTATCTTACTAAGTTAGCATGACCTTGATTATTTTTTTCAAAGCCGAGGATAAGAGAGCTTATTTGGTTACGTTAGGATACGTTAGTCGAAGTAGTCTGGTTGGGTTATTATTGGTTTTTAATTTCGTTGCATTCTAACGTCCTAGTGGCGAAATGGCCAGGGTTGAAACGGCTGTGGCAAATCGGCTGTAACGCCTCTACCTTACCCTTCTGACTCAATCAAAAACATAAATTCGACGGCCAATATTTAACTCTGGCCTATACACAGAGCTTCAGAAATTTTATTAGGTATTTTGTTTTAATATGGTATATTTTAATCCTAATTTTCCTTCCTTAGATCCATCCGGCAATGAGTTCCAAACGTTCCAAACATTTAACCCGTGTTGTTGCGAAACATTTTTGTAAACGTGGCCGCATTAAAGTAATGACGACATCAAAGTAATGAATCGTGAACTTTTAGCGATGTACGGGTATTTACTTAAATCGTTCTAAGAAAACATCAATGGAACATTGAGTTACTTTTAAAAGGAGTTGGAGAGTTTATTTTGTTATCGAAGCATGAACAACTTACTTTTAAACTATAGGAGTCATTAGTCAACCAAAATAAAAAAAATACAGAAAGCAGAAATTCTGAATTAAACAAAATTTAAAAATTGAACCAACCTATTTAAATATATATTTTTTTCAATTTTCGTATGTATATAATTTATATTTGCGACGTTATATGTACAGGGTGTCTCATTATATTTTTCCCACCCTTTTAGACCATTAATAATTGATATAGGAACATACAAGAAATTGTGTTCGAATTCGCGAAATTTTTACTTTTAAATTGCATCTTGACTTTATTCCTGATGCTTTTCCTTTATTTGACAGGCGCTCAAATTTATAGTTTTTGTAAATTGGATGCTCCTTTTATTATTTAATTAATAGATTAGGCTGTGAACATATTAACCAAAAATACCCGATATGCCGTAGTTTAGAGCCATAGTTTCTGAGGTATTAGCAATTATAACAGTATCGCTCTTGTGTTAATTTTAGTATCCTTATTCCAAATTATGTTAGTCCCAATGTATCAACAGTGACAATGACACAACTTTGTTGTCGTTACCGGTTGTCATTTTGAGCGTCAGTAAAAAAAAATAGTTGTCATTGTCACTGTTTATAAATGGGAACTAACATAGTTCGAAATAAGGACACTGAAATTAACACAAAAGTGGTAATGTTATTTTTTTATCATTTAAAAATATATCGCTAATATTTCAGAAACTATTTATCAAAACTGCGACATATGGGGTATTTTTGGAAAGTATATTCCAAGCGTAATCTATTAATTAAATAATATAAGGAGCATCCAATTTACAAAAACTATAAATTTGAGCGCCTTTCAAATACGGTAAGTATTAGGAATAAAGTCAAGATGCAATTTAACAGTAAAAGTTTCGCGAATTCGAACACAATATCTTTTATAGTCCTACATCAATTATTAATGGTCTAAAAGGGTGGGAAAAAATATAATGAGACACTCTGTAGAATAGAAATACTGCAAATATATGATTTAATTTTTCCGTCTCCAAGGCATAAAAAAAGACTAATTAATCTTGACTTTCGAATAATTTTATATTTTCAGCGTTATATAGTTCAGGCCCTACGGGGTCCGACACTGCGTTTAATGATTGAAGCAATACACTTGGTATGGATAGACATAAGAGTCGCCCGAACATTTTACGAAAAGAAGCCACTCCCCAACCCTGGCAGAGGGGAGGTTCCCCACCTTAAACGTGCTTTTTGATATAGTTTTTTGCTAATAACTCGAAAACTTTTCCAAAAATCTTCTGGAAATCATTTTTCAAGCGAATACAATTTTCTTTTCAACGATGTACCTTAGTACCCTAGCCAGTGGTGCTTGTTCCATTAGCGCACGAAAAAATGGGAAAATATTTAAAATATTTTTTTATATTTTTTTGTGGTATTTTTTATCCTTAAGACTATTTTTTTCTCAAAAAAATATTTTTAATTAAAAGCCCATTGTGTACAAAAAAAAATTGGTGTGTTTGTAGAAATCCTTAAATTATACAAAAATTAATTTAGTAAAAAATTATTTTTGGTTAGTAATAACTTAAAACTCACTTTTTCTAGTTGACCTTCTTTAAAGTTGGGGTGAGGGGCATCTCCCTTCTTATCCCCCCCAAAAGTGCTGGTTTTTTAATCAGTCAGTGGTAAAAAAAGTGGTACTTGCCAAACCAATGTGTTTTTACCTCGGTTTTCAGTATCTTTCAAATTTGACAATGAAAAAACTGTTTTAAAGGTTCATTGCATTTGCTATCAAATTTTTTTATTTAATTTTTCTTTTACTATTTTCATAAAATTTTGTATTTTTGTAAGTTTATATTTTTTTACTTTGTTTCCGCTGTTAAATTTAGAATTATGTATCTATTGAAATGCCATCTGACTCCTTATATTTTGTCTATTTTAGAACCCTGATGATGATTTTAAATAAATTGAAATATCGGTAATTTACCAAAAGTTTTTCTGAAAAACCTTACCACTACCCAACCAATTTTTACACTATTAAACAGAGAGGGTCACTAGCCAAATCATATATAAAATAAAAAAGGTTGGTTTTGAAAAATTAAGAAAAAATCTAAAATATTTAAAAAAAAACTAATCATAAAAAGTATGTCACGTGATATATATTTCAAAGCATCTTTAAAGGCCTTTTCCAAGCCATAGATGACTTATGTTTCTAATTTAACCGGGTTTTAAACCTCTATAAACTTAGCATTACCACTTAAGAATTGGATATTCGCAATATATGCATTAATTGTCGTGAATTTGTCGTAAATTTGTCGTGAAGGAAAAAAATTTGTCGCGCCACCCGTTTTCCTGAAAAGGGTATGTAATGCTAAGTTGAGTCTCAATTTAGCATTACCACCCCAGAAAAAATAAAAATTTTTAAAAACTAATCTATGGAATAATTGTCGTAAATTTGTCGTAAAAGAAAAAAATTTGTCGTGCCACCCGTTTTCCTGAAAAGGGTATGTAATGCTAAGTTGAGTCTCAACTTAGCACTACCACCCCAGAAAAAATTAAAATTTTCAAAAACTAATAAATGCATTAATTGTCGTGAATTTGTCGTAAATTTGTCGTAAAAAAAAACAATTGACGTGTCATCGGTTTTCCCGAAAACGGGCAGTGAGCAATTTTGAGATTTCCCAGCTAAATCTTAGTGATCTTTAAGCTTTTTCACAATACGAAGATGTAGTATATTTAACCTTGTCGCGCAATTGAAAATTTTTGGTGAAACAATCATTATATTACGTTCCGCTTTTACTTTTCAATATAACCTTTTGTGGTGTTTGTGTCAATATTCATTGATCGCCAGGATTTTGCGTTGTTTTAGAAATTATGAAAAAAAGTGAACTTCTCACGAAACATTTATATGCATTAATTGTCTTAAATTTGTCGTGAAAGAAAAAAGTTTGTTGCGCCACCCGTTTTCCTGAAAAGGGTATGTAATGCTAAGTTGAGTCTCAACTTAGCACTACCACCCCAGAAAAAATTAAAATTTTCAAAAACTGATCTATGGAATAATTGTCGTAAATTTGTCGTGAAAAGAAAAATTTTCTCGCGCCACCCGTTTTCCCGAAAAGTGGGTGTAATGCTAAGTTGAGTCTCAACTTAGCACTACCACCCCAGAAAAAATTAAAATTTTCAAAAACTAATAAATGTATTAATTGTCGTGAATTTGACGTAAAATTGTCGGGAAAAAAAAAAATTGTCGCGACACCCGTTTTCCTGCAAACGGTATGTAATGCTAAGTTGAGTCTCAGCTTAGCATTACCACCCCAGAAAAAATTAAAATTTTGAAAATCTAATCTATGGAATAATTGTCGTAAATTTGTTGTGAAAGAAAAAAATTTGTCGCGCCACCCGTTTTCCTGAAAAGGGTATGTAATGCGAAGTTGAGTCTCAACTTAGCACTACCACCCCAGAAAAAATTAAAATTTTTAAAAACTAATAAATGCATTAATTGTTGTGAATTTGTCGTAAATTTGTCGTAAAAGAAAAACAATTGTTGCGTCATCCGTTTTCCCGGAAACGGGCAGTGAGCAACTTTGAGATCTAAATCTAAATCTCAGTGATCTTTAAGCTTTTTCACAATACGAACCTTGTCGCGCGATTGTAAATTTTTGGTGAAACAATCGTTATATTACGTGCTGTTTTTACTTTTACCCTTACCCTTTTTGGTGTTAATATAAATATTCATTGCTCGCTGTTATCAATGATCAAGCTAACGCCACGATTTTGCGTTGTTTTAGAATTAACAAAAAAAAGCGAACTTCTCAAGAAATATTATGTTGTCCTTTTAACAATCATAGGCATTTTGCTACATAGAACGGATATAAATATGTTTCATACTAACAAAACACCATCTTCTAGTAACACTAGGTACCTACTAGTTGTAGAGCTTTATTTATTGTATTGTAGGCGAAAGTTCTTACCTAACAAAGTCGAGAAGCCCTCACTACCCTTTGTTACACTTTGCCAAACTTTTAGGAAGCCCTCCAAATCCTGTTACGTAATTAATAGGCGACCCTAATAAAATAAAGATCAAGCATAGCAGAGGCAATGGTTGGGAAAAAACTTTTCGGACACGTGTGTAAACGTGGTATGTCGACTTGGCAACATTGAAAGCCCTGCACCAAAGCATAGAAAAAATAATATCTTTGACCAAATTTCTTTGAGCCGACAAGACGTTTTTTTTTTTTTTTAATTTTATTTAATAATTATTCCGACAAGCATACCATGAAAAGAGGGAAACCTCCTAAAATCCTACTATTCTTGTACGGCCAGCTAAATTCTGGACCAGGTTTGTTTTTCCACTCTTGAACCGAACCGGAAAAATCCTAACGAATATATTACTGCTAGACCGTATTTCACTTCCAGTAAGTCTCTTTTAATTGTGTTGCCAAAACAAAACTGACAACCAAGAGTAAGGCTAGAAACGCCACAAAACTGCCGCGGATTTATTTCACGGTGAAAAAGATAAAGGTGAAAATTTCGCTCACTTCAAGAACCTTCAAGAATAGGCACCCAGAGCTGTGTTGCCGAGTCGACATACCACGTTTACACACGTGTCCGAAAAGTTTTTTCCCAACCATTGCCTATGCTATGCTTGATCTTTATTTTATTAGGGGTCGCCTATTAATTACGTAACAGGATTTGGAGGGCTTCTTAAAAGTTTGGCAAAGTGTAACAAGGGGTAGGGAGGGCTTCTCGACTTTGTTAGGTAAGAACTTTCGCCTACAATAAAATAAATAAAGCTATACAACTAGTAGGTACCTAGTGTTACTAGAAGATGGTGTTTTGTTAGTATGAAACATATTTATATCCGTTCTTTGTAGCAAGATGCCCATGATTGTTAAAAGGACAACATAATATTTCTTGAGAAGTTCGCTTTTTTCGTTAATTCTAAAACAACGCAAAATCCTAGCGTTAGCTTGATCATTGAAAACAGCGAGCAATGAATATTTATATTAACACCAAAAAGGGTAAGGGTAAAAGTAAAAACAGCACGTAATATAACGATTGTTTCACCAAAAATTTACAATCGCGCGACAAGGTTAAATATACTACATCTTCGTCTTGCGAAAAAGCTTAAAGATCACTGAGATTTAGATTTAGATCTCAAAGTTGCTCACTGCCTGTTTCCGGGAAAACGGATGACGCGACAATTGGTTTTGTTTACGACAAATTTACGACAAATTCACGACAATTAATGCATTTATTAGTTTTTGAAAATTCTAATTTTTTCTGGGGTGGTAGTGCTAAGTTGAGACAGGGCTATCAAAACGGACGGACCACGATCCTCCACTTTGTTGACGTCACATCCGGGGCTGATTTTTTTTGATGGTCACATCATGACACAGCTGATTGTCTTTAAAATATTGAAGTTGGAATGACGGTTCATGAATATTTAATTTTTTTTTTTTATATAAAGCCGGTTTTGAGATTGTTTTTACTATATTCTTGCAGAACAATTTTTTAAAAATATATAGTAGTCCTTAATTTTTCAGAGCCGCTTCATTAGCTCACACAAAAATTAAATTTAAAACACAAGCGAATGTGACAAACACAGATGACAAAGTCAAATATAACAGTTGGCATGCGGTATATGGCGGGTAATTTGAATTCAAAATAAAAAATGCTAAATCTTGAACATTTTAACTTTTTAATCATCTTGCATCTTTACAGAAGTTTGGCAGAATATCGGGATGGTGTCTGAGAATATTTCAATGAAATTTCACGGAAATCAGTAGTGCCATTTTGAAAATATCCTAAAAAAACGTCTGACCTCCCATAAGACCCAATGTAAAAGTCAGCCCCCAGAGAACAGCTGATTTTTTTCAGGGTCGTGGCCTGTATATTTTTGTTGGCCTTGGTTGAGATTCAACTTAGCATTACATACCCTTTTCAGGAAAACGGGTGGCGCGACATTTTTTTTTCCTTTCACGACAAATTTACGACAAATTTAAGACAATTAATGCATATAAATGTTTCGTGAGAAGTTCACTTTTTTTCATAATTTCTAAAACAATGCAAAATCCTGGCGATCAATGAATATTTACACAAACACCACAAAAGGTTATATTGAAAAGTAAAAGCGGAACGTAATATAATGATTGTTTCACCAAAAAGGTTAAATATACTACATCTTCGTATTGTGAAAAAGCTTAAATGTCACTAAGATTTAGCTGGGAAATCTCAAAACTGCTCACTGCCCGTTTTCGGGAAAACGGATGACGCGTCAATTGTTTTTATTTTACGATAAATTTACGACAAATTCACGACAATTAATGCATTTATTAGTTTTTAAAAATTTTAATTTTTTCTGGGGTGGTAATGCTAAGTTGAGACTCAACTTAGCATTACATACCCTTTTCAGGAAAATGGGTGGCGCGACATTTTTTTTTTTTCACGACAAATTTACGACAAATTCACGACAATTATTCCATAGATTAGTTTTTAAAAATTTTAATTTTTTCTGGGGTGGTAATGCTAAGTTGAGACTCAACTTAGCATTACATACCCTTTTCAGGAAAACGGGTGGCGCGACAAATTTTTTTCTTTCACGACAAATTCATGACAATTAATCAAAATACAATTAATAATAATTATATCCGTGCTTTTCACTTATCCGTGCCTCGTCCGATCCCGTGGAGCACGGATAATCGGGGTTCTACTGTATTTGGATCATTTGTTATTTTTTTGCCTTTTTAAACCAGGCTAGAATTTGGTTAAAAAATATTTGTATTTGACTTCTTGATACCTTTCGATAAAATATAAAGATATTTACAAATATAGCAGTAACAGCATCATAATAGACAAGTAAGTGGGTCAACTCAGATGTTTCGGACAATTACAAATTTGTTTCGGACAAGTACGTAAGCAGATAACTGATAATACAGAGAGGATGTAAAAGACTACAGTAGTTTAGTTCCAACAAATATTGAACAAAATATATGGTTATATAAGATCTAAAAGGTATCTTTCTAAATCATCTTCCATCTTATAAAAGTTCTTTAATGTAAATTTTAATAATATAATGCTAGTTTGCAGCATTTCAAGTTGAAATAAAGCTTCACTGTTTTTCAAACTTATAGCGATTTGTCCCAAATATGTTAAAGTATACTTTATACTTTATATATAACATACAACCTTAAATCATAAAGCTGTAACGAATGGCGGGCCTTGAAGTATTGTTGGGGTGATAAATTTGGGGGCGTTAATAAATTTGGGCTCAAGGCCATTCATTCTCTAGGTCAATAACACCTTTTAGACTATTCGCACCTGCATTCAAATATAATGAACACCTGGTATTATTCACACACCACCAATATCTTGGATTAGTAGTAACAGAATGCGACCTTGACTTAAACTTCTCTTAACTTGTTGGGTAATAAACTTGGGCTTAAGGCCATTCATTCTCGAGGTCAATAAAACCTCTCAGACTATTAGCCTCTACATACAAAATAAAATGAACACCCGTTATGAATCACACACCATCATAATTTTTGATTAGTAGTAACAGGGTGCGACCTTGATTTTTAAATCTGCAGTGGCATTGAGTTATTAACAGGTGATAAATTTAAGGTCACGGCCATTTACAAGGTCAAAAAGATCATCCACATTATTCGCACCTGCACACAAAAGACAAAGACCCACATAACTTTACACTATCATATCATGGTCAAAAAGACTACTGACACTATTCACACCTTCATGCTTCACACGAAAAACAAGTACCCACATAAAGTTTCAATCTCATATCAAGGTCAAAAAACCACCGATACTGTTCGCCTCTGCACACAAAAGATAATGGCCTCCGCAACGATAAGATATCATATCAAGGTCAAAAAACCACTCACACTATTCAAGTTTGCACAAAATGCCCTTAACAAATTTTCAAGGTAAAAAAAACCACTCACACTATTGGCCTATTCTCAAAAACGCCACCCACACTATTTTCTATTTTTTTGCATCGGCACACAAAATACAAAGACCCACATAACTTTACAATATCATATCAAGGTCAAAAAGATCACGCACACTATTCGCAGCTGCACACAAAAGACAAAGACACACATAACATAAGCAAAAAAGGCCGTCCACACTATTTGCCTTCCAAATAATTTACCTCCACAATCTTTCAAGGTCAAAAAGACCACCTACACTATGCTCCAACAAATGATCTAAACAATTTTTCATGGTAAAAAAGACCACCCACTCTATTTGCCTCCACATACAAAATGACATTCGCATTTTTTCAAGGTCAAAAAAACACTCACACTATTGGCCTATGGTCGAAAGGACTACCCACACTATTCGCCTATCATGATGATGTCATTACCACCACATTTTGGCCTGGAACATACAAATATCTACTACTAGTGTACGATCTTAATGAATAAGTAATCTATTTACCAATCCTCGTGTGAATGTGGAAAATCATATGTAGGAGAGACGACACGCCCTCTTGAGATTAGAGTGAAGGAATATCAAAAAGTACATAATTAGTTGCCATTAGAAAAAACCGGTTTACCTAATTCTGCGTCAAATGATTACAGGATTCAATGGCCTGAAGCTAAACTTTTGCATCCGGACTGGCATTGGCGAAAGAGAAAGTTTATTGGAAGCCCTTTATAATACAGAACAAAGAAGTTTTCAGTCAACCAAGCACGGACATACCAAACATATAGAAACCACTCCTTATGGAAAACAAGCGTTTTTTAAATAAAAAATAGGGGCGGATTGTCAAATCTGACCGCGCAACAAGTAGTATAAATAGTAGATATGTAGTTAATTTAGACAGGTTTTTGTTAAAACTTTTGTTTATTAATGATAAATATTTTTTGTATTGTAATATTTGTTTATTTTATGTTGAATCGCTTTCAGTGAAGGTATGTTATTTGGTTGAAACCGTGTTTGGAATACGTTGCTTTCTTTAGATGATGGTGCGTTGTGTTCTTGAAAGACGGGTCCTTTCTTGTGTTTTATTAATAAAGGGTTTGTGTAAATTGTTAAGGTTTTGATGTCTAGAACATTTACACAACGGTCCCAAAAATTGAAACAGTACAACTGATAGAAAAAATGCTGCAATCCAGCAATGTCTCTCAACCCAACACCAATGCAATCATATCAGTCCTTAATAGAGGTGTTGATTTTCGTTACTTTTGAATACTCGTTACTAATAGTTACTTGACTACTAAGTAATCATTTTATATATTCGGTACCATCGTTACTTTGAAGACTGTAATTATATTAAATTCAATCATACAATTAGTGCAAAATTCTCGGACTGTCGTTAATTCGAAGATCATTTACTTGTAGGTATATTTTTGTTGTTGATATTATGGAAATATTCAATTGAAATTTTCAAAAAGCGGGCTAAAATTTAAAAAATAAAGGTAGGAATTACGTAGGAACTGTTCTGTGTACAAATTTGTTTTAAAAATCAAATGCCTTACATACAAAAAAATACATACTTAAAATCTAAAAGTAAATAAAAATAGGGACAAAAATTACAATCAGACGAAAACTCAAAAAATATACAAAAAGTTTGGACAAAACCACAAAAGTACATAATAAAAAAAATATCTTAAAAAAATTTATAAATCTTGTTTGTAATGTAAAAAAAGGATTACTTTTACCTTTTAAAAATACAATTTAAATGCGTCAGTTACTTAAGTTATAATAGTTACTCCCTGATTTTGTATTACCGACCTTCGAGTGATTACTGAATACTAAAATAATCGAAGGAATCAAAGTAACGAAAGTCATAGTATTCGTTATTCCGTTATTTGTCGAGTAATGAGTACTCGAGTAACGAATAGTTACTTTTCAACACCTCTACTACCCAAACACTGTTTAGTTAGATTAAAACTTTTTTACTTTTACTATTAAATTTTATAAACAACCTGTTGGGACTAGCTGTGGGCCTTTGTCTATCTGGATGGCTCGCTGAGGTTTTCATGAACCACATTGAGAATACAAACATCATTCCCAACAAACAATAAATTTTACTATGGAGGAGAAATGTAGACGACTGTTTCTGTGTCATCAAAGGGAACAAAACAACGACTGAAAAAATTTTATACATCAATCACTGTTGAAATTAAAGAAAGCAAGTCTGTAAACTTCCTAGACATTACAATCTCTAACATAAACAGATCAAGTCATCCCTAAAAACTCAAATCATCCATAAAAACATAAAATTGCTGCATTCAATAGTTTGGTGCATCGTTTGTTAACCATACCACTCGCAGACGAACATTACAACAATGAAATCATGATCATAAAACAAATAGCATGTAACAATGGTTACAAATCAAATATTTACAATTATACACAATATTCAAGGCAAAGAAAATAAAGAAGAGTATCTAAATCTACGGACTACAAATAAATGAACCCTACACCCTACTCACCTCACACACAGTCCATTTCCCTTTATCCTAAAAGCACAGTAAATTGCAAAATATGAGTTATCCGAATAAAGAGCAGCAAAAGCAAAAAACCCTCTTTCTTTCACTTTCAATTATAAGATCTAATTTGTAGAAAATGGATATTAGCAGAAAATTAAATAATCCAATTTGTTAGGAAATAAAATGAATGTAATCATACATAAAAACTAACACTTCCTGTAGATCTGACTTCCTGTAACAAATCACAAATTAAAAAGAATCAGAAGTCCACCAGGGATAGAATTGTAATGGCAGATAAAACCATCAATACCTCTATAACTAATGCACACATTGATACAAATACAAATCGAACTGTATTCATTCTAGAAGAAAAATTGAAAAAGGCAAAAACTTAAAAGCTATCGGGAATAGGCGTCGTCAAAGTCAGCTCTGAAAATTATTTCAGTTATTTTACTAAATTAAAACTTACTATTATTCAAATGGTTTAAAAAAAGTAGTGAAATCATAACAAAAACATTTTGTGTAAAAAAAAGCTAAGTAGGCGAAAATGATATTCCGAAAAAAAATTGAGATTGGAAATATTTATTTAAACTTGGCTATTCCGGCTGCATAATTGATTGTTAGGCACAGTGTTACAACAAGAACATAAACAACTTTGGGTGTAATAGCAAAGTTTAAATAAACATTTCCAAGTTAGTGAGAACCTTTTACTTTGAAATGTGTGTTCAAAAACTGCCATACAAACTGAATTGGTCAATAGTAAGCTGAACAACAGTCAACGCAGTTTTGTAAAGAAGATTTCTTAAAAACTTGTGCTACAGTTTTGCCAGTCGTCAAGTAGAAGAGACTTTGCAGCTTTTCCTCGCCCATATCCTCAATGTAATTAATATGTGGACTAAGCCTTTCTTCGCTCAGATCGTTGTCTCGGTAAGCGCTGTCGTTCTTTAAAAGCTTTAAAATTTAATTTTAACCATTTTTTACGTTTTATTTTTGTTACGTGCTCTGTTCTTCTTCTTTTATTTTTAATTGCTGTTTATTTATTTTTTTAAATTACTTATAGGCTTGATATTGCCTTGGGAAGATATACTTTTCTTTTTTGTCTTAGAATTTTTATTTATTGTTTTTTTTTTGTAGTTTTATAAAGATACAATTACTTATACAAACAGTGCAATATGTTATTCCATTACAAAGACTACAACTAATCTAAGTGCTCTATTAGCTAAGTTAAGTATTTTTTGAACATTATGTATTTTTAGGACTAGATATAGCAGGCTTTGTCAACAGAAAATCTGATTTTCTTGATAATAAAGTACTTTTTGAATTGAATTGAATTGAATTATATTTTGAGACTGTCTCTTCCGATATCAAAATGTTTTGATGCTCTATGATTGCATTTCGTAAATTTTTTAAAAGGTGTGGAACATCTGCACTAAATAAAAGTTTTCTGGAATCATCAGCAGAATGTGTAATTGAATTTTGAACTTTAGTTGTTTTTGGAGCACCGAGATTAAGAATTTTCCATAATCCCAAATTTGACCACCCATATTACTTGTTACTGAAGCTACTTTTAGACAAGTTCTTCTTGGTTAAAAGAGTTGGAAGTTAAATGATAAGCAACAAATTGCTTCAATCTTGTAGATATACCAGCTAGCATAAACACAAGTGCATATGTGGCCCTTTCATCAAATTGTTTTAAATTATTAGAGATAGTAGGTTTTCCGAAAACAAGGCCGTGTTGTCAAAATCAAACTTTGGCGGTATCTGTATTTCGTCAAAAGTAAGGATGCAAAACTTTTCTTCCGCACGCATATCCTCCTGTGTTTTCTAAACGGTAAATATTTCATTTAAAAGTCCCGGAGAAAATTTAAGGTGTTGAATTTTTCGTTGAAATGTCCGTTCTGATGGAACAGGAAAACCCATCAATAACAGTAAATTATAACCATTTATGCCACATGCACTTTTAATCTTAATGTCCTTTTCCACGGTTTGATCTGACCTCTGCGGTTGTTTCTTTTGCCCAATTCTAAAAGAGAGGTTTGGTCATTGGTAAAAATTTTGTTTAAATTGTTTTTTAAACTTTCATATTTGGTTTTCCAGTATTCTACTTCTGTTAAAAAACTTGGTGTTTCGGGTAGACTCTGAGGACTAAAACATGCTGTGGAGGGATGCACTGTCTCAGGAGGGCTGGAAAATGGAGAACTCGAATAGTCAGCGAACTTGTTGGTATCTATAAAGAAAAAATTATTACCTAAATATTAAAAACATTTTTTAAAATATAACTTATTTTTTAAATTTAAAGAATTTTTAATTTTAAGTTATTTTTGAGTACCTAGATATCCCAAGTTTAATGTAACTAATACGTAGTAGGGAAGGAATATTTTTTGGAACTTATTTTCTTAGTCGGTGTATCTAAATAAATATGTTCTGTTAATGATAATAATCAACAATTTCTCATTCTTATGATGATTTTCCGATGAGTTCAGGTCAGTAAATGATATGAGTCGACTTATTTTCTTACTTCTAAATCGTTTACACTAAAAAGAAGAGATGATGAACATTATAAGAAAAGGACTCATCTCAAGTGGTGGAAGATATCCCTGAAATTTGCAGATCCAAAAAGTGGGTTTATTTGTGCCCTTATTTTCTTTTTCTTCAAACTGAACGTATAAACTGATGTTATAATATACTGTAACTAAAAATAACTTTGGCTGATTTACAAAGTTGGAAAATATACTTAATAAGTCATGTCCGATTACGTACAGGCTACTTTCAGTCACTTAGAGTCAGTTTTAGACCATGTCCGGCTCACTTTAAGCAATTTCCGGTGTAGTTTCAGTCACTTTCGGTCACTTTTAGCCATTTCCGGACTATTCCGGTTCACTTTTAATAACTTCCGATTCACTTCAAATTACTTTCGATTTACTTCAGGTGAACTTTCAGTAACTTCCGGTTAGTTTTCGGTCACTTCCGGTTCTGTTAAAGTTATTTTCGGTAAAGTTTTATTCACTTTCGTTCGTTTTTGTAATTTTTGGTCCCTTTCAATTGTCTTTCCGCCACTTCTGGTTCTGTTTCACTTACTTCCAGTCCCTTCAGGACACTTACGGCGACTTTAAAGATACTTCCGTTTACTTTTGCAAAAGCTTTAAAAAATCAAATTTTAAAAAACACTTTGTAGATCGGCAACGAAGCGTTTGCGGACATATGAGTATGGAAACTAAATAAACCAAATAATCACTCCTTATTTGTAGATGGGTCTAAGAAAATTAACATAAATCGAATGTTTCAAATTGACAGGCATCTGATTACCCTTGAAAGGCTTTGGGGCTTTTAAATAACAGCCACATAGTCTTTTAAGCATTTGTTAAAATACAACCTATTATCTCATAAACTGACAAAAATACTTGCCTTACTTAGATTAGATTAGAGATTAGCCAAAAAAATTTTTTTTGTTGACTTAAGCATAGTCTTTCCTAGTACAACTAGACACAGTGTGACTCAGGTCTTAATAATAGGTTTGTCTATGTTGCCAAAAAAAATTATGGCTAGTTTGGAATTCGGGACACCTTAGAGAAACTATTTTGGGTAACCTTGAAATAAAACCTGCTTCTTCCCTGGTTTAAAGCAGTTTTTTTAGCTCAAACATATACTATAATATAGCAGTGTGAGCTATGGTGATCCTAATTTTTTCGAGAAAAAAAAGTTGCTCCGATTTCAAAAATTTTTATATATCTTTGCGTTTCAGATGATTTTGAAACTTTTTTGTTGCGCCGTCTGTCTGTCTGTCTGTCTGTCTGTCTGTCTGTAACGACCAACGCGCATAACTCAAAAACCGCTTGGCCGATTTTACTGAAAATTGGTACCTAGGCTGAGATTTGGGTCGAGATGGTCTCATTTAAAAATGAACAAAATCCACCAAACACAAACCAAATAAAAGGTTGGGGGTAGATTTCAAAAATTAGAGTTTGTGGGAAAATATGGCGTGTGTGATATCAAACGAAAGGTAATTGAGTCTGGAGTTAAACAAAATACATTTTAATTTATTTAAAAAAAAGGGTGGGGGTATATTTAAAAAATTAGAGTTTAAGTGAAAATATGGCGTGTGTAATATCAAACGAAAGGTAATTGAGTCCGGAGTTTAACAAAATACATTTTAGTTTTTGTTTTTTTTAAGGGTGGGGGTAGATTTCAAAAATTGGAGTTTAAGTCAAAACATGGCTTGTGTGGTATCAAACAAAAGGTAATTTAGTCTGGGGTTGAATAAAATAGATTTTAGTTTTTAGTTATATTAGCTCACACGTACACTATAACTATAGTACCAAGTGTGAGCTTAGGGGCCCATATATTGGCAGAGTATTTTAATTGCTTAAATATCACGGCTTTGCCTGTTAGCCCGACTTGCATGCGTCATAGCGTAAAAAAACTACATTAATTATGGAGAATAGCTCGCAGAACATATACGCCGAGTTTGATTGAAATCGGTGAAGTAGTTTCTGAGATTAGCGGTAACTAATAGAGCCCTGTTCCTTTATATATTTATTTATATATTTATATTTTTATTATATGTTAAAAACGCTGTGGTATTTTAAGTAGCCTTATTTTTGTAGGTTTGATAAAATAAACAGCACCCAGAAGGGGGGGGAGGGGGGCTCGGGGTCCGGGCCAAAGCTAAGATGTTTTTGGATATTTCCGACATATTTCATGAATAAAATGGTAAAATAGCATAAAATACGACATTATGAGGGCTCGGCTCCCCCGATGCCTCGCCCCCCCAAGACATATTTCTGGGTGCGCCACTGCATAATGTTTCCCAAGCACTACTTTTTTGCCGCAACCAACACATATTTTTTTTCTATTTTGTTCGTGATCACACTTAATGTTCTCTTTGGTTTTATTTTTAAAAACTTAAAAATATTAAGCGCCTTGACCTGTTTACTTAAAACAGGTAAATGTTTATTTCATCAAACCCACAAAAAACATTTTACTTTAAAATCTACCTTTAATTATTACAATAAAATAAATAAACTACTGATAAAACTTGGCGTATATGTTCTGCGAGCTATTCTCCTTGACTAAGGTAGCTTTTTTTACGCTATGACGCGTGCAAGTCGGGCTAACCGACAAAGCCGTGATATTAAAGCAATTTTTTTTTAACTGCTTTCAACCCGGGAAGAAGCAGGTTTGATTTCATGGTTACTCAAAATGGTTTCTCTAAGGTGTCCCAAATTCCAAATCAGCCTTACTTTTTTTTGGCAACATACACAAACCTATTAAGACCTGAGTTACACTGTGTAGATTTATTCCTAGGAAAATAAGTTCGTCGTTTTCATATCTCATTTAGTATTTTGCGTCTAAATCCATCCGAAACTCCCTCCACATTCATATAACAAAATTTGCTTAGATTTGATCAATGAACAATTGCCACAATTATTGAACAATTATTGCTGACTAAGAAAATAAGTTCCCAAAACTTCACGGCCTCCCTCACTATAAATGATATAAATTTGAATCAAATTCGTGATTCATAGCTGAATTTGGAATAAAAGAACTTGATGTTCCTGGAGGGCTATGAGGAATAAAATTGGATGTGGATGAATTCGAACCAGGGGAGCTGGAAAACGGAAAACCTGAGTGGTCAGCAGTCTTGGAGGTGTCTAAATACGAAAAATTAATAATTTAATAAGCACTAAAAGATTTTTGATTCAATTTAGAGGATTTTCTGACCAAGTTTAAAGTAATTAATTAAAGGAAAAAATGTATACCTGAAACTGGAATTAAAAAAATTGTGTGTGCTTACGACCACACGGCAGAAGTGTAAACTTCAACAAGGCGAAATTAATAATACTGGCCTTCATCTGCATCATCATATCGCTTGCTGAATGTTCCTCACACAGTTAGTCGACTCGAGCTGACTTCACCCGAATGAACGTTACATAACCGAGCCGCTCAATTCAGGTCACTGCTAAACGCGCCTAAAGAAGTTTACACTTCAAAAACTTGATACTCCTGGTGGGCTTTGAGGACTAAAACTTGATGAGGAAGGATTCGCAGTCCCCGGGGGGCTATAAAATGTAGACCTCGAACAGTCAGCGGACTTGCAGGTGTCTAAATAGAAAAAAATAATACTTCAATATTAAAACATTTTTGTTTTAATTTCAACAATTTTAATTATTAAAATATTTTTGGGTAAAGTAGGTACTAGCAATATTTAAAGTAATTGAAAGAAAACAACTTAAATCTATTACTAAGGTTCATACCTGAAACTGGAATAAAAAAACTTGATGTTTCTGGTGGGCTTTAAGTACTTAAAATTGATCGAGGAAATCAGTGTCCCAGGCGGGCTATAAAACGGAGAACTCGATTGACTATCTAAAAGCAACAGAACTATAAGTAAATATTAAGATATTTTTGTATTGGTTTAAAGTGATTAGAGCAAGGTTAAATTAATTATATTTTAATAAATTAATTTTACTCATTTAAAAAAGGTTGCAATATTTTAAGGGTCTCTGTTTAAGCTGCTGATACGATTACTTGATTCCTTACGCAAATCAAGTTTAAAAAGAAAAACTTATTACTAATCCTTTGGTTCATACCTGAAATTGAAAATAAAATACTTGTGCTATGAAGACAGGGGCTGGAAAACGGGATACTTGAGTAGTCAGCGGCCTTGGAGGTGTCTAAACAGAAAAAATAATACTTAAATATTTAAATAATTTAAATGTTTAAAATATGTTTGGTTAAATTACTTAGTTTTAAGGTTTTAAGTAATTGCATTTAATGGTTTGAAAAATGTTCAATGATTTTAAGTTTGTCTGTTTAAGCGGCGTAAACAATACTTACCTGCAAAAATGTTATTTTTTTGAATAGGCAGAGCGTTCATTCTAAGATTTGTCTTTCCGTGAAATATAAATTTTCTTTTGTAAAATGAACCTAAAAATTAGAAAACTTTAAATGATTGTATATTGTATTAAGACAGAAACCGGTCAGTTTTTTCAAAGAATTAATAAACAAGTAACGGATCGATCATTAAACAAAATGTTTTATAGACAAAAGCTAACAAGGCAAGATTAGCATATTTTTAAAAATGTATTTTTCCTTAAAATTTCGTAACATTCCGTCGAGCGGTTTTGAAGTAATCGCATAACGCTAGGAAAGAAAACAAATCGAGAGCGCCAATTTGTATAGATTGAAAAATATTTAAATATAAAATTAAAATACAATCTCAGATTTTTTGTCAATAAGCTATCTTTTCTTTCCTAATTAAGCCAATGAGTACCCAACCCAAAACTATACCTAAAGGTAAAAAGTTTATCACTTACCTCACACACCCTCGAGTCGCGTTTTAAGTTCTCTAATTTAAAATTTAAATTTTGTACCCATTTTTCCCTTGTGTTTAACTCTAAAAATATTAATTAGTATTAAGCTGAGTTCAAACAACTACCAAGTCCTAGGAGTCTGGAACATCTAACTCTAAATCCATATAAAAATAAATCCAAAGTTAGTAAGTAGGTATATTTGCTTTAAAAAAATATAAATTATGTTTTGTATTCTTCTTGTTCACATAAATTTAAAGACTTTTAAAACTGAGGATCGTAGGACCACCTAAGGGCACAGGCCCTCAATGTTTGCCTAGTGGATAAACCATCGCTGGCAAAGCTTACAAAATTATGTTTTGCTTACCTTTTGGTATCCGAAAAAGGCAAAACCCGGTTATACTACGTTATACCTCGCTCGTCAAAACGCCCTATATAACGATTTTTTTGTATGGAAATGATTCTTTGGACTATTTTAGTCGATTTAGATACGGGAAATTAAAAAAAAAGTATGGTTTTTTTTTAAATAATTTTTTAAAAAACGTTACATAGTGATTTTCTCTGACTTGTTTTGGTTGAAAAAAATCAATTTCTATCACTGCATCGTCAAATTTTCGACATAAATTTGTAAATTAGCTTAGGATTAATAATTTAACAATTTTAAATTAATTACATACCTAGATTTTCGTGTTTTTTCGCGGTTTTTTCACATAATTTGAAAATTTGTACACTTGACCTTCCCACAGATGTTTTGACACATTGATAGAAATTTTTTGCTGGGCCAACTGTTTCCGGGTCATTCGGCCATATCAAATTTCCCAATTCGATTTGCTTACGCTGACTTACCCTCAGATGCACATTAAGCGCGATCATGGGTTTAATCGCGATTAAGTCCTTGTTGCTCACATACAAAACAACAAAGATTGAAAATGGATTAGCAAAGCCTTGTTACGGGGCAACTGAGGGTTAAAGGCCCAAATTATAGGAAATTATTTTTTTAGAACTATTCACCAAGAATCGGCGCAGCCGATTCTTGCTTATTGCTTGTGCGGTACGGTTCGGTTCGGTTCCGTTCGATTCAGTTCGGTTCGGTTCTGTTCGGTTCGGTTCGCTTTGGTTCGGTTCGGTTCGGTTCGGTTCGGTTCGGTTCGGTTCGGTTCGGTTCGGTTCGGTTCGGTTCGGTTCGGTTCGGTTTGGTTCGGTTCGGTTCGGTTCGGTTCGGTTCGGTTCGGTTCGGTTCGGTTCGGTTCGGTTCGGTTCGGTTCGGTTCGGTTCGGTTCGGTTCGGTTCGGTTCGGTTCGGTTCGGTTCGGTTCGGTTCGGTTCGGTTCGGTTCGGTTCGGTTCGGTTCGGTTCGGTTCGGTTCGGTTCGGTTCGGTTCGGTTCGGTTCGGTTCGGTTCGGTTCCGTTCGGTTTGGTTTAGTTCGGTTCGTTTTGGTTCAGTTTAGTTTTAGGTTAGGTTTGTTGGGTCTTAAAGTAATTCAGCAGGAGTCAGCGCAGCCGACTCCTGCTGAATTACTTTAAAACACAACCAACCTAATCTAAGATCGACCCAAACCGAACCAAACCGAACTGCTGAATTTCTGTAAATTATCATTATCATACTTGTTTCTGCATTTTTTTCATTATAAATGCTCAATAGTCGATTTTGGACGATTTTACGGAGTCAAAAATGCGCGACAAATTAAAATGTTGGAGCAAAATGTAAGGTCGAACGTTAGATTTCAAAAATATGGTGTAACCATTTTTCTATGCGTAAATACATTTCTAAAAAACCATAACTTTTTATCGCCTCTTGCCAGACAGTTGGTCACCTTATTTTTGGCTAAATTAGCATTTATTTAAAGCTCTCTTTCTCGAAATACGTCAAATAAATTCTTTCTATAGCAATTTGTATGAGTTTTTACTAATTTTTTAATTTTGAAATTTCTAAAAAAAATGCGAAAAATCCGCATTTTTTTTTCTTGAAAACAGTATAAAACGACCTCAACTTATCATTAAAAAAAGAAACACCCATTTTCAAGCATCGAGGTATAACGTAGTAGACCCCAAAACCCTTTCTCGTACGAGTTTCGGCACCCAGCCACGCAACAAATAATGGACATTTTAGGTTTTTTGCCATTTTCTATTTTAAAATTTTGGAGGAATAACAAAGTTTTATTTTTGCTTATTTGGTAGGTGTTTGGCAGTGATAAAATGCCAGAATGTTGACAAATAATGACATTATTTATTAAAAAAATCTACACCAATGGGTAGCTAATTGTAAATGAGGTTTTTTTTACCTTTAGAAGGAACTTCGTTATATAGTGACCTGAGTGACCTTACCTGCCATGCCAAATTTTGAATCTCGAATAAAACGACTCGCTCGCACCAAAGACACGGCTGAAACTGGACCGCTCATTCCATTGGAACTAAAAAAATGTGACAGCAGTACTGCACTGCCTCAAACAAAAGTGGATGCTGTTAAATCTATGTACAAGTGGATTTCTGTGATAGATAGGGAATAATATATCTATCTTTAAACAAAAATAAATAGATACTATGTTTAACATAGTAGATGTACAATAGTTCTTAAGTACCAATGTTCTATATTACAAAGTTTAGAAAAACTGTTAAGTTTAAGAATACCAAAGTTCTATGTTTTTTTAAATAAATTAATATTTTGAAATCGCTTTGTTTTTTGTAACAAATTTAGTTCAGGAACTTTTAGGATGACTTTAAACATACCTTGCAAATAGAAAACATTAAATAATTGGACTTAAGGCTTAAAATATAAGCCATTTTTTAAAATCATGTTTTCTCAAAATAGCAGCAATGCTACATACAAATTTTTAAGATTAGGGTGACGAATTGGTACTCTGCCTGTGACGTCAAAAAGTAGTGGATCGTAGTTCCTTCGTTTTCACAGCCCTGTAAAGTGACAAAATAGTATCAATCAACTTTTTTCTTCTGTGAAAAGTAAAATAAAAAATGTTTTATTTTATATCTACTTTTTAAAAAGAATGTTAAGAAAAAACGATCTTGTTGCGTAAGATTCTTTTCAAATTGAAAAATGCTCCACCTATTAAAGTTGGAATCAAAATTATACCTAGTACTTACATATTTATGGCTGTGCTTTGTGTAAATTTTCTTAACACAATAAAGTGCATACATATACAGAAATTTTCTGCCAGCAAAAAGCATTTACGTAGAAATTAAAATTCTAAGGTTGATGTTATTAAGAGAGTTTTCGCATATGTAATTACGCCATACTAAAACTTGTTATGTTAACGCAATTAAAACACAACGAAATATAACACGTTAGCAAAAAAATAATACAAAGTTCGAATATAAAACAAAAGGGACTATTGAATTAAAGTAGTCAGCAAATTTTAACTAATTTAGCAATTAGTCTACCAACTAGTCTCCCCTCCCTTAAGGTAGGATGGAGAAACGGAAGTCTATGGATTTGATTTTCTAACCTAATTTTAATAATTTGTTTTAATATATCATTATCATAAATCGGTTTAGTTCAGTTTGACTCAGTTTGGTCGGTTTGGCTTGGTTGGGTTTGGTTCGGTTCGGTTCGATTCATTCGGTGCGGTTCTTTTTGCTTGGGTTTGGTTCTGCTTACCTTAAAGTACTTGCCCTACTTGTTGTCAATGACCCATATTTCGTTAGCTTTAAGTTATTTTACCTATATCTATTAAGAATCCTATCGAAGGAAATTCGAAAGAAAGTGCAATAATGTTTATTATCATTTGGCAACAACGCCTATAAATGCTAAAATTACTTTTTAAAGCTTTAAAAGCAACACTGCAAATTTATTTCAGTTGCGGTTTAGCACTCAGCCCTGTCGCAGGTACATATTTTCTTATAATGAGAAACCGGCACGTCTAGATATACTTTTATTAAATCTCTTTTTAAAGTAAACAAATAAAAATAAAAGTATCTTAACACAAACGACAGAGTTTGTGTTTTAAGTTTTACTTTTCCAAAAAATAGGGGTGAGGTAGTTCTGCACAAGAAATTTTACTTTGCGCCACATTCATTTAAACTGTTCAAAAATTGAAGTGAGCCTACCCATTTTTTAAAATAAAATTATTTCAAAACTAATAAGCCAATTTAAAAAAAAATTGCTTGATAAAGCGTCATTTATCCTCTTTTAATGTTTAGTTTCTTTGTTGTCCTGCGCTTGACAGTTAGCTTTGCGGAGTGGCTAAAACGCAGTGTAAAAAAAGTGCGAAAGTTTGCACAGCTCCCATTTCCCGTACGACTTTTTTCAGCTTTTTTTATGAATTTTACTTTGGTGTTTTTTAATTTTTTTTTATAATTTTATCATAGTTCCTGTCAGCATTCCAAAGCTCAGCTCTCTAGCGTAACTGGAAGTGGGCAATGTTACTTTTACATAACTTTATATTTATAGGGGAGGGAAGCAAATTAAAATTTTGGGGTTTTTAGATTTTTTCCTATAATTTTATTATATTTCCTATCAGTCTGCTAAAGCCCAGCTCTCTAACGCCTCTGGACAATGTTACTTTTACATAAATTTACATGTATGAGGGAGGGAAGTGAATTAGAATTTTGGGGTTTTTTGATTTTTCCCAAGGGTTTGGTCACAACTTTTGTCAGTGTGCCAATTTTCAGCTTTGTAGCATGTATGAGTAGATGAGTGAGTGAGTAAGTGGCAATTTCGACGTTTTTTGAAATTTCTTAACTACTTTACTACTATTTGGAAGTCCATGAAACTTGGAGGAATTGTTAGCTTTATAAAGATCTACGACTGTGCGAAGTTTGAGTTTCGTAGCTTATTCCGAGGTAGAGTTTTAGATAGGTCAAATATAGGCTGAAATGAATTGTGGGGAGGGAAACAAAATTGTTTATATCAGGTTCTCTCTATTATCAAGGCTTCTTCGGCATAAGGACCCAAATCTCAACTCCCGTAAACCGGGGTAGCTTTGTGACTTGGGTATTACTTTGGGACATATTGTATATTTTTCAACATTGTACCTTAAACAAATATTCACGCAGTAAATATGACAATTTTAGTACGTAGTCTTGTTCATATGATAATAATAAAGAAAAAAATTAAGTTTGGCAAAATTGCCTTACTTCTGACAACTGCAGTAATTTTTTAACCACAACAGCTGCACTTTCTATTGTGCAGCCAAACCGTTCATAGGTACTTTAATTCAGGTAAGTACGTCTTATGTAGTAATATTTTGGCTATGTTTTGATAATAAAAGAAAAAATTATCCACACCTACTATAAATATATATTTGTTTATGTAAAAAATTGTAACATGCTGAGGTATCTTTGGTACATGTCCCAAAGTTAGACTGCAAACGTTCGCCGTGTAATCTAATTTAAAAAACGTGGTGTACCCGTGGGTGTACCAAAGTTACACTGGTTCCAATACTTCTTCTGTTTCTGTTTTAGAAGCGAGAATGCCTTGCAGGCAACAGCGTCTACTTGGTGCGCGAAACTACAAAAATTATTCTGTTTGTATTTAGGCCTTGTTTAGAGTGTTCCCACATAGCACAATAACACGTAAAAAAGGCGTGAGAAAAAAAAACGTTGATTTTAAAAGCTGCTAGAAAAAAACGTTTATTTCATATATGAAAACAAGCTTAATAGGTCATTCATTAACGTTATAAAAAATAACGTTGCTAAAAACTGCGTTGTAATAACGCCATTATAAAATTAAAACAGCAATGTTTTTACGTTAGTTTCAAGTGATTTTTACGTTAAAATCACATTAAATTCACGCCTTTTCTACACGAATTTTAAAACGCGACTTGCATTGCATGGCTTTTCTACTGAATATTTTTGAGATTGAGACAGCAGCGCCAACTATTGTCGGGATTTTTCACTTTGACGAAATCTATCAGGCAGTGCTTTGGCCTCTAAATTCCAAAAACCTTTTAAGGAACTGATCCCTGATCCTTCACGATCAAGACGCAGCTGTTGTTAAACTGATAAAGACACATTAATATTTTGTGAAAGTGTTTACTGTTAAAAAATCTTGTTTAGCTTTTAAAAAAAACATAATGTATATAGATAGATATATAGATATTTTGTCTTGCCTTGAGCGTCATCTTTAAAATTGTCTTGAAGTGTTGTAGTCCTAAACTAGTGAACTTTTATAACTTCCTTTCGCGTCTCTTTTAAGTTAAAAAAATGTTATTAAAAAAACGTGACCAAAAAAGACACAGAAAGTTAGTAGGTTTGAGAAGTCTTAATCTAGTGGCGTTTTAGAACATGTTGTGGAGGACTTTTCAAGTGTGAATTTGGTACATGAAAATAACGAGGGTAAAAAACACGTTTTATACACAGCACCAGAAACTTCAGCAAAAATTACATTTTTATAACTTGATTTCTCGTTGTTTTTAAGTTATCTTTAAGCATGTAGATTTAACAAAATAAATATTACATGGTATGAGGTTGTTTTCAAGTAAAAAAAACTTTGTTATTTTTGTTCACGTTAATTTAACGTTGATGTGATTTTTGTGCAATATGGGTTATATCCTTTAAGTTTCCATAGGAATTTAAAATACAAAACTCAAGAAATTTTTGTTTACTTATCTTGTTATTTACCAATAAAAGCTTCTTAAACAAATTATAATCGAAGGCGTTGGTGCAAAAAACGTCCAAGTCCACTTTTGGGTTCAGACAAGTCCAAATTTTCAAACATAATTTTTGGTGTGATTTTTACAAATCTCAATTTTATACTGGGCCATATTATAACAAATACCAATAATATCTATATTAGAACCAAAATTTGGGACAGTTCAAACTTGTATTCAAATTCAGAAGGTTTTTTTGATTCCCCACAAATTTGAATTTTAGCACTTGGCCGATTTTTGCACCAAGGTTTTCAATCGTGTTCTTTTTGCCTCTGTTATATATAAAATATAACAAAAATATGTTTTCTACATGCTTTTTCATTTACATTTTAAACTGCAACTTCTATCTTGGGGCCACAGGTCCCTAACTTTAAAATATTCATATAAAACGCTAGTATACCAAAGTTACCCTAAATATGGGGTAACATTGGGACATATTTGAGGCCGAATATATCGACTTACAAAATAAATATATAATGTTTTTGTACTATTTCACACTTGATAGTGTTGGTACATTGCCACTTAGTTGTCAAAACTCAGCTATTTTTGCAAAATCAAGTTTTATTTAAGAAAAACATGAAAAACTGTACCAAAGTTAACCCGGTTTACGGTATCACAAAACAAGGTTGCTCCAGCAATCATTTGAATTTGTAATATAAAAAAA
Source organism: Aspidapion aeneum (assembly GCA_963576565.1). Lineage (NCBI taxonomy): Eukaryota > Metazoa > Arthropoda > Insecta > Coleoptera > Brentidae > Aspidapion > Aspidapion aeneum. The sequence goes on along the minus strand of OY755044.1, from coordinate 83,825,692 downwards.
AATTCCAAAATAATCAGTTCACCTTCAAATGATTGCTGTAGCAACCTTGTTTTGTGATAGTTGAGATTTGGGTCCTTATGCCCAAGAAGCCTTGATAATAGAGCCAAGGCTCCGAAACGCGTCTGCTTAATTGACTTTATAAATAAATAAAAAGTTAAGAACCTGATATAAACAATTTTGTTTCCCTCCCCACAATTCATGATGTCTCTTCTGGAGTTTTCTAGAGATGGGCTGAAATGAAAAGATGGTACGTACAGCAGTTTCCGCGCGAACTTGGCGTGCCCCCAGATTTAATTAAAAAAGATGCAATAAGACCTGTTGTATAAGAAATATTATAATTAATCTTTATATTCTGGCTTGCTTGGTAATGGAATATTTCACTTTTATGAAACTGTTCATCCTCATTCCACACTAATTGCTTTAAAAATCCGTTCTGCGCGGTTTGCAGTTTAAAACAAAAAATAATGATGAAAAGTGCTAAGTAAACAACGTTTTATCTCCAGCTTGATTCACTGAGTCTTTTGACATTTTGCTTTCGCTACTGCGGCGTGGCGTCCGGCTAAAACAGACATAATTGCCACCAGGGCCAGACTCTGCAGTAAAAATTGTTTGCATTGGTGAACTTGTACAGTGTGATCGGTTAAGAACTTACATCCCAAAAAACTTTTTGTTAATTCATAATAAAAAGTGTTTGAAAAGGGACCATCAAATATGAAATTTATAGTGTCCTAGTTACGGGACCATCATAAAATTACCTTCCTAGCCCGCGCAGCAATCGCTAAAGATGGTATTGTTTTCTACAAAAAAAATAGATAACGTCGAAAATATGTTATTTGGATCTATTTTTTCCTATTTTAGCAATATCGCACGATATCGCACGATAGCTCCTAAACCGCTGAACAGATTTTCATGAAATTTTCATGTAAAATAGTGTTCAACTCTGTAGGGAGCTGATTAGATTTTGGTCATGCTAACTTTTTAACAGAGCAGCATCAATATGCGGTTTTGGGAATATAGTAAAGAACACATTTTTCTCAGTAGTTTGTTATAACCAAAAACTTTGTAGAAGCTTTCGTTCCTGAGATATTTACAAAAAATTGTTTTCAAGGCTGATGTTTGCCCGCAGTTAGAAAAACGATAACTGCAATGGACTGTATATATTTTATTAAATGAAAGCGCGAACAAACATAAATATATTGATACGAAATCACGAAATAATCAAAAGGTCCATAGTTAATTGCTGTTACCACACAACGGAAATCAGAAACAAAGCACTCACCAGTTTGCAGCCAATTTCTCCACGTACTAGGGGCCCCTTTCTGGCCCCCTTCACGTAGCTGAAGGTCTGAAGTTTCTAGTTCTATGCTTCAGTACACCAAAATCGAGCACTTTCAAGTGTAGAAATTTGTAATAGTTGGAGAAAGTAAATTAACACGCCATTTTCTCGAGGCGGTAGAAAAGGATCTCACTGATTGTTGGTGCGCATGTCGAAATGCGCGAAAATGTACTCTGTCCGTCATCCAATTGTGTGGTTTTAAAATTAAAAACAACCGCGAAATTTAGCGGGAGCTAACATAACTGCCCTCCAAAACACACAATTTTAGAATCTCAACCGGATAGATATAGATATAAGAAAAATGATCGACCGATAAATATAAATGAATGAAAACAGATAAGTATCGTAAGTTTATTTAGAGATAACGAAACCCGAAAAAGGCAACACAAACAAACAAAAATTCAAAAAAATAAAAATAAAGAAAAACCTATTGTAATACCCGGTAATAGGTAGAAAAATGAAAATTAGTTTTAATTCGGCAAGAGGCACAGTTTTACAACTGGCCGCTTGTAAACACCGGTAGCCGTTCGTACCGTCGCAACACGCACTTGACCGTCTCCGCCGGGATGAAGTTCGATGACCCGACCGACTGGCCATTTCAAAGGTGATTGGATGTGATCACTCGTTATGATAACCAAATCATTTAATTTGATATTTGGGGACGAATCAGCCCACTTGTGTCGCTGTTGTAGCGTATGCAAATACTCTACAGAATACCGTTTCCAAAAATCATTATGTAGTTTTTGGATTAGTTGCCATCTCGAGAGCCGATTTAGGGGAACCTCGGACAAATCTGACTCCGGAATTTCTGAATTAAGGGGTTCAAGGGTCAAAACATGCCCAGGGGTAAGAGGTTGAAGATCGTGTGGGTCTGAAGAGGCAGGAGATAAAGGGCGACTATTAAGTACAGCTTCTATGCGACAAGTAAGGGTGGACATTTCCATGATGGACAACTTCTGGTCGCCGACAACTCGAACAAAGTGAGTTTTAAAACTTTTGACGCCAGCTTTTGCCAGGCCATTGAAATGTGGACTGAGAGGGGGTCCCAGATGCCAACGAATAGAAAGTCTGGTGGACGCACTTCTTGCGTAATCAAGTAATTGGTTACGAAACCCTATAAAATTACTGCCCTGATCTGACCAGCATTGCTTCACGCTTCCACGTCTGGAAATGAATCGATGGAATGCACCTACAAACCCTTCGGTGGACAGTTCCATGGTTAATTCCAAATGCACGCAATGTGTGGCCGTACAGACAAACACACAGACATACGATTTGAAAGCTTTACAACCACGGTAACGATGAGGAATCACAAGAAAGGTCCACAAAAGTCGATAGCTACACTCGAAAAAGGTTTAAGTTGATTAATTCGATGAGCGGGAAGTGAACTCATTATGGGCGGTCTATAGGGTTTAGGGTTGATTCTAAAACATTGCAAGCACTTGGATATGGTTCTTTGAATTGCCCGTCTGGCAGATAATATCCAAAATTGCTGTAAGAGCAGATTATGTAATGTTTTAAACCCAGGATGAAGGTATTGTCGATGAGTGGACTCGATAAGAAGAGTAGTTAAACGATGGTTACTCGAAAGTAAGACGGGGTGTTTTGCAGAATACGACAAAAGGTCAGATTTTTGTAATCTGCCACCGACTCTAATGATATTATTTTCATCAAGAAAAGGTGAAAGTTTTCGAAAAGGTTTCGGTATTGGTTTATCCTTAGATAACGCCGAAAAAAGCTCAGAAAAGCAAGAACCTTGAACGCGTTTGACAAGAAGGTATAACGCACTTTGCATCTCACCGGTGGTAGGTAAAACAATATTTTCAAAAATAATTTTTTGGTCCGGTGGCTTAGTGGGTTTTTGATAGGAATGGTTTTGAAAAAGGTTAACTATTCGAAGGACATAACAAATGATACGTTGAATTTTTGATATAGATGAGTATTTGATAAGAAGCTGATCTAAGAATTTAACGTCAATTATCGCATTGCAACGGACCTTTGGCCTTTCCTCCAGATTAATATCTCCGAAATCAATCGGCATTTTTGATTTATGAAAATCGGGCCATTCGTTTTCGGGAGACCACAAAAACGACGGTGCGTTCCACCACATGTCATGTGACATGAGCGGTGAAGGGTTGGCCCCTCGTGACGCAATATCGGCTGCATTTAAAGCAGAAGGAATGTAGCGCCATGAGTTTGAGGGAATGATTTCTTGGATTCTACTGACTCGATTTCCAACAAAGGTTTGCCAGCGATTAGGAGGGGATGAAAACCCGTGCAATACGACTTGCGAATCGCAGAAAGTAACGATATTTGTAAAAGTTAATTTTCCTTCATAGCTAGATAAAACGAAGTCAATTAATTCGCTTAAAAGAAATGCGCCTAGGAGTTCTAGCCTAGCCAAAGTTTGTGACTTTATAGGCGCGACCCTAGATTTTGCAGAAATGAGAGAAACAGATATATTGCTTTCCTCTTCTACACGAAAATATACGACGCCTGCGTAACCTCGAATTGAAGCGTCACAGAAGCCGATGATTTGACAGGTATTGGTTTTTGACAGTTTGATTTGTCGGGGTAATTGAAAATTGGAAAGAAGCGGGAATTCAGAACGAAGTTTGTTCCAAGAGTCGATGATAGAAGAATCTGGTTCTTCGTCCCAGCCTATTTTCGATATCCACAACTGTTGCAAAATAAATTTTGCTTGTAGCAACAAGGGACAAAGAAAACCTAAGGGATTGAAGATTGTTCCTATGATAGATAAAATAGAACGTTTAGTTGGGGGTTTGTCCTTCATGCGGCATTGATATGAAAAAATTTAGTTTTTTGGATGCCATTGAAGGCCTAAAACCTTGATAAAGTGTGGTTCATCCTTGTCAAAAGAGAGAGGCATTTGACGATCGGATTCTGGCAATGTTGCCAATAACTCAGGACAATTGCTTGCCCATTTTTTAAGTTCAAATCCTCCCGACTTCAACAAATCATTGAGTTCCATCTGTAGGGAAACGGCTTCAGAAAGCGAAGGACTAGTTCCCAAGATATCGTCGATGTAAATTGACGTTTTTAGTACTAGCCATAGGAAAACGTTCCTTTTCTCTCTCTGCCAGCTCATTTAATGTACGCATCGCTAGAAAAGGTGAGCATGTCATGCCAAAAATGACAGTAGAAAGTTCCCACACTGAAAGTGGGTCCTGTGGAGAAAACCTCCACAATATCCTTTGATAAGGACGGTGATAAGGATTGATAAGGACTTGACGGAACATCTGTTTGATATCAGCAATGTAGGCAATAGGATTAAGACGAAACGTAAAAAGTAAAGAAGCAATATCCTTTTGAAGTTTCGGTCCAGATAACAACGTGTCATTGAGACTAATATTCTTTGTGGTGACTGCCGAACAATCCCAGACTACCCTTAATTTTGTACTTAAGCTTTCCGGCTTTAATACGCAATGATGTGCCAAAAAACATGATACGTCGACTTTTGGTTGACTAGGTAAAACCAGACTCATAAGATTAGAATCGATATAGTCTTGCATGAAACTAGAATAGGCAGTGTACAGATCAGGATTTTTGAGTAATCTATTTTCTAGAAGTAAAAATCTACGATAAGCTTGCGGATAAGTATTTCCTAGGTCAGGGTTTATTTTATATTTAAACGGAAGATCTACCATGAATCTACCGCTCGGTTGCCGTACGACACTCGCAGTAAAAATTGATTCCGCTTGTTTTTCTTCCTTTGATAAGATTTGTTTTTAGGCAAATGTTCGATTTCCCAAAACCTAGGGAGAATAACCTCTAAAGGAGGTGAATGACTCGTTAAAAAACAACTGGTTCATTCCGTAAGATTACCTACTTCATCAACTTTTCCCATGACGACCCAGCCAAAGATAGTTTCAAGGGCTGAAGGTTGCCCTATTTGTCCAAGAACCCTGCCCTCCTTGAATATCTTTGTGAATAGCTCGCAACCAATAACTAGGTCCACAGGTCTAGATTTGAAATAAAATGGGTCGGCAAGTTTAAGGTGTTCCAAGTGTTTCCACTGATTATCGTTCAAAGTGAATGTAGGCATATTGGAACATAGTTGTGGAACAACAATTGCTTCGAAATTAAGTAAAGGAGTGGCCTGTCCTTGTGGCTTAATGTGACATTAAACGAGCCCTTTGGAAGTAAGAGAAGACATTTGATTTAATCCGAATATTTCAGTGGTGTAACTTCGCCTAGGAAGATTAAGACGCTGAATACACTTTTCACTGATGAATCCTGTCTGTAATCCAGAATCAAGCAGTGCCCTTACAGGTTGAAAATTTCCGCAACCGTCCATAACATCTATTATGGCGGTGCATAAAAGAAAGGTACCTGAAGGTCCTGATGTATTTAAGGACACATGAAGATTATTGACAGGTGGTGTGTGAATGACAGGACTAGTATCTTGGCTTCCAGACTCTTTATTAGTTTCTAAGATATGAGTTAAAGTGTGGTGCCTTTTACTATTGCAAGTCCTGCATAAATATTTTGATTTGCACGTGTCTACCCCATGCGAGGGATGAAAACACGCTAGACATAATTTTTTCTGCTTGACGAAAGATAGGCGCTCGATAGGCGAGAGGTCAAGAAATGTTTGACATTTCGAAAGCACGTGACCTTGAGTACACCGGAAACATTTTATTCCCGTACTTGAATTAGTTGAGGTGCCAGCCAGTCCTATAAAAGGCGAATTGGATGATTTATAGGTAGGCTTTTGCCCAAACTGATTTTGCTTAGAATTTGATTTTTGATAGGTAGGCACCTTTTTGGGTGCTGTTGATTGAGGAAGTGATTCCAAAACTTTACATCTTTTTTCTAGAAATTGAAAAAGTGACTGAAAAGTGGGAATTTCGGTATTAGTATTGGCGTGACTCATTTCGAAATTTGAACGCGTCAGAATATCCAATTTTTCTAACAAAATGAAAAAAATAATAAAGTCCCAAGTGTCAACGTCAAAGCTAAGTGATTTTAAAATTTCTAGGGATTCTGAAAAGGTGTCAATTAAATTACGCAATTCTTTAGCTGACTCGTTTTTTAAGGTAGAGTTTATAATTGTGCTTAAAGCATCATTTGCGAGGTCTCGCTTGTTTTGATATCTATTGACTAATTTGTCGTAAGCAATTTTAATTTTTTGATCAGATAAGCTAATCCCTGATATCAATTTTAAAGGCTCATCCTCGAGATATGAAAATAAATATTGAAGTTTTCGGACGTTACTTAGACTTTGATTTTGATCTATAATGTTATTAAAAAGATCGAAAAAGCTTGGCTATAATTTTTTATCACCTCGAAATATGGGAATACCTAACTCTTTGAGTGTTGGAGTTTCAGATTCGTTTTGTCGAACATATCCCGAAAAGGATGGGGCCTCAACCGGAAATATTTTAGAGTAAACCCCCTTACACGCATAAAAATATTTACGAGCTTCTGAAAGGATCGCATCTTGCGTTTTAAACTCCTCGTCGTCCGAGTCGTCTATCATCATAATGACATCATTATGTGCCAACATGCATTTATCGAAGGTTTCATCCAAATCGGAATACCTCACTTGAAACTCGTTTCTCGCTTTTGCGTCCGTTGCCGCGGTTTGTGAAAACACATAACACTCGGTGATCGCAGATAAAAAACCCTTGCGTTTTTGCACGGCTTTTTTGATATTTTATTTTTTATTTATTTTTCTATTTCAACGGCAGAGCCAATTTACAATAATATTACAGAGTAATTAATTAATAACAAGATGGCAAAAAAAGTAATAAAACTAATTAAAAGAAACAAAAAAAAATAATAATATGAAACTAGGACTAAGAAAATTGACGAAAGACAAAAAATTTTCTCTTTTATTAAAATATAGGAACTGTAGGTTTTACTATAGTAATTCCCTAATACTACCCTTAAAGGAAGTGAGACCGGCTGCGAATGGATCAAGATTGTTTTGATTGTACAGACGAAGAGTACGAGTCAATGGTGAATAATAGCCATAATTGGCATGATGAAAGGGAATACGAAACATTGGCGAGTTATGCCTACGCTGAATAGTGTTGAAACCGATAATCTCCAATAAAGAAGGACAAAAGCAGATACCGTTTAATATTTTATAAAAAGTTATAACATCAGAATATGTCCTTCTTCTTTCCAAAGTATCAAGTCCAAATGGTTGGCTAATGGCATTATAATTTATGTTATAATTGTTGTTGTAAATGGCTATATCAGCCCTGAATGCAAGAGAACGAAGAAAAGTTCTCTGTACAGACTCCAAGCGATCAATGTGGCAGGCATAGTGTGGTGACCATACCACTGACGCATATTCCAGTACAGAACGAACTAGTGAGCAGTACAAGCGCTTAAAACAATAAGGTGATAACTCGGAGCTGTTACGAGTGATAAAGCCAAGGGTTCGCATACCCTTATTAATAATATCGTCATAATGAGGCCTAAATGACAACTTGCTGTCAAATAAGACACCCAAGTCCCTGACTGCCGCTACTGATTCAAGAGCAGTACCATTTATGACATATATATGCTGAATCGAATTAGATGATCGACTGAAAGTGATACTTAGGCATTTTTTAACATTTAAATCTAGACCATTATTACTACACCACTCACTAATGTTATTAAGATCACTTTGAAGTAACAAACAATCAAGATAAGTTTCAATCAACCTATAAAGCTTAAAATCATCAGCAAATGCCAGATGATCCGAACTAACAATCACGTCACTAAGGTCACGAATAAATAAATTAAAGAAAACTGGGCCAATGTGTGAACCTTGCGGGACACCAGAGTCCACTTGAATCTCACCAGAAACGCAATCGCCTATCCGGACCAACTGTGTGCGACCAGTCAGGAAACTATGGGCAAGACTTACCAGAGTCTCGCCCAACCCCATAGCCCTCAACTTGCTCACCAAGTGTGCATGACTCACCCTGTCAAATGCCTTTGAGAAGTCCGTGTAGACACTGTCCACTTGTTTAGACTCCTCAAAGGCACTCAACAGAGTGTGCTGATAAGATAGCAGGTTAGTCACTGTTGACCTGCCTTGAGCAAACCCATGCTGGCTATCGGATAAAATGCCCCTGCAATGCCAGGAAAAATGACGACAAAGTAAATGATCAAAAAGTTTTGGTATAACCGATTGAATACTAATACCACGATAATTACGAACATCATTCCTGTCACCATTCTTAAAAATAGGTGTCAAAAAACTGACTTTCCAGTACTCTGGAAATGTACCAGAAGACAAGGACATATTAAACAACCGATGCAAGGGTTCGCTCAGCGTGCAAACACAATTTTTGATAAAAACAGATGGAATGCCATCAGGACCATGGGAGTATTTAGTTTTTAAGTTGCTGATCCCTTCAAAAACTTCCACCATAGAGAACTGAATAAAATTTAAGTCCAAACTGTAATTAAAAGAGTAGGGAGGAACTTCCTCATTATGTTTTTTGTATGTAGAAGCAAAGTTCTTTGCAAACAAATTAACAATCTCTTGACCGCACTCAGCAGTCTCATAATCCAGGTGCATATTATTGGGATACATACTCGATCTGCGCAGGTTACTAATATGTTTCCATAAACATTTTGGATCTTGCGAGACCTCCGAATTAACTTTAAAAATGTACGAACTATAACAGTTGTTACGCAATATTTTGCATTCTTCTCTAAGTTGAGAGAAAGTCAGGTAATCACTGTAGCTATCAGATTGTTTATACTTTGTATGTGCAATTTTTCGGATAGACATGATTCTACCTTTAAAATGACGAAATTGTCGGTAAATATACAATTAACGCTAAATTAATGCTTCTGAAATAGAAAAATGAGGAATTGTCGAAAATATGCACTAATTTATCGCAATTGATGAAAATTGTTTTAAATATCGAAATGATATGGAACACATCTAATCACAGAAATGTCGGTAAATATACAATTAACGCTAAATTAATGCTTCTGAAATAGAAAAATTACGAATTGTCGAAAATATGCACTAATTTATCGCAATTGATGAAAATTGTTTTAAATATCGAAATGATATGGAAGATATCTAATCACAGAAATGAGAAATGTTGTTTGTTTTTTGATTGATTCTCGATTTTTGTTTACTGAAATGACCACGCGGTAGACCCTGCGTTACCATAGCAGCGGACCGAAAACAGGTGAATCGCGCCGAAACCGAAGGTCGAACGACTGGCAAATTCAAGGCCGTGTGGTCGCCGTGTGAAAATGTGAAATGGCCGACTTATTAATACCGTCGTATGGAGTAAATTTAAATATTTGGTTCGAAGGAACACTTTATGTTTACCCGCAGTTAGAAAAACGATAACTGCAATGGACTGTATATATTTTATTAAATGAAAGCGCGAACAAACATAAATATATTGATACGAAATCACGAAATAATCAAAAGGTCCATAGTTAATTGCTGTTACCACACAACGGAAATCAGAAACAAAGCACTCACCAGTTTGCAGCCAATTTCTCCACGTACCAGGGGCCCCTTTCTGGATCTAATGATGGCACCACGTAGCTGAAGGTCTGAAGTTTCTAGTTCTATGCTTCAGTACACCAAAATCGAGCACTTTCAAGTGTAGAAATTTGTAATAGTTGGAGAAAGTAAATTAACACGCCATTTTCTCGAGGCGGTAGAAAAGGAGCTCACTGATTGTTGGTGCACATGTCGAAATGCGCGAAAATGTACTCTGTCCGTCATCCAATTGTGTGGTTTTAAAATTAAAAACAACCGCGAAATTTAGCGGGAGCTAACAGATGATATAGCGTCGAGTTCACTTGGAGTGTGCTAATGAGCTAGGAAGGTATTAGATCCGTCATGGTTCTATTTAATTTTTTATTATTTTGGAAGGATGAATAATTCTTTGATGATTACAGCTTGAGTTAGTAAGAAATTTTTTACAAATCTTAGCAGTTTATACTCGCCTTCTCTTGCTCTAGTTTCTCTAATATCTCGGAAGATGGCGCTTCTTCAGAAAGTTTTTTTCACTATATCTAATTAACTTCCACGGGTGTGACATTGACCAAGCAGTCTACTGAGGAGTCCCATAAGAACGAAACAGTTAACTGTCAACAATTATTAGGTGTTATTTGACCCCCGTGGGGTTAAGCTTTCGAGGTACCCACGGGAAAATATGAGCGAAACAAAAATTTCTTTCTACTCGATTAGCCACGAAAACTTATTTGACTTACAAGTAATGATTAATGCTGGCAAGTTACCAATATTATTACGGCACTACCTATGTTAAACCAATCAAATGTAGAGTGAGTATTTATTATTCTAAATACCGAATTACTTGTAACATTATTAAAAGTATTCATCCTTTATAAATAATGTAAAATATTTAGGGTGTTCAGCATGGCTTCCACATAGCTGGTACTGCTTCTAAAAGAGAGTAAGATCGATGTAGCTCCAATCCAGGAACTGTGGATCTGTCAGGATGATATAAAGGGGGTTGCTTATTGGTTGCACTCTGTACAATAAGAATGGTGTTGGTAATTTATGCTGTTAGTGGTATATCTTTGAGCCAAAGTGTTTTCCGCCTTAGTCAAATTCAGTAGGTACGTGGGAACAATGGACCCATAAGGGTCTAGGTGAATGAAGTTTCAGTAGGGCCTTAAATACAAAATAATACAATAGGGTGTCCTGTAGAGAAAATAATATGTTAACTACGAGGTTTTAAATGTCATATTTGGCAGGTATAGGTATACTCCAAGGTTTTACACGCATTACCAAAAAGTTTCTGGGATTAGTTTATAACAAAACTGTATAGATTAGGGTTTCTTGAAATAAATTCTCCTGAAATTTTTTATTTAATTTGTAAAATCTATGGGTCATTTCAACAAAAATAAGAATTTAAATTTCCAGCGTAAAAAAATAAGTTAGATTTTTCAATGAATTTTGACATTGATAACAAAATTGTGAATATAAAAAATAGAAAACACTATTCAATGGGTTCAAAGTCTGGCCAAGTGTTTTTCATATGCATCTGCAGGCTAGAGAAGGTATTGTTTTAAGGTAATTTTTTTGAGGTAACGCTACTGATGTAAATGGAAATATTGGAAATTTCCGAAGGTGTTTTGGAAATATTGGAAATATTGGGATTATAGGAAATATTTAAAAAAATATTATCTTTCATATTTTGTAACCTTAAGAAGCGCTCTTAAATTACGCAACGCATAAATTCAGGATTTTTAACCCCCCCCCCGCCCCCCTTGATGCATTTTCAAGAAAAAACACATTAAAATAACATTAAGTGTAATGCCAGGCCAAAACCCCGCCTCCCCCCTTTGAGCGTTTACGTAATTTAACGATAGGCCCTTATAAGCATTAAACTTACCATAGAACAATTTTTATTTCCGATACTATTCAAGATTTTGAGGAAGACAATGTTATTGAGTGTGATGCTGATGACATCAATGTGTCAAGAATAAGATTTTTATTGTACAAATTTGACCTTATTTCTGTATATTTATTTGAAGAATAACTCCTGATTTGTGTTCATGTATAAGCCTTCTGCATTTTCCAGTGTTTTGTTATGATTTTATAAATAAATATTCCCTTTTTTCCTTTTTTTATTATTTCTTATATTTCCATATATTTCCAATGTTTCAGGAAATATTTCCGGAAATATTTCCGAAAATATATTTCTGGAAACACTAGGTAGCGCCGAATATATGTTATTTGGGTTTATTATCTTAGCCATTTTGTCGTGATGTCTGTCCGTGTGTGTGTGTATGTCTGTCCCGCCACGATAGCCCCTAAATCGCTAAACCGATTTTCATGAGATTCTTGCAAACAATAGCGTTTGACATTGTTAGGAGCTGATTAGATTTTGGTCCAAATTCATAAATCCTAATGACAGTTTTTTGACAGTTAAATCATTGAGAAAATTTTCGTTCCGAGATATTTACAAAAAAACTCTTATATAGCGTGGAGTTCACTTGAAGTGTGCCAATGGGCTAGGAGTCCATTTATAAAAGTGTCACTCTTTCGCACTTATTTTAGTTTTCACTGTGCCACTTTTCCTTACCCTTTTAAAATCGGTACCTTAATGTTAATTATTTCGATGCCCTTAACTGTACTACTCAGGCGCTAAATCGTGACGGTGCTTTAAATTTACGCTTCGACACAAATTGTAAGTTTTGAAACTACCATTTGGGATGCAAATGGTAGTTTCAAAAATGCACAGCTAATTTTTTATTGCTGTCCATCTCATAGCGCTGCGCAGTGGGCTCTCGGAGCTGACTTTTGACCAAAATTAGAAAAATAGGCCTTGTCACAATATTTGGTTTTGACATAGGAAAAAAATAATTATGAATAAATCTATCCATCCAAAATGCCAAATTTTAAGATTTACGAACCGACAAGTAGTATGAAATTTAGGATTTTGAAAAAAAAATACATGGCGGATCTAAAAAGGTATGGATTAAATCTGAAATTCTGCCGGAAACCTGAATTTGTAGAAAATAAGAACCTGCAAGTTTATCGACTGTATAATCAAAAGCAGTATTATGATGTATAAAAAAAAATTCTTCTGTTGGATTAAAAGTAATGAACAAAAAAACCTGATGTCATATCGCACCCTGTAAGCTCGTTCCACTGTGCGCCAGCGACATCCGGAAGGGCCGCTAGGCTAGGTTATATACAAAAGTTTATAATATAGGACAGTTGTTTGACTTAAGGTCACTCATCGTCAAGCAAGCTTGCTTCGGTTCGGTTCACGATGAGTGACCTTAGTTTGACTACATCAATTTATTCAGTATTTTTCTCATCAAGGTAGAATAAAGAGTTATCGCGATCGATTTGATTGATCGAGCGTTATTTTCGTTTAAATTGTGTTTTTTTAAAGTTTCGGGCGACAGTTTTGCTAGTTTTTATTAGAACGAGTATGGTGTCTTGTGCTCTACATAGTTGTGGTAGCAGAAGCAGAGTAGATTAGAAGATATCAAATGGAATACCGTTTCATCGGTGAGTACAAACAAGAAACAGAACCGTACTTAATGTTTTTTATGCCACAGAAATTATAAAAAATAATTCGTAAACTCTTGCTAGCTTAAGCTTTCAGCCTCTACACGTTCTTCACTACTCTACAACCAAACTATTTTCTTTGGCGATGGCGCCCCCCTTTTGAATTAATGAATGACTCCTTCCCCCAAATATAGAAACACAAACTGTATTTTTACTACAATACAACAAAACATATTTTATTTTAAAAAAACAAATTATCAGGACTTGCGCCCCCCCTCCCCCAATATTGGGCGGCGTCCCATAATTTGGGAACCAAACTTCTCTAGTTGAAAGTACTTTTGCACACATGTCGTCGAAAATAATACCTTCTCTAGTCATTGCTGCGCCGGCTTTTAATTTAACCAGCTCATAAAAAATTTACAAATATATTACCTATTGCAAAAGTTATTTGACCACACTGTATCTCCTTATTTTATGGAATTCCCCACGCTTCAAACTTGACAAATGATATAACTTGGAAACAAATTTTATATGAACTTTTTATCTACTATTATTGACCTTCCCCAGTAAGTATCCCTTAAAGTTATACAGCTTGTATCTCTGAAGGCACGGCAGTTCCCGGCCAAGTTCGCGCGACTGCTCTACAATCTTTTCTTGAAACATTTTAGCCTATATTTTATCCCTGCTAAGTAAGAAGGTCGTATCTGACAATTTTGGCGAAAATTATTTTTTTCCAGTTTAAGTATTTCTGCGTCATTTTACACCTATCGTACTAAAAATAAATGTCGTAAAATGAAAATTAGGTGTATAGCTTATAAAATATGTCATATCTGCAAAATTGCCACTGGTCCCAATGAAATAAGTTGTATGTATCATATGCTAAGAAAAAGTGTCGTATATGACAGATACGACTAATTCTTTTAATGTGATCACTGAAAAAGTTGTGTCTGATTCCAATACAATTTGTCGTATCTCACTCACAAACCGAGCACGGAGTTGATTAGAATTAAGTGAATAACAAAATTTCAAGTTAAGTTTATTTTTACCTCACTTACCATGTTTAATTTGCATTATATTTTGAGAGTAAAATACATTACTTTGACAGATATGACGATTTTTATTAGCATAAGAATAAATAAAACTAAAGTGAAATGTCGTATCTGCATTCGGCTAGCTCTGTGACCTTGAAAATACTCAAACACCTAAAAAAAAAGAATTTCAAACTGTTTTCGTCATGTTATACACAAGTGCAGTTTTACAGAAAAACTCTATTTTTTTTAAAACCTGTTTTTCTCAGATAAACAAAATATGCAGATACGACATTCTTGCTTAGCACGGCAGATTTGACCTATCTAAAACTCTACTTCGGAATGAGCTACGAAACTCAAACTTTGCACAGTAGATCTTTATAGAGTTAACAACCCCACCAAGTTTCATGGACTTCCATAAAGTAGTGAAGCAGTTACAAAATATCAAAAAACGTCGAAATCAAATAAAAAACGTGGAAATCACTCACTCATGTATAGATAATCAAAATTCTATTGTACTTTAAGACATGCTACAAAGCTGAAATTTGGTAGACTGATAGAAATTATGACCAAACCCTTGGAAAAAATCAAAAAACACTAATATTCTAATTTACTCCCCTTCCCTATAACATGTAAAGTTATGTAAAAGTATTTGCCCACTTCCAGAAACGCTAGAGAGCTGAGCTTTGGCAAACTGATAGAAACTATGATAAAGTATGGGAAAAGTTTAAAACCCCCAATATTTTAATTTACTTCTCTTCCCTATAAATCTAAAGTTATGTAAAAGTAACATTGCCCACTTCCAGAAACGCTAAAGAGCTGAGCTTTGGAAGACCGATCGGAGCTATGATAAGACTATAGAAAAAAATTAAAAAACCCTAAAATTTTAATTAAATTCCCTCCCCTATAGATGTAAAATTATGTAAAAATTAACATTGCGACTTTCAGAAACTCTAGAGAGCTGAGCTTTGGAAGACTGATAGGAACATGATAAAACCAATGAAAAAAATTTAAAAACACTAACATTTTAATTTACTTTTCTCTCCTATTAATTTAAAGTTATGTAAAATTAACATTGCCCACTTCCAGAAACGCTAGAGAGCTGGGCTGTAGAATGCTGATAGGAACTATGATAAAACCAGAGGAAAAAAACCTCAAAATTTTTAATAAGGCATTGCAAAAGTTTTAAAGAATATTTCGCATATTTTACTACTTTAGAACTTAAAAATATTATCCAAACCCTTTAAAAAAGGAGTGAAATCATAAGAAAAACATTTTATGTAAAAAAAAGCCAAGCACGCGAAAATGTTATTTCGTAAAAACAATTGAGATAAAAGTAAAGCCAAGTTCTCAAATACAAATTTTTAAATGAAAGGTTCTTACTAGTTTAGGAACAGTGGTAAATTGAACATAAAGAAGTTTGGCTGTAATAGCAAAGTTTAAAAAACATTTGTAAACTAGTAAGAGCCTTTCATTTTAAAATTTGTATTGCAGAACTTATCTTTACCTTTATCTTAATTGTTTTTACAGAATATCATTTTTGCGTACTTGGCTTTTTTTTACATGAAATGTTTTTGTTATGATTACTATTTCTTCATCACACGATAAATATTAGAATAATTTATTTAAGTAAAAGTAATCCAAAAAAAACAAATTAGTATAAGTACTTTTTAAAGGGCAATAAATAAAAAGGTTTTATAAATTCAGTTTTTTTAATAACCCTCTTATATTGATTGCTGTCAAAAATTTTATGTTACCTGTATAATAAGAGTTTTATTCAACAACTATCGAAAATAGCACTTTTACAGGTCTAGGTATTTTGATCTCATACAACCAAGAAAAATTTATTTTAAGTGTGCTGCACCCTGCTCTTCAATAACCGCATCGATATCATAATGATAGAAGCTGCTGCCGAAATATTACCGCGGTAAAATAAAAATTTATAAGGCACATTTTGTTTAGGAAAGTGACTGTATGAATTTACGCTTAAACGTATAGTTATAAGAAAGCAACGTTCCGTTTTCTATGCTTTTTCAAAATATATTGGTATTTTTATAGACATATTTTTTTATTAATTCAAAATTTTCATCACTAAACCTATACAATTTTTCACAAACTTAAATATTACCATTCTCCATATCCCTTAAAGACACGAAGCTGTCAACTTGTATTAAAAAGAAATATAAACAAATCTATTGAGTGCGGTCCTGTTAAGCAGCCATATTGGTGTGACTCTAAGCCCTGCCTAGGGGTGCCACTTTCTGTTGCATTATACAAATGGTTGGAGCGACTCCCTTATATTCTACCTCGATGATTTTTCTCGACATTTTCTTTTTAAAGGTAAATTTAAAAGTACTTAGTAACAGTGAATGATTTTAAAATGTTCGAGTGCCTGACTAGTCGCGGTTGAGCAATATCCACGGAGGAAGAAAAATAATAAAACTCGCTTTGACCACTGCGCAGCCTCAAAGAGGGCCGACGGAACTTTGACGGCCACTTTTTCATAGAACCAGTGCATATAGGGTCACTGCATCCTAGAAGCCTCTTCCAGGATGCAGTGACCTCACAACATTAATAAAAGCCGTCATTCCTAGAATCTGCGCAGGTTGGATATTTGGAAAAAGTTTTGAATTTTTTTAAATCTATGGCAACAACAGGCTGCGCAGTCCAGGGCCGGCGTAATGGGTGGAGCAGAGGGGCAGCCGCGCCAGGCGGCCGATTTTGGGGGCGGCCAAATTATGGCAATTTTTATGCGGCCAGCACACGTACCTTCGATTCAAAGATGTAATATATCACCTCATTTTGAGATGTAATATTTTAAAAACTAATGAAGGGAATTTTCTGATATTTTTGGTATTAAAGAATATATATCAGAATTGAGAAAGATAAATAAACAGCGTTCACAAATTTAAGAAAATAAAAAACATGAAAAATACTTGATCATTTTAGACATGAGGAAAAAAGTTTTGTGCCTAAAGAACCTTTGGGCAATTTTATTATATTATACATTTGTACAGTGCGATGGAGTCGTTTGCCTCAAAAATCAAATCTTATGCAGTCATAAAAGGTTTTTATTGACATTTCCAAAATAAATTGAAATGTACTCTTGCCATAAATTTGTTGGAACGTTGCATTTTATTAACAAGAGCCCAGGGACAGATGTAAGTGGTCATCTGTCCTTGAAGCGACCTAAAAAATGTGACACGATTTGTAAGCAAATAAATGGGAACATCTGTTCGACTGTGAAGAACTTCAATAACATAACGACTTCGTAAAATGTAACTTTTTAAATTATGAACACTGTTTTTAAATTCTAATGGTTTTTTTTTCGCTCAAGCACAAAATGATTGAATGATCTTAATTCTTCCTTTTGCATTTGGTAGCTTGATAAGATTTACCCAATTAGTTAGATATTACTGATTTTGCTTTGTCAGTTCTATCTATTTCAAGATACAGAACCAAAAATTTTAAAAATGGTGTTTTTGAAAAACACACAGTTGATAAAAAGGGGAGGGGTAGCCTAAAAACATGATTAAAAAATAGTTTACCTTATTATGCTGCATACAATTATTACTGGCACCATTTATATAAGGAAATTACACATAACAAAACAAAAAAACACCCAACTGCTAAATATACTTGTAAGTACTAGTTACAGTTGAGGACAAAATTGATAGGTATACGTATAATGTACGATATGCTTCAACCTTTAGTTTTGATGCCCAAAGCACACTTACGAAATTATACAGTTTTGTATTTAAATGAATCAGGTTATTGTGTAATTTTGTACCCAACTGCGACTAGTAGTCACAAGTTAATCTAGCAGTTGGCTGTTTTTTCAAAAAACACTAATATTCTAATTTACTCCCCTTCCCTATAACATGTAAAGTTATGTAAAAGTATTTGCCCACTTCCAGAAACGCTAGAGAGCTGAGCTTTGGCAAACTGATAGAAACTATGATAAAGTATGGGAAAAGTTTAAAAACCCCAATATTTTAATTTACTTCTCTTCCCTATAAATCTAAAGTTATGTAAAAGTAACATTGCCCACTTCCAGAAACGCTAAAGAGCTGAGCTTTGGAAGACCGATCGGAGCTATGATAAGACTATAGAAAAAAATTAAAAAACCCTAAAATTTTAATTAAATTCCCTCCCCTATAGATGTAAAATTATGTAAAAATTAACATTGCGACTTTCAGAAACGCTAGAGAGCTGAGCTTTGGAAGACTGATAGGAACATGATAAAACCAATGGAAAAAATTTAAAAACACTAACATTTTAATTTACTTTTCTCTCCTATTAATTTAAAGTTATGTAAAATTAACATTGCCCACTTCCAGAAACGCTAGAGAGCTGGGCTGTAGAATGCTGATAGGAACTATGATAAAACCAGAGGAAAAAAACCTCAAAATTTTTAATAAGGCATTGCAAAAGTTTTAAAGAATATTTCGCATATTTTACTACTTTAGAACTTAAAAATATTATCCAAACCCTTTAAAAAAGGAGTGAAATCATAAGAAAAACATTTTATGTAAAAAAAAGCCAAGCACGCGAAAATGTTATTTCGTAAAAACAATTGAGATAAAAGTAAAGCCAAGTTCTCAAATACAAATTTTTAAATGAAAGGTTCTTACTAGTTTAGGAACAGTGGTAAATTGAACATAAAGAAGTTTGGCTGTAATAGCAAAGTTTAAAAAACATTTGTAAACTAGTAAGAGCCTTTCATTTTAAAATTTGTATTGCAGAACTTATCTTTACCTTTATCTTAATTGTTTTTACAGAATATCATTTTTGCGTACTTGGCTTTTTTTTACATGAAATGTTTTTGTTATGATTACTATTTCTTCATCACACGATAAATATTAGAATAATTTATTTAAGTAAAAGTAATCCAAAAAAAACAAATTAGTATAAGTACTTTTTAAACGGCAATAAATAAAAAGGTTTTATAAATTCCGTTTTTTTAATAACCCTCTTATATTGATTGCTGTCAAAAATTTTATGTTACCTGTATAATAAGAGTTTTATTCAACAACTATCGAAAATAGCACTTTTACAGGTCTAGGTATTTTGATCTCATACAATCAAGAAAAATTTATTTTAACTGTGCTGCACCCTGCTCTTCAATAACCGCATCGATATCATAATGATAGAAGCTGCTGCCGAAATATTACCGCGGTAAAATAAAAATTTATAAGGCACATTTTGTTTAGGAAAGTGACTGTATGAATTTACGCTTAAACGTATAGTTATAAGAAAGCAACGTTCCGTTTTCTATGCTTTTTCAAAATATATTGGTATTTTTATAGACATATTTTTTTATTAATTCAAAATTTTCATCACTAAACCTATACAATTTTTCACAAACTTAAATATTACCATTCTCCATATCCCTTAAAGACACGAAGCTGTCAACTTGTATTAAAAAGAAATATAAACAAATCTATTGAGTGCGGTCCTGTTAAGCAGCCATATTGGTGTGACTCTAAGCCCTGCCTAGGGGTGCCACTTTCTGTTGCATTATACAAATGGTTGGAGCGACTCCCTTATATTCTACCTCGATGATTTTTCTCGACATTTTCTTTTTAAAGGTAAATTTAAAAGTACTTAGTAACAGTGAATGATTTTAAAATGTTCGAGTGCCTGACTAGTCGCGGTTGAGCAATATCCACGGAGGAAGAAAAATAATAAAACTCGCTTTGACCACTGCGCAGCCTCAAAGAGGGCCGACGGAACTTTGACGGCCACTTTTTCATAGAACCAGTGCATATAGGGTCACTGCATCCTAGAAGCCTCTTCCAGGATGCAGTGACCTCACAACATTAATAAAAGCCGTCATTCCTAGAATCTGCGCAGGTTGGATATTTGGACAAAGTTTTGAATTTTTTTAAATCTATGGCAACAACAGGCTGCGCAGTCCAGGGCCGGCGTAATGGGTGGAGCAGAGGGGCAGCCGCGCCAGGCGGCCGATTTTGGGGGCGGCCAAATTATGGCAATTTTTATGCGGCCAGCACACGTACCTTCGATTCAAAGATGTAATATATATCACCTCATTTTGAGATGTAATATTTTAAAAACTAATGAAGGGAATTTTCTGATATTTTTGGTATTTTTTAAAGAATATACATCAGAATTGAGAAAGATAAATAAACAGCGTTCACAAATTTAAGAAAATAAAAAACATGAAAAATACTTGATCATTTTAGACATGAGGAAAAAAGTTTTGTGCCTAAAGAACCTTTGGGCAATTTTATTATATTATACATTTGTACAGTGCGATGGAGTCGTTTGCCTCAAAAATCAAATCTTATGCAGTCATAAAAGGTTTTTATTGACATTTCCAAAATAAATTGAAATGTACTCTTGCCATAAATTTGTTGGAACGTTGCATTTTATTAACAAGAGCCCAGGGACAGATGTAAGTGGTCATCTGTCCTTGAAGCGACCTAAAAAATGTGACACGATTTGTAAGCAAATAAATGGGAACATCTGTTCGACTGTGAAGAACTTCAATAACATAACGACTTCGTAAAATGTAACTTTTTAAATTATGAACACTGTTTTTAAATTCTAATGGTTTTTTTTCGCTCAAGCACAAAATGATTGAATGATCTTAATTCTTCCTTTTGCATTTGGTAGCTTGATAAGATTTACCCAATTAGTTAGATATTACTGATTTTGCTTTGTCAGTTCTATCTATTTCAAGATACAGAACCAAAAATTTTAAAAATGGTGTTTTTGAAAAACACACAGTTGATAAAAAGGGGAGGGGTAGCCTAAAAACATGATTAAAAAATAGTTTACCTTATTATGCTGCATACAATTATTACTGGCACCATTTATATAAGGAAATTACACATAACAAAACAAAAAAACACCCAACTGCTAAATATACTTGTAAGTACTAGTTACAGTGGAGGACAAAATTGATAGGTATACGCATAATGTACGATATGCTTCAACCTTTAGTTTTGATGCCCAAAGCACACTTACGAAATTATACAGTTTTGTATTTTCATGAATCAGGTTATTGTGTAATTTTGTACCCAACTGCGACTAGTAGTCACAAGTTAATCTAGCAGTTGGCTGTTTTTTTATTTAATTTTTTTTTTATTTCCAACTTTTAGGTTTAAATCTTATGCAGCTTTATAAAAAGTATTATGCATTTATAATTTATTTAGCTTTACTCAAAAAGTAGGCAGTGGCGGATCCAGGGGGGCCAGAGGAGCACCGGGCACCCCCCCCCCCTTCCTGACATGAAACTTTTTTTGACTTTGCGGGAAAAAGTTGCACTGCATTAACCGCAATTTTTAAACATGGAGGTATTAAACAAGGCATGTACTTTTTGTTGAAGTTTCTGGTGCTGTGTATATAACGTGTTTTTTACCCTCGTTATTTTCATGTACCAAATTCACACTTGAAAAGTCCTCCACAACATATACTAAAACGCCACTAGATTAAGACTTCTCAAACCTACTAACTTTCTGCTTCTTTTTTGGTCACGTTTTTTTAATAACATTTTTTTAACTTAAAAGTGACGCGAAAGGAAGTTATAAAAGTTCAACACTTCAAGACAATTTTAAAGATGGCGCTCAAGGCAAGTCAAAATATTTATATATCTATCTATATACATTATGTTTTTTTTAAAGCTAAACAAGATTTTTTAACAAAAAACACTTTCACAGAATATTAATGTATCTTTATCAGGTTAATAACAGATGCGTCGTGATCGTGGATCAGGGATCAGTTCCTTAACAGATTTTTGGAGTTTAGAGGCCAAAGCACTGCCTGATAGATTTCGTCAAAGTGAAAAATCCCGACAATAGCTGGCGATGCTGCTAGTAAAATCTCAAAAATATTTGGTGGAAAAGCCATGCAAGTCTCGTTTTAAAATTCTTGTAGAAAAGACGTGAATCTAATGTGATTTTAACGTTTGTAAAAATCATTTGAAACTAACGTAAACACATTGCTGTTTTAATTTGAAAATGGCATTATTATAAGTTTTTAGCAACGTAATTTTTATAACGTTAATGAATGACCTATTAAGCTTGTTTTCACATATAAAATAAACGTTTTTTTCTAGCAGCTTTTAAAATCAAGGTTTTTTTTTCTCACGCCTTTTTTACGTGTTAAGCACGTGATTGTGCTATGTGGGTTATAGCTATACCTATTACTAAAAGGAACGCGGGGAGGAGAGAGGAAGAGGCGGGGGGGGGGATAGTAAAATGGTGTTGGAAAAAAAATCCGAAAGCGTATGCAGAAAGAGTTTTTGAAATCGCTCTATATTTGATAAAATTATGCGAATATGGTTTTTGAATAGGGTGGGGGGAATGACGGGACATTTGCAATGGGTAATTAAAGGAATTTCAATAAAATCGCCTGAAATTTGGTAGATAATTTGTATGCCTTACAGCCTACAAAGGAATACATATGACAAAATGGCGTATGAAGCCCGCCATGTTGATTCCTGTTTAAAAAAATATAGCCTATAGCACCTTCGGGATCAGTAGCTTACAACGACACGCGTGTTAAATGATTAAATATGAATATGAATAAATAGAATGGCACAGATCTCTACATGACCTTTGCTCGTACTCGAACAGGCCGAGGAGAAAATACGCTTGTGAAATTTTATACAGAAAAACCATTTTTTAAAAGTTGCCTTAAAACTTGAGTCTCAACTTAGCATTACCACCCCAGAAAAAATAAACATTTTTAAAAACTAATCTATGGAATAATTGTCGTAAATTTGTCGTAAAAGAAAAAAAATTCTCGCGCCACCCGTTTTCCTGAAAAGGATATGAAATGCTAAGTTGAGTCTCAACTTAGCACTACCACCCCAGAAAAAATTATAATTGTCAAAAACTAATAAATGCATTAATTGTCGTGAATTTGTTGTAAATTTGTCGTAAAAGAAAAACAATTGTCGCGTCATCCGATTTCCCGGAAACGGGCAGTGAGCAATTTTGAGATTTCTCAGCCAAATCTTAGTGATCTTTCAGCTTTTTCACAAAACTTACGAAGATGTAGGTGATCATATTTAACCTTTTCGCGCAATTGTAAATTTTTGGTGAAACAATCATTATATTACGTTCCGCTTTTACTTTTCAATATAACCTTTTGTGGTGTTTGTGTAAATATACAACTCAGAAATCAATGCCTCGGAAAAATATCTATAAATTATTCAGCTGTGCGAAAATCAACGTTGTAAAAATACTATGTAGATCAAGTTTTTTTTATGAGCACAATCTGTGTAGAGCGCTTATTTTTACAACTTAGCCAAATATAGTTTGTAGACACTCTTTTGGGCTAAGTATTTCACTAATAAAAAGTAAAAAAATTCTAATCTGTTAAAAAACCTTATCTGAATAAGTACCTTTAATGCCGTTTGTTAAAACATTATTTTTTCTGGCAATTCTGAACATAAAATTCCCCTGACACTTAAGGAAATATTTCTGTGTGAAGTTGCTAAAAAAAGGATGCTTTAGCAACCTATAGAGAAAAAATATTTTGAGAGATTGGCCATATTTTTTCATTTGCAAAGCACAATGAAGCGAATTCGTTCGGTCATGCTCGCTATATTAAAAACCCCGCATAACTGAATCGTCCGTTGTTGTGTGTGTTTTTTCTAAACGGCCGAATTCCAAAATTTGACTTTAAAAAATAAAAAAATCAAGTAAACCTAAAGATGTTATCAATTTTTCTAATTAATTAAAGGCCCTCAATAGCTATGATTTGGGTTTTTTAGTAGAGAAGCAGTTTTTTGAGAACATGTCTTTTTTTTAATCGCTGGAAACAACTCTATTTTCCGCTGTAGAAAAATAATGATTGAGAATTTAGTTCGCAACTGTTTAAAAAACAGTTGAATTCCTATTATTTTAAATAAAATTTAAAGTGCTGAGTTGTTTAAAGAAACGGGAAAATAGTAGCTTAAAAATTTTAAAGGAAATTGATATTTGGATCATTTATGATTTTGAATGCCCATTTTAACCAACCTTTAGAATCTAGTTAAAAAATATATGTATCATAACAAAAACATTTCATGTAAAAAAAAGCCAAGTACGCGAAAATGGCATTCCGTAAAAAGAATTGAGATAAAAGTAATGCCAAGTTTTTTAATACAAATTTCAAAATGAAAGGTTCTTACTAGTTTGGAAATATTTTTTAAACTTTGCTATTCCAGCCAAACATCTTTATGTTCAATTTAGCATTGTGCCTAAGAGTCATTTACAGCCGTAATAGCCAAGTTAAGAAAAATATTTCCAAACTAGTAAGAACCTTTCATTTTGAAATTTGTATTGGAGAACTTGGCTTTACTTTTATCTCAATTCTTTTTACGGAATGCCATTTTCGCGTACTTGGCTTTTCTTTACATGAAATGTTTTTGTTATGATTTCACTTCTTTTTTAAAGGAATTGGATAATACTTAATATTTAAAGTAGTAAAATGTGCGGAATATTGTTCAAAACTTTTGCAATACCTTACTTAAATTTTTGAGGTATTTTAATTTTTTTCGATGGTTTTATCGTAGTTTCTATCAGCCTTCCAAAGCTCAGCTCTCTAGCGTTTCTGAAAGTGTACAATGTTACTTTTACATAACTTTACATGTATAGGGGAGGGAAATAAATTAAAAATTGTCGTGTTTTTAAATTTTGTCCTATAATTTTATTATAGTTCCTATCAGCCTTCCAATGCTCAGCTCTCTAGCGTTTCTGGAAGTGGGTAATGTTACTTTTACATAACTTTACATTTATAGGGGAGGAGAGTAAATTTAAATATTTGACTTTTTAAATTTTTTCCCATGGTTTTATCATAATTTCTATCGGCATTCCAATGCTCAGCTCTCTAGCGTTTCTGGAAGTGGGCAATGTTAGTTTTATATAAATTTACATTTATAAGAGAGGGAAGTAAATTAAAATGTTGGTGTTTTTAAATTTTTTCATATAGTTTTATCATATTGTCTTTCAGTCTTAAAAAGTTCAGCTCTCTAGCGTTTCTGGAAGTGGGCAGTGTTACTTTTACATAAATTTACATTTATAGGGGAAGGAAGTAAATTAGAATTTTGATGTGATTTAATTTTTTTCTATAACTTTATCATGGTTACTATCGGTCTTCCAAAGCTCAGCTCTCTAGCATGTCTGGAAGTAGGCAATGTTACTTTTACTTAACTTTACATTTATAGGGGAGGGAGGTAAATTAGAATTTTGAGGTGTTTTAATTTTTTCCTATAGTTTTATCATAGTTCCTATCAGTCTGCTAAAGCTCAACTCTCTAGCATTTCTGGAAGTAGGCGATGCTACTTTTACATTACTTTAAACGTATAGGGGAGGGGAGTAAATTAAAATTTTGGGGTTTTTTGATTTTTTCCAGAGGTTTGGCCATAATTTCTATCAGTCTGCCAAATTTCAGCTTTGTAGCATGTCTGGAAGTACAGTAGAATATTGATGATCTATACATGAGTGAGTGAGTGAGTGAGTGGCAATTTCGACGTTTTTTGAAATTTCGTAACTACTTTACTACTTTATGGAATTCCATTAAACTTGGTGGGGTTGTTAACTCCATGGAGGTCTACGACTGTGCAAAGTTTGAGATTCGTAGCTCATTCCGAAGTAGAGGTTTAGGTAAGTCAAATATCGGCTGAAATGTTTCAAGAAAAGATGGTTACGGCGCGCGAACTTGGCGAGGCACTGTCGTGCCCTCAGATTAGATTTCTTTATATCTACTAAATCCGATAAAATATAAATATATTTACAAAGATAAACACTAAAAGATTTTTTTAGACCTTTTTTATTAAATTTTTTGTGTACTACTGCGCGGATTTGTCTAACCTAAAAAAATATATGCACTTTTACTTAATAATTAAAGAGCTAACTGTGGGTATTTTTTCCGTTAACCATTAGGCCACCCCAGAATTTGACTGAGATAAAGCGCCTCCTAGGTAAAACAGTTCATTAAATAATATGTAAAAAGGTTAAAAACAATAAGTGGTACGCTTTTCGCCAAAATCGAATATATGGATTTAAATTAAAGGCGATTTTTTTAAAACTGCATGTAATTTTTGTTGACAATTTTGAGGGTTTTTGATTTATTTTCTCAAACTACAAAACGATAAAACTCAAAAAATGAATACTCTTTTTAAATAATATTTTTAGCTTTATTTATAAAGGTAGCAGTATAGCAACTTTCACAAAGTTAAAGGGCAAAATTTTTCTCGAAGGATTAGTTTTGACTTCTACACAGTTTTTGTAAAATGCTCAAAATCTAAATATTTTAAACAAAACTCAAAAACCTATACTATATACAGTCGAACCTCTATAACTGGAACTGAACGGGGGGGAAGTTTTGATTTTTTAGAAATTTTTCTAAAATTTTTAAACTTTTTAATTTTTTTAATCCGTTTTATTTTTTAATTAGGGTTTTAATTTCTTGTATCATTTGGACAAGTTTTTTGAATCTTATTTTGAAGGGACTGTACCACCAGTAGGATTATGGCTTTTTCTGGTATTCCAAATATTAAATATTGATTTTTGTTTATTTGCAGTACGACTTTTTACCCTGTTAGATATATGATTTTTTTAAATTTTAACGTTTTGTTCACTGGCAGTTAACCTTTATTGAAATTGTTTTAATGTGATGACTTAATAATTGAAGGGCTTATTGTAATAACGTGATATACCACAAGTAAAAAGAAATGAGTTATTGAAGATTTGGAAAAATATCTAAAATTTAATACTTATAAATTTAAATCTGAAATAATTTTATTAAGTTAATTAGGTATCTTTCTAAATAACTTGCCTGAAAGGGGGACAAAAAAACAACAGGCTTGTCAAAAAAAAAATTATATGAATTTCTGTATTTATGTGGCTTAAAAATTTTAGTTTTATCTGTGTTTTTAAGCTTTTAATGTTGTTTAGTGTCATGTAACTACTGTTTATCATATTGTTCACATTTATTGACTTCCTAAATAATTAACTTTTAAGTGGAATTATTTTATATATTAATATGTATCCTTGACTTCAATTTTTCATATTTTAAGTACTATTTTTTATCTTAAAAAAGTCACTAGTTAGTATCTTATATTACAGATTTGCCCTTGAAGATGGAATTGTAAAATTTTCGAAACGCGTCGGGGTATGAATAGAAATATATAATCTATTCAAAAATTGTGTGGAGTTTAGGATTTTTTTACTCCATTTCCAAAATTAAGTCAATATTTGTTGTGGCCTAATCCATTGAAAATGCGAGCTGTATGGTTTCAATTGCTTTTAAAACTTCAGCGTTGGAAGGGTTTTGCCTAGGAGTTTCTTCACTCTCATCTTCATCGTTAGAGTTTTTCTTAAAGTTATCATCTGTTTTGCCAACTCGTCTACATTTAAAAATTCATCAAATGTTTCCTTATCATTCACTTGAAAAATATCCAAGCATCGATTTAGGCTCTTGTACATTTAAAGCAACCTGCTGTTCACTAATGATTTATGTTCTTAAATTGTGATAGAGGGATTTCACAGGTTCGTCCTAAAGAGATCTTTTACGTTGGCGAGACCGGGAATACGGTTCGAGTTATAGAGAGGTCCGAGTTATTGAAATTCGAGCTATAGAGGTTAAAAATACATATAAAAATTTAAAAGAGTGCAGGGACCACTTAAAATGTTCGAGTTATAGAGGCTCGAGTTAAAGAGGTTCGACTGTAGTTGGCAAATACCTCATTAGATCTATAAATGTGCAGAATTTGATTTAAATCGGTTAATTAGTAATGAACCGGTAACTTAAAAAAAAAAAAACGAGAAAAACAATCGAAATTCGGAACAATTTTTCCCTAAAATTTTTCTTCTCCGATGTGACTGAAAAATAACAGGTTTCCTGATCACAGATGAGAGTATGCTTTTAATAAATATCTAGAACATAAAAAACACACTTTTTGACAGTTTTTCCCATAGCTACTAAATATATTTCCATTTTTCGAAAATTAACACTTGCTTCGATCTAGCATGTACCGCTGCGAGAAGTTGTGGTAAGCTAGAGAGGTGTGGCGGGGATGTACGGGAGGGTAAGCAAATTCCTTTGTCCGCGCTCCCCTGACTTAGGAACATTAGGTCCAGGCATGATGCTGCAAAGTTCTATTCAATTATGCGCTATGGTGTCACATTCTGGGGAAGAGTAATACTGATCCTTCAAAAGAAACTTGTAAGAGTCCTGCTTGGATGGAAACACGAGATTTTTGCAGATGCAAATTTAAACAATTAAACATTCTGACATTTTCTTCACCTAATACCCAGTCACACCTACAACACTAGAGATGTAAATCTTAATGTACCAGTACAGTCTTTGACAGAGAGTAATCCATTCTGTGAGTGTGTAAAATTTTATAACAAATTGGCTGTAACTCTACAACGTGAAAAAACTTTAAGACTTTTAAAAAGTTAGTATTTTCTCTTCTTCTTAGCATAGCATTTACCATACACCGCGAAATATCTGGACCATTTGCCTCCTCAAACATAGATAACTCTAATCTGCTTGTTTTTGATTACTTTTTTTTTAGTTTTGTTAGTAATTAGCTTGATGTATTTTTATTGTTATTTTTAACAGTTTTTTTTGTGTAGGTAATTAATTTTCTTTTATATTTAAAATTTTTTAAACTTTTACTTTACTATTTTTAACATTTTTAAGTATTACATAAATTAAATGTCACTATTTGCTCAATTATGTAAAACATGTATGCAAATAAAGCTATATTCTATTCTATTCTATTTATAAGAAATTTGAAATATGAAATTTTGGTCCAAAGTCCATTTTATGCAATTGACAAAATGATTTAATTTGTTACCCAACATATTGGAAATGCAGCAGATTTTTATATTTAAATTTTCGAATCATTTTTATTTCCTCTACGCCAAATTTCCGCTAGACGTATGTTACAGATTTTCTGATTTTTCTCACGAATGGGGCATTTCCTCGCATAATTTAAGGCACGAGACCGGAATCACAAGATCTTGTCTAAATTTTAAACTTGATTTTTAATTTTGCTTTAAACTATTATAAAAGATAATACCCTCTGAACGCAAAAAACCAACCAAGCTACTAACTTACTTCAAATTATATCACCATTGTGGCCCAGGCAATTTGGATAGTAGGTATGTACAGGGTGTCTCATTATATTTTTCCCACCCTTTTAGACCATTAATAAATGATGTAGGAATATAAAAGAAATTGTGTTCGAATACGCGAAATTTTTACATTTAAATTGCATCTTGACTTTATGCCTGATGCTTACCGTATTAGACAGGCGCTCAAATTTATAGTTTTTGTGAATTGGATGCTCCTTATATTATTTAATTAATAGATTAGGCTTGGAATATACTTTCCAAAAATACCCCATATGTCGCAGTTTTGATAAATAGTTTCTGAAATATTAGCGATAAATTTTTAAATGATAAAAAAATAACATTACCACTTTTGTTTTAATTTCCGTGTCCTTATTTCGAACTATGTCACTCCCTCCCCCTCCTGTGTATAAATAGTGACAATGACAACTATTTTTTTTTTAAATCACGCTCAAAATGACAACCGGTAACGACAACAAAATTCTGTCATTGTCACTGTTGATACATGGGGACTAACATAATTTGGATAAGGATACTAAAATTAACACAAGAGCGGTACTGTTATAATTGCTAATATCTCAGAAACTATGGCACTAAACTACACCATATCGGGTATTTTTGGAAAATATGTTCTAAGCCTAATCTATTAATTTTATAATATAAGGAGCATCCAATTTACAAAAACTATAAATTTGAGCGCCTGTCAAATATAAATATGGTAAGCATCAGGAATAAAGTCAAGATGCAATTTAAGAGTAAAAATTTCGCGAATTCGAACACAATTTCTTGTATATTCCTATATCAATTATTAATGGTCTAAAAGGGTGGGAAAAATTATAATGAGACACCCTGTATAGGGTTTTCCCGTATATTTTTACACCATATCTAAAACGTTTATTTGAATAGATATCAAAATATGATAAATACAAAGGTTTCATGGTTTTTTACGAATTTTAAGAATCTTTGTCTCAGAATGTCAAGGAAGCACCCTATGTATTATTTCAGATTTTTATAGACCCTTTCTTCCTGATTTCAAAAATATATATGTTAGAATTATTTCGTTTAATAATTTTGGAGATATATGCGTTTAAAAGTATAAAAAACTTAAATTAGTACTTTTTAAAACATCAAGGAAGCCATGAAAGAAACAATCGCATTGACACAAAAGTGATGCTATTGTTTTGTCACGTTGTCAAATTCAGTTTTAAGAGCGGTTAAGGATGATTTTTACCGAGAAAGAAAAAATGGATAATATTAAATTATTTTACTCAAATGATGAAAATGCATCTATAGCTCGCAACCAGTTTTATATTCAGTTTCTCGACAGAAGACAACCAACCCGCCAAACGATAGTAAATATATTAAACTCATTTAATCAAAGAAAAACACTTAAAAGAAAAACTAGAACAGTCGAAAGAAACGATGAAGAGGACGCAGATAAATATTTTGTTATATTTTCAAGGTTAGTTTGTCTTTATGTTAGTTTATCATATTTAAAAAAATGTTTCCCTTGTTATTTTAGAGAATCCTGAACGGTCTATTCCGGATACAGCAACTTTTTTTAACAAATCATGGCATAAAATTCACTCTGTTTTAAAATATCATAAATACAAGGTTTATAAATTTTTACCCGTGCAAAATTTAAGCAACGAAAATAAAATAAACAGATTACATTTTTGTCAGGAAATACAACGAGGAATAGGGGCAATTTAAATAAATTTGTCAAATATAATTTTTACTGATGAGGCAGCATTCACCACGGCAGGAATGTTCAATAGAAAAAATAAGCATATTTGGTCAAGAGAAAACCGGTATGCTTTACAAGCTCTCAAAATTCAAGGACGCACATCCCTACATGTTTGGTGCGGTCTCCTGAATAACAGAGTTCGGTTGGGTTCGGTTCATATTGGGCCTATATTTTTAAATGGTAGCTTAACCGGATAAAAATACCATGATTTGTTGCGAAATGAAATAGAAGAGCTTTTAGAAGAACTCCCCGTTAATAACTATAGAAATTTAATATGGCAACAGGACGGAGCCCCTTCACATAACATCCAGCCAGTATCGATTTTTTTAAATAATAGCTATATCTATTGGATAGGAAGATACGGGACATTATTATGGCCAGCATTAACATACTTTAAGATAAAGAAAAGAATTGCAATATAAAAAACTACTGGAAAATTCTTTAAAAAAATTGCACCGCAGGGAAAAGTTAATATTTTTTGGAAGAAATTCTTTTTGGTATAGAAATGGAGCCACAGAATAAAAATGCAATATAATACAAAATTACTGAAAAATTTTAAAAATTGCGCGTCCGACAAAAATGTTATTAAATTCAGGCGAAAATTTGAGAAAAAATAAGGCTTTTTTAAAGAAATTGGGGCCACGGTAGAAAATTTTTGGTAAAAAGGCGAAAACAAAATGTGCCAAGCGAAACTTTCAGGAAAATAAAATAATTTTAGTTTGATTATAGAAGAAAGCCGAGCCGGATATTCTCACCGAATTATATGTAGAATCGTTTGCCCCTGATAAATTATGATCATTTTATTAGGGAAGGTCATTTTTGAGCTCAGGTGAGCTAAGCCTGCCCCCCTAATTGCACACCTACATTAACTGTGATACATAAGGTTACCGTGTATCAGTTTTTTCAAAAGATCTGTTCGATATTTTTTTTTTGGCCTGAGAAAATCTACCTAGAGCTGCATAATATTTTTGTTGTAATCGTAAAGGTGATGACATACGCAGCAACGTAATGCATATTAGACATATTTAATGTCTTATTTACTATCTCTACCTTACGACCATGTAAGTGAATAAAAAAAAAATTAATTAAAAAAAACACCCAACTGTTAAATTTACTTTTAAATACTAGTCGCAGTTGAGTGGAATACTTATAGGTATACCTAGCATGTACGACATGCTTCAACCTTTTGTTTTGATGGCCAAAGCGCACCTACGAAATTATACAGTTTTGTATTTTCATGAATCAGGTTATTGGGTAATTTTGTAACCAAATGCGTCTAGTAGTTACAAGTAAAAGTAGCAGTTGGGTGTTTTTTTTATAAAAAAAAAAATTTATTCCCAACCTTTAGGTTTAATTCTTATTCAGCCATATAAAAAGCACTATGCATTTACAATTCATTTAGCCTTACCCAAAAAGTACGTGTACATTTTCTACGGACGCGAACAGTGTTACCCTCCTTTGAGTGATGGTGAGGGAGGAGAGAGGGAGGAGGGAACTAGTAAAATGGTGTCGCAAAAAATCTTAAAGCGTGTGCTGAAAATTTTTTTGAAATCGCTCTATATTTGTGAAAGGTACTGCTACAACTATTATTAATAAGAAGGGTGGGGCGAAGAGAGGGAGGGGAAAATGATATCGGAAAAAAGTCTTGAGCGTGTGCTGAAAGAATTTTTGAAATGACTTTATATTTGTGAAAGTTATAGCAACTATTACTAATAAAGATGCCGGGTAGGAGAGTGGGAGAGGCGGTGGGGGGAAGGGGAATTAGTAAAATGTTGTTGGAAAAAAAATCTGAAAGCGTATGCAAACAGAATTTTTGAAATCGCTCTATATTTGATAAAATTATGCAAATATGGTTTTTGAATAGGGTGGTAAAAGTAACTACAGCAAATTAGAGGACATTTGCAATGGGAAATCATAGGAATTTCAATAAAATCGCCTGAAATTTTGATAATTTGTATGCCTTAAAGCCTACATCATGTGACAAAGTGGCGTCTGAAGACCGCCATGTTTATTCGTGTTTAAAAAAATATAGCCGATAGCACCTTCGGGATCAGCATAAATTCAACGACACCCTATTTGTCAAAATCGGTTCAGCCGTTTAGCCTCTAGCGTGACACAAACATGTTTACTTACATACATACAATAATCGAAAAACATTACCCTTCCTTTCGCCGTGCTACAGTTGAGTAAAAAAAGGTCGGATATAAAAATTAAGTATAAGTTGGTTCATGTTTATATCAACCGGTCAGAGCCTAGATTTTTTAGTGTTAATAATGGAACTGTTTATAAATACTTGATAAAATTACTTTACCATTGAATTTATGTTAGATGTAAAAAAACTGTCCGTTAATTAATAAGAAAATATAGCAATCCTATGATATGACACTAATATTATATATATATATATATATATATATATATATATATATATATATATATATATCAATCAAATTGAATTTGCAAACGTTCTAACTGAACTAAGATTTAAATAAATATATATGTACATATATTCAAATATATGCATACCAAGGTATGCCTATTATATAACATACACTGTAAAAAAAATTATCTTAGATTAAAGCAAATTGCTTTGAACTAAAATAATTTGTGCTTTCCTATTCACCAAGAGAATATTTTCTTGAATTAGCACAAAAAATGTCTTGGCTCTTTATTTTAATGTAAACCAGAAATTGTTTTATTATAAATTGAAACTGAATTAATTTAAGTCACCGTATTCTCTGGAAGCAAAAACACTTAATTCTAATTCCAAAATAAATAATTTCCTTGACTTAAAATCTGATAATAAAAATTTCTATAGTTTTCTTTCAAGACAATAGCCTTTTTTACGGTAAAAGGAAGCTTTTTCAAATTAAGACAAACCTAGATCTGCATTATTTTTTTTCAAGACAAATCTTTACTTGAAATCATCAATTAGTCAAATCGAATTTTATACTTCACACAAAGGTGTGTGTGCTTAACTCGCGAGTGTCAGAAAGAGAAGATATAGTTGATTTTGGTTGTTTTCCAACTTACATAAGGTAGCATCTCCAGACGTACGTTTCTGTGTGTTTCACGTCATCAGTGGGGAACAGCATACCTAGGTAATCCAATTTTAACCAAAACCGTGAAATATAAGTAAACTCTAAGGTGTGGCGCTATCTAGCGATCTGGCTTGAGCACTCGAAAGTTGAAGCACACTGGCATCGTCGAGACTAAGAGAAAAATTACTCTCTCAAATCAAAACAAAGGGAGATTTGTTTTATTTTTTTTCCAAGACATTTGTTTTCTTAAAGATGAATGCACCCGTTTACACAGGCCTTATGGGAAATTTTTGTCTCGGTGGAATTGGCTATAATTTTAGTATGTTATAGTAGGGTATGCAACTAAAAAAAATGTAAATAAAGTTAAGTATTTCTATGTACAGTTTTGAGATTTACACGTATGTTCTAATAATAATAACTCTTACATCTTGACCGAACAAATACTTAGTAAAGACCCAAAGACAAAGTCGTTTATAATTTCATTCTTTTCAACTCATTAGGTAATATACGGGAGGTAGTAAAAAAATCAACTTTTTTATATCAGCACTACTACCGAATTTTAAAACAAGCACATTATATGTTGACATGAATTAATAGTTTTATACTGCTATAAACTTTGATGTAGTTAAAGGCTCTATTACAAAAAAAATCTCTCTTTTTGCTCCTAAATAATTTTTATCTTATTTCTGGAAAACGGCTCGGTCAATTTTAATCCAAATTTACTAGCTTAGTTTTTTGTAACTCAGTGTCATACCGAGAAAAAAATATATTTTTTCTATAGTTTTAAAGATATTAATTTTTATATTTTACACTATTCCTGGATTTACCGAACGGCAACATTAAAAAAGGTATTTAACCTCCAATTTTTGCTACATATACCAAAACTATTAAACAAAAACATAAGCTAAAAATAGAAAAAAATATTTATTTCTATAGACGTTCAAATCGAAACACTATTTCCGTTTCGGACAGACTTATTTGCTTCACATCACGTTAATAACTAAGCGCGTAAACGCGTATTAAAACTTGTCCAAAACAAATATTAGGAAGATGTATCGATTCAAGACAACATGAGTTTTATTTTCTTACTTCAAGACAAATGCCTTAGGTTGTTTCGGTTCAACGCGCGGTATATTTTTTGTAATTAAAGACAATTTATATTGGGTTGTTTTGGGTAAAAACTCAATTTTCAAGATTCTATTTTTTTAAAGGTAGACAGAGTGTCGTAGCCTTAAAGAAACTAATTTCTGTTTTATTTTAAATAAAATTAAGCAAGAATTTGGAATGATTTATATGAAGACAATTTGCTTTGTTACAAAATGGAGTATACTGAAACAAAACAATTAAAGAAGAAAAATAAAGTCTCATTTCAAGATTAAACGCTGCGTTAAACTAAAAAAAAAATATATTTTAATTCAAAACAAATTGTTTTAAGGTAAAACAATTTATTCAAGAAAATAATGTGTTTTCATTGTAGACAATATTTTTTACTGTGTAGGAACTATCTGTTCATATGGGGAAGCAACTCGCTTTTTCAAAAATTCATATTCATATAACTAACATAAATATCTAAACATGCAAAGTTAATTGCCTAGAAGTTTTGGGACCCTCGTCCTTTACTCCGGAAACTTATCTATCAGTTTCTCATACCTCTGACTTTCGCACCCTTAGAAAATTGTCCTAGTGTTCGAAGTTTGCAGCCTTAGAAATGAACTAAAATTTTAGAAGTTTGCACGACATAATGAACTTTTTAATTGTAGATTATTTCATTTTTTAGAATGCGGCTAAATTTTCAAAAAGTCAACTGTATCCTTTCCTCACCCTTTGGCATGCCCCTGAATTGAACACCCTCACAGTTTACTTAAACTACTATTAAATAGGAATTATAGTTGGAAAAAAGATAAAAAACCAAAAAAAGGGTCAAAATATAGTTGTATCACATAGAAAATTATGTAAGGGAATTGTCCGTTTCGTTTAGGAATAAATTTATTATAAAAATATACAAAAAAATAGAATGGCTCACTTCAATTTTTGAGCAGTTTATATTGTGCCATTAACTCTAGTGTTAAGTCTAGACTGTCGTAAACAGAATTCTGCCAAACTATATTTAAAAAAAAAACGTTATTTTATACATAAATAATTTAATTTGACAGTCTTTTGAGCTAAATAATACCTATTGGATAAATTTGCCAGTTTAAGGTGTTTTTGACCAAAACTGCGTTTTACTTTTTTCGTTTTTAAGTTTAATCGTACGTTTGAATTACATATACAAAGCACATTATTAATTAAAACGCAGTAAATCTGTTTCCGTGCCATTATTCGTACGGAAAGTGTCACTTTACAGGCAGATCCTTTTGAAAAACTTTCCGGTCTCAACAGGGACCGGTAAAGCACTAAGAGAAAATAAAAAATTAAATTTTTTAACGGACCGGAAAGCAGATACGGGAAGACGCGAGAATTTTGCCACTTTACGGAAACTAGCAAAGTTAAAGCGTTTAAAATGAATTTTAATTCCAAATCTTTTTTAATTAGTTAGCTTACCATAAATACAACTCTTAACTAAAAAAATTATATTTTTTTGCATAAACATAACAGAAATATAATTTTTTTTTTAAAGTTGCAGGAATTCACCTGTGGTACGAGGCAATACCGCCACATCCTTGGGGTAATAATGCTATATTAGTTTTTTATAAAAATGTATTGGCCAATACAAAAATGAACTTTTTTCGACCCTTAATTTAAAATTTAAAAAACGGTAATCTAACCACTAGATGACGATAAGTGAAAATTAGAAGCAAAACAGCATATTTTATATACAGCAGCCGAAATCAAACTAAGGCGACACGTTGTAACTGGAATTCCTTAGCTTTTGGCACCACTGCTCTGTTTGACGTAACTGGCAGCTCTCTGGTGTTTGTTTTTGGTTGCCTAGATACCTGGGGTGGCGGTATTATCCTGCATGGCGGAATTCCCCCGTCTTTCCCTACTTTTAGTGCATTTTTTTGTACGCAAAATGTCACTTTACAGGCAGGTTCTTTTGGAGATTTTTCCAATCTCATCACGGTAGAGAACCAAGGGAGATCAACATCTATTTTTATGGTTTTTCCAGTCAAGTTGAAAATATTAAAAATTGAAAATATTGGAAACTAACCATGAATAAATATAGTCAATTTAATTGTAAAATATTTGTTTGACCATATCTAGTTATAAATTAATAGCTTTTCAGTTAGTACCTGAGTATTTGCATGTGAAGTACCTTTGTGGTGTTTTTTATCGGTTTAGAATATTAATATCATAACAAAAGCATTTCATGTAAAAACAAGCCAAGTACGCGAAAGTGGTATTCCGTTAAAAAAATTGAGATAAAAGTAAAGTCAAGTTCTCCAATACAAATTTTAAAATGAAAAGTTCTTACTAGTTTAGAAATGTTTTTTTAAACTTTGCTATTCCAGCCAAACTTATTCTTATGTTCAATAGAAAAACATTTCGAAACTAGTAAGAACCTTTCATTTTTAAATTTGTATTGGAGAACTTGGCTTTACTTTTATCTCAATTCTTTTTACGGTATACCACTTTGGCGTACTTGGCTTTTTTTTACAGGAAATTTTTTTGTTATGATTTCACTCTTTTTTGTAAAGGATTTGGATATTATTTAAGTTTTAAAGTAGTAAAATATGCGGAATATTGTTCAAATTTTTTGCAATGCCTTAGTAAAAATTTTCAGTTTTTTTTTACTTTTTCCTATAGTTTTATCATAGTTCCTATAAGTCTTCCAAAGCTCAGCTCTCTAGCGTTTCTGGAAGTGGCCAATGTTACTTTTACATAACTTTACATTTAGAGGGGTGGAAAGTTAATTAAAATTTGGTGTATTTAAATTTTCTTCTATAGTTTTATCATAGTTCCTATCGGCCTTCCAAAGCTCAGCTCTCTACCGCTTCCGCAAGTGGGCAATGTTACTTTTACATAACTTTACATGTATAGGGGAGGGGAGTAAATTAGAATTTTGTGGTTTTTTGGATATTTTCCAAAGGTCTGGTCACAATTTCTATCAGTGTGCCAAATTTCAGCATTCTAGCATGTCTGGAAGTACAGTAGAATTTTGATGATCTATACATGAGTGAGTAAGTGAGTGAGTGGCAATTTCGACGTTTTTTGACATTTCTTTATTACTTTATGGAAGTACATGAAACTTGGACGGATTGTTAACTCTATAAAGATCTACGACTGTGCAAAGTTTGAGTTTCGTAGCTCGTTCCGAAGTAGAGTTTTAAATAGGTCAAATATGGACTGAAATGTTTCAAGAAAAGATGGTACGCGCGAACTTGGCGGGGCACTGCCGTCCCCCAGATTACCATGAAGTGTGTTTGTGCTGTTTTCGTCGATTTAAAAATAATTACGTACAATACAGGACCGGAAAATGACTGCCCAGGCAGTGGCATACGCAGAGGGGAATTGTGGACTGAAGCCCCCCAGAGTCGCTAAATAATGACACCTAAAACATGAATTTTCCACAAAAATCAAGATTAAAACGTATCGATCCGCGCTCAAGTCCCCCTTAGGATCCATCTCTGTATATCCATACGCACTTTAGCCTCTCCAAGATTTATTTCTGCGTACGCCAGTGTTACAGGTCTTCCCAAGTTTCCTGGGTCGACGTGTAAAGCTTATGTTTCCGGTCTTGTAACGTAAATATTTTTGTTTTGGCTTGACTTAGGTACTGCACTTTACTTTAATAATTTTTGTAGGATTAACTTCTGAGTTACTGCACTTTCTGTTGCGATATATTTTTCAAATTTCTGAGAATCTTCAGTTTTATTTTTTGTAAAGAAAACTTTTATTTGAAAACAACATTAGTGACGTAGTGATAAACAAAGTTTTAATTAAATACTTATGGTTACGATTTTATCATAGTTTGATGGTCTTTAGTCCCAATGTTATGCATGAAAAAGTTATCAACATAATTATTTGTTTTTAAACTAGCTACTTTTTCACAATATATTACAGTAAAATGTTTAACTTATGTTTTATATTTTTTTTTATTACAATATGTTTTCTAATTTGGAAAAAGCAAAAATACTCTTATTGGACCAGAAAAGGAGTTAAACAACTTAATGTTGGGTTTCCATTTGGTAATTTAAACGGTATAATATGGAAAGGAAAAGGCCTGAACACCACCGGACTTGAACTTTACGAAAAATTTAAAAAATGGGACGTGCGCTATGGTAAGTTTAAATATATTAAAATAAGCTTAGTTTATTGAATACAAATTTAATTTTAATTTTTCTCCATCCATCCACCCTAAGTTAAGATTTGGAAAAACGTAATTTAGCGAATTTTAGTGTTGGGAATCCAATAAGACTTAAATTGCCAAACCTTCAAAATGTATATTTTAAAAACTATACAGTTTATCAACAAAAGGACCGAATGTAGTATGGTGGGCCTATAGTGATGCGAAAAAAACACACCCTAAGTTTCTTAACGTCGGAACGTCATTTAGCGGATTAGAGTAGGGAATCCCATAAGACCAAAATGGCCAAACTTTGAAAAATTATATTTCAAAAACTATACAGTTTATCAAAAAAATCACCGATTTGCAGTATGGGCATAGAGATGCGAAAAAATTCACCCCAAGTTAAGATTTGGAAAAACGTCAATGAGCGAATTTTAGTGTAGGCAATCCAATAAGACCTAAATTGCCAAACCTTGAAAATGTATATTTTAAAAACTATACAGTTTATCAACAAAAGGACCGAATGACAGTATGGTAGGGCCATAGAAATGCAAAAAAAAAACACAGCTCAAGGTAAGATTTGGAAAAACATCATTTAGCGAGTTTTAATGATGAGAATCCCATAAGACCAAAATCGGCAAATCTTGACAATTCATATTTTAAAAACTATACAGTTTATCAAAAAAAGCACCGAATTGCAGTATGGTGGGGCCGTAGAGATGCGAAAAAACTACACTCTGAGATTCGGAAAATCGTAATTTACCAAATTTTAGGGTAGTAAATTCCATAAGACCAAAATGGCCAAATTTTAAAAATTCATATTTAAAAAACTATACAGTTTATCAACAAAAGCACCAAGTTGCAGTATGGTGGGGATATAGAGATGCAAAAAATCACATATTGAGAAAAAAAACATTATTTAGCGAATTTTAGGGTAGGAAATCCCATAAGACCAAAATGGCCAAATTTTGAAAACTCATATTTCAAAAACTATACAGTCTATCAACAAAAGCAGCGAGTTGCAGTATGGTGGGGCCCGGCCATAGAGAAAGGAAGAAACCACACGTTGAATTAAGATTCAATTCAAGAACAAAATGACCAAACTTTAAAAATTCATATTTTAAAAACTGTATTATAGTTAATTAACAAAAGCACCGAGTTGCAGTATGGTGAGGTTTTCGTTCAACACTGCTCTCGACCGCTTAGAAATGGTTCCTTGCTGGATCAAATCTCTATGAAAGAAGCGCGGATTTGAGGAGGGAGGGATAACCTAGTAATTGCCTTCCCCTGGAAAAATACTCTGCCAATATATGGGCCCCTAAGCTCACACTAGGTACTGTAGTTATAGTGTACGTGTGAGCTAATATAACTAAAAACTGAAATATATTTTATTCAACTCCATACTAAATTACCTTTTGTTTGATACCACACAAGCCATGTTTTGACCCAAACTCAAATTTTTGAAATCTACCCCCACCCTTAAAAAAAACAAAAACTAAAATGTATTTTGTTAAACTCCGGACTCAATTAATTACCTTTCGTTTGATATCACACACGCCATATTTTCACTTTAAACTCTAATTTTTAAAATATACCCCCACCCTTTTTTTTAAATAAATTAAAATGTATTTTGTTTAACTGCAGACTCAATTACCTTTCGTTTGATATCACACACGTCATATTTTCACATAAACTCTAATTTTTTAAATATACCCCCACCCTTTTATTTGGTTTGTGTTCCATGGATTTTGTTCATTTTTAAATGGGACCATCTCGACCCAAGGCCCAGCCTAGGTACCAAATATCATTAAAATCGGCCAAGCGGTTTTTGAGTTATGCGCGTTGGTCGTTACTGACAGACAGACAGACATACAGACAGACAGACAGACGGCGCAACAAAAAAGTTTCAAAATCATCTGAAACGCAAAGATAAATTTTTAAAATCGGAGCAACTTTTTTTTTCTCGAAAAAATTAGGATCACCATAGCTCACACTACTATAGTATAGTATATGTGTGAGCTAAAATATATACTTCTTTAGTTAATAAATAAAGGGCTTAACGGATAATTACCCCCTACTAGAAAAAACATTAATGCACAAAAAAAATTTCCTTCACAATTACCTCCGTCCCCCCTAAATTTATGCCCAGATCCGCCCTCGGTGGGTCATAGTGATGCGAAAAAATCATGTTAAACAAACAGTGTTACCTTCCATTGAGTGAAGGTAGGGGACGAGAGATGGAGGGAACAAGTAAAATGGTGTTTTTCTTTAAAAAATCCTTTACGCAATTTTTTTGAAATTTGGTTTTGTTAAGTAAAGTTAAATCCATTAAGTCGAGTGTTGAAATTTGGTAGGTGTAGTGTTTGGTAACCTGGTAACACTGCAATTTGCGTTTTTTATTACAACAATGGCGGATCCAAAATGGCAGATTTCTTTATTTTTAAACCGAGTTGTCTGAAACTTGAAAGTGTTATCCTCAAACTTAAAAAATGGCGAATCCAAAATGGCGGATCTTCTTATTTACTAATTAAACAAAATTTTTTCCTCAAACTTAAAAAAATCAAAATGGCCGATCCAAAATGGCAGATTTGAGTTCAAAATTGTATTAAGTAACCTTCGCCATTTTGGATTCGCGATTTTGAAATTTTTATAAGCTTAACTCAAAATCATAATGAGCCAATTTCTATATTTGATACATATCGGTTCATAAATAAGAAAGTCCGCCATTTTGATTTGGCCATTTTGATTTTTTTAAGTTTGTGGAAAAATTTTTGTTAAATGACCTTAAGCAGTGTAATATTTCAAGTTTGAGACAAATCGGTTAGTAAATTTTGAACTTTTTATAAGTTAACGTTAAAAATTATTATCAGCGACTTGAAATACTGCCAATTTCTATATTTGATGCTCATCGGTTCATAAAAAAAAAGTCCGCCATTTTGGATCGGCCAATTTGATTTTTTTAAGTTTGAGTAAAAAATTGTGTTAAATGACCTTAAGCAATGTAATATTTCAAGTCTGAGATAAATCGGTTGGTAAATAAGAAAATCCGCCATTTTGGATTCGCCATTTTTGAATTTTTTTTGAAGTATGAGGATAAAACTGTATTAAGTGATCTCAGGCACTGCAAACTTTCAAGTTTCAGACAAATCAGTTTAAAAATAAAGAAATCTGCCATTTTGGATTCGCCATTTTGAATTTTTAATGTTTGAGGATAAAACTTTCAAGTTTCAGACAAATCGGTTTAAAAATAAAGCAATCCGCCATTTTGGATCCGCCATTGTTGTAATAAAAAACGTAAATTTTAGTGTTACCAGGTTACCAAACACTACCAAAGTTTAACACTCGACTTAATGGATTTAACTTTACTTAGAACAAAACCAAATTTCAAGAAAATTGCGTAAAGGATTTTTTAA
The DNA here is from genome assembly GCA_963576565.1 of Aspidapion aeneum. Lineage (NCBI taxonomy): Eukaryota > Metazoa > Arthropoda > Insecta > Coleoptera > Brentidae > Aspidapion > Aspidapion aeneum. The sequence goes on along the minus strand of OY755044.1, from coordinate 83,782,795 downwards.
AGATGTTTTTGTATAAATAATATATTTTGTTTTTCATCTGAACATTTTATCAATTTTTTTTTATTCCGGCCCCGAGTTAACCCGGCGCCGTTGGCTGCGCCAAGTTGGCCCGGCGCCCAGTTGGCCCGACGCCCAGTTGGCCCGACGCCCAGTTGGCGGCGCCGAGTTGGCGGCGCCCAGTTTTCCCATTCCGGAGAAGCTTGCGTAATGGAGGTCTTTTCGCATAGCACGTGACGGCTCGGAGCTAATTTTAAACTTGCCATTAGCCAAAGCATGTGATGGAAAATATCACGTCGTTCAAGACCCAGAATAGCTGCTCTGAGTTGATCTCGGATTACTCGGGAGCCGTTTTTAATCGTTGATTGAAAACTGTAAAAAAATATATGAGAAAGCCTCGCCCACCTAGGCAAATCAAACTCTTATCAAAATAAAAAAAACACCCAACTGCTAAATCCACTTGTACTTACTAATCGCAGTTAAGTACAAAATTGACAGGTATACCTATAATGTATGACATGCTTCAACTTTTAGTTTTGATGCCCAAAGCGCACTTATGAAATCACACAGTTTTGTATTTTCATTACTCAAGTTATTGGGTAATTTTGTACCCAACTGCGAATAGTAGGAAAATTAATTAAACTCGTCTGAAAGGGCAGGCATTTCAGCAAACTTTAAAAACTGCCAACGAAAATCGTTTACTAAATATTGAATATATTGAACTATTTCTTTGTATTCTTCAAATATAAAAAATCTAGGCGACTGTACAAGTATATAGACTTAGCTTTTGGTTGTTGTGACCTGTAAAAAAAACAGAAGAGGAATTGATTTTGGAAGAATATATGAATCACGGATATATGTGCTTAATTCAATGTGTGACACATACACAATTCATTTAACTAAATTAAATCAAGATACCTAATTATTACCTTAATCATGTATTTGTGACAAACATTGAACTATGCCCACAGGTTAGATAGGTGCGTTTCTACAAACATTGAGTGTAAGGGAGGGTAGAACTAGTAAAATGATCTTAAAAAAGTTTGTGCAGAAATAATTTTTGAATTCGCTCTATGTTTGTGAAAATTATACCTACAAATATTTCTAATAAGCAGGGTGTTTCGGACTGAGGGAGAGAAAGGGGGAACTAGTAAAATGGTGTTGGAAGAGAATCTTAAAGCGTGTGCAGAAAGAATTTTTGAAATCGCCCTATATTTGATACAATTATGCGAATATTGGTTTTGAAGAGGGTGGGGGAAGACAGGAGGGGTGATGGGTGGGAGCAGGGAGGACAACAAAGTAATTACAGCAAATTAGAGGACATTTGCAATGGGCGACGAAAGGAATTTAATTGAAATCGCCTGAAATTTAGGTAATTTGTATGCCTTAGGGCCAACATCATGTGACAAAATGGCGTCTATAGCACCTTTAGGATTAGTAGCAATTCAACGGCACCTTTTTTGTTAAAATCGGTTCAGCCATTTACATACATAGCGAAAAACATTACCCTTCCTTTCGCAGTGCTGCAGTTGGGTAAAAAACCTTTTATTCTACATAAACGCTTCTGGCAAAATAATTAACGCCTATGTTATAACAGCAACAAATCTCTATTTTCGGACAGAACTTTTGTAATAAGGCCGAAAAAAATATATTGATTCTCGTTAGCTGCTTGACAGACCGCTTTCGACTATTTAGTAATCAGTGTATTGCAGTGTCAGACATCAAACTAACATAATTCGAACGTGTTCGAAGTTCGAACATAAAATTGTATACAGGACTAAGCACAATATTTAAAAAATCAGATTTAGTGGCATGTTTTTTAATTAAAATTTTAATTTTGACTGTTTTTATTAAAAAGTTTTGTTTTGAAATGATGATGAATCTTTATAATTAAGCTAATAGGGGTAAAGCCTTCCACGAGTTCTTGTAAAAATATGCCGGATCCAGATAAAAAGGTAGGGAACCTAACCGAACCGAACCAACCCCCTCCCCCTTTTTTTCAACTTATTTTCTAGCGAAAATAATAGCAAATGCATACACCACAGTTTCATTTAAAATTTAAATATATAGGGTTACGAGACAGCAGGCGCGGCTCGTGCCGCAGGCGAGGTGAGGCGGTACATTATAAACACCAGTATACATGTTATTCTCTGTTAAAACTGGTTGCGTCACCTAGAGCATGTTACACCAGTTGAAAGAGATCAGCAACATATTTGTAGGCAAAAAGTTTTATTTATAATGTCGTTTTTCTGTTTCAACTGACGTACTCTAAAATTTCGAGGACGCCACCATTTTGAAGAGAGATTAGACACTTATTGAAATAAAACCTGACCTTATTTTAAAATGGACACTATGGTGACAGATTTACATATAAAAAGCAGCTACTCTCTTTCAAAATTCGGCCTTTGTGTATTTAAAAACGGGATTTATTAGTGTCGGCATTTATTAAATGAAAGTTAGCGTCTTTATTATTAAATTTGGCTTTGGTATGTCAATTTTGAGAGGACAGCTGTTAGTTTTCTGTAAAAATGTGTCAAAATAAAGTCGACTCTAAAATAAAGTCAAGTTTTATTCCAATAAGTCCCTAATAACTTGTATACTGGTGTTTATAATGTACCGCCTTACCTCGCCTGCGGCACGAGCCACGCCTGCGAGACAGCTTTTTTGCTTTAAACAATTAATAAAATGGTTCTTTTATGCCACAAAACAAATTCTGTGAGCTTGAATGCGTTTTTTGTCACTTTTGAAGTCAAAAATTGAATTTTACTGGCTTATAGACACCTGGTCGTAAAGCCATACTTTTGATACCTGCCAGTAATATCAGTTATAAGTACGAACTTAGTAATTATCGTACTAGTAGTAGTGGGAGGTGAGCCGTAGGTGCGGCAAGTAGGCCAGGGTAGGCTTTTTTTGCCATGCTGCACGAACCTAAGTAGTTAGCTCTAAACTTTTATTTGCTTTTTTTCAAAGCTTTTTTTGGAAAGTCCGATGTTTTTCAAATGGGTCAGCAGAAGTCTAAACTTCCTTCCCACTAAGCACACAATCGTAAAAAACGTAAAATAAATGTAAAAAAAACATTTTTTTTCTAAACACAAATTTGTGTTCAAATTAAGCCAACTTTCAACATTAAAAAAAAAAACATGTAAAAAATCCCAATTAAAATGTCATGTAAAAGCAATACCAAAAATATATTAATAACGTTAAGAAACCAACATTTCAAGAACCATAATTGTATTAGAATTATAATTATTTTCGCCTATTCCATTTTTGATTTTTTTATTTCGGGCTAAATTACGGTTCGACATTTTTTTACAATTCTATATGGCGCCAAAAAATTAGCGGAAAATCTAAAACACTTTTGGAACGTTCGTAACGAACTAAGCATTGAAGATAACTTGATTTTAAAGGGACGCCAATTACTTCTTCCAAAAATGCACGATAGAACGTATTAGAAACATTGCACTCTTTTACGAAGAGCTAGAAGCCAGCAATCAAAATCAAAATCAAATCAAAATATTTCTTCGTTACTTAGGCCTATTAACAATAGAATGTAACAAGTCAGTAATTGTATTTAAATAGGTACAAGAGTAATACAATAAAATGAAATTACATTGCGTTCTTACACTAGAACATGTCATATGTATATATATATATATAACAAATGGTAGATATATACACAAATTACAAAAGAAAACACAGAAACGCTCACACACATACTTTTAATAGTACACAATGGTGCTTTGTTACGCCAAATGTGATTTTGTTCATTTATTTTTTTCACAAAAACAATTTTAGTTCTTTTAGTTTGTAAAATGTTTCAGTACAAAGAAGTTTCTTAAGTACTTTTTTAAACTTATTCTAAGATAAAGGTTTGAAATCATTTGGTAACATATTATATAAAGAAACTCCAGCATATACTGGGCTCTTTTTAAAAAAATCATGTTTATGGAATGGTAAACAGCAATTGTTACCATACCGGGTAGAGTAACAATGAAAAAAGTCATTTTGAGAATACATATGTTTAGTTTTATGTATTAATAATTTGTAAGCATATTGTGAAGTAACAGTGAGAAAAATTTCTTTAAAAATTTGTCGGCACGAATTTGATGGTTTTAGGTTAAAAATTATTCGCAGGACCCTTTTCTGCGAGACCAACACTCTTTCCAAATCTGAAGATTGACCCCACAATATTATACCATAGCTGACAATGGAATGTGTGTTGGCAAAATATGCAGTTAGCAATGTCGACCTGCCTAGAGAGTTTTTCAAACATGTTATGGCATAGGTGTTTTTGTTAATTTTAGAGCACAATTGATTAATATGTTCACTAAAGTTCAGATGTGTATCAAATGTAACACCCAAAAGCTTAGCGGTAGCAGAAAATACAAGAGGGACGTCTCCAAAATGTGTTACAATTTCCAATGGTTTGCAGTTATTGGTTTTAAATTCCAAATAAACCGTTTTGTTAAAGTTTATAATAAGATTGTTGGAAGAACACCAATCTGAAAATTTGGATAAAATAAGATTTAAAATTTCCGTGATATCATTTTTATATTTGCCATGGATAATAATTGTGGTATCATCAGATAATTCCAATCTGGATATGTTTAGAAAGGTCATTAACAAATATTAACAAGATTAGGGGCCCTAGGATACTTCCCTGGGGCGTGCCTATGTCAGAATCATATGTATTGGAAAATTTGTTACTGATTTTTACTTTGAACTTTTTTCCTTGATCAATGAAGTTAGCCATTGATTGATATTACCCCCTTTTCCCAGTTGGTCCAGCTAAAATTTTGGTGTTTTTTAATGACTAAACTTTATGTGATGTGATAACTAGGTTTTTTTAATTTTCAATAAAACGCAATTTTGAAATTTGGCGATAAAATAGTGACACAACAGATTTTGCTGAGATATATACCCAAATTTAAGGTAAAGAAATATTTCTAATTATTATGCATCTGACAAACAATATTTACTATTTTAAATAAACATTAAAGGTTTGTCTCCCTATTAACGTTTTTTGTTTTGTTTATTAAAAATAAAGGAATGGCAAGTATTTCCAAATGTCCCCAATAAATAACACTATTTTAAAATAAAAAAAGCAATTATTATTGTGTGTCCTTTTAAATATTTATATTATTTTGATACATAAGGTAGAGCGTAGATTCCGGCGAGAAGCTAAGGCCAGGACAGGTATTCTCGTAATCAAAAACGCATAGCGTTTTTAAGACGCTCACCGTTTTATGACGTCAAATTCGCTAAGCACCTGACCAAAAGTGCAAAAATGGTATTCACGCACGATTACGCAGAGCATTTTTTTAAAACGGTAATCGCTTGGCATTTTTGAAAATTCAAACCTATTAAACAGAAATATGCACACCTTTAGCATATACTTTAAGTACAATAAGGTACCAAAATAGCTACCTTTCTTATTCTTCAAGGTAGAAATGAAGGATTTTAAGGGGTTAGTGAATAAAGATTTACTATATTTCTCTCCCCTTTGGAAGCTATTTAATGGTACAGATAAACGAATAATTAAAAATTGTTTATGGACAAGTTTTCTACACTTCTATATGTAAAGGTACCCTGTAAAGCATTTGAGCCTTATTAGTAGAGTAAATTTGTAAAATAAAGCTGCAAAAAGGGTATATTTTTTTATATTTGGCATAGCAGTACCAAAACCCAAAAGCTAAATTTTCATTCGAGGATCCCCGATTTTCCGGCTATTAAGTAAAATATGGTCAATTCAATCAAATCACACGGTACGTGACATATGTCAACTTTTTTGACATTTTTAAAATATCTATGTTTTGTTTAAGGCGACAAATTCGATTCAGCTAATTTTTTACGCAAATGACAACAAGGCAAAATATTTAAATATCAGTCAATAGGTGGCACTACATGTTAGAGTCCTAGGGACACCTATTCGGTTTCTAAATTGTGGGCCTTACTAAAATTTTAGGGATGACAAAAAACAAGACATTTTGAGTTTGACACTGACGTTAATTTTTGCCCAAAAACACAAGTGGGCGGCTAGTTTTCCAATAGCAACAGAAAAAATAAAAGAATAGAGTAAATAACAAAGCCTATTTTTTGTCAAATACCAGGGGATGACATTTCATCTTATAAATAAAAATAGAAAAAAAGTGTTTATTTACTGTGATAGAAAATACTGATAATCCAGAAGAAGCCACAATAGGATGGAACACATAATGTCCTCCAAATACATCTAGCAAAATATATTTAAAGACCTTCCGATATCATTGATCCAGAAGATGAAAACGAAAATCTCCTGATCCACAGATGCTGCACAGGATAAGAAGTAAAGTTTTCGGCAATCATTGTAAATTAAATATAATAAATGAGTTGTTTTTATTGTAGTACTTTACTTTTGTTTCCACAACCTCGTAGAAAAAATATTGTACCTACATACTTAACGAATGTGTTTAGTGCGTCTTCCGCACTGGTTAGGTAAATTACTATTTCCTGCCACCACATATAAAAATGTTGGATTTTACACAATTTGCATCCTCAGAAAACATTAAATTTCATCCGTGTGCAGAAATTTTTTCGCACATGTGTGCCAAGTACCTTCAGTACTTCGGCACATGTATGGAAAGTGTTTAACTGTCACAATACTTTTTCGCACATGTGTTACAAACTAACTTTCCCATACATGTGCGGAAAAGCAGTTTCATTTGATTTACGCAAAATTAAACACCAATTTTTACAAAAATTAGTATAGTTCAACAGTGTCCGTGTGAAAAATAGCTTCCTAACTCGACAGAAAGTAACTTTCTCACGCTCGTGTGAAATTTGTCAATTTCTTCTCTTGCTATGTAATAAATAAATAAATAAATGAAAAGGGCTTTATTTTCAGCGAAGTTAAGCACAAGCTTCTGTTAACTGAGCAATATACTAATTATCAAAAACTATCTTATAAATTGGTTCGTAATCCCGTGATTTTGTTTGTTACGCTATGGCCAGCCCTTAAAAAACGTTTTGTAAATAGAAAAAATTGTGTCTTTAAATACCTTCTTATAATCATTTAACTTATATTAAACGACATTTTATTTATTCAAAATATCTGAAAATAATGTGAAAATCCGGGTCACGTGATCTTAGTTAAATTTTCTCAATCGAATTGACTTGCCCCCGGTATATGGGGGTGGCGCTTCAGTCAGAATGTTGATGGCTCTTGTCTGATTTGGTGTCCTGCAGCAAATATAAAATTGAGCACGCCTTTGTAAATCCTAATAGATCTCTTTTATAAAAAACTAGTTGAAACATTATTTCTGTTCATGTGCAAGATTTTTTTAAAATCTTCAAACGTATCTTGTTAGATTTTTGATTTTCTTTTGCACATTTCCAAAAAATACAAGAATCGAAACAATTTCACTACAGTTTTCTATGACACAACTAGGCTACTGAAATGCCAAACATTGTTTTGAAATATTTGTTGTGTTTTAGCCATAACTTTTTTTTTATTTTTTGAATAAAATGATTTTGCAAAAAACTGCTAAGATACGGTTAATAAAAATGCTGTAAAAGACTACCCCTCAAAATTTCGACGCGTTCCGCTGTCTCGTTTTCTATTTCTATTAGAACAAAGATTTGGCCAATCAATGTTGTCAAATGGTAAGTTTTCGGTCGAAGTTTGTCCCCTTAAGGGGGCAAACTTCGCCCGAAAACTTACCATTTGACAACACTGATATCGCATTTTTTGGCAAAATCTTTGTTCTAATAGAAATAGAAAACGAGAAAGCGGAACGCGTCGAAATTTTGAGGGGTAGTTTTTTAAAGCATTTTTAACAAACGTATCTTAGCAGTTTTTCGCAAAATAATATGTGCCGAAGTTCTGAAAGTACTTGTCACACATGTGCGAAAAAATTTCTGTACACTGGTGTGTTTCTGAGGATGCATATCGTGTAAAATCCAACATTTTCATATGTGGTCGCAGGAAATAGTAATTTACCTAACCAATGCGGAAGACGCACTAGTAATTTACCTAACCAGTGCGGAAGACGCACTAAATACATTCGTTAAGTATGTAGGTACAATATTTTTTTTTCGAGGTTATGGAAACAAGTACTACAATAAAAACAAGTCATTTATTATATTTAATTTACAATTATTGCCGAAACCTTTACTTCTTATCCTGTGCAGCATCTGTGGATCAGGAGATTTTCGTTTTCATATTATGGATCAATGATATCGGAAGGTCTTTAAATATATTTTGCTCTAGATGTATTTGGAGGCAGGCTCATAGTAACATTATGTGTTCCATCCTATTCTGGCTAAGTCTTCTTCGGGATTATCGGTATTTTCTATCAAAGTAAATAAACACTTTTTTTCTATTTTTATTTATAAGATGAAATGTCATCCCCTGGTTTTTGACAAAAAAATAAGCTTTGTTATTTACTCTATTCTTTTATTTTTTTTGTTGCTATTGGAGAACTAGCCGCCCACTTGGGTTTTTAGGCAAAAATTAACGTCAGTGTCAAACTCAAAATGTCTTGTTTTCTTGTGATTCCTAAAATTTTCGTAAGGCCCACAATTTAGAAACCGAATAGGTGTCCCTAGGACTCTAATATGTAGTGCCACCTATTGACTGATATTTAAATATTTTGCCTTGTTGCCTTTTGCGTAAAAAATTGGCTGAATCAAATTTGTCGCCTTAACGAGATTTTTTCCAGTTTTTTTTTGTTAAATTTCGAAAAAATAAACAAAAACTTTTTCGGCCGTCATTTTAAAAAATAAATAAATTATATTTTTTTTGTACATTATAATTTAAAACTAACTAAGGGTAATATAAAACTACATATCTTGGTAAAAAAAATACCAAACCAAGAAGATACTGTTGTTTTTATATTTTGAACGCCGCCATCTTGATTAATAATAGACATGTGTCATTTATTATGAAATATTTAAAATTGGCCTATTTAGTATAAATCGATATATTACACGGCAATACTAGTTGTGTCAAACAAGAACAAAAAAATAACTTTTTATTTGAACTTCGGCCGCCATCTTAAAATTTTAAATGTCACATTGTAACTGTTTATAAATTTTTACAAAACTTGGCTTACTATTGATAAAATCTAAAAAAAAAAATTGTCAAAATTTAATTTGGTCTACAGGTTATGTGGCCTATTAAAATGCGTAGGGTGACATTTGTGGCAGCTTAAAGACGTTGCCGCCATTTTGTGACACTGTAATTAGAATAATAACAATTTGCCAGCTTGTGACACAACAAAACCACTGAATAATTAAACAAATATCTGGAAGCAGAACTGTATTTTCCAGCTAGGTAAAACATTGATATGCCCGGTAACTTTTATACAGTTGAGAAGGGGGGGTTCAGAAATAAGAAAATTTTAAGTGCGCCACAGTGTTTAATACCAATGTTTTACAAAGAAGATCTTAAATAAAATACAGTTCAACCCAAACGTTGTAGCCAAACAATGAAATTCTACCTACTTCCGAGGCTTCCAGAGTATTTGGGTAATAAAAAAACCAAAAAAAATTGACTAATAAACAGAATAAAATTCTAAAAGATTGAATTAAGATGACAAAACTAGAAGCACTTTACAGGTAGATGGACTCCTTTAACAGGTCATAGTGTACCTACATCTGAGTCAGTAGTGTGAGACTCAGTTATATAAACGATTGAAAAAAAATAAATATACTTCCAAAATTATTCTGTCATAGGGGAGATCTGGACTGGAAACTGCAAAGTTGGTCATTGGGTTGTACAAATAATACAAAAATATTAGTTCATCTTGTTTATTTCCTCAAGAGGATGAAAATGAAATTGATCAAAATATAAAAAAAATATTGAAACCTGAGAATAATACTGGAACATGAAGTGTAAATCAATGAATTGGTGGGAACAAGTCAGCGCCAAAATAACCGCAATAGCAATTTCACAACAAAATTTAGCTTAATTATACCGCAAAATTGGGGTTATGACGTCATACCTTTACCTTGCGTTTACAAGAAATTATATATAGACTGTAAAAATTATATTAAAAAATTTTAATAGAAAGATTTTATTTCAATGTTGCTTGATCCTACCTTGGTCCTTCCTTTGACTTAATTACTGTTGGTGTTTTGTTTAGTAAACCTGGAGTTGTCCAGACATCTCCTCACTGCTCTCGGGTCTCCTGCTCTGCTCGCGCCTTCCCTCGTGCTTGCTTAGCACATGATGTTAGGCCAGCACTTTGGTCTTAAAAGGTTGTGGGATTCTTGCCCGAGCGTAAAACCCTGTGGAAAATGAAATGTTTCAGTTTCCTGGAATTCGTCTATTTTGCACGAAGTTCCCCTACACCGAGTAATTTAATCAAGAACCCCATGTCGACTCAATAAAATAAAGTAGATTTAAACAGATGAACTAAACTAATCCTAACGTACCTTTCCCAGGGTTACAAGGCTACACCCGGCTTCACACCAGCGTCCAGCCCAACTGTCGCGTCGATGGAATTGACAGGGCTGTAGACAAAGGAGAAAACCAATATATAGTTTTTTATCCAAAACGTGGTTTAAAAAAAAATAAAAACCCCAAAAATGCCCCACGTCTTTTGTCGAAAAAGTACATTTCACACGAAAAACAATTACAATTTGGGAGGCAAATATTATCTTGAAGAGTCCTCAAATAATCCAAAAAAATGAAAAAAATAAAATCGAACTTACCGCTCTTATTTCCCGTACAAATGGCGTAGGCCGACTTAAATCCCCCTCAAAAGGGTGTGAGCGTCACTCTAGATTTCGCCTAAACACGACGGACTCACTCTTCACAGTCTCTGGGACAGAACCTGCAGTTTCTGCAGTGCCACTAACCAAAAACAATGGCGATCCCAGAGACCTGTTGCCGACCCAGCCAAAATTCGTTAGGAAAGAGACCAGGCACTTTGTCGAGAACACAAAAAACACACAGTACCAACCTAATTTTCCCGGTTGAATTCAAATAAGGATGCAAACCTATTTATAAAAAAACTTTCTCGCCAAAAAAATCACTAAATCCGGTTTGCAACACTGGAGGAAAAGACCCGCGGTTTTCAAACTAACCAATGAGGAAAGATACCAATATTTCCATACCGGTATATAGGGGGCAGCACCGACCAAGGGGATAGAAAATACGTAAAACGCACACTGAGATGTTGTCGGATCTATTTCCACGGTTGGAATTTTTATAACAAGGACGTCGAGACACCTCACCATCAACTGTAAAATCAATTACTGGAGATCAGAGCTTGCATCAAACCCAGGAATATTCGAACACTCAACAAATTCCCATATGAGTAAAGCTGTACTAAGTGTAGAATTTCGTTGTATTTTAGTTACAGTTTTAGTCAAAAGTTTCCTTTGCTCTTTATATATGTTTTCTCTAAGATCTATATCGTTTGATGTCATTTTTGTAAAACATTTCTACATTAATAAAGTTGTTTCTGAACTTGAACCTAAAAATACACACTACTGCTTAAACTCGGCACAAGAGTGTTCAGATGTTAAGTTTGCTCACCACTAGCCAGCCCTACAAACCCTTCAATCCGACTAACTGAGCTAGTTATTAATTTTACATAACTATGATTATACATAAATTTATATAATATAAAAATACGATTTTGTTTACTCTTTTAGTCCTGGTTTTTATTCCTCGTTTATCTTCCATTTACGAAAGTGCATAAGTCGTATTTATTTTATCTTCTCCTTATCAAATTAATAAAGATATCGAAATAGGCGGAGCCTCGGTTGTTACTGGTCAAACCGTGGACCTAAATATGTTTTCGTGCTATCACAACTAGCTATGAGGTTCGGATTGTCCCAATATCCTCGAAAATAAACGTAAGGGAATGAAATGTTCATCTAAATGTTTCCTTCCTGTTACTGAATCCATTTGTGATGCGGCAACGCCGCCATCCCTCAGCAGAACAGCTGTTTATTTTCATGAACGTCAAAGAAACTCACGAAATTCCCCAGATAAACAAAACAATCAAAAGTTTTAATGTGATTTTTCCGAAACCTGGGATCCTAAATTCCAATTACGATGTCCAGATAATACGGTGTGCGCAATGTCCACAGTAATTCGATGGAATGTCTCCTTTATAAGGTAACTTTTTGGACACTATATAACCTCCAAACCTAGCTCTATAAAATACCCTTAATTTGTGTAGAGAAAGACGAGTTGAAGAGCCTTGATTATTTACCTGAATAAACAAATATGTAACGTTGCCTTAAACGTAAAAATGACACGTTACAGTTATAAAGGTCTCTTTTATTTTTGACATATTAAGCGCCATCTTTGTGTGGGCTGGGAAATAATTTTTTTTTCGTTAGGTTTAAAGAGCTAGCCAGTGGCTTTACTATGAGGTATCAAACATAAATATCGCGCAAAAACTAAAGGAAAATATCGAAGAAAAACCATTTTTTTAAATATACCCGCCATTTTGTTTTAAAGTTACAGGTGTAATTTTTTTTACAGTTTTGAATTAAGTGGGTCCCACTTAAAGTAAATTTATCAAAATTAATTTAATTTCTCGTAAAACAGGGAATTCATTTTTTTACTTAACTTTGGCAGCCGCCATCTTGGATTCTGATGCCGGAAAATAAGGGATCCTCGATTGAAAATTTAGCTTTTGATGTTAGCTACCACCATGCCAAATATAAAAAAAATACACCCTTTTTGCAGCTTGTTCTTGAAATACCCTACAAACTTACTCTACTATTATTGGAAACACCTTAGTATGAGCGAGTGTGGTGGTGCCAAAGCTTTAAAAAATTTAAATTTTAATAAGATTTTTAACTAAAATTTCTTCTAAAACTTTATTTTATTTGTTAGAATATTATGAAAATGTATGGTTTACGTCTATATAACCTTTATTATTATACCCAAGGAGTGTAGGGGTCATTAAAATCATGTTACGACACCGCTAGCCCAACATTTCTCATTAAAACCATTTCTAACCATCACCTTTCTAGATTTTCGATGTTTTTGTCAATAAACAACAAAAAGAACTAACTGGGGTGAAAAAAATCTTATGCCACAAATGTCAAAAAACGTAAACAATAAGCGAGAATTTGAAGGATGCTTAGCGAGTTCGATCCCAAGGGCGCGTTTGCCAACTTGAATACCAAATTCGATCGGTCAGCGCAAATGCCATGCGAGGAGGTTCTGTTCGTTTCGCGTAGCGTTTTCAAAACGTTACGTTTTTAAGCCAATTTATGAGAATACCAGTCATCGATAGTCGGGACACGGAAGTCACACTCACACTTCCTTTCAGACGTAAGTGGTACGGAATTCTTACCCCTCACCGTCACCCGATGTGATTTCCTATAATTTAACGGAATTTAGTGCGTTATACCTTTAAAACTTCTGGCAAACCGTACATATACCTTAAGTAAAATTATTGTTGTTATGTTAATATACGGCCTTATTTTTTATTTTTTTTAAGGAGGAATCTATTTGCTTTGGCGCCCAGCGCTACTTGTTGTAGATGTAAAGTTAATCAAAAGAATTTTAATTACCGACTTCCAGCATTTTACGGATCATTCTATGACATGGCATCATCCAGAAGATTTTTTAACCGAAAACCTATTCTCTTTGGGAGGAGAAAAATGGAAAAGCTTAAGAAGTAACCTAAATAATGCATTCACACCAGGAAAAGTTAAACAAATGTTTGAAATTGTTTACAATATTGCAGAAAGGTTGGAAAAATCTAGTAAGTTTTTAGGGTGCAGTGGAAAACTGTTTTGATAGCAAGGTCTAGTAACTTTTACACAACATATCAAATAAATTATAAGATTATGAAACGTCAAAGCAATTATTATCTTTAACTTTTATAATTTATATTATAATTATTTAAATCAAATCTTTACAAATATAATTTATGTAAATAATCTTATTAACTTGGCTAAAAAAACAACATTATAAACTATTGGATTTTACCAATACTTAAAAGTAAAACCTAAACAAAACTTAAAATACATTCAAACAAATTTTCAAAACAAATTCGTAACTAAAAAAAATTACCTACAAAAATATTAAACTATTGTTAGGCCCTTCACAAGCCGGTTTATTGCCTAAAATTAAAAAGCATTTTTCATCTAAATCGGTTATGTACTTCATTACTTTTTTATTTTAAACTGATTTCGATGAAACAAAAAGTGCTTCTTCTTCTTAAATTTTAACCTGGTCGTACTTGTACTTACCAATAATTATAATGAAATTGTGGCATTGCTAGTATAAATAAGAAAAATATAATCGTTATATATATAAAAATTAAAAATAGATAAATAAAATAAATAAAATAAATAAAATAAATAAAATAAATAAAATAAATAAAATAAATAAAATAAATAAAATAAATAAAATAAATAAAATAAATAAAATAAATAAAATAAATAAAATAAATAAAATAAATAAAATAAATAAAATAAATAAAATAAATAAAATAAATAAAATAAATAAAATAAATAAAATAAATAAAATAAATAAAATAAATAAAATAAATAAAATAAATAAAATAAATAAAATAAATAAAATAAATAAAATAAATAAAATAAATAAAATAAATAAAATAAAAAAAATAAATAAAATAAATAAAATAAATAAAATAAATAAAATAAATAAAATAAATAAAATAAATAAAATAAATAAAATAAATAAAATAAATAAAATAAATAAAATAAATAAAATAAATAAAATAAATAAAATAAATAAAATAAATAAAATAAATAAAATAAATAAAATAAATAAAATAAATAAAATAAATAAAATAAATAAAATAAATAAAATAAATAAAATAAATAAAATAAATAAAATAAATAAAATAAATAAAATAAATAAAATAAATAAAATAAATAAAATAAATAAAATAAATAAAATAAATAAAATAAATAAAATAAATAAAATAAATAAAATAAATAAAATAAATAAAATAAATAAAATAAATAAAATAAATAAAATAAATAAAATAAATAAAATAAATAAAATAAATAAAATAAATAAAATAAATAAAATAAATAAAATAAATAAAATAAATAAAATAAATAAAATAAATAAAATAAATAAAATAAATAAAATAAATAAAATAAATAAAATAAATAAAATAAATAAAATAAATAAAATAAATAAAATAAATAAAATAAATAAAATAAATAAAATAAATAAAATAAATAAAATAAATAAAATAAATAAAATAAATAAAATAAATAAAATAAATAAAATAAATAAAATAAATAAAATAAATAAAATAAATAAAATAAATAAAATAAATAAAATAAATAAAATAAATAAAATAAATAAAATAAATAAAATAAATAAAATAAATAAAATAAATAAAATAAATAAAATAAATAAAATAAATAAAATAAATAAAATAAATAAAATAAATAAAATAAATAAAATAAATAAAATAAATAAAATAAATAAAATAAATAAAATAAATAAAATAAATAAAGTAAATAAAATAAATAAAATAAATAAAATAAATAAAATAAATAAAATAAATAAAATAAATAAAATAAATAAAATAAATAAAATAAATAAAATAAATAAAATAAATAAAATAAATAAAATAAATAAAATAAATAAAATAAATAAAATAAATAAAATAAATAAAATAAATAAAATAAATAAAATAAATAAAATAAATAAAATAAATAAAATAAATAAAATAAATAAAATAAATAAAATAAATAAAATAAATAAAATAAATAAAATAAATAAAATAAATAAAATAAATAAAATAAATAAAATAAATAAAATAAATAAAATAAATAAAATAAATAAAATAAATAAAATAAATAAAATAAATAAAATAAATAAAATAAATAAAATAAATAAAATAAATAAAATAAATAAAATAAATAAAATAAATAAAATAAATAAAATAAATAAAATAAATAAAATAAATAAAATAAATAAAATAAATAAAATAAATAAAACGAAATAGCGATGTATGAAATAACGTATATTAAAATAGCGGTATCGAAATAGCGACAATCCAAATAGTGATGTAATAAAAGAGCGACTATCAAAAGAGCGATGTAACCAAATAGCGATTGTAACAAAATAGCTATTTTGATAGCCGCTTTTTCATTACTCGCCATTTCGTACGTGTCACTATTTTTTAGTTCGCCATTTCATTTCGGTGCCGTTTTTATTTATTTGCCAGAATGAAATACAAAATGGCATATTTTTTACCACTTTTATGATGCCGCAAGTGTCAGTTCGGTTCGGTTCGGTTCGGTTCGGTTCGGTTCGGTTCGGTTCGGTTCGGTTCGGTTCGGTTCGGTTCGGTTCGGTTCATATCACAATACAACATACATATTTTGTTAAAAACATATTTGAAATAATAATAAGTTTAGGGAGCAACATTAGAAGCAAAAACAAGGTACCTATCACTAAAACGACATAACACAAATAACAAATTTTTATTATTCACATAAAATTCACATTTGATAAGATAGGACCAGACTGTAAAGCACTTGAAGAAAAAACGGAAAAAGCAAAAAAACGTTATTGGATGTCTTAAGAAGAATGGAAAATTTAACATATATAAAACAATTGTGAAAAGCACGCTGTTGTATGGAATAGATATAGAATAGACTTCTCACGTATCAAAAAAATGCAAAAAAAATGTGAATTGGAATCGAGGAAAGCATAACGCATGATCAAAGCAGGTCCTAGAATGGCAACCAATAGGGCGCGGAAAAATGGAGCGTCCTAAACTGGAAGGGCAACAGTAAATCCAAAGATCAATAAGTCAAAAAAACCTGATAGAAGATGATTGTCAGGATTGAAGGAGGTGGAGAATAGGCTCCGAAAAACAAAAAAAAACGTTCTAAATCGACACAGGACGTAATCAGTTAATTTTCAAATTTTGTTTTAGTTACCCAAAATATTGACAAGAGCCTAAACGTACGGGAAGCCATTTTATGTTATACTACAGACGCAATTGGGAATTGTGTGTTTGGTTTTGACCCAAATAGCATTGAAAACCCAAATACGGAGTTTAGAGTAGCAGGCAGAAAAACCTTTGCTCCAAAACCAATGCGATTCTTTTTGGAAATATTGTTGCCCCCTGATTTTCTAGTAAATTTAGGACATAGATCACCAGGGGATACAGATACTCGAAATTATCTTATTAATACTATGGAACATATTCTGAGTCACAGAGAAAAGCATAAAATAGTGAGGTAAGTACTCGAAAGTATGTATTTTAATTTTTACGTTGTCGTCAACTGGTGGTTAGATTACCGTTTTTTAAATTTTATATTAGGGTTCGAAAAAAGTTCATTTTTGTATTGGCCAATACATTTTTACAAAATATGTTGATATGTTTTATATTTATCAATGTTTCTAAACCAGTAGAGTGTATCAGGTGTGAACAAAAACTTATATGACGGTACCATCCCAAGGATATGAGGGTATTTCCCCGTACCATGGGGGAATTCCGCCAACAGTAACTTTGTATAAAAATAATTATTTATTTTATATTTATCAAAAAAATTTGCATTTTTTAATTGAAAGTTGTAGTTGGCGGAATTCCCCCGTCTCCTCTAAAGGCATTAATTTTAAAAGGTAATATGGGTATCTTTTTTTTCAAAGAAACCTAATTTTGTTTTTGACGGACTAAAAAATATTTATTAAAATCTTATCTAAGGTTTTTAAATTTTGTTATGAAGAACATTAATCATTTATTATGAAGAACACGAATCTGAAACTACTTAAGGGGCCTACAGATACGCGAACATTTCCAGAGATTAGTACGCGCGTACAAGTTTGCGCATACTAATCTCTTCGTGTGTAGACAATATCCGCCTAAAATATCTCTCGAAGATTAGTTCGCGCGCACAATATACGCGAGCAAATCTCTCGGTGTCTAGGCAAAACGCATTGATAATATGGTGTTTATGTTTAGAACGTTTAATTTTGTCTTCGTGTGTGTAGGCAATTCCACCAAACGTACATGTATGCAGAGATTAGTTCGCGTACTAATCTCAAGAAATGCTCGCGTGTCTGTAGGCCCCTTTAAAGTCGCCAATTAATTAGTAAAAAGCAACAAAAAAAATTGAAACAAAAATGTCCCGGCGGTAACGTGTCACTAGAGGTTTGTTCAGTTTTTAAATTCTAATATGGCCTTCAAAGTGATGGAGTTAATAACTAAAAGTTACCTTTTATAAAGATTTGAATTTTCTAGATTCAGGGCCATACTCAAGAAAAGATTTCGGGGGTTGGAAAAAATTTTCAGAGGGGATAAAGTGTTAGAAATAGAATTTTGGAAAACATGCGTTTTGTGTTTAGAATTGCACATTAATTTCTAGTCTGTTTTTAAATTTTTGCTGGAATCGATTTTCTCAAAAAAGTTATCAACCAAAAAAATCAGGCGGTCAGGAGCGAGGTGAGATTCACTCGCGATTGCGCATCAGCGCTTATCATAAAATGGTTTTTGTTTGTGATATTTCACAGACGATTCTTTAATAAATCAATATCTATCTAGAAAAGTAAAAATACTTTTTAAAAACGTTAAAATTCTCAAACTAAATCTAATATCTAATTGAGCAAAATCCAAATCATGTGTTAATAATAATCACCATGCGTTCGAAAATTTATAAGGCGATATTTACCTAGGGTAATTTGGCTTTTTCGATGACGTCATGAATTTCGCCTTACTCTACCAACCTTTTATTTTCAAACGTACCCCAACTAGACTTTTTTTGCCTACTCTATAGCCATTGCGCAATAAAACAACTTCAAAAATAAATGGATCCATGGCGGATTTGATACCTTCTAAGCTAGCCTATTTGCATACATCATGAGAAGCCATGATATATCCATATACGTATATGGGTATATCAGCCTTCAAAACAGTTTTTGTAAATATCTCACAAACTAAAGCTCTTGCGAAGTTTTTGGTTATAATACAAATTGAGCAAAATGTAGTCTACTATATTCCCAAAACCGCATATTGAGACGATGCATTAGCATTAATGGATTTTGACCAAAATCTAATCAGTTTGTCAGAGTGTCGAATACTATTTTACCCGAAAATTCTATAAAAATTGGTTTAGCGGTTTAGGAGTTATTACGGACAGAAATAATATATACACACACGGACAGACATCACAACGATATTGGTCAGATAGGTCAAAATACACCCAAATAATACATTTTCGGCGTTATTTTAAAAAACGAAATTTCATCGAGAACAATTGCTTGCTGTGCCTCTCTTTGTGCAAATGCCAATCTTTAGCATGTGTTTGCACAAGAAAATTTGTTTGTTACATAATTTAAATACTCTGCCAATATATGGGCCCCTAAGCTCACACTAGGTACTATAGTTATGTGAGCTAATATAACTAAAAACTGAAATATATTTTATTCAACTCCACACTAAATTACCTTTTGTTTGATACCACACAAGCCATGTTTTGACTTAAACTCAAATTTTTGAAATCCACCCCCACCCTTAAAAAAAACAAAAATTAAAATGTATTTTGTTGAACTCCGGACTTAATTACATTTCGTTTGATATCACACACGCCATATTTTCACTTAAACTCTAATTTTTGAAATATACCCCCACCCTTTTTTTTTAAATAAATTAAAATGTATTTTGTTTAACTCCAGACTCAATTACCTTTCGTTTGATATCACACACGCCATATTTTCACATAAACTCTAATTTTTGAAATCTATCCCCACCCTTTTATTTGGTTTGTGTTCGGTGGATTTTGTTCATTTTTAAATGGGACCATCTCGACCCAAGACCCAGCCCAGGTACCAAATTTCATTAAAATCGGCCAAGCGGTTTTTGAGTTATGCGCGTTGGTCGTTACAGACAGACATACAGACACACAGACAGACATACAGACAGACATACAGACAGACAGACAGACAGACAGACAGATAGACAGACGGCGCAACAAAAAAGTTTCATCTGAAACGCAAAGATATATAAAAATTTTTGAAATCGGAGCAACTTTTTTTTTCTCGAATAAATTAGGATCACCATAGCTCACACTACTATAGTATAGTATATGTGTGAGCTAAAAAAAACCCTCGAAGGTTATTTCTACATAGAAGTAGCGGCAAAAACGAATAATTTAAAAAAAAACTATATTTCAAACTAAATGATAATGCTAAAGCAATTTAATTTGTTAAATTCCAAGAGTATTTTGCTTCCCGATAACTCTCTTTTTTTTATGTAAAGGTAAATCAATTGTAGGAAACTATATCGACTGGCGGCTTCACTTTTGTACCAGCCATCAATCATTTTAATGATAAAAGGGGTTAAATAATATTTGTGTTCCCGCTTATCATTTTTAAATCTTTATATTTTGTGATGGATTAGTAACATTTTTTAGAAAAGATTTTGTGCATCAATTACTGCAGCTTAAAAACAAAGGTAACTATGGCAACGATGACGATTTTACGCCTAATGGTAATGGACTTATTTCCAAAAATGAAGCATTAGCCGCCATGTATCTCATGTATATAGCTGGTAAGTTATAGCAAGTAGTTAAACCCCATATCATTATTTTTGAGACTTTTTACAATTTTTTTTCGTTGGCCTATGCTATTTATTATGGTAAACAGCTGATAACTGTCAAAAAGTTATCTAAAAAATTATGATATGGAGATTATAAACAACACAAAAGTAAAATAAATAGATCCCTGACGGATCTGATACCTTCCTAGCTTAGCACACAAGTGAACACCTCGCAATAAAATATCAGCCTTGAAAACAGTTTTTTGTAAATACAGTGAATAGCTTATATATAACGATATTGGATATTACGACATATCGGTTATAGCGATGACATATTAAGGTCCCGACCGAGTTATATGCTAAATACATTGAAGACTTGTTACCTATAACGACCGCGTATAACGACGTACTTATATAGCGACCAACAATTTAACTTAAATTGGTCCAAGTGATCGGTTATAACGACGAGCGACATCGCATATAACGACGAACTCTAGCCATTGTTTGACGAAGTTCGGGGAATCCCTTTTGTTGTAGGCGGTAAATCTCCGGTTCATGCGAATCTGCATTTAGTCTATTATAAACGTCTGTTATAGTTTTTGCAAAGTCACTTGAATTACTCCTAATACGGGTTCTATCGATTTCATGAAATTTTGCTTCACTCTGCCCTTCAAAAGTTATCCAAATTCATATAAAATCTTCCTGGTATAATTTCAACCTTACCGACAGAGAAAAGGCGGCTCTTTGCGGTGCGACCACAAAGAATTTGTTTTCCGTCGGACAGAGCCCAGGTGGACGGACGGCACCTGATTGGTAGATTTTTTTGAGATGCGCTTTTAATTGCTTTCAGGTGTTCTTTGCGGGACCCCTTTAGTCGGCAGTATGCAGAGTTAGAAAATAAATCAGTGTCGTTTCTGTAGGTGTAGGAATAGAAAGTTATATTATCTATTTTTATTTCTTTAGTTGACGCCATAATAAGATTAAATAATGAGTATATCTAACGCCGCCCATGTTTTCTTTAAAGGATATGCCTATGGTCGGCTTTTATCTTTGTTCAACTGACTTTGCAAAAACTATACCTTTATTGTATTAAAGCAATTGATGTGGTGTGCTTTTGTGTTTACATAAACTAAGCTGCTGAATCTAAGAATTTATATAAATTAAACGCGATGTCTACCCCAAAAGATTTTACAGCTGAGGAGAAAGCTCATAATTTTGTATACAAATGTACAGTAAGTATGTACCTACATACATGCATAATAATACATACTATGTACGATTCACATAACAATATACATATACGCAGTTACATATATGTATGTACATCAGAAAATATTCCATGTTTTTAATTTTTTCAAAAAAAAGATGGAAATTTAGTAATCACTTTTTCGTACTAAAAATATATAACCTTACCTTTTTTCTCTATAACGACGCTCGGGTATAACAACCGAAATTAAGCGGTCCGTTCAATGTCGTTATAACCAATAATTACTGTATCTCAGAAATAAAAGCGCCTACGAAGTTTTTGGTTAAGGCACAAATTAATAAGAAAAATAATTTCTACTATATTCCGATAATCGTATATGCGATGCTCCGTTAACAAGTTTGCAATTTTTAATTTTTTTAACTGTCAAAATCAGTGTAAGTAGCAATAATCGATTTTTGAACAAAATCTAATCATCTCGTTATAGTGTCGAACACTATTTTTTGTAAAAATATTATTAAAATTTGTCTAGTGTAGTAAGTAGCTAACGTGGGCTGGACAGACATATACACACTGACACACACACGGGCAGATATAACGATAAGATTGTTGCATTATTTGTTTATACTGTTCCCACGATAAACCAACAATACTATGTATAGTGCTTACGGCTGCTCTTTGTCTGGAAGCAATCGGTTGTGAATCTAAGGGCACGGCAGTGTCCCGCCAAGTTCGCGCGGAAACTGCTCTACCATCTTTTCTTGAAACATTTCAGCCCATATTTGACCTATCTAAAACTCTACTTTGGAATGAGCTACGATACTTAACCTATGCACAGTTCTAGACGTTCATAAAGTTAACCACCCTCCGAGTTTCATGGATTTCAAAAAACGTTGAAATTGCCACTCACTCACTCACTCACTCATGTATAGATCATCAAAACCCGACTGTACTTCCAGTCATGGCACAATGCTGAAATTTGGCAGACTGATAGAAATTATGACCAAACCCTAGGAAAAAATCAAAAAACACCAAAATTCTAATTTACTTCCCTCTACTTGGGGTTGCCAACCGTACTATATTATATAGTATTGTACCAGTGGCGTATATAGAAAAAAAGTTTCGGGGTGGGCCCGAGGCAGTTTGGGGGGGGGCCCGAGACCCCATGAGGCCGTATTTTATGCTATTTTATGTTTGTATTCAGGAAATATGTGGAAAATATCTAAAAAAATCTTAGCTTCGGGGGGGGGGGGGCCTCCCAGGCCCCCCTTATATACGCCACTGTATTGTACTATATTTCGGATCTGCATACTATACACTTTGAAGAAATATATAATAAATATATATATATATATATATATATATATATAGTACGCAAAAATACTATATTTTACTTAGATCTTGATTTGGACTATATTTTGCAAGGCCGAGACTGAAATCAGACAAATCCATTAATTTCTGAACGTACCGATATGCACATAATTGAACGTGCCTTTTCACACAGAAAATTTCTGATATGTTTAATATTATGACAACTTTAAGGTCAGCGCTAGAACAGCGCAAAAGACAACAAAAAAAACGTTGCAATCCTTAGAAGCAGAATCCGCCATAGACAGTGACAAAATGAAAACTTTTTTACTGTTCATTGAAAAATGTCTGGAATATCTTAATTTTTATGAAAGCAATTGGTTAAATGGACGAACTTTACGCTGAAATAACATTTTTAAACGAAATCTATGCAAAAACAAAATATTGCAGTAAATTTACCAATAAAAATAAAGGTATTAAATGGTAGAATATATTTAAAAATACTGGAAATAATTTACCAAATTTATTAAAAACTTCATTCTTACTTTCAATTCCTGCAACATCGGCGTTTACAGAAAGAATTTTTTTAATTATGAATTTGAAGTGGCGGGAGGAAAGAAATAGAGCACGTATTTTATTGACAAAAAATTAGCTTTTGTTCTCCGTTAATTTAAATGTTACATTTGATAAAGCACTTCTCTTTCAAACAAAAAATTACTAAAATAATATATCTTTATTAGGTTGTCTATATTTTTTGTTTTATATTGTAAAAAAACTCTATATTTATGACAACCCTACCTCCACTATACATGTAAAGTTATGTAAAAGTAAAAATGCCCACTTCGAGAAACGCTAGAAAGCTGAGCTTTGACAGACTAATAAAACTATAGGAAAAAATTAAAAAACTGCAAAATTTTAATTTGCTTTCCTCCGCTATAAATGTAAATTATGTAAAAGTAACATTGCCCACTTCCAGAAACGCTAGAGAGCTGACCTTTGTAAGACCGATAGGAACTATGATAAAACTATAGAAAAAAATTAAAAAACACCAAAATTTTAATTAACTTCCCTCCTCTATAAATGAAAAGTTATGTAAAAGTAACATTGCCCACTTCCAGAAACGCCAGAGAGTTGAGCATTGTAAGACCGATAGGAACTATGATAAAACTATAGAAAAAAATTAAAAAACACCAAAGTTTTAATTTACTTCCCTCCCCTATAGATGTAAAGTTATTTAAATGTAACATTGCGCACTTCCAGGAACGCTAGAGAGCTGAGCTTTAGAAGGCTCATAGGAACTATGATAAAACCATAGAAAAAAATAAAAAAACCTCAAAACTTTTAATAAGGCATTGCAAAAGTTTTGAACAATATTTTACTACTTTAAAACTTAAATATTATCCAAATACTTTCAAAAGGAGGGAGATCATAACAAAAAGATTTTATGTAAAAAAAAGCCAAGTACGCGAAAATGGTTTTTCGTAAAAAGAATTGAAATAAATGTAAAGCCAAGTTCTCCAATACAAATTTCAAAATGAAAGGGTCTTACTAGTTTGGAAATGTCTTTCTAAACTTGGCTATTTATATGTTTTTGTTATGATTTCTCTCCTTTTTTAAAGGAATTAAATATGCGGAATAAGTATGCTGAAAACTTTAGCGTTGCCTTAGCTTTTATCTTTTTTAATTTTGCTTTTGAAATGAATAAATATCCATCTCTCTATTTGTGCATTTGGGAGGGGGGGATTGAAGTTTGTTTTTAGGAACTTGCCTATAGTTTCTGTTATTTTGCCAAATCCCAGCTTTGTATAATTTCTGGAATCGGGCAATAATAGTTTTATATAACTTAACGTGTCTAGAGGAGGGAAGTAAATAAAAGTTTTGGCGTTTTTTAAATGTTTTACATGGTTTTGCCATAGTGCCTATCAGTGTGCCAAAGCTTAGCTCTCTAGCGTTACTGAAAGTGGACTATGCCACTTCTAC
Organism: Aspidapion aeneum; assembly: GCA_963576565.1. Lineage (NCBI taxonomy): Eukaryota > Metazoa > Arthropoda > Insecta > Coleoptera > Brentidae > Aspidapion > Aspidapion aeneum. Next base: position 83,757,808 of record OY755044.1, on the reverse strand, counting down.
ATAACTTTATGTATAGGGGAGGGAAGCAAATTAAAATTTTGGAATTTTTTAATTTTATCAAATAGTTTTCTCATAGTTTTTATCAGTCTGCCGAATGAACCGAACCGAACCCAGCCCTCTAGCATTTCTGGAATTGGGCAATGTTAATTTTACATTACTTTACATGCATATGAAATGTATAGGGGAGGATTGTAAATGAAAATTTTGGAGTTTTTGATTTTTTTCAAAGGTCCAAGATTTGTGGATTGTCATCGTAGCTCATTCCGAAGTAGAATTATAGATAAGGCAAGTATGAGCTAAAATGTTTCAAGAAAAGGTGGTACTGCAGTTTGCGCGAACTTGATGGGGCACTGCCTTGCCCCCAGATTTGAAATTCATTTAAAAAGAGTTAAAATACGACATAGGTTAACTGCATTATTTTAATTTTGATTCCAACTGGTTTTCCTGATTTCTAATAGAGAAATGTTTTAGTAATTTAAAAAATCCCTAACTGCAAAAAATTATTTTTCATCAAAAACGGTTAGAGATAGAAAAAAAAAGATGATAAGGTGTAATAAATGGATCAATGACGGATCTGATACCTTCCTAGCTATTACATTCCGGGAACCGCATATTGATGCGATGCTCCGGTAAAAAGTAAGAATTTCTTAAATTCTAATTAGCTCGTTAGAGGGTCGAACATTATTTTACATGAAAATTTTATAAAAATCGATTCAGTAGTTTAGGTGCTATTGTGTTACGGACAGACATACACATACACAGACAGACGTCACGTCAATATTGCTAAGATATGTCAAAATACACCCAAATAACACACATCTTAAAAAAAAAATTTCGTCGAAAATAATACCTTCTGCGCGGGCCAGGAAGGTAAAAATAAAAGAGGAAATTTATTTTGTATTGTAAGCCCAAACAGTATCTTTGCACACAAAAAAAACTTCCGTGGAGGAAATTGGGCATGCAGGGGCGGATCTAGGAACTTTTGGGGGGGGATGGCAATATCATAATAAATATTGCATAAAACTATTTTGCGTAGTGACCAGGAGTTGTATTTTTTGTGTCAAACCTAATATAGTTTGATATTTGGGAGGGGGGGACTTTCCCTTTTTCCTCTACCGTAGATCCGCGCCTGGGGTATGGCTTCTAAAAAGTATCACCCTATAGACTTTTACTACTAAATTTGATTCTTAATGACTTTTAGCACATAGCTAAATACACGTGCCAAATTTAAGCTAACTATTAGTGCAGGAGCTGTAAAGGAACAACTAAAAAAAAGTAAGCTAAACATCCTGTGAATTCGTTACTAAGCATTTGCAATGTTCATATACACTTTTAGTCTCAAAATGAGCTAAGGCATCACTGCTCGTTATTTGGCCATCTACTTTTGACTCACCCTGAGTATCTAAAAGCAACTTTATTATCTGTTTAAAGGTACTTAAGAAATTTAATATTGCTTATGTTCAGGGCTAACTGAAAAAGTAATTATAAAAACAAATTAGCACATATAATACGACAGGAAACAAGTTTGGAGCTAAATAAAAACCCCTTTTTAAAATGTTACATTCTGACAGTAACTACCAAACAGTGTGTCAACTTAAATAGTAATTTATTCTACAAAAAAAAATTAATACTTATTAAAAGGCTTGTATTATGCTCTAATAACACTTTAAATGAACCGTTTTGAGATCAACTACATTTTGGGGTGATTTTTAAGAATGTACAAAACTGAAAATTTTTATTAAAAATACTTTTTTGAATTTTTGATCAAGATTTGAATTGGTATTATAAGTATGAAAAAGCACAAGATTTTATGATTTAATAATTATAATATAAGTGAGCAGGGTTGCCAGACGTCCCGCCGTAGGGGGGACGGTCCCGCTTTTTGTAGCTCGGTCCCGCTTTTTTTTAATCCTATGAAAGTCCCGCTTTTTCTCCCGATTTTCCCTCTTTTCTTTTCATGTCTGTCCTATTTTTTATCTGTCTGTATCTTCTTATAGATAACTTATAAATTTTATTTTAAAAAAATTGTGTGTGCTTAAGACCACACGGCAGAAGTGTAAACTTCAACAAGGCGAAATTAATCATACGAACGACAAGATTTTTTACGTTGTATAATGACAAAGTAATATACAAAGTAATAACATTTACATAATTATAATTGGGTATAAATTACTCTGGTCTATTTTGCTCTGAGTGGCCTTCATCTGCATCATCATATCTGACTGTTCCTCTCACAGTTCGAGGCGAATTCACCCGAATGAGCGTTACATACCCGAGCGTGACGGCTCAGTTCAATTCAGTACCCACAAAAAGTGCTAAACGCGCCTAAAGATGTTTACACTTCAATAAACAATCGAAGAGGAATGTTTTACTTTTTCGTTTAAGTTACTTTCTCATTTTAGGGCGGATATTTCTTATCTATATATACTTATCTTATGTGTTCGTTCATATTTGTTTATTTTAAATAAAATTCACAAATCACTAAAAGAAATTACAGATCATATATTTTATGCATGGAATTTTGATAATCGAAATATAATGAAGACAATGGAAGTTTGCAACACAACTTAACTTAAAAGTTTTTCACCTTTTCAATTAAAAAAAACTCTACTAAATTTAAATAGGTAGGTATACATTTGAATTTTAAAATTAAATTATTGAATGTATTTTCGAAACGTAAATAAATAAACACACCATTTGGTTCCTAAAAGACTCCTACACTAACTTTATGTTAAAATCGATGTAAATTTTTAGTATCTATTTAAAATTTTTGTGTTTACGCATTTACTTAATATGTCCCGCTTTTTAATTTGAAAAATCTGGCAACCCTGTAAGTGAGGGAATTTTGTGGTATAAGGGCGAGAAATAAATAAAAAGACAAAGATAACAAAAAGATTTTACCTTCCGCGTACTAGGCTGATGCTCTACTAAATGAGCCACCGAGATATTGGCTCGAAACTCGCCTTTTCGGGAACCGTTTTCTGATCTCTAATTTTTGTTTGCTGTTTTTAGTGACGCGCTATATGTCGTGCACCATATGATGAATAAATAGGGTTTTATACAACTAATAATTGTAAATATGTTTTCCTTTCCCGTTCCCTTAGAATAGCTTCGTTCCATCAGGCCGTTCGACAGTCGTAAAACCGTCCGAAAAATCCTATTTGCATTCCAGGTCGACGTTATACTGTTATCGGACAGTAAGTTTTCCGTTCCATCAAGCCACCTAAACTGGTTTCAGACTCCTCTGAAAGACAAGGATTGAAGACAGGCAAATTAAAAATGTGTGTTCTCTTTTTTTTTGTCTGTGTTTCAGTGTTTATCATATGTTGCACTGGAAAAATTGTATGTACATTTGTCTGAGAAAATTCAAAAAACAGTGAATAACCCAAAAAATTAAATTTTTTGTCAAAGTAAATTGAGTTTCACAACCAATTTTAACACATGACAAAATGCTTGGTAAAACACATAAATATACGAATATTTTTTAAATTTCCAAAAAAAAATTGCTGCAGCATCTGTTGATTTTTAAGAGCCTCTTAATTTTTATTTCTACGGGACTGCGGCATCTTGCAGGTATACCACATGGGAAAAAGCTCTTCTGACCATAGGGAAGCCTACTTAGAAAAAAAAACTAGTTTAGCAGGTGATTGGATAGGAATAAAAAATAAGAGTGATCGCAGCAAATCCCGCTGACCTGCGAACTAAAAACTAAAAGAAGAAGGGTAACACCGGATGTGAAATTTTTCATTATCATATATACCTACCAAAGTACAAGCTACAAAATGTGATTTTCCTTACTTCTTAGATGTATCACGATCTGTATATCCTAAAAATGAATACAATCACAAAAACTTTGTGAATATTAAGGGTTTCTATTATATGTAGCTAATTTCACAAATATTTTGTAAAAATCAAATTACAAAATACAAATAAATAAATATATAAATTTCACATAAAACTTATGACATTACAAAAAATTAATATGTTTTCACAAGTTTCGCCCAAAAATATGTACTAATGCAAGTTTATTTTAATTTTTAGTATATTTAGTTTATTAGACAGTCTGTATTGGTTTATAGTTTGTTTATATAAATTAAATTAATATAATTTTATCTGCATTTTAAAAAACTAAAATGAGAAATGTATTGTGAAAATCCTATGTAATTTTATAAAAAAATAAATAAATATAGTGTAGCCGTAATTTTTTTAAATACAATAAGCAATTTTGCAAAGTAATTCAGAACTCTTTTTTCTGTGTTTCTGTCTGCTACTTTAATTTAGAGCTTACGAATTCCCACTTTGCCTTCGATCTACCTTTACGCGAGACGAAGAAACCTACCCTCTCTTTTAGTCACGTGACTTTCAATTTATCTCTTGCATAATATTATGATCACATGCTTGAAGTAAATCGATCACTACGCCAACAGCATTCGTTTTTTGGACAGTTATTTGGTCATTCCATCTAACCAAAACCGTTTTAAATAAAACAGTCCTCGTACTGCATTGCGCGCGATTTGGGATTTTTCGGACGGTTTTATATTTACTACTTTTCGCACCTTTCAAAATAAGATCTAAAACAACATTTTCAATTTTCCGAGCAGTTGAGTTGAGAGCTCATGAGATAACACCAGAAAGCGGTGTTTCATAATCCGCAGCAAATACTTTCATGAGTTTTTGTTAGCATATTATTACGGGTATATCCGCGTTAAATCTGTCGAAAATTTGGGTAGGGGACAATTCGCCGCGAGATTTTTTATTTTATGCTTTTATCATTGGCAATGTTTAAACAGTTTTATTTAGCTTGACTTTATATAATATATTTGTTTATTTGTTTGATCATAACTTTTTTGAAAGTTTTCCAACTAGGTATTTGGGGTTAGTATACAATTCAACAATTTTTTTTATTAGAAAAATAAATAATATGGCGGATCCAAAATGGCGGATTTTCCTCCGATATGCATCAAACTCGTAACTTTGGGGTGTTTCAGGTCGCTAATTATGATTTCTAACTTAAACTTAAAAAAAAAAACAAAATGGCGGATCCGAAATGGCGGATTTTCCCATTTATGAACCAATATGCATTAAATTTGGAATTTTGGGGTGTTTTAGGTCCCTGATTATGACTTCTAACTTAAAAAAAAAAATCAAAATGGCGGTTCCACAATGGCGCACTTTCTCATTTATAGACCGATTTGCCTCAAACTTGAAACATCGCGGCGCTTTAGTATCTTAAATTTAAAAAAATCAAAATGGCGGATCTGAAATGGCGGGTTTTCTCATTTATGAACCGATATGTATCAAATTCTGAACGTTGGGGTGTTTCAGGTCGCTAATTATGATTTCTAACATAAACTTAAAAAAATCAAAATGGCGGATCCACAATGGCGCACTTTCTTATTAATAAACCGATTTGCCCTAAACTTGAAACATCCGGGCGCCTATAAGGTAACTCAATACAATTTTTGACTTAAATTTTAAAACCTGAAAATGGCGGATTCCTCGGGCCTAGGCCCCCCAAGCCTAAGATTTTTTTAGATATTTTTCACATATTTCATGAATAAAAAAATTAAAGAGTATAAAATTGGCCATTATGAGGCTTCGGCCCCCCAGAGGCATCAGCTCCCCCTCCCCAATTTTGAGGAAAATCAGTTTATAAACAAGAAAGGACGCCATTGTGGAACTGCCATTTTCATTTTTTTAAATTTAAGTCAAAAATTGTATTAAGTTACCTTAAGCGCCGCAATGTTTCAAGTTTGAGGCAATCGGTTTGGCCATTTTGATTTTTTAAAATTAGGTTAAAAATAATAATCAGCGACCTAAAAGATCTCAAAGTTCCGAGTTTGATGCAAATCGGTTCAAAAATTGGAAAATCCGCCATTTTAGTTATTTTTCTGATAAAAAAAATGTTGAATGGTATTATACTAACCACCAAATAAAAGTTTGAAAAAGTTATGATCAAACAAATAAATTATATGAAGTCAAGCAAAATAAAACTGTAAAAAACTCGCGGCCAATTGTCCCCGCGGCGAATCGGCTGGCGGCGATTTGTCCCGCGGCGATTCTGCTGCGGCGAATGGGCCGCGGCGAATTGTTCCATCCCCCGAAAATTTACAAAATTGAACCAGAAATTTGTTGCATGCTACTATAAAGTACTTTGTGATGCTACGGGGGCAATTCTTTAAAATTTGACATAATTTGAAACAGTCTGAAAAAATTTGACGCCTCAAATTTTAGCCCTAAATCATGGCAACATCGTAAATTTCAGTTTCTTGTACAGCGTCAAAAACCGAAAAATGAGGAAAAATATAATCTAAAACCTACCTTTAAACTCGATTGCTGATAATTCAATATTTTTCAGGGATTGTTGATGATGCACAGGTTCTTAAAAAATTGTATTTTTCCGGAAAAAAACAAAACAAAACTATGAGACGTTTTTCTTACTTCGTTAAAGTTGGATTCAAATAACACGAACATAACATGATAACATGCAAAGCGAACCAAACTGAATGGCTAAGTACAGCCGACCACAAAATCAAACGTAATATTATTTTAACGAAATCAAATGAATTTTAGGAAAGAAAACTATTAGGGTTGATGTTTATGAAAAAAAAAATAATTTTCGGATTTATTGCAACACGTGGCCCAAAAAATAACCTTTGAATATATAAATATCAAACTTGTTATTATTATTATTATCATATAATTAAAAATAATGTTTGTCTAATATTTCTTATGATCAGGTATGAGAAGAGATAGAAAAAAAGACTGCCAAATCCAGGTTATAAAGGTTAGGTTCAGGTCTGCTACAGGGTGACCTTAAAAATCTATTATTGATTTGTTTAGAAATTCTAGTTCTCTACTTAACAATAAAAAGTTGAAAATAGCCCAAAAAGTTAAACTATGTATTAACGGATTATTTCAAATTTAGGTTCAGGGGGTGAGTTACAGGGTGATATCAAAAATAGTTGTACAATTTACATTGTTAAAAACAACGTTGTCAGGAGTTTTACTTAGCAAACAAGAGTTAGAAATACCTTAAAAAATCATATCACTAACTTATTGTATTACCTTTAGAGCCAGCAAGTGAGCTACTGGGTGATATCGAAATTACTAATGTATTTTTCTAAAAATCACATTTTTAGAAAACAATGTTGTCAAGAGCTTTCGTTATCAAAAAATGCTTAGGAACACGTTAAAAAATCATAACATTAACTGACTGTATTACCTTTAGGTCCTTGGAGTAAGGTACAGGGTGATATCAAAATTAGTAAAACACTTTTGTAGAAATCACAATTTTAAAAATCAACTTTATCAGGAGTCTTGGTGAGCAAAAATTGGTTAGGAATATGTAAACAAACCACACCATTCACTAACTGCGGTACATTTAGGTCCAGTAGGTAAGATACTAGTAGTAAATTTTTTTATAAATCATATTTTTAAAAATAACTTTTGGCCTCACCTTACTGTTTACAAACCAAGAACATATAAGTTAGGGTTTCTTGAGCGATCTATTAAAAGAATATTACGTTAATTACTTTTCCGCACAATTTTACTTTTTCGCATCATTTTTACTTTCCTCACGATTTTTTTCCGCGCGTCCAAATTGCAAGAACCTTCCCGTCCACAATCGTTTTCTAATGAAAACCCGTCCTCCTACATACAAGTTTCATTTTCAAGAAGTGCTGCTGTACCGATGCTACCAGAAGCACCGAATGAAGAATCCTGTAATGTGTTACAGCCTGTACAGACCAATATACCTTCCTCCATTCACTACAGTAGTAATTCTAAGCAGCAAACTGATCAAGGCATTTCTGTAGTGGGCCAAACACCAACTAATCAAATTCCAATAAGAAACGACGTTATTCAAGATGTTGCGGCATCTGATGTATATTGAAACATGCAACAAACAGAAAGTGCACTTTCAATTTCAATATCTACCATCGTTAACTTTTTCGTTATTGTTAATTAAATGTTCTTTATATAAGGTTTCTTTTTAATATATCATAATAAAAAAATCCTGTTTTATTATTTTTCCGTGCATAAAAAAATCAAGTAAAAATAAAAGTTAAAAAAACGTACGGAAAAGTAACTTTTCCGCACTAGTTTTGTTTTGTTAAAAATGAAGATATTTAGGACTCATTAAATGATTTATGTAACTATTCTATCTTATGTATCATTTTCTAGCATTATAAAATCTTTGCGAATTAAAACATGTTTTTTGATAAAGAAGATGGACAAAAGCACGCGTAGGAAAAACATTGTACCTAATTCTTGCGGAAACTATCTTTTCCATCCTTGACGGCTTGCCCGAACTCCGCTCCGCGTCGTTTGTGCAAGTGCCGTCGCGTGCGGAAAAGTACCTCTTTCCTCACTTGTTAGGTAAATAACTATTGTACAAACAATTAAAAGCCTAAGCGATACAAAAAAATATTTATGTAAAAGATATTTAAAATTTAAAGATAAAAGACCTTAAGTGGGATGAAACTACTGCTTTTGTTGATTTGGAGTTCTCAGTAAAAATAGCTAAAGAAGTAAAGAAATATATCCCTTTATCAGACAACCAAATAGCTATGTAGCGGTACAGGTATTAACAGATTTTTTGAAAGAAATCCAAAATATTGAGTCGCTTCACTTTGGAAGAAGTCTATATACAAGTAATTAAATAAAACTTAGAACGACGTACGGGACAAAAATATTTGTGTGCAGGTTGTTGTTTGTCAATGTAAATAAATGTAATATTTATTATGTGTATTTGTACATTTATATATTGAGCAAGCTTAATAATTATAAGGATTTGATTTGGCTCGGTTTGGTTATGTTAAATAGATAACTTGGGTGTCAAATTGTTGCCTAAAAAACATGCAAATTTGTGAAATAACAACGAAGACAGTTTTTTCCTGTAAATAAATGTGCAGATTTTTATATTTATCGTGTATGTTTGTAAATGTTTGCATTAGGCAAGCCTAGTGAAGGCTTTCGTTTTGTTACATTAAATATATATTTTAGGGCCAAGATTCTAAAATATCTTGTAAATTTGTTAATTAACAAATCAAACAAATGTAAAATATTTGTAAAAAAATTTTGATTTACTATAAATTTGTGAATTAACAACGAAGGCAGGCAGGTTTTTCTGTAAATAATTATTGTACATTTTTATATTGACCAACCTTATTTATATGGGTTTGGTTCGGTTTGGTTATACTTGATATGTATTATAAAGCCATGATTTTTTCAAACTAACTTGTGAATTTGTAAAAGAACAAGGAACCAAGATGTTGTTACGTAAATAAATGTAGGGATTTTTGGATTTCTTATGTGTATTTGTAAACTTTTATTTTGACCAAGGTTAGTTAGGGGCTTAGGTTGATTTGGTTATATTAACTAATAAGTTTTAATGTCAAAATTTTATCATATTAACTTGTAAATTTGTCAAATAAATAGTAAAAGTTTTTCACGTAAATATATGTGAATATTTTTGGATTTATTTATTCATTTCACCCTGTAGCTCACCTCCCTTGTTTTTTAAAAACGTGATTTTTCAAAATCTTTACTGCTATTTAGATATCACCCTGCAGATTACCTACTGGAAGTAAATGAAATTTAGTAAGTGGTATGATTGCTTAACGTGTTCCTAACTATTTTTTGCTAACAAACGCTCCTGACAACGTTGTTTTTTAAAAACGTGATTTTTACGAAATTTTATAACTAATTTCGATATTACCCTGTACCTCACTTCCTGGACCTAACGGTGATACAGTCAGTTAATGGTATGATTGTTTAACGTATTCCTAACTATACTTTGCTAACAAAAGCTCCGGACAACCTTGCTTTTTAAAAATGTGATTTTTAGAAAATTTACACACACTAAAAAATTTCTATATCACCATGTAGCTCAATTCCTGGACCTGAAGGTGATAAAATCTGATAATGGTATGATTGTGTAACGTGTTTCAAATAATTTTTTGCTAACGAAAGCTCTTGACAACATTGTTTTTTAAAAATTTGTTTTTTAGAAAATTACGCTTCTAATTTCGATATCACCCTGTAGGTCTCTCACGTCCTGGATCTAAAAATAATACAATAAGTTCATGATACATTTTTTAATGTATTTCTTACTCTTATTTGCTAACTAAAACTCCTGACAGAGTTGTTTTTTAAAAATGTGATTTTTATTAAGATTTACTACTATTTTCGATATCACCCTGTAACTCACCTCCTGGACCAAAATTTGATCTAATCCGTAAATAGTAGTTTTTTGGGGCTATTTTCAACTTTTTATTGCTAAGTAGAAAATTAGAATTTTTTAACAAATCTATAATATTAGGCACACAAGAAATTTTACATAATTATACAAACATTATTTTTAATTATACGAATTTATAGAAAGTTTGAAATTTATGTTTTAAAGGTTTGTTTCTTGGGTCCCGTTCATTTTATTCATATTATGAAATCTATTTTCAGGTCGGCTCTACGCAGTTGTCTGCCTATATGTGCGGCTCCCTCTAGGGAGCGTGTCGCAAACTTAAGTTTTCCTTGCACAAAGTGACCACGTGGTCGTGGCACCCCTGAAAAATTCCTCCTTCGACTTATTTTCGTCAGGTGGCGACTGTGGCGACTATTCTTAGGGTCACTGCATCCTGAAAGCCTGGCATCTTCCAACGAGCGGATAGTTCACAACTTGCATTCCATTTGCTATTGGTTGACATAGTCAGGCGGGATTTTTAAAATTAAAACTCTCCTGTCCTCGTTTTGGGAGGTTGAAATCGGTGTTAAACCAAACTGAAACAAAACCTAACCGTGGTCAATTGATGGGAAACGTATCCTAACCGGGGCGTATCTGGACAGGTTAGGATACGTTGTCGAATAATTTATCAGGGTTAGGTTAACACCGATTTCGACAGAAAAACAGGATAGGGAAGCTAATTAAAAAAAAATATAATATGTTTTTAAAAAACAATAAAAAAAACTCATCGGCATATGCATAGATTTAGTTAAATTCAATAGGTATGTACTGCACAAACCACTACACTTTTTAGTCACTTACAACTAGTATATATTCGTATTTTACGCCGAAAGCTGTAAACATAAAGTTTGTTAAATGCTTGACTGGTGGCACCATCTCTTAACAAATAATCTTAAACGGCAACGTTCAACATCAAAAAGTCAGCTGACTATTTCGACCAATAGCAAACGGAATGCAAGTTGTGAACTAGCCGCTCATGTCTCCCAGGGGTAGCGACACCAAACATAACCTCATTTACGAAAAACTCAAATCTGACACTTTCAGGAGCTTAGCTTTTTTTATGTTTAAAAGTATTAAATGGTTTACAAATGTTACGTAAAGAACTGTCCGTCACATCCGGTATATAAATTTTACTGTCCAAATAAACAAACCTAAAAAAACTAAGTTTTTTATGATTTCAAATTTATTAGGACCCTGTGTTAGGACCCACACAGCGAAGGAAACAAATATAGTTTGCATGTTTTATATATATTCTAAAATATAGAAAACTATTATGTTGGGTTTTGTATCATTTAATACATTTTTTATGCTCTCTACGGAATAAAGGTGTATGTTTAATCCCTTTTTTCATGGGCTAAGGTAGTATTTCTTGTCCCCAGTGATTGAAAGTAATTTAATATAGGTTTTTGGATTATTTTATTTTATCATAATGCAAAAAACAAAAAGGAATATATACACGATACCGATTATTTTGTTCCAGCTTGCCGTAAGCTTAATGTACTTTGCCGATTGCTTGGTTCGTTTTGATCGTTATTGTGTCCTTAGGCAGAGAATATTGCTTCCATATAAACGAAGCATTTAACTTTCTAGACTTCTCCAGGCTGTAAACCAGGAAACTGTGAAATTTTCGAAATTCTGTTTATTGCATCATTTCCATGCCCATCTCAAAGTAAGAATATGCTTTATTTTCCATCAAATGTAATTCGAACTTTTTCTCGACTAAACTTAATTAGTTTGTTATGAAATAAATAATATTTTTTCCAGATTGTTTGTTATAAGGTCACTCATCGTCAAGCAAGCTTTACCTTGCTTGACGATGAGTGACCTTAGTTTGTTAGCATCTGACTGACTTTTGTTTAATGTAATGCCATGACAACTATCACTGCCCACTGCTTTTTTATATACTTGACATGCTAAAACTATAGTACGGTAAGTGGTTTAATACCTATTTATTTAGTTTATGATTATTATTATTTTTAGTATATAAAAATAAACCTTGGCATTAAAGTCCCTTTTAGTCACACACAAATTATAGCCCTTCTTCCGGTCGAGCATGAAAATTCCCGCCGTGGTATTAAAAGTAAACACTGCACGCCCTAGGTTTATAATATACCTACTATTATTTTTATTATTGTTCAAAAAAAGCGGGCGGCGAAGAAAAGGTCGAAAATACAAAAAGTAGAAAATACAAAAGTTCGAAAGTACAAAAGGTCGAAAATACAAAAGATTGAAAAACAAAAGGTTCAAACAAAGATCGAAAGTAGCTACACTGTAATGATTGCAAAACAAAGTAGAATTAAGTTTTTAAAAAATCAACATCCAATAAAAACTCAAGGTAGCAACACGACGGGTCGCAGAACTTTGTTCGAAAACATTTTCTTCGAACGGAAATTTTTATGAAAACAATTTCTTCTAATGGAAATTTGTTCGAAAACATTTTTTTTAAACGGAAATTTATTCGAACACCATTTCTTTGAACGGAAATTTGTTCGTAAGTAATAGTTGTTCAAAAACATTTTCTTCGAATAGAAATCATTTTCTTCGAAAGCAAGTTTTTCGATAAAAGACGGTCTAGACCTGGATTTCCAAACCTAACACAATTTATATAGTTTGACTACGGCAAGGTCTTTTTAACATATTTTTTCAAAAAAACCCTGACTCCTTTCCCGGGATCGTAAACATTCTGAAAATTTGTCTACTTTCCTCCTTTTGGAAGGTCGAAATTGGTATTTTCCTAAACTTTGTCAATTGATCGCAAACGTATCCGAACCGGTCCAGATACCTCCTGATGTGCTTAATTAAGAAAGGTTAGAGTAACACCGATTTCAACCTTCCAAAATGAGGACCGGAAAGCTAATTTAGGGAAATCATTTTTCGACAATAGGTCTCGGTTGGTTCGGTTTGGTTTCACACCCTCTAGGATCCCGGGAAAGAAGTCAGGGAAGTTTTTGTTTCCAAAAATTGTTAGAAAAAACTCCATTAGTCGAACTATATGAGTTGTGTTAAGTTTGGCAAGCCAGGTCAAATATATTTTTTTCGAAAAATTTGTTTTCGAAAAAATGTTTTTGAACAAATTTTCATTTAAAAAAAATATTTTCGAACAAATTTCCGTTCAAAGAAAATGTTTTCGAACACATTTCTGTTCGAAGAAAATGATTTCGAAAAATTTCTGTTTGAAGAAAACGTTTTCGAACAATCTTTTGTTCGAAGAATATGTTTTAGAACAATTTTTGGTTTGAAGAAAATGATTTTCGAAGTTTATGCTTTCGAACAATAATATTACGATATTTATATGAAATGTACTATAAAATTATAAATAATTAAGCCGAACCTTACAAAAACTCGAACTGTATTTGGGCATTTTTTGTCTTTTGATAAAATGTAAAATTCGGAATAAAAAGGTACTAAAAAAAACCACAATACCGAAAACACCCAAAAAAATGGGAAAAAACCTTGGAAAATAAATTAAACAGTGCGAAAAATAGCGTATAAACATCGTGATAAAAGTTTCATTTTATCCCTTGATATACTATATACTATTAATAAACTTTTAACATAGAAATGTATTTCTGTCCTGTTTGTTTATTGATTACGTATTATTTTTATACAAAAACAGAAATAATATTTAAAAGAAAATGATTTTTAACAATAATACCTACAATAAATATTCATAACCCAAAAACTCAAGGAACATATTTTTTATTTCTTAAGCTGTATAAAAACGAGTTCTTTTTAAGTTTTATTCAAACATTTTTCTTTTCTCAGACTGTATAAAAATGAGTATTTTTCACGAACGTCTATGGAATTTTGAGTACGGTTTTGACACTCGTGTCGCTACCCCTGGGAGACGCTAGACTTCCAGGATGCAGTGACCCTAGTATTTCTGATTACCCGATCCAAAACCTTATGGGCGCAGCCTTCGTGTTAATTTACGACAGAGACAATTTATTATTTTCTCTCTGGTTTACGAAGGCTGTGTCATGGGCCGTCACTGAAGAACAGCAGTTTCTATGTGGGAGGACCCCCCAGAATAAAAAACTATATACGTGCCTAGCTTTTTTAAAAAGTAAAAAAATAATCACCACTTCAATAATTTGACCAGGATCCTCACTTAGTCAGATTTTTCTGGCAGATTTTAAAGAAATAATTTGACATTCCCTTAAAAATCCGTTCAAATATAACGGTGGCAACAGCGTAGAGCTAATTTTGTAGCGACCCTTCCACGACATGCAGTTAGTCCCTCTTTGTTAATTTTACCGTGAAAAACAAAGAAAGAAAGTAAACTTAGCTGACCTCATAAAGAAAACGAATAGGACTCATAAATTTGAAAGAAATGTGACGAAATGTGACGAAATCTGACATTTCAGTTTGTGTGGTTAATGGTCTTCTGCTTTGAATTTATTTACAATTTTTAAATTAAAAATTTTCAACAAATTACGGGTTTTTAATTAAAAACAAATATTATATCGTGAAGCTACATCTATCAAAAAGTGGGAAATGGCCTTTTAGGTAAGTTTTTAAGTTTAAAAATTGCCTTTTAAACGAGAAATCCTAAGCGCCAGATTATGTCACATTTTTTCAAATTTCGGCAGATTTTTTGAAATGTAAAGAATTGCCCCCTACACATCAAATACCTAGCAGATCTCACGAACTTTCATGAGTTTCTAAAAGCACTTTGATAGTGATATATTCAATTTAAATTTGTCGAAAGTTGACGAGATTTCACAGGAAAGTGGTTTTATCACGTATATACAGGGTGTTAATAAAATATGTCGCCAAACTTCAGAGGATTATTCTTTGAGAGATTTTAAGAAAAAAAATTTGTATAAACATGGGTCCGCAAAAGCTGTTTTGTATTCGAGATACAGGTTGTTAAAGTTTTAATGTTTTGTTTATTTTTCTTTATAAGTCGTGTAGTTTTTGAGATGTTTTGCTAAAATCTGAAACGTGTATATATACAAGGCATACATCATTGAGCATTACAAATATTAGAAAAACACTACAGGGTGATATTTTTTCTTTATTTCGTGGGCTTTTTTGATGAAGATGTTACAACACCTGTTTTAATCGATTACTAATGATCTCACCAAAACTGCCTGACCTGTTAACAGACCGACAATTGTTTCACTCAAAAAGTAAGGTTAGCATGTCAAATATTTTTTCAATTCTGAACGGTTTAAGCTAGAGTAATGAAGTTTGGCACGCGCATCACCCTTCATGTACTTATTTTTCAGTTGTCAATTTTTTTTTAATATTTAGCCCCTTGAGGGCGCATTGTTGCAAAATTTGGTTTTAGATTACGTCTTCTATCTTCTAAACTATTGAACCTAAACAACCAGGTCCCATCAGATTGGTAGCTCATACAATTACCCACAGGTCCGCCATATCTTTTTATTTTTTGTTGCATATTAAAGAATTATCCTAAGCTGTTAACAATTCCCCCTAGGTAGGGGCAACATTTTTTATAATTTAATTTCACCAACTTTGCACCAAACGGTTGCGGTTGACCACTTCATAATTTTATATACTCTATACTTTGCCCTCGGCTCCTAGGGGCTGTGAGGGGCCAACATCTTATTTTGACCCCACCTCAAAATTATTGTATTGGGTCGGTCACATATCATCAAATACAAAAATTTTCATCTTTACTGGCGTCCCCTAGGGACCATAAAGATAACTTTATGTCACAGGTAATGGGTAATACATAGCGGTTTGACATAGGCAAGGAGCAGTTACGCCAAAATGTTGGCTTTTCAAATAATTTTCCAACAAGATATAACTGAAAAAAGTTTTTGTTTAAAACAACAAACTTGTGGATATTGACAAAAAGTTTTAAAAAAATTAGGGTTGAAAGTCCATGGCTTTTGACAGATTTGATGTAGACAATTATTAACAGTTGTGACAAAACTTTTTAAAGAGCTTTAATTCTACCACTCGATAGGATTTTCTATTTAAAGGTGGGCGCTCATATGCCGCCCCCTAATGCAGGGGCGGCACACGCGTCCCTTCATATAAAATAGATATCTTGATGATGTTACCGATCCCTGCCGAATATGGTTCAGTTATCTTTAATAGTTCAGAAGATATTTGGATGCACCCGGACTTTTGCGACACCCTGTATATATATTATATCTTGGTGTGGTGGCCATATTGGTAATTACATTCGATATATTTTTTTAAATCGGTAACTAGACACAACAATTAAATCGACATATTTATCAAATATATTTGCGATACCTACTACCTGTAAAATTAAATATTTAATTATTTGCTGCTTTTTAATCCTGTTTAACTATTTTTATACGACTGTCTTGAGAAAAGGGATTTTACGCACGGAGAACACGATCTGAAAACGGCGTTTCGCGCACGCCTTGTTCAAACCGTCTTGCACACGTTTACGTCATTTTTGCCCACGCTTACGCTATTTTTGCACACGGGTCTCCCGAAATTGTGATTTTTGTTGTTGTCAACAATATAAGTTGGCTGAGATCCACAGCAATCGTCACGGCCTCTTTGTTTTGTTGATTAGATACTTCAATAAATTGTTGAATTTTCAAAGTTTTACAGAAAGCAAGCAAAATATGTTCGGGACTGCTTCCCACTAAATCCAACAGGAGGTATGAATCTAAGTATAAAAGATTCATGGAATGGAGAATAACCAAAAATGTCCAAACTTTATCAGAAAGCGCACTAATGATATATTTTGAAGAACTTTCTCAGAAATATAAATATTCGCGTTGTGGACGATTTTTTAATATTATAAATAAAAAGTTGCAAGCGCTAATCAAACGAAAATCTGAAAACTACATCCCAAAATAGTCCCAAATTCCTACAGAAGAAGATTTTAGCCGATTTTTGACGAAAGCATTAGACGACAAGTATTTACTTATCAAGGCGGTGGTTGCCGCGAGCCTGTCTGAAGATGTCGAAGAGGGGAATTATGTTTTCTCAAAATAGAAGACACGAAAGATTTCGTCAGTGCTATGCTGATTAAACTGGAAAATACAAAAACCAAGATACCAAAATCTTTTACAGTTACAGGAAGCTTCAAGAAGTACTGTGCTCTTCGTTCTCCCGATCTGAAGACAGGCAGGGTTTTTTTGAACAATCAAAACGGAAAATGCTTAAGACAAAACGTTGCCATTAACAAAATTGGAAACATAGCTGGAGAAATCGCCAAGTTTTTGTTGCTAAAGAAAATCCAGAAAGTTTCACGGGACATTGTTTTCGGCGTTCATCGGCCACAATTTTAGTCAATTCTGGCTCAGATCTGCTTGCCCTTAAACGCCATGGCGGATGGAAGTCCAGTACATTTGCCGAAGGCTATGTTGATGACTGTGAGAAATAAAGTGGAAGATTCGAAAAAAAATAGTCTTCAGTGTCTTCTGCTCATCTGTCGTCACAGAACCAGAACAAGCATTGTCCATTTGGAACAGAACAAGAAAAACGAGTCAAATTGAAATTTGATTTTTCTGATCTCTGTTTATTTACAGTCGTATAACAAGTATCGTAAAAACTCGTTTGAAAACCTCTTTGCACATTCCCTTGACTTGTGTGACACCAAACTATCTCGATCGTGTGCAAAGAGTCGTTTTCAAACCTTGTTGTTTTAATACCTATTAATTCAATCAAATACTCCCATAGCGCTAATAAATTTATTGTTTTTAGGATTTGAGTCATCAGCATCCGTAGGTTTTTTTTTAATATACGAACTGGCTCTCCACCAAGACTACCAAGATAAATTAAGACACGAAATAAGGTCCGTAATCGCAAATCACGGTGGCAAAATTACTTATGACAGTCTTAAGGAAATGAAGTACACACAGATGTGTTTTGATGGTAATATTTGGTAACAAATTATTTAATTAATCCTCTATAAATTTACTAGTTTGCACTAAAAAGGCTCGCAATATATCTTGTGAAAGCAGATTCTAACGATACATACTTATACGGAGTGTTCAAATGTCTGGCTTTAATCTAAAAATCACGAGTGCGTGAGATAAAGTATGTGTGATCTAAGTGTGCAAGGCAAAAATAGTCAACCGCGCTCTTCCAATGAAAAGGCGGCAAGTGACAGTATCCCTTCGATATAATAAAGGAAGCGTTGACTGGCGAACATTGTAATTTACTTTCTAATTTTATACTTTATCTCGCGCACCTGAGATTCCTCGATAAAAAAATTGGAGTTGTACATTTTCTATGCCGGGTTCTTAAAGCTATATCTGGGATGGAAAAAGTTTAAGTATAGGAGGAGGAAGCCAGGGCCCGGCCCCCCAAACCTTAAAATTTTTTAGCGATTTGACACCAAACTGTAAGAAAAATCGGGGTACGGGTCTGTAAATTTGTTATATGAATAAGATAGGGTGTCCCATGGGTTTAGGCGCAAAATGCAAAAAAATTATGAATACGAGGAACTTTTTCTTGGTAATAAAAATAGTTTTACTAGTAAAGTGTGTACTGAAGTTAACTAAAGAAAATAATCTAGCTAATCTCTAAAGATGACCAATATGTCTGGCAAATGAAAAAGAATATGAAATGAGTGCCCTTATTTTCATAGTTCTAAAAGTTTATGAGATGATAGGTTGTATTATTAGAAAAACTTAAAATACGCTGAAACTTACAAGTCCCAAAACCTTGCCAGACCTATCTGATAATGTTAATATTTTTTGTATTCACGTACAAATGAGAAGGAGTGATTATTTGGCTTATTTTAAGATTAAGCACTTCCGCAAACGCTTTTTTGCCGATTTACAGACATTTGAAATTAATTTATTTTCTTTGTTTTTCGTTGATAGCTCTTGCAGTTGTTAAGATATTTAGCTCAAACCTAAAATCTAATTTCGGCTAAATCGTATACGTCATTAGGCATGCCAAGTAATAATAAGAATCTACACCAAAATATATTTTCTGCGGGATTGTTCTTTTTAATATTTGCTGTACCTGGTGCGTTATTGGTAGATTATATTATAAAGATACAGAGTAAATTCCTTGTTTTATTTAGAGACTTTTTCGTCTTTTTCAGTTTTTTCCTATCTGCGACCTTAAGAGCGAAAAATTTCTTAACTAAGTGTTAAACTGGATCTTAGAGAGTGTGATGAGACTTGTGTGATTGTAAATATCAGCGGGACTCATTTTTTCCATATATATACATAGTTTTCCAATTTAAAAGACGCCGCCAGATGCATTTTCCAACTTTGTAAATCGGCCAGACTTGTTTTTAGTTATTAATTTAAACTAAGAAAATATAAGTACACATTTTTCTAATTTTTGCATCTGCATAGTTTTAGCCAGACATATTTTCCGCCACTAAAGATAAGCCAGATTGCTTTTTTTATGCTGCTTAGTATCACTTCTTTTTAGTGAAAAATATCTAGAACTAAGAAAAACATTATCAGACTTAAAATTTATTAATTATTATCATTAACAGAACATGCTTATTCATATACACCAACTAAGAAAAGTTTCAAAATATATTCGCTGCCTCCCCTACTTGTATGTGATTATAAAAACCAAACAGAAAAGTTATTAAATATATTTTAATGTTTTTACAAAAGAAGTTATTATTTGTACTAATGCCTATTTGTTAAAATGATAGTTCATCCTTTCATACAATATTTACAATAACCAGAACAAGCCTAGGCAAATTAGTACTTTGTTAATTAAGCTGGGGTTTAAACATAAAACGCAATTAGCCGTTGCTAAATTATTGGCATTTTAAAATTATAATTTACTATACCAAAATAGCAATTTTAATGAATAAACAAAAGACCTTATTGTTTACCCAGGTTTTAAAAACGCAAATATTTCAAAAAGCTGAATTTATAAAAACATACCGGGTGGGCCAAAAAAACCGGACAATTTTTTTTCAATATAACTTTTTAAATACACAATCGAATTTAATAGAACAAATTGCACTTGGCAGAGAATTAATCAGACTTTTCACTTAATGTATTTTTTCTCCAACATCTCAAAATCCAAGATGGCGGACAAATTTAAAATGTACTCTTTAAAAATGCTTGTTTATTCTCGTTTTGCGAACATGTTTTAATTATTTTTTAAATTAGTAAAAAGCTGCATTCTTGCCACGCACAACAAGGTATCAAATAGCAAAATCGGTTCAGTGGTTCCTAACAAAATATTTTTGATAATTAAATTCATTACCACTGAACCGAAACCGAAATAAAAAACATCCTGGTGATAAATGATGGCTTTTTAAAGATCATGTTCAAAGTTTATCGCCATCTTAAAATTTTAGATGGCGGACAGAATCATACTTGATTCTTCAAAATGGCGTTTTTATTCTTATTTTTTTTAATTTATAGAGTGTAGTTGTTCTCAAAATATCTATTTTTGTTACAGCCATTGTTTTACAGTATATACGATTGCATTGCCAATCCTATCTAAATTCATTTCCTTATAAATTCGTTACTACTAATCCAATTTTAGTGAAATAAAAAAAATCGTGTTGAGAATTGATTGCTATTTAGAGTAGAATAGAATAGAAATAGTCTTTATTTTCATATGCAATAATCTACATAGAAATTGAGTCAGGTTCTTACAAAAATACAAAAACTTAAGCTACCTATATAAAGAGTGGCTAACAAACGACTAGTAACAAATAAAAGTCAGTAAAATCAACTTAAAATCTAACTAGCTAGAAGTAATAAATAGAAAATTAAGAAGAACTACCCAAACGTGATAACAGAATCAACACTCCACTCGATCAGGTACAATTTTGAAAAGTTTAAAAAACAATTGAAAAAATAATACTTTTATTTAAACCGCTTTATTTAAAAATGTTGAAAAATTCGTTAACATCATACGGAGTTATTTAAAGATTATAATCGACATTTGCCGCCATCTTAGAATTTAAGATGTCGGAAAACTAAAACATTTTTAGAAAATAAGACTAAACACGCCATTTTGAAAAATCAATTATGATTCGTCCACCATCTTAAATTTTAAGATGTTAAGAAATTTTGATCATGATCTTTAAATCAATTCTCACCAGGATGTTTTTTATTTTATCAAAATGGGTACAGGAGTAATGAATTTATAAGGAAATAAATGCAGACATGAATTGCAAGATAATCGTTTAATATTCAAAACAATGGTTAAAACACAAATATGTTTTTTTAGAACCACTGAAACGATTTTGCTGACCTTGGTGTACGTGGAAGGAATGCTGCTTTTTTAGTGATTTAAAAAAGTTATTAAAACATGTTCGCAACACAAGAATAAACGACATCTTTGGAGGGTACAATTTTATTTCGTTCGCCATCTTGGATTTTGAGATGACGAACAAAAAAATATATTACGTTAAAACTCTGATTAATTCTCTGCCAACTGCAGTTTGTCCCATTAAAATCGATGGTATAGTTCAAAAGTTATAATGAAAAAAAAATTGACCGGTTTTTTTTGGCCCACCCGGTATATCTATTCAATTTTACTTTAATATATAGTGTGTTTCGTAAAAGATTTACCATGTTTTTGCCCCATAGATAGGGGCGATAAAACGACCAGTTCGACTAATTTTCTTGTACATAATTAATCCCAACCAATGCGCAAAGAATTTCGAACAAAGTGTCTTCGAATAGAATTACAAAATAAATTTAAAAAAAAATGAAAATCAACAAGAAAAAACAAATACTTATGCCCCATTTAACTCCGAATGCAGCTGGTGGGATTCGTTGACATTTACATTAATATAAAATTAGAAAAATTGCGTTGTGACATTTTTCCCAAAAAGTACTGTAACATAAACACAGCGTTTAAAAGCATGCGCAAATTTGATTATATTACGTAAAGGTTTGATATAGTTTAATTACCTATGTTGTTTCTTGTAAAATTTTGTGATATGCCCTTCTACACGAGAAAGGTGTAGTTTTCTTCTCAATTTTTAAAATCATGTTATTGGCGTACACAAACATTTGACAAGTGGGTTAAAAATATTCAAGTTTTAAAAGCATGCGCCATTTAGGATTTTACCAAAACTACAATTTAAGGATACAGCGTATATAGTACAGGGCCCAAGCGTTTAGTTATGCCCATTACTGTAGATATTAACTAACTTGTGATAAACCCACAGTAGTAAAACATAAACAACCATTTTTTTTACCTATGTTACCCAAGGGGTTAAATCAGCACCTAATTTATTACGGAACAACTTTGTTATTTCTTAACCAATTTTTTCCATTAATAACTTTTTTTGCACAGCAAAGGCGTGGCTTTTTAGTCAATGTTAAAAATCGAGTACAGCGCCGCATAAAAAAGTTTGGCCAGGGGGTTTGAAAAATGACTAAATTTTAAAATTATGCGCCATCTTGGATTTTACAGAAATATTAATTTTGACCAATAAGTGGGATAGTCTCAAACTTAAGCTTTCAGAAGGAACCAAAATCAAACACATCGAAGGCAGGGCAAAGAAACTACAGATGAAAAAAAACGTAGAGGGTTTTTTGACCCACCAAAATTATATGTTGAAATAAATGACCCTATAAAATTTCGTGCACCAAAACGTCACATAAACTAATGCGTCCTAATTTAAATTTATATGTTTTAGAGGCTCTTAGGATGTATCCGATCCTGCCTTATCTTACCAGGGAATGCACGAAAACTTATCAAATACCAGACTCCGATGTTATTATAGAAAAAGGAACAAATGTTATTATACCAGCTTACGCTATTCAGAGAGATGAGAGATTTTACAAAAATCCTAATGTATTTAACCCTGAAAATTTCAACGAAGAAAATAAAGCCAACAGCAAGTTTTGTTCATACATGCCCTTTGGACTAGGACCGAGGATTTGTCTTGGTATGTATATCAAAATTTTTAATTAAACAAATTCCCTTAAAGTCGATTAATATTTAAGTTCGTTTAATAAATAAATATTTTGGCCTTGCGGTACTCCCTTGACTTTTATTAGTAGGTTTTTGCTCAGACAAAATTTGACGGTTTTATTAAGCGTAGACAATTAAGCTACATCTCGTTTTAGAACAAAAGTGACAAAATATATCACGAATGGTATTGCGCATAACAGTAGTATTTGCAGTTTCAAAAACTTTCGAAATCATATTTGATAGACTTTTTGCAGAAGTGTCAAATAAAATATCTCCCAGACCGTATGGTTTCTTACCCAGAAGAAGATTTACTTCTACAAATCTAACAATTTTCTCGCAATACGTACATGAGACTCTCTCTAAACCGAAAGAGTCAAGAAGAAGTTGTGAGGCTAAGTAGAGTGAATGTTCCTCAATACTTAACTAATTTTATTCAATCTTATCTGGGAACTAGCACAAGCAAAAATATGAGTTTGTTGAATTAAAAGTTAGTACTTCTACTATTTATGTAAGTTCTTTCAGTTTGCCCCAAGAGTCAAATCTGGACCACTTCTTTTTATTATTGCTTTCAACAGAATTATTTCTAACTTAGAGATTATCTAAGTTTGTTGAACTTTTCTCATTGAAGGACTTTAAAACATTTCAAAAAGAATCTCAAGACACACTTCTATATTATCAGGAAAATGCTAGAACTAATATAGAATTATTGAAATACAGCCAGGCTATAATTGTGCCAGGCACTAATTTGACATATTTACATTGAAAACTGACAGTTGATCCTTCAAAATTGTTATACTAAAGTCGAATTTAAAACTTTCGTCGTTTATTTTCAATTATTAAAAGAAGGCACTATTTATTCCGGTTCATATAGTAAACAAAGGCCGTGTGTTGAAAGATCACAGCTGATATTACAATGTGAAAGTTGTGCCTGGCATTATTATAGCCTGGCTTTATTTCAATAATTCTCTAATAAGATTAAAATGACATTAGATAGTGGTGATGCCAAGCCTTTTCGTAAGCGATCCTACTTTATGTCCCCGTATATGTCGCCAAGTGCAGTTAAAATGACGCTTCATTAAAAATGTGTGCCTTAGTTAGCCCTCTTAATGACTTGCTGAAAGGAAGAAAACACAAAAAACAACGTATTTCGTGGTCTGATGAGGTCGAATTCTGCACCTATCTTGTCTCAACCTTTTACAATCCAATGTGATGCCAGTGATCGCGGCCTTTTTAGTGTACTCACTTAAGTTATGGACGGCGCGCGGCGGTTCATGAAAAATTTTATTGCTTATGCATCTCGGGGTTTGTCTAGGACTGAGTGAAACTATAGTGCCACGTAGAACTGTCACAAGTACATTATGAAAGTACATCCTTCAAGTACAAGTACCAAGTACATTAAGATTGGTAAAAGTACTTGAAGTACTAAGTACATTATCTTTTAGTAGTAGTAGAAGGGCCACATCCTACTTTTTTTTTCATGGAAAAACTTTTAAATGTACACTTTTTTGAAAATTTTGCAATTAAAGTGTTATCCAAAATTCGCACTTTTTCTTGCAAAATTTTAAAAACACTTTGTTATCAAGTTTTGCATAAAAAGTTTGAAAATGTAAAATTCACATGTTTTTTGTAAACTTTCGCAAAAAAATTGTAAAATTAACAAACTCTTTTGTAAAAAAAATGTTACAAAAAAATTTGTACTATACTTTATACCATTTACTTTCGTGTATTGGGTACCATGTATGAAATTAATAATTTTTAAGTTTTTATATTATTCACTTAAAAAGCGCTCCGGGCATACTTTTATTTTTTTTAAAGCTTGTATGTATACCTAATGGCATTTTTTTAGGACTAAACTTTGGAAACATGCAAGTAAAACTAGGGCTAGTAACCATTTTGAAAAACCACCGATTTACTTTAATTGAAGAACCAAAAGAGATGTGTTTTAAACCGATCGCTCTACTACTTGCTCCTAAAGATGAAATAATGTTTAAAGTTAGTAAAGTGGATTAAATCATTAAAATAAAAATAAGTGAACAAGATCTGCTTAAATTTTATTTGTGTACTCTTTCTACGCAGAATCCATCTGCAGCTTTACATCTAATTTAATAGCGCACTTGTTACTAAGATCACAGAGATAACGATTTATTAATGTGGCGATTGAACACAAGATACTAAAAAAAATATTTGTTTATTTTTTTTTATTATTTATTTAAAAATATCAAATCTAAATGCATAAAAGAACTATTTTAAACTTACCCTCATTTAACAATACTTAATAGCTGAGTTTGACTGGTTTATTGTGGAGGAAAAATAAACATAACCTTACTTTTGACAATTAAAAAATATCGCTCTCTTGAACTTTGCGGTTAAACAACCATATACGTAATATTCCAATACCCACGGTAATTTCCAGTTCTTGATGAAAACATTAAGAAATGGCAATATCAAATGTACATAAGAGTGTCCTTCTTGTAGAATTAAGTATAAAATGTCCTGATTGGTTATTTTTAAACACATGCTTTAATTTACTCATGCATATTATTTTATTGGTGTATATCGTCCCCACACATTTGACCCGTGTCGTCACATTGATTTATCGGCGCACAGTGGCCAAAAACCCTATCTATGTAAATGTACAACTACAACTTTAAGTAACGATATAGAGATTTTTTTAAAGAGTTTAATCGCAAGTAAGTTTTTTTTCAAATAAGGCAATTTCATTTGTGGCGCCTTTTTGGAAGGCTTCACATCGTCTCCTGGATCAATAAATAATGTGACAGCTTTGACCAACGTCAAAAATGATGGAAAGGTTAATAGGCTAAAGAGGGCACTAAACTGAGAGATTCTCGTAAGACCTATTAACGGCAATAATCTCTATATGCAAAGTGAGGCAAAAATATTGATATTTTTTGTAGAGAGAGCACGCTGCGCAGGAGGTGCTACTGACAACATTGACAAACACTTTAATGACAAATCACAAATGACAATCTCCTTGAAGTATTAAGTTCACAGAATACCACAGGTGATTAGAACTAGAGAGAGAAAGATTGCAATGCTTAGCATTTATTGTATGTTGTCACTCTAAAAAAAACTGTTAAATTTTTGTCTCAGTGTCTCATATAGCCGTGGTCGTTCCAGTTACTTCGTATATAATTCATTAAGTTGCGGGTAGTATAATTTTTACATATAGATAATATTCAAAAAGTACTTACTATACAGAGTGTCCCAGATAAAAGTAACTACATGGGGTCTTATGAGAATTTTGGAAATGATAAGACATATTACAATTCTGGTTAAATGGAAAAAACTGACTATATTCTGAGCCCAATCAGGTGCTGTATTAAAAGTTAAAATAACCACAAGGGTTTTTCCAAATATCAAGCAAAAACTAAAAACTTCTTTTAATAAAAATAATTTATTTATTGCTTGATTTTTTAAAAGTCTTTATAGATATTTTTATTTTTGAAATAGACTGGGCTCGGAATAGCGCCAATGTTTACCCAATAATCCAAATTTGTGTGTATTACTGTTTTCAAAATTCTCATAAGAAACCGTGTAATAATTTTTATCTGGGATACATGGTATACCACAACTATTTTTTAAAGTTTCTAAACAAGTAACGATAACTTTCAATGTGTTATGCAAAGTTTATATAGAAAAGAAATATCGAGTGTGCAGAAATCTATCTTTCACATGGACTGCCTAGGCTTATCGGGGCAAATAATGTGTTTGCGCTGGTCTTAAGTTAAAAACGGGGTGATTGGAAAGTGACAAAGACAGAGTAATAAATAAACTTGTCACAAAAAAGTATATTAAAAAATAAATATATATAACGTGACTGTCCCAAACCTATTTTGGTTTCACTTCTTATATCATACTAATAAATATAATTTTGGCTTTCTTATTTGTTCTGCACTTAAATCTTATTTACACTCTGTATACAGTGGCGGATCCAGAATTTCCCGGGGGCAGGGGTCAAAGTGGCAGCAAACATCAAAAACATTTTTTTAGTGGTTTTTGATAGAAATTGAGATGTGAAATTTAGTAGCTAAATAAGAATAATAGCGCCGCAGGCGAAATTTAAAAAAAAATAAGTAGAATTTTTGACAAATTTTAAATAAATGATGCTGCTAAACTAAAAAATAAATTATATGTTTGGGTGGCTCTGGCCCCCCCTGGATCCGCCACTGTTTGTATATATTGTTTATTTTAAATACACTCTGTTTTGACTACATACACACATTGAAAACACTGTATTAGATTACACAAAAACAACAACTAATTCAACGTTCTTGTTATAACAAGTCAAAATACTCTGCCAATTTATGGGCCCCTAAGCTCACACTAGGTACTATCATAGAGTAAGATAGCCTAATTACTTACTCTATGGTACTATCGTTTTAGTGTACCTGTGAGCTTATATAACTAAAAACTGTAATGTATGGTATTCAACTCCAGACTAAATTACCTCTCGCTTGGTACCACACAAGCCATGTTTTGACTTAAACTCAAATTTTTGAAACTTCCCCCCTCCTTAAAAAAAACAAAATTTAAAATGTATTTTGTGCAACTCCAGACTCAATTACCTTTCGTTTGAAACACATACCATATTTTCACGTAAACTCTAATTTTTTAAATCTACCCCCACCCTTTTTTTAAACTAAAATTTATTTTGTTTAACTCCACACTCAATTACCTTTCGTTTAATATCACACAAGCCATATTTTCGCATAAACTCTAATTTTTGAAATCTACCCCCACCCTTTTACTTGGCTTGTGTTCGGTGGATTTTGTTCATTTTTAAATGGACCATCTCGACCCAAGACTCAGGCCAGGTACCAAATTTCATTGAAATCGGGCAAGCGGTTTTTGAGTTATGCGCGTTGGTCGTTACAGACAGACATACAGACATACAGACAGACAGACAGACAGACAGACATACAGACAGACAGACAGACAGACACCACAACAAAAAAGTTTCAAAATCATCTGAAACGCAAGGATATATAAAAATTTTTGAAATCGGAGCAACTTTTTTTTTCTCGAAAAAATTAGGATCACCATAGCTCACACTACTATAGTATAGTAATGTGTGAGCTAAAATTTACCATGACTCTACACGGACATCGCAACGCAAAAGCATTGTTTATTAAGGGAAACAATGGCACAAGCGAGATAATCAACGAAAAGCGATCTTACGTGTGTCTCGACTAATAGAGTCGCGTTTCGCCTGTCCCGCCATGCATTTGTAAAATATGTGACCCTTCGTCGCATGTCTAGGATCCGCCGCGTTCGTCGCGTCATGGCATCACTCTTTGCTACTTAAAAAAATACTCTGCCAATATATGGGCCCCTAAGCTCACACTAGGTACTATAGTTATAGTTTACGTGTGAGCTAATATAACTAAAATCTGAAATATATTTTATTCAACTCCAGACTAAATTACCTTTTGTTTGATACCACACAAGCCATGTTTTGACTTAAACTCAAATTTTAAAAATCTACCCCCACCCTTAAAAAAAGCAAAAACTAAAATGTATTTTGTTAAACTCCGGACTCAATTACCTTTCGTTTGATATCACACACTCCATATTTTCACTTAAACTCTAATTTTTGAAATATACCCCCACCCTTTTTTTAAAATAATTTAAAATGTATTTTGTTTAACTCCAGACTCAATTACCTTTCGTTTGATATCACACAAGCCATATTTTCATATAAACTCTAATTTTTGAAATCTACGCCCACCCTTTTATTTGCTTTGTGTTCGGTGGATTTTGTTCATTTTTAAATGGGACCATCTCGACCCAAGACCCAGCCTAGGTACCAAATTTCATTAAAATCGGCTAAGCGGTTTTTGAGTTATGCGCGTTGGTCGTTACAGACAGACATACAGACAGACAGACAGACAGACAGACAGACGGCGCAACAAAAAAGTTTCAAAATCGTCTGAAACGCAAAGATATATAAAAATTTTTGAAATCGGAGCAACTTTTTTTTTCTCGAAAAAATTAGGATCACCATAGCTCACACTACTATAGTATAGTATATGTGTGAGCTAAAACTATGCGTCCGATTCACATTTTTCTAAAACCGTTGTGATCCCTGATCTTTGATACACAAAGTTTATAGAAGGTGTTTTTTTGATTAAGCAAAGGGTTCTCGAGTTATAACAAGTTATAAATTATTGTAAATACGCGTTTTCAGGGCGAGCACTTGTTTAATAGGGAACTCTTTCTGATAGAAATATTACTATATGCTTTTGGTGGAATCATGAGCACAGTTTATATATTTAAAAAATGCAAAAAAATTTTTTTCTAAATTTTTGGAAAAATTACCCTCACCACCTCCTGCACACGACGATGTTTGGACGACCAATCGATTTTGCATTCTTAGGGTGTAAGAAATGATTTAAATTGTATCTTACATTTTAGCAATGAAGTGCACACGAAAATCGGTTCTAGAAGCCTTTAACGCGCTTTAAAACTCTAATAGTCATATACGTAAATTACTTATATGCTAATAGTAGGTAACGCATTTCTGGCATAAACCACTGTGCCTTGCGCTTTCACTTCGCCTCCAGAGCCGTTTTAGCTCTCGTCACGCCCGAGGAAAACTATAAAAATAGTGTTTTGAGGAAAGAAACCTATTCCGCACTAGTGCGAAAAAAAAACACCATGACAAAAAATTAAAAACAAACGTGTCAGACAAAACAATATACGTTGTCAAAATTTAATATAAATAAATACTTTGTTTCACTTAATTGCTGGCCCGGCCATCTAAGCGCGTTGTTCGGCCATCTGCAATTACATGCGGCAAAGTAATATTTTTGTACTTGTTAAATTTACTATTTTCTACTAGGATGTGGAAAACTTCACCTTTCTGCGCGCAAGAAGTTGGTTTTTAGGGAGTAACTGACAGAATAATTAAATAGTCTGCTATAATTTTTAATAAAATCATTTTGCGAAAAGATGATTTTGCATATTGGGTGTACCGGACCCGCACCACTTGGAGACCTTGGAGCAACGCGGTAATAAGACAACTTCAATATTTATTTACATTTCAATTTCGTCTAATTTGACATGTTTATTTATAAATTACATTAAATTTACAAAAAAAGGTACTCATAAGTAAAATATTGTACCTAACACAGGCGGAAAGTGTCTTTTCAACCCTTAAATAACATAAGGAGCATCCAATTTACAAAAACTATCCCGAAGCCTCATAATGTCGAATTTTAAGCTATTTTTTGTGTTTTTTTTCTGAAATATGTCGAAAATATGTAAAAAAATCTAAGGCTTGGGGGGCCCCCCACCTGGGTGAGCCCATGAATTGATAAATAAACATGTCAAACTAGACGAAATTGATGAAATGTAAACAAATATTGAAGTTGCCTTATTGCCGCGTTGCTAAGGTCTCCAAATGGTGCGGGTTCGGTAAAGTACCTTTACCGAACGGCGTGCGGTAAAGTAATTACTTTACCGCACGCGAGTAGGTAAATTATTTTTCCACACACGACTGCTTGACCGAACTTCTTAGGTGCAACATGTCGTCAACGGCTTAAGGAAAAAACCAAATACGTAATATATTTGGAAAAAACCTTAAATTGTATTTCTCCCCTTTGGTGCATTAAAGGCGTAAGTTTCCTTTCATTGTCCTTATTGTTTGGTACAATAAGTGCGAAGGCTACGTGTGTAATGAATTTGACTTACGCCCTTAGTGTACCAAAGGGGAGATTTCTTTGTATTAAATTTTGTCAAGTTGGGGTTTTTAGTGATTTTTATGACTATAACTTTGTTGCTACGGGAAGGTTTCTTTCCGAATTAGTGCAGAAAAGTGCAATTTTTCGCACGCAAAATGCATGATGATACAAAACAATATTATTTATTAATTTTTGAGAGAGATATTTACTAGAGGCAGTAGTTTATTTTTGACGCCTGTAGAAAAATAATATACCTATCTACCTACCTTGTTCGGCCAGTTAGAAATGCCTACGTATTTTATTATTTTCTGCTCGCATGCAAAAAATACCTAGGTACATTGGGAACTGTTTAAGGATAAGTTTGGTGCGAAAGGTAGAATTTTTTACACTGTCATTAGATTATATAGAAAATCGTAAAATTAATTGTTTGAGTTTTAGCACTTCTATTGTAAACTAACACAGCACCATTTTAAAGACAATAGTGTATCTGTAGCGTAATATAAAATTTTGAATCTAATAATTACAACAAATTTAATTCTATAAACTTTTTTATATTCTTTATGGAATTTTTAAAACATAACTAAAAAACTATTCTTCAAGGGAATACCCATAGTCTAGTGACGGCGCTGATTCGTTCGGGCGTGGCCGTTTTCGTATACGTGTAAAGGACACACTTATGCAATTTTCGTATTGTCATCCTTTAATGTGATACTCAAAATCCACTTATAGAGTAAATAGCTAACCGGGTGTATTGGAATATTACGTATATGTAAACAACCAACATCATTCTGTCAAGGCCCGGCCCCAGAACAGCCCTAAAGTTAAGTGCGCACTCTGGATATCAAGTTAATGGATTAGCAGGTACGTTGAAATCTTTTAAACATTTTTCAATAGTGGGTGTGCTTTCGGGCTGTTCGGCCGATTTCGTTGAAAATTCGTTCTCGACGTTTTGCCATCTCGAGTGGATGGCATTTTCAGGAGATGTTGACTGTTTGTCGGCTTCTCGAAGACTGGTGGTTAGTCTGTCGCAGGCGCAGGTTATATTCGCTCTGGTGGGCGGGGCGTATTTCAGAGCTGGTCGGTCACTGGTCACTTTCCCGAGATTCAGTTTTGTAGTTGTTAGCGAGCCCAAGGCCAACACAAAAATAGAGGCCACGACCCTGAAAAAATCAACTGTTCTCCGGAAGCTGATTTTTACATTGGGTCTTATAGGAGGTCAGATGTTTTTCTATGATATTGTCAAAATGGCACTACAGATTTCGGCGAAATTTCAGTGAAATATTCTCAGACACCATCCCCATATTCCACCAAACTTTTGTAAGGATGCAAGATGATTAAAAGGTTAAAATCTTCAAAATTTAGCATTCCTTATTTTGAATTCAAATTACCCGCCATATACTGCATGCCAACTGTTATATTTGACATGTATTTGACTTTGTCATCTGTGTTTGTCACATTTGCTTCTGTTTTAAATTTAATTTTAGTGAGAGCTAATGAAGTGGCTCTGAAAAATTAAGGATTACTATACATTTAAAAAAAACTGTTCTTCAACAATATAGTAAAAACAATCTTAAAACCGGCTTTATTTTTAAAAAAATCAAATATTTATGAACCGTCATTTCAACTTCAATATTTTAAAGACAAACAGCTGGGTCGTGACGCAACCATCAAAAAAAAATCAGCTCCGGATATGACGTCAACAAAGTGGAGGATCGTGGCCCGTCCGTTTTGATAGCCCTGGCGAGCCGTTTAGTGTTTTGAAGTACCGGTACCCTTGTTCTGTTAATTTTAAGGGTTTCCTCAGATTTGTTGAAGTTCTGCTGGTGTTTATGATTTTCGATTGCTTCTCTATAGAGTCTTGAATACGCCCCGCCCACCAGAGCGTATATAACCTGCGCCCGCGACAGACTACCAGTCTTCGAGAAGCCGACAAACAGTCAACATCTCCTGAAGATGCCATCCATTCGAGGTGGCGAAACGTCGAGAACAAATTTTCAACGACGAAGGCCGAACAGCCCGAAAGCACACCCACCATTGGACGATGGCTGCGAAAGCCTTTCACAATTTGTATTTTTCAATACTTTTATTTTAAGCGTCAGTTTAGGTAGGTAACGTTCAAAAAATGTATTAAAAATTAAATAAAATGATAAACGTGAATAACGTTTTCTCTAACAAGTTTCATGGCTAATCGGGCAAAAAGGAGTTTTTTGTTTCCCTTATATTTTTCCGTGGGTAGCTTGAAAGCTTAACCTCACGGGGGTCCAAGATCTAATGGACACCTAATAAGTGTTGACAGTTAACCGTTTCGTCCTTATGGGACTCCTCAGAACACTGCTGGTCAAGTGACAAATCTTGCGAATTTAATCAGACGGTTTTGTCTCTAATTAAATGTAATTAGTGAGCGAACTATAGCAAGAGGCGCCATCTACCGAGATACGAGAGAAACAAAAAACCAAAAGCAGGGAACACTGCTATACAATATCCATCAATGAAAAGATCGAATGCAAATAAAAGAAAACAACTATATTTCGTGACCTACGACAGCTCTTTGTCTTTTCAGGCCGGATCAACGCATTTTGCATTTTTACCCGTCATCAAGACAGTGAGCGTCAATCAACGGAATTTTTAAGCCAAATAATACAAACAAACGTGAAATTTCATACCCGTGAATTTAAAAATCAAACAAGTTTCATGGCTAATCGGGCAAAAAGGAGTTTTTTGTTTCCCTTATATTTTTCCGTGGGTAGCTTGAAAGCTTAACCCCCCGTGAGGTTAAGCTTTCAAGCTACCCACGGAAAAATATAAGGGAAACAAAAAACTCCTTTTTGCCCGATTAGCCATGAAACTTGTTTGATTTTTAAATTCACGGGTATGAAATTTCACGTTTGTTAACGTTTTCTCTCTCTTGTCCTTTTTCGCCTAATATTTGAACCAGATTTAAATATTTTAAATAAATAATTTTGTTTATTTCTGTTGCTGAATATATGTTCACTCAATGTCACATGTGTTGTGGTAAAAATAGTTTTATAGCCCAATTTTTTTCTAAAATTTCTGGTGACAGAAATTTTTATAAATTGGCATATAGAAGGTTTTATTATAGGTTTATTGGATATAGAAGGGTTTTGCGATATTATTGTGTTTATAAATCATCATTTAAAATCTTAATCGGACAAAACTTAACTTTTTATAAAATTGGTGTTGGTTTTATTACCTTCAATAACATTAAAAATCTTTTAGAAGTACAAGTTTTATAAATTGTTGTTTGAAATATTTCAATCAATTATTTCATAAAAATTTGGGGATCCAGCGACAAAAGTTTATAAATAAATTGGTGTTTAACATACTTTAATCCACTTTCTTATAAAACCCATATACGTAATATTCCAATACACCCGGTTAGCTATTTACTCTATAAGTGGATTTTGAGTATCACATTAAAGGATGACAATACGAAAATTGTATAAGTGTGTCCTTTACAGGTATACGAAAACGGCCACGCCCGAACGAATCAGCGCCGTCACTAGACTATGGGTATTCCCTTGAAGAATAGTTTTTTAATTATGTTTTAAAAATTCCATAAAGAATATAAAAAAGTTTATAGAATTAAATTTGTTGTAATTATTAGATTCAAAATTTTATATTACGCTACAGATACACTATTGTCTTTAAAATGGGGCTGTGTTAGTTTACAATAGAAGTGCTAAAACTCAAACAATTAATTTTACGATTTTCTATATAATCTAATGACAGTGTAAAAAATTCTACCTTTCGCACCAAACTTATCCTTAAACAGTTCCCAAAGTACCTAGGTATTTTTTGCATGCGAGCAGAAAGTAATAAAATAAGTAGGCATTTCTAAATGGCCGAACAAGGTAGGTAGATAGGTATATTATTTTTCTACAGGCGTGAATAATAAACTACTGCCTCTAGTAAATATCTCTCTCAAAAATTAATAAATAATATTGTTTTGTATCATCATGCATTTTGCGTGCGAAAAAATGCACTTTTCCGCACTAATTCGGAAAGAAACCTTCCCGTAGCAACAAAGTTATAGTCATAAAAATCACTAAAAACCCCAACTTGACAAAATTGAATACAAAGAAATCTCCCCTTTGGTACACTAAGGGCGTAAGTCACATTCATGACACACGTAGCCTTCGCACTTATTGTACCAAACAATAAGGACGTCAGTTGCGCGTGTAATGAAAGGAAACTTACGCCTTTAGTGCACCAAAGGGGAGAAATACAATTTAAGGTTTTTTCCAAATATATTACGTATTTGGTTTTTTCCTTAAGCCGTTGACGACATGTTGCACCTAAGAAGTTCGGTCAAGCAGTCGTGTGTGGAAAAATAATTTACCTACTCGCGTGCGGTAAAGTAATTACTTTACCGCACGCCGTTCGGTAAAGGTACTTTACCGAACCCGCACCATTTGGAGACCTTAGCAACGCGGCAATAAGGCAACTTCAATATTTGTTTACATTTCATCAATTTCGTCTAGTTTGACATGTTTATTTATCAATTCATGGGCGCACCCAGGTCGGGGGCCCCCCAAGCCTTAGATTTTTTTACATATTTTCGACATATTTCAAAAAAAAAACACAAAAAATAGCTTAAAATTCGACATTATGAGGCTTCGGGATAGTTTTTGTAAATTGGATGCTCCTTATGTTATTTAAGGGTTGAAAAGATACTTTCCGCCTGTGTTAGGTACAATATTTTACCTATGAGTACCTTTTTTTGTAAATTTAATGTAATTTATAAATAAACATGTCAAATTAGACGAAATTGAAATGTAAACAAATATTGAAGTTTTCTTATTACCGCGTTGCTAAGGTTTCCAAATGGTGCGGGTCCGGTAAAGTACCTTTATCGAACGGCGGTAAGTAGAGACACTTTCCGCCTGTGTTAGGTACAATATTTTACCTATGACTACATTTTTTTTTCAAAAAATTTAATGTAATTTATAAATAAACATGTCAAATTAGACGAAATTGAAATGTAAATAAATATTGAAGTTGTCTTATTACCGCGTTGCTCCAAGGTCTCCAAGTGGTGCGGGTCCGGTACACCCAATATGCAAAATCATCTTTTCGCAAAATGATTTAAACACATATTATATAGTTTCTCTTTATTTTATTAAAAATTATAGCAGACTATTTAATTATTCTGTCAGTTACTCCCTAAAAACTAACTTCTTGCGCGCAGAAAGGTGAAGTTTTCCACATCCTAGTAGAAAATAGTAAATTTAACAAGTACAAAAATATTACTTTGCCGCATGTAATTGCAGATGGCCGAACAACGCGCTTAGATGGCCGGGCCAGCAATTAAGTGAAACAAAATTTTACAAGTATTTATTTATATTAAATTTTGACAACGTATATTGTTTTGTCTGACACGTTTGTTTTTAATTTTTTGTCATGGTGTTTTTTTTTCGCACTAGTGCGGAATAGGTTTCTTTCCTCAAAACACTATTTTTATAGTTTTCCTCGGGCGTGACGAGAGCTAAAACGGCTCTGGAGGCGAAGTGAAAGCGCAAGGCACAGTGGTCTATGCCAGAAATGCGTTGCCTACTATTAGCATATAAGTAATTTACGTATATGACTATTAGAGTTTTAAAGCGCGTTAAAGGCTTCTAGAACCGATATTCGTGTGCACTTCATTGCTAAAATGTAAGATACAATTTAAATCATTTCTTACACCCTAAGAATGCAAAATCGATTGGTCGTCCAAAAATCGTCGTGTGCAGGAGGTGGTGGGGGTAATTTTTCGAAAAATTTAAAAAAAATTTTTTTGCATTTTTTAAATATATAAACTGTGCTCATGATTCCACCAAAAGCATATAGTAATATTCCTATCATAAAGAGTTCCCTATTAAACAAGTGCTCGCCCTGAAAACGCGTATTTACAATAATTTATAACTTGTTATAACTCGAGAACCCTTTGCTTAATCAAAAAAACACCTTCTATAAACTTTGTGTATCAAAGATCAGGGATCACAACGGTTTTAGAAAAATGTCAATCGGACGCATAGTTTTAGCTCACACATATACTATACTATAGTAGTGTGAGCTATGGTGATCCTAATTTTTTCGAGAAAAAAAAGTTGCTCCGATTTCAAAATTTTTTATATATCTTTGCGTTTCAGACGATTTTGAAACTTTTTTGTTGCGCCGTCTGTCTGTCTGTCTGTCTGTCTGTCTGTCTGTCTGTCTGTCTGTCTGTATGTCTGTCTGTATGTCTGTCTGTATGTCTGTCTGTAACGACCAACGCGCATAACTCAAAAACCGCTTAGCCGATTTTAATGAAATTTGGTTCCTAGGCTGGGTCTTGGGTCGAGATGGTCTCATTTAAAAATGAACAAAATCCACCGAACACAAACCAAATAAAAGGGTGGGGGTAGATTTCAAAAATTAGAGTTTATATGAAAATATGGCTTGTGTGATATCAATTGAGTCTGGAGTTAAACAAAATACATTTTAATTTATTTTTAAAAAAGGGTGGGGGTATATTTCAAAAATTAGAGTTTAAGTGAAAATATGGAGTGTGTGATATCAAACGAAAGGTAATTGAGTCCGGAGTTTAACAAAATACATTTTAGTTTTTGCTTTTTTTAAGGGTGGGGGTAGATTTTTAAAATTTGAGTTTAAATCAAAACATGGCTTGTGTGGTATCAAACAAAAGGTAATTTAGTCTGGAGTTGAATAAAATATATTTCAGTTTTTAGTTATATTAGCTCACACGTAAACTATAACTATAGTACCTAGTGTGAGCTTAGGGCCCATATATTGGCAGAGTATTTTTTTAAGTAGCAAAGAGTGATGCCATGACGCGACGAACGCGGCGGATCCTAGACATGCGACGAAGGGTCACATATTTTACAAATGCATGGCGGGACAGGCGACTCTATTAGTCGAGACACACGTAAGATCGCTTTTCGTTGATTATCTCGGTTGTGCCATTGTTTCCCTTAATAAACAATGCTTTTGCGTTGCGATGTCCGTGTAGAGTCATGGTAAATTTTTTGACTTGTTATAACAAGAACGTTGAATTAGTTGTTGTTTTTGTGTAATCTAATACAGTGTTTTCAATGTGTGTATGTAGTCAAAACAGAGTGTATTTAAAATAAACAATATATACAAACAGTGGCGGATCCACCCAAACATATAATTTATTTTTTAGTTTAGCAGCATCATTTATTTAAAATTTGTCAAAAATTCTACTTATTTTTTTTAAATTTCGCTTGCGGCGCTATTATTCTTATTTAGCTACTAAATTTCACATCTCAATTTCTATCAAAAACCACTAAAAAAAATGTTTACAGAGTGTAAATAAGATTTAAGTGCAGAACAAATAAGAAAGCCAAAATTATATTTATTAGTATGATATAAGAAGTGAAACCAAAATAGGTTTGGGACAGTCACGTGATATATATTTATTTTTTAATATAATTTTTTGTGACAAGTTTATTTATTACTATGTCTTTGTCACTTTCCAATCACCCCGTTTTTAACTTAAGCCCAGCGCAAACACATTATTTGTCCCGATAAGCCTAGGCAGTCCATGTGAAAGATAGATTTGTGCACACTCGATATTTCTTTTCTATATAAACTTTGGATAACACATTGAAAGTTATCGTTACTTGTTTAGAAACTTTAAAAAATAGTTGTGGTATACCATGTATCCCAGATAAAAGTTATTACACGGTTTCTTATGAGAATTTTGAAAACAGTAATACACACAAATTTGGATTATTGGGTAAACATTGGCGCTATTCCGAGCCCAGTCTATTTCAAAAATAAAAATATCTATAAAGACTTTTAAAAAATCAAGCAATAAATAAATAATTTTTATTAAAAGCAGTTTTTAGTTTTTGCTTGATATTTGGAAAAACCCTTGTGGTTATTTTAAATTTTAATACAGCACCTGATTGGGCTCAGAATATAGTCAGTTTTTTCCATTTAACCAGAATTATAATATGTCTTATCATTTCCAAAATTCTCATAAGACCCCATGTAGTTACTTTTATCTGGGACACCCTGTATAGTAAGTACTTTTTGAATCTTATCTATATGTAAAAATTATACTACCCGCAACTTAATGAATTATATACGAAGTAACTGGAACGACCACGGCTATATGAGACACTGAGACAAAAATTTAACAGTTTTTTTAGAGTGACAACATACAATAAATGCTAAGCATTGCAATCTTTCACTCTCTAGTTCTAATCACCTGTGGTATTCTGTGAACTTAATACTTCAAGGAGATTGTCATTTGTGATTTGTCATTAAAGTGTTTGTCAATGTTGTCAGTAGCACCTCCTGCGCAGCGTGCTCTCTCTACAAAAAATATCAATATTTTTGCCTCACTTTGCATATAGAGATTATTGCCGTTAATAGGTCTTACGAGAATCTCTCAGTTTAGTGCCCTCTTT
Organism: Aspidapion aeneum; assembly: GCA_963576565.1. Taxonomy (NCBI): domain Eukaryota; kingdom Metazoa; phylum Arthropoda; class Insecta; order Coleoptera; family Brentidae; genus Aspidapion; species Aspidapion aeneum. The sequence continues at coordinate 83,718,584 of OY755044.1, read as the reverse complement.
AGCCTATTAACCTTTCCATCATTTTTGACGTTGGTCAAAGCTGTCACATTATTTATTGATTCAGGAGACGATGTGAAGCCTTCCAAAAAGGCGCCACAAATGAAATTGCCTTATTTGAAAAAAAACTTACTTGCGATTAAACTCTTTAAAAAAAATCTATATATCGTTATTTAAAGTTGTAGTTGTACATTTACATAGATAGGGTTTTTGGCCACTGTGCGCCGATAAATCAATGTGACGACACGGGTCAAATGTGTGGGGACGATATACACCAATAAAATAATATGCATGAGTAAATTAAAGCATGTGTTTAAAAATAACCAATCAGGACATTTTATACTAAATTCTACAAGAAGGACACTCTTATGTACATTTGATATTGCCATTTCTTAATGTTTTCATCAAGAACTGGAAATTACCGTGGGTATTGGAATATTACGTATATGATAAAACCTTCAGGACTTCACTTAAAAGTGTAAAAAAGAACCACTATAAAAACAATTAATTAAAAATATCAAAATTGTATTGCTATATAACCGTAATTTAGGCGCTTTTTTAAATGCTTTAATATAACACCTAATCATAACAAAAACATTTCACGTAAAAAAAAAGCCAAGTACGCGAAAATGATATTCCGTAAAAAGAATTAGGATAAAAGTAAAGCCAAGTTCTCCAATACAAATTTTAAAATTAAAGGTTCTTACTAGTTTGGAAATGTGTTTTTAAACTTTGCTATTACAGCCAAACTTCTTTATGTTCAATTAGGCACTGTGCCTAAGAGTAATTTGTCAATAGCAAAGTTTAGAAAAACATTTCCAAACTAGTAAGAACCTTTTATTTTAAAATTTGTATTGGAGAACTTGGCTTTACTTTTATCTCGTACTTGGCTGGCTTTTTTTTACATAAAATGTTTTTGTTATGATTTCACTCCTTTTTTAAAGGATTTGGATAATATTTAAGTTCTGAAGTAGTAAAATATGCAGAAAATTGTTCAAAACTTTTGAAGTTTTTTAGTTTTTTGCCATGGTTTTATCAAAGTTCCTATCAGCCTTCCAAAGCTCAGCCCTCTAGCGTTTCTGGAAGTAGACAATGTGACTTTTACATAACTTTACATTTATAGGGGAGGAAAGTAAATTAAAATTTTGATGTTTTTAAATTTTTTCCCATAGTTTTATCATAGTTCCTATCAGTCTGCCAAAGCTCAGCTCTCTAGCGCTTCTGGAAATGGGCACATAAATTTACATGTAAAATAGTGAAGGGAAGTAAATCAGAATTTTGGGATTTTTTGATTTCTTATAATTTCTATCAGTCTGCCAAATTTCAGCTTTGTAGCATGTCTTGAAGTACAGTAGAATTTTGATGATCATGAGTGAGTAAGTGACTGACAATTTCGACGTTTTTTTAAATTTTGTAACTACTGACTATGATTTTTTTAATAAAAATATAAAAATCAATTGGGGATCCAAAATGACAGACTTTCTTATTTAAAAAGTAACTTTTGAAAACGCATTATATCTATACGTTTCTTTTCACCATCAACAAATAACTTACATTTTTTTTGCTTTTAATTTTAATAATTAATAATGTTGTTTCCATACATATTGGTCAATATTTATAAAAACCGTTATAGATTCTAAAAAACAAAAACAAAAATATTTGAATATAATGCGCCTTGATCCATCACTGTGTTGTTAATGCTTTTTGTGCTCAGGGCCATACCCAGAAAAAAATTTTGAAGGGGGAGATAAGAAGTTTTATATTTAGTCTTGGGAATTGCACAAAATATAAATTAGCTTTGGGCAACGGAAACTTTGGACCCTGTGTTTCGTAATTTTTTTTACAGTTCACAGAAAAATCAAAAAATTTGGAAAATAACACAAAAAAACACTCTATTCACGTAACCTGATCCATTCAGCTGACAGCCTACAGTTCATTTCATAATTTTTGAGATAACTTTTTGACAGTAGACAGCTGTTTACCATAACAAATAGCATGGGCTAGCGAAAAAACATCGTAAAAAATTATCCCAAAAGTTATGAAATGAACTTTATGTCCCGCTAGTCGTCTCACCCGGGCGGCGGATAAAAGGTCGAAAGTACAAAAGGTCAAAAAAACAAAAGGTCAAAAAAATAAGGTCGAAAATACAAAAGGTCGAAAGTACAAAAGGTCGAAAGTACAAAAAGTCGAAAAAATCACGTCGAAAATACAAAAGGTCGAAAGTAGAAAAGGTCGAAAAACAAAAGGTCTAAAGTACAAAAAGTCAGAAGTACAAAACGTCGAAAGTTCAAAAGGTCGAAAGTACAAAAGGTCGAAAGAACAAAAGGTCGAAAGTACAAAAGGTCGAAAGTACAAAAGGTCGAAAGCACAAAAGGTCGAAAGTATGAAAATAAAAGATTGAAACCTAACCAAGTCAAATGCCCTGCCCAGCCGAGGTAGTCCAGAGGTCGAGGATAGTTCATAGTTAACCCGGTAAGGTTACTAACCCAACCTGACCAGGTTAGGTTCGTTTACAAAAAAACTACCCTGATCTCATCAGGAAAGTTTTTGTACCTCGGCCCCGGGTGATTTTTTTTGACCTTTTGTACTTTCGACCTTTTGTATTTTCGACCTTTTGTATTTTCGACCTTTTGTTTTTCGACCTTTTGTACTTTCGACCTTTTGTACTTTCGACCTTTTGTATTTTCGACCTTATTTTTTTGACCTTTTGTACTTTCGACCTTTTGTACTTTCGACCTTTTATCCGCCGCTCGTCTCACCCCCCCTCCTCTCTACGTGTCCACTGGGCTTCTAAACTGGTAGGTAGTAGTTGAACAAACTTAAAGGAAACTAACGATTTACATCTACCTACCCCCAACAAACATTTAAAGTTGTCACGACGAAACCCCAACTAGAAAGAATTTCCTAAAGGTAACCGCAACGTATTCCCGCTACGTCTCAGTATACCATACAGCGACGTGTTAATTCCCTATGTGGGGAACCAATTTCTGGTTATGACTACTAGGCCAAGTGATTAAAGTCACTGTAGTAACAACTACACTACTACGTCGCAGCCAGGTATCTACGTCGTAGAGGCTGGCACTTTTTTCCGTAATGGCATAAAAGTAGCGATGTAGTTGCAAATAATATAATCGTTTCTTTTTGGTAGAATTATTATAATACAATATGGAACACAACAGTAAACAAACACGCTAAGTTTTTTAGTTTGGTTATGTCTGTAATATGTACTATGTTATCTAAAATTACGAGATTTAACGATCAGAGGTCAAAATTCAACTGCGATCAAATTTTTATGTGCAACATGCATTATGTTTATTGCAAAAAATAAGCGCGCCTGCAAAATTTTGCCGTTTTCTGGTAGCTGATGGAATATTTTCGTTGTGGTTTTTGAGGTTATGTTTTTATAATTGGCAGATAATCCGACCAAATGGTTTTTAATATGGATATATTTGGTAAAGCTTTTATTAATTTGTGTACGAAAAACTATATCTCTGTTAAATGGGCTTTAAAACTAAAATAAGAAAAACAATTTTTTTGTCCTTCAAAAAAAAACATGGCGTACAAAAATTATTCCTTCATAGAGGGGAGAGCTACTTGAAAGTGAGACTAAGTTACGGCTACGTACCACTTACTACTTTTGTGTCTCCATTCCCCTATAGTTCTAGATAGCACATTGAAATTTCTACCTCATCCGTTACGGGAACGTGTTACCGACTTTTCTCCGCAACTAAAAAATTCCTAGAGGGTGTCAGCCACCGCGCGGGTAAGCAAATCACGACGTTCAAGTTATATGGCCGATCGGACCGTCAGCAACAGACGTCACTTGTCACTGACATTTAAAGAGGATCAACAATAAAAGTTTTAAACAAATTATTTTGTTTTACAATATTATCAACAAACTCAGGTAAAAAAACTTTAAAAATGATAGTGATAGATTAGTATTTATTAATAAAGATATAAGAAAACACATAGCTAATTTTTACGCTTTTACAATAAGGCCTAGTTTATGTTCTGATCAAGGATGTATTCATGGACTTATGGCCTTGTCTAACCTAGTTGAAAAGTTATTAATTGGAATCAAAACAAATAATTTTAACTATAAAATCTGAGTTATTTATCACATTGTTTTTTTTTAAGTTTTAGATCACTGCTTGTAGTAACCAGAAATGCTAAAGAAGTATTGCAATTGAACTAACTCTATGAGTTATGACTAGCTGCTAAAGGCCAATGAGGTCTCCTTATCACCATTGGGGTACATGATAGGGACTGCAACGAATGCCCAACCACTATGTATTCTTATAAATAGATCACTCGACATCATGTGTATTATGCAATGCCTTTATTATTATCAACAATGAAAACAATCATCCATTGCCCTACTAAACCAAGGATTTGCTGAGATGATCCAGACAAATTTTAAGTTGACTTCTTTCCTGGTTGATTTCAGGTCAGCCTTTGTCATTCTCAATATATTTAGTATGGCTTTTAATGCTTTAATCAATTATTGTAATAAGTTATTTTAAATGAAATAAATAAAAGTTGTTTATGTAGTTTTTTATTTAAAAAATTATCTAGAGGGGGCAGTGAGGCCCGGTTTCCACCTATGTGTGCCCACCCTGATTCAAAAAATGTATCACACAACAGGACATAGATTGACTTATTTAAATGCAAGGTCACCTAATGATATTTTTTAAGCAATGGGGCACACATAGGTGGAAACTGAATTTTAAACATGGGGGGGGGGGTTGTTTTTGAACCTATCTATCTAGTTATAAAACCTTATTGTTTTGCTCAGGCTTATTATTTTCTCGGGAAAAAGGGAGGAACATGCCACCCCCCCCTCTCGGACCTCCACTGACATGACCATTAAATAAAACAAGACATCAATTTTTTGGATGTACAGGGGTATTGTATTCTAAAGTGGTGGCAGGCCCTAGTTGACCTCGATGCATCACGACCACATGTGGGTCTGTACTGACTACAACAAAAAATGATTTAGGATTAACACATTGCCACATCTACAGGGGTATTCATTATGAATGTAACCCCCTCACTATCTTGTGGGGATAGTGGATCTCATGGGGATCGTGGGGGGTTACATTTATAATGGATGCCTGACACAGCTCAATGTGTAAGGAGAAAACTTATGTTCTTTATTTTAATTTCAGAGTAGGTAGGTAGTACTAATAATAACATTTTGTCAAATTAAATTCAAACACTTTTTTGTTCTTTAGTTAAAACTAGGCCAGAGGTTTCTGTAAAAGTTCTCGGATTATCCTGTATACCTATCTTCCCAAAATCTGCTGTATTCACATTGTAGAGGTTTCCTCGTCTTTGAAAATGTGGATCCTGTAACAAAAAAAGGAAATTTTTATACATGGGGCTTCTGCGATGTGTTTGAAGATATAGTATTTAAAATATTTGCCTACAGATATCATTATTCTGAATAATGAAAGCGAATAAAAAGGGCGTATTCCCCATGGTTCATAGCTCTCTCCCTTACCTATTTTCCTTTGGTTTACGTGCCTTCATCATTTCTCTATGTAGATTGTACTTGATTGCAGATTATTTGCACTATAATAAACTTGAAGGCTTCGTTGTTTTGTGGCATCATTCATCAAAAAGCCATTTTAACAGAAGCACAGATTAGGTTGAATAAGATTAGTAAAAAACAGAAGACCAAAGCCATTTTTTATTTGTTTATAAATCAAAACACTTTTTGAGGTCTGCCTATTATACTGACCCGAATTTTACTGACTTGGATATTACTGACCAACGATTTTGTATACTATTTCACGTCAAACTAAATTGTATAGGGTCGAAACAAATCATAACTAATAAATAAAAGCTTCTACCACTGCCATACAGTTACCTATTTATCTATTATTTAGTTACAGCTCAGGTTTATAGCAAAAATACCTTTAATTATTAGATTCTACACCAACTACTACCACCTTCGCTTAGATTCTACCCCTAAAAAACCAACTACTACCACCTTTACTTAGCTTCTAACACCAACTTCTCCAAGCTTTCACCACAAAAAAATCAAGTACTACCACCTTCCCTTAGGTTCTACTACGGTAGGTGGTAGTAGTTGATTTTTTGATGGTAGAAGCTAAGCCTAAGCAAGGGTGGTAGAAGCTAAGTCAAGGTGGTTTTTGGGATAAAACTGAGTTGTAGTTAAGTGATAGGTCAGTAGAGCTGTTTAGAAGTGGTACTTCACTAACACCTGTTAACTTAAAAGTTAATATTTGTTTTTACCACAAACTAGGCGGTTTTTTATCGGAAATACGTTGGTCGTTAAAATGATGGTCAGTAAAATAGAAATTCCCTTTTGCTATGGCACTGTCTCTGTTGTTCTCAGTAAATTTACTCTGTGTCTCGCGCTCTCTCTTACACACACACATAAATCCGTATTGTCGTCTTGCCGTCGGTTGCTGCGTTTCCATGGCGTTTCAACCAGGTTTCAACTCAGTTTGTTTTATTATTTATGATTTAATTAATTTGGCAACAACGATTCATTACGCATTATGTAATATTTCATCTTTTTTTATTTTGTAGGTAGGCAGTAGGTTAAGTTATAAATATTTACTTTTTTTCATCAAATTTTTCTCTATATGTTATTACCATAATTAGTGATGTTTGTAAAGTATCCAATAAATAAATAAATAAATAAAAGTAAATTTTAAAAAGTTTTTATAATATACCAAAACATATGGGTAAAAATCATGGGGGTGGAGAATTTCAATTGGAGAAGATTTTTTTAGTTAAAGCTGTAGTAAATTACAGTTTTCAAATTATTGTCAGATTGTTATACTTCAAACTCATCTTCACATTTCAGAAACATTTTTAATAAAAACTTCCCTAATTTAATTTTGTTCTCTTTATACTCGAACAATTACTTGGGGAACGCGTCCATAACTCAATAAGGATAGTTCAAATGGGCACAAAACATATTAAAATCAATTAAATTTTCCAATCTTTATTTCAAACTCTAATTAGAATCAGTAAGGTTTATGAGTTCCTACATGGTTTACAATAAATTTTAAGTAAACGTTAATTTTAATTATTAAGAAAGTTGTCCGACTAGAAAGTCATCATTTGGGGAACAGATACATAAAATATTAAAATGTTTTTTATTGAAGGTGTCAGAAGGTGTGGTACCAGGTCTTTCTATCGCATCGCAACTTCGAACAGTTTGTCAACGCTAAATTGATTGTTGGTATTAAATATAACATTAAAGCAGTAAACAAATTTTATTTGAATATATAAGTACCGTACATCAATTCAGCATAATTTGAGGAATGCTGTTGTACAATGTGCTTACGTTAAAACCTTATATTTTTGTCATTGTTACAATAAAAAATCAAGGCGGACAAGGTATTAACGGGACGTCCTTTGTCCCATTTTTCAAACTTGGCACAAAATTTTAAACTTTTACCAATTTATCTCACATGAATTGTTTTATTTTAAGAAGTCAACTGCAACACAAAAATGATAAAACTATTTTTTAACATATGCTTGCGTACAAGTGCATATTACGGACATCATTATTAATAAGTGGCTCACAAACGTTCTTAAACTTTCCATATGTATTTTTATGTTTTTTTTTTCTGCTTTGTCCCATATTTTTGCTTCTTTTTTAACTTTAGTCCCGTTTTGACTAAAACAGATCTGGCAACCCTACCTTAAAGCCTACCAATAAAAACAAAAAATTGACCTAGCATCTAACTTAACTAGGGTTGCCAAATTTAGATATTTGTTTTTCACGACAACAGAACCAAATTTTTGGGACATCTCTCTCTCTGGGTCTCTAGTACACGTATTGGTTCGGTTCGGTATTTGACTTTGGTGTGCAATGTGAATCTGTCAAAATACTGCAATAATAGGGACCTATTGCAATTGTGGCAGGCACAAATTATGCCGGGCACTATATTGACAGTTTCGCATTACAAACTGATAGATGATCTTTCAAAATTGACATACCAAAGTCGAATTTATAAATACCGTCGTCTATTTTCCATTAATAGTGGCGTCACTATTAAATCCGACTCGTATAATACACAAAGGCCTAACTTTAAAAGGACACAGCTGTCCTTATAATGATAAACTGTCAATATAGTGCCCGGCACAATTTGTGCCTGGCACTATTGCAATAGGTCCCTAATAGTGTTATTATGGCTTTATTCCAATAAGATTAAACCGAACTCAATTCGCATGAAAACGTAGTAATGACAACCAGGGAGCATTTTCGTTCTATTTAGACCACTTGTATTAGTTGCACTTAAGTCACAACTTAAAATTCTGCTTACAAGTCGTACTTTGCTAAGAATTTATTATAAACGATACTTGCTTTAATTGATTATAAATTATAACAAATTCACAATAATTTAAGGAGCCACAAAAAGTAAGGTTAACATTAATCGGAACCAACAGGCGACTTTAAGATGTTTACGTTTTTAAAGTAGAAATAGGAAGTAGTCTCCACTTTGAAGGATTGACATAAAACCAAAATCAAAGTTTTTGTGACTTTTAGGTTGTCCTCAAAAGTAATTTTCTCTACATTATTACATCAGATATTACTATGATGACCCAAACCTATGTAGTAAAATATAAAGTTATAAGGTAGTTGTCGGATACACCCGTTTGCGACTTCAATTAAGCCCAACTTTGTAGTGGTAATTAAGTAACATATAAATGTCGGGGTGACTACGAATTAACGACTAAAAAGAAAGTAAAACTTTGGCAACGTGCTATTGTGGTAGATGAGACTATCAGATTAGACTATCAAGAAACAATCCTATCAGGTAGTTTAAAGGGTCGTTTTTACGAAACTTCTACTTTTTCGTGATACTAAACAGTAGGCAGAACTAAAAAGTAACGAATTTTGGTTGAGATCACCACATTTCTACTATAAGAAAGTAGGAAAGCCTTTGGAGCATGTAGCCGCTACTATAATTGTTAGTTGGGCCTACTTTTCCAATTTTTAATTTTTGATAAAAAACAGAGAAATTATGTTTTCGATGTCAAAAGTTGTTTTTTTCAAAAAAGTATTTTTGTTCAAAAACCCATTGTATACAGTTAAATATTTAATAAGTTAGACATAACTTTTTAAAATGGCCACCCTCAAATAAAAATAAATGTGTAGAATCCTCAAATCAAACAAAAATTTTGAACATTAATTTTTGTAACTCAGTAAATAATACTCAAAGTAGAGTAAAGTTAAAAATTATTTTGGATTAGGATTAACTTAAAACTTAATTTTTTGAGTTAAATTCATTTAAATTGGGGGAGGGTCCCGTCCCCCTCAAAAGTGACCTTTTACAGTATTTTTTAAATTATTTGCAAACTTTTAACTTGGCCAAAAACAACTAACTAACAGTTATTGAGGCTGACCAAAAGTCTTCTCTAACAATGTATAACACGCCCCCCTTACATCAGTGGCGCACATTTTATAGGCATTTAATTAAATGAGAGGTGTGGAAAAAACAATACTTTTTGAATTTTCTTGAGTTTTATTTTGCTACATGTTAAAACTTATTTTCAAAGCTGAAGAAATTTCGTTTCTAACGATGTATATCACTCCCCCCTTAAGGCAGCGGTAGATCTGACATAGACGCACCAAAAATGGTCAAATTTGGTATACACTTGAATCTTCATTTAAGACAACCATGTTGGATGAGAGGAGAATTTCCATCAAGATTGCGTTTGCTTCGCCTCACCTCATTCTTAAAATTGGTTTTGGCCGCTTTGTGTGCATCCTAGGTTTCTTCTGTGTCCTCTCTCATTGCTCTCCTCCACTATGGTAATTTTTGTGGAGAGCATTTTTAAGAGGGCACGCATTTTCGTAGTTGTTAAATATGCTGCGCTGCACCCATGTTAAAGGTTCCTCGAATTCTTCTTTTAGAGAGGTTTCTAATTGTCTCAACTAGACTGTTTTCATATGGAAGAAAGCAGTACATAAAATAATTTGTATTTTTTTGTCACCGATGTGACATCCCTGGAGCCTGTGGTAACGGTATTACATTGAGGTCCGTGCTTGCAATGATACAGCTCCTTGGTCTTTTCGCGCCGTCTTTGCAGAAGTAGGTAATGTAACCGGCCATCCTTATACGACTTATTGCCCTCCTAAAAAGAAGTGGTTCTTGTAATAAGACATATTAGAGCTTTCAGCGTGCCTCCTCTAATCTGTCCACCACCTCCCGGAAAGTGACATGCCACCCCCCAGGTCAACCTGTCGTGGCCACATGTTTCCACTCCGGAACGTTCATGGAGCGGTTCTGGAATAAAACTTGCTAAACGGGCAGTTACTTAACAGTTATCAGATTTTAACTTCATTTATAAATAATTTTTGTTTGTGTAATCAGGAAAATTGGACCTTTTAGTTAAAATGTCTACTTCGCCATAAAAATTGGTTGCCCCAATATTTTTAGGGCAAAAAATACCCGTGAAAAAGAGCGATGATAATTGCCAGCTAAAACGATGCTGCCCAAACATTTTTGTAGTAGAAATTTTGATGTAAAAACTAAATTGTACATTGTGTGTTATTTGGGTATTTAAAATAACCAAATCATTTATCAGACTAAGCAGAATAGCTTTAGGGCTAGAAAAACAAAAAACTTCGTGCCTCAATCTGTGTAGTAATTGACACACAATGATTTTACAAGACACTAGTTGTTTCCTGCATGACATTTCACGCTCAAATATAAATTTATCACTCAAAATATTTTAAGTTTAACGTGTATGATACATCGCACACTTATAAAAATAATAAAAGGCATTATCAAACAATAAAACCCTAATAAATCAACCACCACCAACCGCAGCGAGCGGGGATGAAGTTGATAGATCTCTTTCATTTGTTTCCGCTGCCTTGAAAAATACATACATAAAAACCCACTTTCGGGAAAATACCTATATTAAACCGCGTATCAAACTCCATACGTCGTAGGTGCGGAATAGGCATTAAATATTTATGTCCAGGCATTTTGTTTTAACGAATTTTTAAAGGGCGGTTTATATTGATACGCGTTGATGCAGAATCAAGAACCAATCTTAGACCATTGGCTGGCTTGCAGGAGGACTGGGAGAATGCCAATGCCGATGCCGTCTCCTACCTTAACTTGTCAACAAAACGGTTAAAAAAATAAAATAAAATAACTATCTTTAAATAAACGATTTGCGCGTTTAGCTTAAAACAAAGCGATGTTCTAAGGAAAAGTTTTATGTACGGCACACGAAAAATGTGTATTTCTGAACTTCAGAAGAACTATTTTATACTACTTTTAACAAAAAAAAATTAAAAGAACAACTAATATTAGATAGTTTAAGTTGTGCTACGTATTTTTACGTAAGCATGAGATTTGACAGTTACGCAAGCGCACTTCGTCACACCGTCGTCAAGGTCACGTTAGGAGCTTACGTATTTACGTTAGCTTACGGTAGTGTGCGGGCACCTTAACGTTACCAAAGAATAGAATTGGTTGATTGACCGATCGAAAAATGAGGCCTAGACGATAATTTCCGCTTCCAGTACAAACGATTCTTTGCAAGTATATTCCTACTGTAGTTAAAAAGACAAAAAACAAAATTGTAACATCAAAAAAACACAGTGCCGAATTCCATATTCTCTGCTATTAGTAGACTTGTTATGGTAAACATTCAACTTAAACTCAAATTTGGAACAAAACGTAGAGCGCTTAACGTGCAGTTTTACGTAAAAATACGTAGCACAACCTAAACTATCTATTAACTTAACTCGTAAGCTTAAAGTAATACAAAATATACAGATGTCAACAACCTCGACCCCGATGGCGCGGCGGTTTGGTTCGGGAAGGGGGAGAGGGTTTGGGGGGTGTTTGGTTTGGCTTGGTTCGGTTCGGTTCGGGAAGGGGGAGAGGGGTAATGGTGAAACGGTGACCGTAAATAAGCGCACAGGAACAAAGAGAAAAAAAATATATTCGCACTGGAAAAAACCCCACACAGAAATTTACTTAGAAAAAAAGGCATGTCAAAAAAATCAGCAAATTACAGCTCACAGAGAAAATATACAAGGGAAAATCTCTGACTTGTGAAAAAAATCATAATAAAATATTTAAATTCAAGTCTTTAAAATTAGAATGTTTCATATAAAAGATTAACACAAAACGAGGGGGAGTATACGAGGTCTGACAATTAAATTTTAAGACTGGCCCCGTACTAAAAGGTTTTAAATCTCTACGCCTCGGGCGGTTGGAGTTATTTACCTTGATGTGTGTTCTACTACCGCGCGCGCAATCTTGTCGTCTTTCCTCTGCTAGTTTGGCTTACCCAGTGGTTTGAAGCGGATCGTGCATAGCTCATTTGGCGGAATTACGACATCCGAAAAAATTGAATAACGTATTATTTAAAGTTAAACTCAAAAAAACGGCTACTGAATGCTTTCGAATGCTAAAAGATGTCTGCGGGAGCAGTGTTTGTCTCGTGGAATGATTTTTATATGGCATAAAAGCTTTTTCGCGGGTCGAGAAGAAGTTAAAGATGATGAACCAGAAGGGCGCTCCAACACATCCAAAACAGCGATGCTCATTGGTTTTCTTTTTGATATTTGGAAATATTGATATAGCTAAGGGAACGTCCAAGGAAAAAACGTCCACATTTGTGGAAGAACAACGCATGGCTGCTCTATCAGGACAATGCTCCGGCCCACAACACATGCCACGCTACGTGGATAGAGACTGAGGGGACTATATTGATGGGGAAAATCATTAAGTTGTATTAGTATTTAAATAAAGTAGATATTTTTACACCAGTCTTATAATTTTATTGTCACATCTCGTATATGAGTTTTGAAACTTTTTTTGCGGGGGTGCAATAAGCCGGGCGATTTTGCGGGAGGCTTAAGGCGCAGGGTTAAAAATATTAACAACTCTTGGGTTTCCTATATTTTTGCGCACAATATTTGCAGTTAAATTTTTGAAATTTATGCGATTCCGTGCTAAATATGTGGAATTCATGACTTATACAGTGTGTCCCCGGATGGAGTTGACAAGAGGAAAAAATCCTTTATTTTTGATTTTACGAAAAAAAACTCACTCTATAAAAAATTCTGCTTCTTGAAAAATTAAGATTAGCTGGCCATACACACAGAGGTTGATCCGTCGGTTTGGAACGGCGCGGTTCAACCTGGCGGATTTGTCATACAATTAGTGGACATTCCACGCGCCAGTTATAGCTGGTATAGATTTATCTGTGAGTTCAGACCGGCGGGCGAAACCTGTGTGTTCCGCGCTCGATATTTTAACCGGCGCAGACTTGTCTGTCAGTTTACACTGTGCCAGGGATAAAAGACCGTTCATAGTCTCTCTTTAATTTATTGAATATCATGGCACATGTTTCCGGAATGATATAACCAAGTGCCTGGGCAGAAACTCCCACTGAAAATTTCAGTTCTTCATATGATCTTCCCGTGGCAAGGAAACGAAGGGCAGCATTTAATCGCTGTTCTGGTCCAATGGCTTCTCTCATTTAGGTATCTTGTTTCGTAAGATCCTTTCTTACCAAATTTAATAAAAGGTCCTACGTGTTAATATCCATTCTTAAATAATTTTTAAAATCGTCAGGATCATTTTCTCTTAACTCTTTTAATAGAAGGTCATGGGTAATTCGTCTTAAGCAAATAACTTTTAACCCACTTGGAACGTCTCTTTTTTACACCACTATGCATTATTTCCATATTAATAATCATTTCCATACACAGAGCCTGCTTCTTTTTAGCACGAAACATTTTACATACACTATGCTTAAAATACCGTGCCGCATAAAACTTTCGACTTGACGAAATTTCACAGTTTTGGTTTAACCGGCAGATAAATCTTGAGTTTTCGCCCACTAACGCGCGGTTATGTCTGCCACAGACCAATATGAAGGATCGACTCGAAAGATTTTTTTTGTGTTAGTGGACTGCAGCAGTTTTAAACCGTTGAGGTCAAATCCGCCAGTTTGAACCGCGCCGTTCCAAACCGGCGGATCACCTCTGTGTGTATGGCCAGCTATTTGTTTTAGTGAAATTAAAAATAAAGATTTTTCTCTCTTATTAATTACATATTTCTTAATCTGATAACACCCTGTACATCTAATCAAAGATTTTATTATGGTACTCTTAATTTTTCAGCAAGCAGAATTTTTTATAAAGAAAGAGTTTTTTTCGTAAAATCAAAAATAAAGGACTTTTTCCTCTTGTCAACTCCATCAGGGGACACATTGTATAAAAAAGAACAGAGCCCATCACGTGCAGAACTTCATTATTAGGGTATCTATCTAACCAAGTCGAAGCACCGCCTTCCGAACCTCACATCAACTATTTACAAATGCATCCCTCTTTTCATAATATAATAACGGGTACGCCTTGGTGCCAAATATCGTTAAAAGAAAAATGAACCACAGAATAGAAATAGTTTGCATACACACTAAAAAAAATGACGCAAAGTCCTAAAATTTTCAAAAATTTGTATTTTTCAAAAAAACGCCACCCCTGAAGAAAATTTCTGCAAATAAACAACTGATGTTATGTAGTTATGGATGAATAGGGCCGTAGCCAAGAAAAACTTTCGGGGGGGATCAGAAGTTTAAAATATAATTTTGGAAAAATTTGCGTTTTATGTTGGGAATTGCACAAAATTTTAATTTATATCATATTTTTTAGTTTTTGCTGAACACGTACGTTTTAAAAGAGCTATTAATAAAAAAAGTCTATGAAAATGTTTGTCAATTTTCCACCATTCCATTTGCGTCCCTTTAACAATAACAATGTTAATCCTGGATTCAAATATATAAACGGAGTACAACGGATCTAATCTGGGCGCACGGCAGTGCCCCGCCAAGTTCGCACAACTGCTGTACCATCTTTTCTTGAAACATTTCAGCCCATATTTCACCTATCTAAAAGAGTACTTCGGAATGAGCTACGAAACTCAAACTTTGCACAGTCGTAGATTCGTAAATTTCAAAAAACGTCGAAATTGCCACTCACTCACTCATGTATAGATCATCAAAATTCTACTGTACTTCCAGACAAGATACAAAGCTGAAATTTGGCAGACTGATAGAAATTATGACCAAACCTTGAAAAAATTCAAAAAACCCCAAAATTCTAATTTACTCCCGTCCCCTATACATGTAAAATTATGTAAAAGTATTATTGCCCACTTCCGGAAACGCTACAGAGCTGAGCTTTGGAATGTCGATATGAACTATAATAAAACTATATAAAAAAATTAAAAACTTCAAAATTTTAATTTACTTCCCTCCTCTATAAATGTAAAGTAATGTAAAAATACCATTGCCCACTTCCACAAACGCTAGAGAGCTGAGCTTTGGAAGATTGGTAGGAACTATGATAAAAATATAGAAAAAAATTCGAAATAATTGACTTCCCTCCCCTATAAATGTGCACTTATGCAAAAGTAACATTGCCCACTTCCGCAAACACTACAGAGAACAGCTAGAGAGCTGAGCTTTGGAAGACTGGTAGGAACTATCCCACATAGCACAAAAATCACATCAACATTAAATTAACGTGAACAAATATAACAAAGTTTTTTTTTTACTTGAAAACAACCTCATACCATGTAATATTTATTTTGTTAAATCTACATGCTTAAAAATAACTTAAAAACAAGGAGAAATCAAGCTATAAAAATCCACATTTTGCTGAAGTTTCTGGTGCTGTGTATATACCGTGTTTTTTACCTTCGTTATTTTCATGTACCAAATTCCCACTTGAAAAGTCCTCCACAACATGTTCTAAAACGCCACTAGATTAAGACTTCTAAAACCTACTAACTATCTGCGTATTTTTTGGTCACGATTTTTTTTTGGTCAACATTTTTCTAGTTCACTAGTTTAAGACTACAACACTTCAAGACAATTTTAAAGATGGCGCTCAAGGCAAGACAAAATATCTAGTTAAGTTGTTTTTTTTTAAAAGCTAAACAAGATTTTTTACAGTAAACACTTTCACAGAGTATTAATGTGTCTTTATCAGGTTAAATGACTGATGCGTCGTGATCGTAAAGGATCAGGGATCAGTTTTCTTTGGAGTTTAGATAGATTTCGTCAAAGTGAAAAATGCCGACAGTAGGTGCTGCTGCTAGTAAAATCTCAAAATTATTCGGTAGAAAAGCCATGCAAGTTGCGTTTTAAAATTCGTGTAGAAAAGGCGTGAATCTAATGTGATTTTAACGTTGATAAAAATCACTTGAAACTAACGTAAAAATAGTACTGTTTTAATTTGATAATGGTGTTATTACAACGCAGTTTTTAGCAACGTTGTTTTTTATAACGTTAATGAATAACCTATTAAGCTTGTTTTCATATATGAAATAAACGTTTTTTCTAGCAGCTTTTAAAATCAACGTTTTTTTTTATCACGCCTGTTTTACGTGTTAAACACGTGATTGTGCTATGTGGGATGATAAAACTATAGGAAAAAAATTTGAAAAATGTCAAATTATGTAAAAGTAACATTGCCCACTTCCATACACGCTACAGTGCTGAGCTTTGGAAGACTGATAGGAACTGTGAAAAACCATGGGAAAAAATTTTAAAACCTCGAAATTTGAAATAAGGCATTGCAAAAGTTTTGAACAATATTCCGTATATTTTGCCACTTTAAAACATAAATATTATCCAAATACTTTAAAAAAGGAGTGAAATCATAACAAAACAAAAAAAAGCCAAGTACGCTAAAATGGTATTTTGTAAAAAGAATTGAGATCAAAGTAAAGCCAAGTTCTCCAATACAAATTTCAGAATAAAAGATTCTAACTAGTTTGGAAATGTTTTTCTAAACTTCGCTATTATGGCAGCAAATTAGGCACAGTGTGAAATTGAAAATAAAGAAGTTTGGCTGTAATAGCAAAGTTTTAAAAAAATATCCAAGCCAGTATGAACATTGTATTTTAAAATTTGTAATGGAGAACTTGCCTTCACTTTTATCTCAATTCTTTTTTACATAATGCCATTTGCGCGTATTTGGTTTTTTAGCTCACACATATACTATACTATAGTAGTGTGAGCTATGGTGATCCTAATTTTTTCGAGAAAAAAAAAGTTGCTCCGATTTCAAAAATTTTTATATATCTTTGCGTTTCAGATGATTTTGAAACTTTTTTGTTGCGCCGTCTGTCTGTCTGTCTGTCTGTCTGTCTGTATGTCTGTCTGTCTGTCTGTCTGTCTGTCTGTATGTCTGTAACGACCAACGCGCATAACTCAAAAACCGCTTGGCCGATTTTAACGAAATTTGGTACCTAGGCTGGGTCTTGGGTCGAGATGGTCCCATTTTAAAATGACCAAAATCCACCGAACAGAAACCAAATAAAAGGGTGGGGGTAGATTTCAAAATTAGAGTTTATGTGAAAATATGGCGTGTGTGATATCAAACGAAAGGTAATTGAGTCTGCAGTTAAACAAAATATATTTTAATTTATTTTAAAAAAGGGTGGGGGTATATTTTAAAAATTAGAGTTTAAGTGAAAATATGGCGTGTGTGATATCAAACGAAAGGTAATTGAGTCCGGAGTTTAACAAAATACATTTTAGCTTTTGTTTTTTTTAAGGGTGGGGGTAGATTTCAAAAATTTGGGTTTAAGTCAAAACATGGCTTGTGTGGTATCAAACAAAAGGTAATTTAGTATTTATAATATATTTCAGTTTTTAGTTATATTAGCTCACACGTACACTATAACTATAGTACCTAGTGTGAGCTCAGGGGCCCATATATTGGCAGAGTATTTTACATGAAATGTTTTTGTTTTGAATAATACCTTCCCAACCAACTAAATGATACTAAAAAAATAGCCTTGTTGGGGGAAAAATATTGTTTTAAAATTGAATTTTGCGTTTCTTTTCAATCTCAAAAAACAAAGTTCTAACATTATTTTTAATTATTTCAAAAATGGTTGCAAGAAATTTTATTTAATGTCGAATTTCAATATATCTTGTTGTTCGGCTCGGGTCCGTTCGGTTTATATAATTTTTTAAGCATTGTAGTAGGACACTTGTGTTTCTAATCTGCCCTAAATAAGATATATTTTAATGATCCGTATTTTGTTAATTAAAAACAGCCATTAATAGGACCTATAGTTATTTTGGGAGCATTATTTTTGTTGAACATGAAGTTTTCAATCAACGTGTGAATACTACGTGAGTTTAATTAATTAGAAAAAAATGACGCTCCCATTTTGGTACATGCCTCATTAAAGATGGTTTTCTCAAAAGTTAAAGAATAAGTTCAAGTGCGAAACTATTTATCAGGTAAGTCATTTGGTTTTTGATGGTTTGATTATAAATAAATGAATCCATGACGGATCTGATACCTTCCTACACTTCAAGTGAAGCCATGATATATCAGCCTTGAAAACAGTTTTTTGTAAATATCTCAGAAACTACAGCTCTTACGGGCGTGTCAAAATTTCAAAAATATTGTTTTATTTTGTTTAATATATTTTGAAAGCTATCCATTTAAAAAACTAGCCAATATTTTTGTTATGCTATCGTCATTTTTTGACGTTAATGATATTATTAATTTCCACAAGCACATGAGTACGTGAAAAAGCTGTTTTCCGCTCGTTCGCAAGTAAAATATATAACAAGAAATCATCTAATTCCAGATTAAAAAATTGGTGCCAACAGGCACATACAGCCATTTATAAGACCTAGTCTTTCTTGGGGTTGAAGTAGTTTTATTTTTTTAAAACTGCAATTTTCAATAAATTTGTAAAAATTACGTTGTTACTCTAGCTGCCTGCTATCGTTTTTGAGATATCTCAAAAACTTCGACTCTGACGACTTTTGACGTTATATAACAAGTTTTGTTTCAAATATCATTACTATGTTCGGTTTTAATAATGTTTTTCCAATTTTTTTTATATCTCAAAATCTTCAACTCGAAATATTATTCGTAATCTAACTTTGAAAAGCGAGTTTTGCTAGCTGCTGTGGTTCAAGAATTAAGATTTTTAAAACATTTGAAAGACACTACCAAAATGTAATTGCCTTATCCATGAGCAATAGGAAATTTCTGTGCCAAATTTAGTTTAAATCGGGCAATCGGTTTTTGAGTTATCGTGTCCCGGACAAGGTGACAGACAGAGTGACAGACATCACCACAAAATTTGATAGATAGGTCTTGTTTGACACAAAGAACTTATTTTCAGTGAAAATAAAAAAGTTTTTTTTTGACGATCCCAATAGCCATGCAAAGAATATTATTTTCTTAAGTTTTTTCTTTTGCTTTGCCATCTTTTAAAAGCCACTTATTTAATCGAGTCTATTAAATTTTTGTTTTTATTGGTGGTTATAAACGCTGCATATTTAGTTGCCGTTCTTCCTTGTAATATTTTATTTACACTATTACTCCACCAAAACAAGGCACACCTGAGGATTACGTCTAGCAGTTTTTGACACAAATTATGTTGTAAGCAATTAATTGTTTGAAAATTTAGGCTTTTATTTAAAATATGTTTTAAAGTCTTGGATATGTTTGATTCTGTACATAAAGTCTGAATTTAATAAAGTGTGCAATTTAATGAGTGTTTTAATAAAAATATTGCTTGTTCTCCAGGTTTTATTAAATTGCCTCTGTCATATTTTTTTGCGTCAATTAATTCGTCGTTGTAATAGGTTGTCTGAAATTGTCTTTTGGTTAGATTTTCCATACAATCATTATATTTGTGAACTTGTTTGTCCTTTTTTAAAATTCTTATGATGGTTCCCGCCATGTAATTGATTGTGTAATCTTCAATTTCCGAGGATTTCAAAGTTAATATATCTTTTGGAATTTTGGGAAGATTTTTTTCGTTAAGTGCTTCATATGCAAGGACTATTGCACCCATAGGCTCTCCACTTAAAAGTGACTTTAAATTATCAAGTCCTTCAGTCCCGTCATCTTTTTGGCAATTTGAGCCTGGGGAATGATAGGCCGTAAAATTATTGATCAAAAGAGTTTTGAAAGAAGCAATAAATTGGTTTGTAGTCGGGTTAGTGTTTCGGATGCCATGACTACTAATATAACTAAAAAAAAATTGCAGCAAATCTTGATTGAAAGCACCGCCACCGCTTAAAATAAATTTAAATTTTTTATCATTTAACAGTTTTTCGGTCAGTATACAAAACCCTTTTAAGGTTTCCAATAAAATTAACCTCGACAAAACGCTGTTTTACTAAAGAAAAAATTTCAATGATCCTACAACTTCTTTCGTCTTTAACCAAAACTCTTTACGGGGCGACGTCTTTGTTGCTGGAAGCTTTAAGGGTTTCGCCGCCATAAGTATTCCTGTAAATCTGGTTGAATTAAGGCTGTCAAATAGGCTGTCGAGAAATACAATTGTCTTCTGCCTCAGGAGATATCTTGTTTTGATCTTTAATATCTGAAAAAAAAAACAAGATTTATAGTAAACTCTAAATCTTCTGAACTTTTACATTATTTATCATAGTCTAGTAGTAAATCATGGAATTTAGGATAAAAAAACCTACTAAGAAAAATTTACGGATAATTAAATGGAATCTGACGGGGCAAACACCTTCCCAACTTAAAAATATTCACTTTCACAAGCTATTAATCAAAAATTTGAGAAAATAATAATGTATTTTTTTAAAATTGAACATTGCTGTTCTATTAAAATTTCTACAAAACTGAACATATTCAAAATATAATACCTAAAATTATTGCGAAAAGTTTTGTATATTCCATAAATTTTGCATTTTAAGCGAATTTAAAGTAAAGTCGCAGCTTTATAAATAAATACATAGGGTTTTTCTTTCAAAAATACTACAAACATTTTCATTTGTCTATTATATCTTGAGAATCTCTGGTTTTTGGCCAAATATTAGTTATTACACGATTTTGACAATATTTTGACCATCCTAGCCAGCGCAGCAATGTTTAGAATAATTAGAACAGTACTTTGAGGTAACGTTTCATTGGGAATCAAATAAAATCAAATATTAAAATAAGAATCACGTAAATCTGGCTTTTTGGTAAATCTGGTTATTTCTTATATATAGTTTTATATCTAGTGCGGGAAAAAATTACCTCTAAATCAGAAATCTAAAATCTTATCTAAACCTAAAAATAATTTATTTACTCTCCCCATTTGGGTATCCTTTTAAGAGATCCAACCGAAAAGCTAAAAACTTGGGTGCACATTTTAACTTTCAGTTTCTTTATCTTTGCGGGATGTACGTGAAAATCGGTCAGCTTTGGGCAGACGTGGTCCTGTTTAAAATGCAAATTTTTGTTTAACAAATTATTTTTTAATCCGTTAAATAAATGAGGAACATCAAATAAGGGTATTATTTCTTTTCCTTCAATTTCAAATCTAAAGCATCTGTTTTCTTGATTTTGACTTGCATAAAATGTATTCGTTTCTTTGCGAAGTAACTTAATGGCCTTAACATTGTTCGTACCTTGGTCGCAGACTGTTGCCACTACATCCAGTACTATAGATTTACATTTGATAATATTATTTTTAATCAAGTTTTTTAATGTTTCAGCTTTTGCTGGACCACTGCTAACAGTAAAGGTAATTGGTTGTTTCCAAGATTTCGATATGCCTTTGACCATAAAGACATTTGCATGATCTGCAATTTTTTGCTCTTTTATATAACCATCATCTTCCAATCCCAAAAACTCATCAGTTTTTCTGTTGTATGATTTTTCTCTTGTTTGCATTTTAGATACTTGTGCTTTTAAGGATTCAAACATTTGCTCATTTATCCCAGGTCTTAATACAACATGTTGTAGTAGCCGATTCAAAGTTTTTGCAGATGATAAAGAAAAATTTTTTGAGAGAAGTCAATAACACTTGCTACTATTTTTGTAAATTGACAAAGATAAAATTTTTTCATCAAATGTAAATCTTCTTGCCTTTGGTCTAAACTTTTGGTTGCGAATTTGGCACATTAAAAAGTGATATGTTGGATCGTTAATATTTTTTTTAATTTTGAAAATTTTAACCTTTTCGTTTAATTTATTGGCATTAGCAAGTAGTTCTTTAAATTTTTTTATTTTTCTCTGATTCATTGCCATTTTTGCACTCCAGTTTTTTAAAGTAAAATAAAATACTTTTGCCTTCGGCGACAACTCTCTAGACCTTGTTGTTTTAGCCAAACCAAGAATTGATTTTTTTCTTAGACCACTTTCTAAAATAAAAAAAAAACACAAACTATTAATTTAAAATAAAGAAAACTAAAAATGTCACAGATTAATAATTAGATAGAAAATTCAATATTTATGAAGAATACTTGCAATTTTTATACAATCTTTTCGTAAAGGCACTAAGAAGAATATGGTGACTTCCAAATTGTTACAAGCTAGCTTATTATAAACTAAGTAATAATTAAATCTAGGGATAAAGGACACCTAGATATGAGCATACCTGTATGTGTCCTTCCGCCCTCTTGTGAAATTTGTAGGTGTACAAGGAAATAATTTTCTATAATTTTCTATTAAGACAAAAAATTTAACATTAGACAAAATTGAACTGAAGGTATTAGATATAATTGGTTTATTTTTGGATTATTTTACTTATAACATTATCATAAAGCGATAATAATGTAATAATAATTACTGATCAAGAATGCCTTGCAAGATTTGGAGAATGTTTTTATTGTTTTTATATTTTTAAATGTTTTTGGCAACATATTGTATAGCTTTGGTGTAATAAAAGTGACAAATCTTTGGCCTGCAGTGGTGCTTACCTGTGGTGTATTTAAGTTATGTTTGTGTCTGGTATTATAGTTGTGCTTAAGTACTACCTCTAGTTTCGGATTTTATAGAAAAACATAAATATGGTATAAAAATAGAGTAGTCTGACATTTAAAATGTTGTTTTCAGCATATAATAAGTTAGTTGGATAAAGTCTTTCTTTTTTTAGAATGATTTTTAGGATATAGTTTTGAATGACATTAAGAGGATGCAGATCATTATCATGTAGGGCACCCCATACCAGAATACCATATCTTATTATTGATTCCACAAATGTTTGATATACTATAATTAAATACTTTTTATTTAAAAATTTTCGCAGTTCGTAGAATTTATGTATAAAGCGTCTTAATCGTTTGGTAATTGTTTGCGCCTGATTATGCCATTTAAGATATTTGTCGATCTGGATTCCCAAATATTTTGTACTTTCAACTTCTTTAATTTGAAGATTGCTAGAGCTTTTAATTGTTAGTGTGTTAAATTCTGGTCTATTATGATTTGTTAATTAAAAAGCGATATATGTGGTTTTCTCAACATTTAGAGATAGTCTGTTTATATCCAACCATAATTTTATTTTTTCCACACCCTTTTCTGCCTTTTCTCTAGCAGCAACCCAAGTTTCAGCTTTAAATATACACTCCGTGTCATCTGCATATGAGATAATTACTCCCTCTATACCATTTATTTTCAACAAAGAATTTATGTAGTGCACAAACAGTAGTGGGCCTAAAACCGTACCTTGTGGAATACCCATTTCAATTGTAAGTGTGTCGCTCTGTGTATCGTTTATTTTGAGCATTTGTTGCCGTTTTGAAAAATAGTCGGCAAAGACCTCTGACACTATGCCTCTCACTCCACAGTGTTGGAGAACATCAAGGAGTTTTTGATGAGGCACAGTGTCAAAAGCTTTTGCTAGGTCGAGAAACACTGCAACACACTTATCTCCTTTATCTAATGTGGTTTTTATGTGGTTTACAACGTCAAACATGGCATCACAGGTACTTTTTTAGGTTTAAATCCAAACTGTTTTGGGCTTAACATTTGGTACTTTATCAAGTGATCATAAAGTCTCTTTTTCAAGCATCTCTCAAACAGTTTCGCGAAAGTTGTTATTAGATTTATAGGTCTGTAGTTTTGTATCATACTCTTATTAACCTGTTTATATGTAGGAGTAATAACTGATATTTTAAATTGCTCTGGAATTTTTCCAGTTAAAAATATCAAGTTAAAAATATGAACTATAATTGGCTTAATTAAATAATTTTGAGAACCTTTTATCAGTACTGACGATATGTTGTCATAGCCGGGAGCGCATTTAGTTTTGAGAGTCGATATATGCTCTAGTAACTCTCTTTCACTTACAGGAATCAAAAACACGGAATCTTGTGTATTAGGGTATAGATGTTGCATATTTTGTTTAGGATTTTCAATTTTTTCTGCCATTTTAGCCCCTATATTTGTAAAGTAACCGTTGCAGTAATTAACCATTTCTTGAACACAGCTGAAACTTTCTCCGTTTTCTCTTTTAATGGATACACTAGAACCTTTTTTAGCGCATTCGTTTGTAGCTTCAGCAACTATGTTATATAGTGTTTTCATGTCGTTTTGGTTTTCTTTTATTTTATTAGAGTAAAATTTGGACTTTGTATTTAAAATGATCTTTTTTAATATATTTCTATATCTCCTATAATTTTGTTTAAGATCCTCATTATGTTTGTCTTTTATTAGTCTCTTTTTTAATTTATCTCTATGTTTAATGGAGTTTATTATTGCAACGGTTATCCAAGGTTTTAGCTTTTTATTTTTATGTGTAATTGTTGTGACAGTTTTGCATTGATTATAAAGATCTGTAAAGTCAGCTATAAATTTATTATATGCTGCTCTTGTACAACTGAATGATGTAATGTCTGTCCAATTTTTTTGTGTCAAATTTTTCATGATTGAATTTTGTTTTGGTTATTTTATGTTTGTTAACTGCGTTAACGCCCCAGTCATGTCGTATTTTACTGGCTATAGATAAGCAAACTGGATAATGGTCAGCTATATTTAGGTTAAGTATTGAAGAATTATATTCCATGTTGTTGGTCGAAGGGTTCTTTCGAACAAATATATGGTCAATGCAGGTACCTGTTTCTTCTGTTACTCTAGTACAATTATTGATATGTGACACAAAACCTTTTGACAGCAACATGGATAAGTACTCGTTGTTTTCGGGTAAGTCTGTTCTCATTAAATCTATATTGATATCTCCTAAGAAATTGTCAATATTTTCCTTTGTTTGACCGCCAAGATACACTTCTAGATCTGATATGAAGTCTTTTTTGCCAGTAGCTGGAGATCTATAGCATGCAAATATACTCAGTTATGTTTTGTTTTTATGTTTTTCATTGTTAACAGCGGTCACTATTTTACTTATTGTAATTTTAGTTAAAGGTAGTACTGTATGTGTAATATCAAAGCTAATTTTGTTGTTTATAAATAAAAGAAGGCCATCGATTTGATTAAGTGTACTATTGTTAAAGATTGTTGAAAACCCAGGTATTGTAAAGTTTTTAATATCAGGAATAAACCTAGTGTCTCCCAAAATAATGATATCTATATTATTTAGTTGAATTAAATCTAAAAAAATTAGAAATTCATCAAAGTGCTTAAAAACGCTACTTATATTATTATGCAAAATTTGTAAAATTGGAGATCTTGTGGCATAAAAAGTTTTTTGTTTATTTATAAAATTATCAATGTTCTCTGCGGATGGTTGATTTTCATTCAAAGATTCTTGATCTAAATGTTCGATTATATCAATTAAAGGATTATTGGCCATTAAAAAAGAAAAACGTAGTTTTAGTACATGGCAAAAAAACTTACAACTTAACTAAATTAATTCTAATTCAGCTCCTATCCTCCTCGTACACGTTCTTTTTCCAGTAGACTGTTTATTTGTGCTATATTTTTGAGCCGGATCTTGTCAGCTTGTTCAGTCTTGCGGCAAAATATTTTACCGTCTCTGCACCAAACAAATCTAAAACCATTTTTCTTGAGGTCGCGAGCTTTGTTAAATAGTTCTCTAACTTCTTTAGGGTTTTCTTCATTGATGTAAATGCTTCTTTCTTGTCCTTCTAGTCCAATATCTGAAGATTTTTTATCTTTTAGTGCTCTTCGATTTGCATATAGTTTGTCTCTAAGATCTTTTGACCTAAATTTTACCAAAGCCGGTTTAGCAGAATTTGCGGATGGCAAAATCCTAACTGAAACATCATTCTCTTCAACATTGACTTTAGTTAAAAGTATAGTTTGAATGTCGCTTGATAGAAATTGTTAAAGCAGTTGCTTCAAAATAAGAATTTCAATAGTGACAGGCAACCTTTATCGCAGATATGAGTGAGAGAGAGAAAGTATACTAACAAACTGTAAAATATTCAACCTACCTTTTTTGAATGTAGTTCTTTGTCTAGTCTTTTTAGGTTTCGTTAGAAACTTGGTGTATCTAAAATTTAATTAAAACATTTAATAGATGTAAATGTATGCATGTGTTTTGCGTAGTGGTAGTGAGGGCGGGTGACCGGTAGGTTTGATATATAGGCCGGAGTAGGCCCTTTCTGCCATACCCTAAGACTGTCCCTTAATACAATCTCTGCACTTCCATTTAATGTCCAGGTAGCTCATTGGCTTTCCGGTTCCCTTTACAAAGTTCAGTATATCTGCCCATTTGAGCAAGTGCAGCTGTTCCTCGCTTAGTTGGTTGGTGATCCGGTTGGTTGGTGCCCCAAGTGCATGTTGTCTTATCCTTGCGTAGGCCTCACATTCTGCCACGGGGTGTCTTGATGTCTCTTTTTCCTGTCCACAGGCTAGACAGGTAGGGTCGTACTCGACTCCTATCCGTGTCAGGTGCTTCGTTAACCAGATATGTCCCGTTAGAATACCTATCAGCAGTCCACGGTCTTCTCGTGTCCGTTCCAGCAGCCATCTAATTCTGGTCGCTTTTGGACGATCTAAAAATTCTCTGGTTTGTCTGCAACCCGTTTCCCAGGAGTTTAATAGTGCGCCTGAACTCATTTGTTGAGTCCGCTCTGCACTTGTCATTTTGTCACGCCAAGAAGTGGCTTCATGCCTACATAGGCGGTTCCTGCTCCGAGCCGCGCGAATTCGTCCGCTTTCTTGTTGCCTGGTACCCTTGTGTGCCACGGAACCCCACACCAGCGTCACCCGTTTGCCATCGCTTAAGGTCTCCAGCGCCTCTGCACATTCTCGAAAACTAAAACGATAGTAACATTTGAGGTTATCAGAAGAAGTTCTTTGAAAGTTGTAACTAAAAAAGCGTTGTTATGATGAAGTAAAAAAATTATACCTTTTTTGAAAGATGTGTTTTGAGAAATCGGTTTAAAGATCGTTATGTGCTCGGTAGCATCCATATCTGGGATCTTGCTGTTACCTGGCAGAGGATTTAGATCTCCAGAATTGACATTTAAAGCTAAAAGCAAAGAACTTAAGATATATGTTTTGCTAATATTCTACACCTTTCCTTTTTTGTTTGGTTGATAGTAAAAAGTAGAAAAAATGTAATAAATATAAAAAACAGATAAATATTTATAGTTGGTACGCACATGTTTCGCGCTAAAATATATTTTTTTTTGCAATCTGCGTCTTCAAGAGTAATCGGTTTAAAGACTGGCAAATGATGGCTCTACAGAATTATCATTCAGGGCTAAAAACAAAATAAGTACTTAAAGTATGTCTACTAGTCTTTTTTATTCTTAAATATTCTGTACCTCTTGTTTTTACCTTCCTAGCTCGTAAAGCAGTGGTTAGAGAAGGTGTTGTTTTGTAGTAAAACATTTTTTGAGATAACGCTGAAAATATGTTATTTGGGTGTATTTGGACCTATCTTAGCAATCTGTCCGTGTGTGTGTGTGTGTCTGTACGAACCATGATAGCTCCAAAACCACTGGACCAATTTCCATGAGATTTAAAAAAAATAGTATTTGGCACAGTAATGTGCTGAAAAAAGTTCGGTCAAAATCCATTGATGCTAATGCTAACAGTTTTTTGGCAGCTAAACAATTGAAAAAAAGGGTAACTCTTTAACGGAGCATTCATTGCTTTAATATTTGGTTATGTGGTAACCAAAAATTTTGTAGGAGCTTTTGTTTCTGAGATATTTAGAAAAAAACTTTTTAAGCCTGTTGTAATAGGGTGGAGTTATCAGGTGTGTCATCAATCCATTTATTTATTTGGTTGACAGTAACAAAACAGAAAAAAAAATCTAAAGTACATAAAAAAGTCAGCTTTCTCCGCAGTTCTTTTTATTAGTAGTCGCACAGTAGGTACGCAAATGTTTTGCCCTAAAAATACTAACCTTTTTTTCAAGGTGCATCTTGAGATATGGGTTTAAAGACGTAATTTCTATATTTGGGGTTGTTAGCCCACGGATAGAAAAACGTTAAAGGCAATGAATGGACTGTAAATATTATTAATTAATGATATCGCGAGCAAACATAAATATATTGATATGATTTTACGAAATAATCAAAATGTCCATAGGTAAAATTGTTGGAACCACACAACGGTAATCAAAGACAAGCACTCACCTCCTTTGCATTTAAGTTCTCCTCGTTCCCAGGGGCCCCCGAATGGATCTAATGATGTCACCACGTAGCTGAAGGGTTGAAGTTTCTAGTTCTATGCTTCAGTACACAAAAATCGAGCACTTTCAGGTGTAGATATTTGAAATAGTTGGAGAACGAAATTAACACGCCTTTTTCTCTAGGCGATTGACAATGATCTCACCGGTTGTTGGTGCGCATGTCCAAATACGCTGAATGCGCTTTGCCTTTCATACAGTTGTGTGGTTTTAAAAATATATATAAACAACCGCGAAATTTAGCGGGAGCTAACATAACTGCCCTCCAAAACACACAAATTTAGAATCTCAACCGGACAGATATAGATATAAGAAAAAGAATCGACTGATAAATATAAATGAATGAAAATAGATAAGTATCGTAAGTTTATTTAGAGATAACGAAATCCCGAAAAAAAGGCAAAACAAACAAACAAAAAATTCAAAAAAAAAAAAAAATTAAAAATAAAAAACCTATTGTAATACCCGGTAAAAGGTAGAAAATTAAAATTACTTTTAATTTGGCAAGAGGCACAGTTTTACAACTGGCCGCTTATAAACACCGGTAACCGTTTTTACCGTCGCAACACGCACCTGACCGTCCCCGCCGGGATGCAGTTCGATGACCCGACCGACCGGCCATTTCAAAGGCGTTTGAATGTGATCACTTGTTATGATAACCAAATCATTTAATTTGATATTTGGGGACAAATCAGCCCACTTGTGTCGCTGTTGTAGCGTATGCAAATACTCTATAGAATACCGTTTCCAAAAATCATTATGTAGTTTTTGGATTAGTTGCCATCTCGAGAGCCGATTTAGGGGAACCTCGGACAAATCTGACTCCGGAATTTCAGAGTTAAGGGGTTCAAGTGTCAAAAAATGCCCAGGGGTAAGAGGTTGAAGATCGTGTGGGTCTGAAGAGGCAGGAGATAAAGGGCGACTATTAAGTACGGCTTCTATGCGACAGGTAAGGGTGGACATCTCCATGATAGACAACTTCTGGTCGCCGACAACTCGAACAAAGTGAGTTTTAAAACTTTTGACGCCAGCTTCTGCCAGGCCATTGAAATGTGGACTGAGAGGAGGTCCCAGATGCCAACGAATAGAAAGTCTGGTGGCAGCACTTCTTGCGTAATCCAGTAATTGGTTACGAAACCCTATAAAATTACTGCCTTGATCTGACCAGCATTGCGTCACGCTTCCGCGTCTAGAAATGAATCGATGGAATGCACCTACGAACCCCTCGGTGGACAGTTCCATGGTTAATTCCAAATGCACGCAATGTGTGGCCGTACAGACAAACACACAGACATACGATTTGAAAGCTCTACAACCACGGTAACGATGAGGAATCACAAAGAAAGGTCCACAAAAGTCGATAGCTACACTCGAAAAAGGTTTAAGCTGATTGATTCGATGAGCGGGAAGTGAACTCATTATGGGCGGTCTATAGGGTTTAGGGTTGATTCTAAAACATTGCAAGCACTTGGATATGGTTCTTTGAATTGCCCGTCTGGCAGATAATATCCAAAATTGCTGTAAAAGCAGATTATGTAATGTTTTAAACCCAGGATGAAGATATTGTCGATGAGCGGACTCGATAAGAAGTGTAGTTAAACGATGGTCACTCGAAAGTAAGACGGGGTGTTTTGCAGAATAAGACAAAAGGTCAGATTTTTGTAATCTGCCACCGACTCTAATGATATTATTCTCATCAAGAAAAGGTGAAAGTTTTCGCAAAGGTTTCGGTATTGGTTTATCCTTAGATAACGCAGAAAAAAGCTCAGAAAAACAAGAACCTTGAACGCGTTTGATAAGAAGGTGTAACGCACTTTGCATCTCACCGGTGGTAGGAAAAACAATATTCTCAAAAATAACTTTTTGGTCCGGCGGCTTAGTGGGTTTTTGATAGGAATGGTTTTGAAAAAGGTTAACTATTCGAAGGACATAACAAATGATACGTTGAATTTTGGATATAGATGAATATTTGATAAGAAGCTGATCTAAGAAGTTGACATCAATTATCGCATTGCAACAGACTTTTGGCTTTTCCTCCAGATTAATATCTCCGAAATCAATCGGCATTTTTGGTTTATGAAAATCGGGCCATTCGTTTTCGGGAGACCACAAAAACGACGGTGCGTTCCACCACATGTCATGTGACATGAGCTGTGAAGGGGTGGCCCCTCGTGACGCAATATCGGCTGCATTCAAAGCAGAAGGAATGTAGCGCCACGAGTTTGAGGGGATGATTTCTTGGATTCTACTGACGCGATTTCCAACAAAGGTTTGCCAGCGATTAGGAGGGGATGAAAGCCAGTGCAATACGACTTGCGAATCGCAGAAAGTAACGATATTTGTAAAAGTTATTTTTCCTTCATAGCTAGATAAAACGAAGTCAATTAATTCGCTTAAAAGAAATGCGCCTAGGAGTTCTAGCCTAGCCAAAGTTTGTGACTTTATAGGCGCGACCCTAGATTTTGCAGATATGAGAGAAACAGATATATTGTTTTCCTCTTCTACACGAAAATATACGACGCCTGCGTAGCCTCGAATTGAAGCGTCACAGAAGCCGATGATTTGACAGGTATTGGTTTTTGACAGTTTGATTTGTCGGGGTAATTGAAAATTGGAAAGAAGCGGGAATTCAGAACGAAGTTTGTTCCAAGAGTCGATGATAGAAGAATCTGGTTCTTCGTCCCAGCCTACTTTCGATATCCACAACTGTTGCAAAATAAATTTTGCTTGTAGCAACAAGGGACAAAGAAAACCTAAGGGGTCGAAGATTGTTCCTATGATAGATAAAATAGAACGTTTGGTTGGGGGTTTGTCCTTCATTCGGCATTGATAAGAAAAAATGTCGTTTTTTGGATGCCATTGAAGTCCTAAAACTTTGATAAAGTGGGGTTCCTCCTTGTCGAAAGAGAGAGGCATTTGACGATCGGACTCTGGCAATGTTGCCAATAACTCAGGACAATTGCTTGCCCATTTTTTAAGTTCAAATCCTCCCGACTTCAACAAATCATTGAGTTCTGTTTGAAGGGAGAGAGCTTCAGAAAGCGAAGGGCTAGTTCCCAAGATATCGTCGATATAGATTGACGTTTTTAGAACAGTACTAGCCATAGGAAAACGTTCCTTTTCTCTCTCTGCCAGCTCATTTAAGGTACGCATGGCTAGAAAAGGCGAGCATGTCATGCCAAAAGTGACAGTAGAAAGTTCCCACACTGAAAGTGGGTCCTGTGGAGAAAACCTCCACAATATCCTTTGATAAGGACGGTGATAAGGATTGATAAGGACTTGACGGAACATCTGTTTGATATCAGCAATGTAGGCAATAGGATTAAGACGAAATGTAAGGAGTAAAGAAGCAATATCTTTTTGAAGTTTCGGTCCAGATAACAATGTGTCATTGAGACTAATATTTTTTGGGGTGACTGCTGAACAATCCCAGACCACCCTTAATTTTGTACTCAAGCTTTCCGGCTTTAAAACGCAATGATGTGCTAAAAAACACGATACGTCGACCTTTGGTTGACTAGATAAAACCAAACTCATATGATTAGAATCGATATAGTCTTGCATGAAATTTGAATAGGCAGTGTACAGATCAGGATTTTTGATTAATCTATTTTCTAGAAGTAAAAATCTACGATAAGCTTGCGGATAAGTATTTCCTAGGTCAGGGTTTATTTTGTCTTTAAACGGAAGATCTACCATGAATCTACCGCTCGGTTGCCGTACTACACTAGCAGTAAAAATTGATTCTGCCTGTTTTTCTTCCTTTGATAAGATTTGTTTTTTAGGCAAATGTTCGATTTCCCAAAACCTAGGGAGAATGACCTCTAAAGGAGGCGAATGACTCGTTAAAAAACAACTGGTTCGTTCCGTAAGACTACCTACTTCGTCAACCTTTCCCATGACGACCCAGCCAAAGATAGTTTCAAGGGCTGAAGGCTGCCCTACCTGTCCAAGAACCCTGCCCTCCTTGAAAATCTGTGCGAATAGCTCGCAACCAATAACCAGGTCCACAGGTCTAGATTTGAAATAAGATGGGTCGGCAAGTTTAAGGTTTCCCAAGTGTTTCCACTGATTATCGTTCAAGGAGAATGTAGGCATATTGGAACATAGTTGTGGAACAACAATTGCTTCGAAATTAAGTAAAGGAGTGACTTGTCCTTGTGGCTTAATGTGACATTGAACGAGCCCTTTGGAAGTAAAAGAAGACATCTGATTTAATCCGAATATTTCAGTGGTGTAACTTCGCCTAGGAAGATTAAGACGCTGAATACACTTTTCACTGATGAATCCAGTCTGTGATCCAGAATCAAGCAGTGCCCTTACAGGTTGAAAATTTCCGCAACCGTCCATAACATCTATTATGGCGGTGCATAAAAGAAAGGTACCTGAAGGTCCTGAGGCATTTAATGACACATGAAGATTATTGACAGGTGGTGTGTGAATGACAGGACTAGTATCTTGGCTTCCAGACGCTTGATTAGTTTCTAAGATATGAGTTAAAGTGTGGTGCCTTTTACTATTGCAAGTCCTGCATGAATATTTTGATTTGCACGTATCTACATCATGCAAGGGATGAAAACACGCTAAACATAATTTTTTCTGTTTGACGAAAGATAGGCGATCGATAGGTGAGAGATCAAGAAATGTTTGACATTTCGAAAGCACGTGACCTTGATTACATCGGAAACATTTTATTCCCGTACTCGAATTAGTTGAGGTGCCAGCCAGTCCTATAAAAGGCGAGTTGGATGATTTATAGGTAGGCTTTTGCCCAAACTGATTTCGCATAGAATTTGAATTTTGATAGGTAGGCTTTTGCCCAGACTGATTTTGCATAGAATTTGATTTTTGATAGATAGGCACCTTTTTGGGTGCTGTTGATTGAGGAAGTGATTCCAAAACTTTACATCTTTTTTCTAGAAATTGAAAAAGTGACTGAAAAGTGGGAATTTCGGTATTAGTATTGGCGTGACTCATTTCGAAATTTGAACGCGTTGGAATATCCAATTTTTCTAATAAAATGAAAAAAATAATAAAGTCCCAACTGTCAACGTCAAAGCTAAGTGATTTTAAAATTTCTAGGGATTCAGAAAAGGTGTCAATTAAATTACGCAATTCTTTAGCTGACTCGTTTTTTAAGGTGGAGTTCATAATTGAGCTCAAAGCATCATTTGCGAGGTCTCGCTTGTTTTGATATCTATTGACTAATTTGTCGTAAGCAATTTTATAATTTTGATCAGATAAGCTAATCCCTGATATCAATTTTAAAGGCTCATCCTCGAGATATGAAAATAAATATTGAAGTTTTCGAACGTTACTTAGACTTTGATTTTGATCTATAATGTTATTAAAAAGATCGAAAAAGCTTGGCCATAATTTTTTATCACCTCGAAATATGGGAATACCTAACTCTTTGAGTTTTGGAGTTTCGTATTCGTTTTGTCGAACATATGATCCCGAAAAAGATGGGGCCTCAACCGGAAATATTTTAGAGTAAACCCCCTTACACGCATAAAAATATTTACGAGCTTCTGAAAGGATCGCATCCTGCGTTTTAAATTCCTCATCGTCCGAGTCGTCTAGCAACATAATGACGTCATTATGTGCCAGCATGCATTTATCGAAGGTTTCATCCAAATCGGCATACCTCACTTGAAACTCGTTTCTCGCTCTTTCATCTTTTTCCGCAGTCTGCGACAACACATAACACTCGGTGATCGCAGATAAAAAACCCTTGCGTTTTTGTACGGCTTTTTTGACAGACATGATTTTACCTTTGAAATGACGAAATTG
This sequence comes from Aspidapion aeneum, assembly GCA_963576565.1. NCBI lineage: Eukaryota > Metazoa > Arthropoda > Insecta > Coleoptera > Brentidae > Aspidapion > Aspidapion aeneum. Next base: position 83,684,409 of record OY755044.1, on the reverse strand, counting down.
TCGGTAAATATACAATTAACGCTAAATTAATGCTTCTGAAATAGAAAAATGACGAATTGTCGAAAATATGCACTAATCTATCGCCAATTGATAAAAATTGTTTTAAATATCGAAATGATATGATACACCACTGAACTTTTGTTTTGTTTTGTTTTGACTCCTACTCGTTTTGTTTACACCACGCGGAGTAGACCCGTTACCATGGCAGCGGACCAAAAACACGTACTGCGCCGGCTACTTTCTCCGGTCGACGTTTCAACGACGCTGCTGCGAAAAAATTCAAGGCCGCCGTCTTATTGCAAATAATTTATTACTACCGTCGTATGGATTTATTATTTAAAAATAATCCGGCTCGAAGGACCACTTTTTATGTTAGCCCACGGATAGAAAAACGTTAAAGGCAATGAATGGACTGTAAATATTATTAATTAATGATATCGCGAGCAAACATAAATATATTGATATGATTTTACGAAATAATCAAAATGTCCATAGGTAAAATTGTTGGAACCACACAACGGTAATCAAAGACAAGCACTCACCTCCTTTGCATTTAAGTTCTCCTCGTTCCCAGGGGCCCCCGAATGGATCTAATGATGTCACCACGTAGCTGAAGGGTTGAAGTTTCTAGTTCTATGCTTCAGTACACAAAAATCGAGCACTTTCAGGTGTAGATATTTGAAATAGTTGGAGAACGAAATTAACACGCCTTTTTCTCTAGGCGATTGACAATGATCTCACCGGTTGTTGGTGCGCATGTCCAAATACGCTGAATGCGCTTTGCCTTTCATACAGTTGTGTGGTTTTAAAAATATATATAAACAACCGCGAAATTTAGCGGGAGCTAACAGGGGTTTTGTTGATACCTTGCAAATGATTTATTTCTGGCTCTGCAGAATCGATACCCAAAGCTGAAACAAAAGAATCGTATAATTACCACCCGCAAATCTTTTGCGCCAAAAATCTTACCTTTTTTGCAAGTTGCGTCTTAAGAAAGTGGTTTAGGGCCTGTCGCACCGACTTTTATAATTCCCTTTCTTAACTATAGATTGCTTTAATTTTAAGCTTGCCTTATTTTTAAATTTGTTGCACCGAGCAAAAATCTCCTATTCTTTGTTAAGATGCGGCCACCTTGTGACCCAATCAGGCAACGCCGCTGTTTCAACCAACATAATTTTTAAACTATAAAAAAACAACAACAACACCCCGTACGTCCCAAAATAGTTTTGTCAAAACCCATCAATTTTCTGTGTCAAGTCGCCATATATATTATAATCTATAATCTTTGAAGTCGCCTTTAAAAATTTATTTACAAAAATGGAAGTTCTTGAATTTTTGGAAGATAATGAAATCGAGATGGTGCTACTCGATTTTTTGGAATTTGGGTGTCTTTGTCGCCTTGTTGATGCAGTCGCATATTTTTTCCCGGGTTGGTTTACGGTTCTTCCCTTACACCCCTGGATATAACCAACGGATTAAAAATTATAATGAAATTAGGGTAAAATGTAAAGGCAGAAAGGAAATCGTCTTGTTACTTCATGCATTGCAGTTTCATTTAAGGGTTTTCTTACACTGGTCAGTCCTATCCTACCCTTACCGCTAGCCCCACCAGGCTGTGAACAACAGTTAACTTAAAAATCGGACGAAAATACTGTAATAAAAATTAGATTTAACATTATTTAAATTATTTTTCTTCCTTACAAATCTTTTTGTAGTCGATACATAGGTATATTTTTTCACAAAAATATTGTGCCAAAAGAACCAAAATCTAGCCGTTATCTTATGTGCAATAAAGTCTCAAAATCATTTTTATTTATTTTAAAAAAACATGTTTTTTACTTTATTTACTTAAAAAATACAAAATTCACTTTAATCAAAACACTGCTCATTTGTAGTTATTGTCAGTTGCTATGGCTATGCCAAACGGGTAACATTATGTGACCAGCATCTTATCTAAGCAGCTCTTAAGGAACAGTAAAGTCACGAAAAAAGCTGACTTAATTTTAAGAACCCTAAGGAAGGAATAAGTCTGCCTTTAAGTTCGGTGCAACGAAATTTTACGAAATAAGGTATTCTTTAGGCTAAGAAACGGAAAAATAAGTCGGTGCGATGGGCCCTTAAAGACTAAAGTTTTGTTCTGCATCTGGCAAGGTAACAAGATCCGGTTTTATATAATTAACGTCCAGGTCAATAAATGGTTGCCTTTGTGGGCATACATCTAAATTTGCTACGTCTTGCAAAGCTGAAAACAAAATGTTTGTTTACGAATTTTTCACCTTAATTTTAATTTTTAGTTAGCTGACAGTATAACAGCGCAGAAAAAATCCAAACTACACAAAAATTCAAAGTATTAATATAGAAGGTAGTAATCGCATAGGTAGTTAGTACCACAGAAAAGTATTCTTTTCTTTGTAGTTAGTACATACATGTATGTAAAGAAAAAATAGGCAATGCACGAATTAGTAGAGTAAATTTGTAAAAAAAGCTACAAAAAGGGCATATTTTTTTATATTTGGCATAATAGTACCTATGATCCAAAGTTAAATTTTCATTCGAGGATCTCCAATTTTCCGGCTTATAATCCAAGATGGCGGCTGCCAAATTTAAGAAAAAAATTAGTACCCTGTTTTAGGAGAAATAAAATTAATTTTGATGGATTCACTTTAAGCGGACCTATTTAATTTAAAATTTTAAGAAAATTTAACAACTCTCAATTCAAAACAAAATGGTGGCTATATTTAAAAAGAATATATTTTTTGGATATTTCCTTTAGTTTTTGTGCGATAATTTTTTTTTTTGGATATTTCCTTTCGTTTTTGTGCGATATTTATTTTACATCAAAGAGTTTTTTGAAATTTAGCCGCCATTTTGTTTCGAAGTGACAAATGTCATTTTTTTTACAGTTTTAAATTGAGTAGGTTTCGCTTAAAGTGAATCCATCAAAATTAATTTTATTTCTTCTAAAACAGGGAATTTAATTTTTTTCTTAACTTTGTTAACCACCATCTTGGATTCTGAAGCTGGAAAGTCGGGGAATGAAAATGAAAAATATACCCTTTTTGCAGCTTTTTCTTAAAATACCCTACGAAATTACTCAACTAAATGACGTTGCAGAAAAAAAAGTTGGGTAAAAACAGCCTCCTATAATTAATTAGCCTGTATTATTGTGGCGACTTAGACACTATTTAGGTTTTATGTGTAAAAATTCAAAAGTGTTTTTACTCATCTGAAAGGTTTTTACAAAGGATTGCATTGCATTTCAAGCCAGTACGGACTGGAGCTCTTTGTTCTGGTTCAAAGTGTCCATCACACACTACATATTTCACATAAATTTCGTCTTTTGTCAAAGTTAGCCAGTTTTTTGGCCGAAGTAATTTTAGCCACTCATCAAATAATTTGGGGTTCCGTTTGGGAAAGCGACGGCGCTTACTGACATAGTCTTCGCACCCACGAACACAACAAGGTTTTTTTTAACTTCTTGAGCGGCGGATCGCCCTCATGAAAACGTTCGAAAACCGATTGGCCATAATTTAACAAAAAACACAAAACAAAATAAAAAATAAGGTAAAAAGTCGAAAAAATAAAGAAAAACTTCATCCACAAGTGATCCACAAACAAAGAAAGGCGTGGATTAGATCACCGCCATATTTTTATCTATCTTGACAATGTCAATGTCAGTCATAATCAAAAATTATCAAAATATACCAAGAGTAGTGATTAATGTAAATTGCGACAGCACAGAAGTCTCTACCATAGACGAAATACTGTGGTCTGTACATAATATTTTTATACGTGTATCGGTTAGGGTCACTGCATCCTGGAAGCCTGGCGTCTCCAGGGGTAGCGACACCAAACATAACCTCATTTACAAAAACCGCAAATCTGACACTGTCAGGAGCGTAGCTTTTTTATGTTCAAAAAAATTAAATGGTTTACAAATGTTACGTAAAGAACTGTCCGTCACACCCGGTGTTTATACATTTGACTGTCCAAATAAATAAACCTAAAACAACTAAGTTTTTTATGATTTCAATATTTATTAGGACCCTGTGTTAGGACCCACATAGTGCAAAAAACCAAAAATATAGTTTGCATGTTTTATATATATTCGAAAATATAGAAAACTATTATGTTGGGTTTTGTATCATTTAATAAATTTCTTTATGCTCTCCAGGGAATAAAAGTGTACGTTTAACCCCTTTTTCCATGGGCTAAGGTAGTATTTCTTGTCCCCAGTGATTAAAAGTAATTTCTTTAAAATCATAAAGGCAAAATATAGATTTTTGGATTATTTTATTTTATCATAATACAAAAAACGAAAAGGAATCAAGATATATACACGATAACGTTTATTTTGTTGCTTCTAGCTTGCCGTAAGCTTACTGTACTTTGCTGATGACTTGGTTCGTTTCGATTGTTATTGTGTCCTTCGGCATAAAATATTGCTTCCATATAAACAAAGCAATTAATTTTCTAGACTTCTCTAGGATGTAAACCAGGAATACCTTATCGGTGAAATTTTCGAAATTCTGTTTATTGCACCATTTTCGGTACTGAAAGCTGCTTTCTTCGGTGGCCTTTTCCATGCCCATCTCAAAGTAAGAACATGCTTTATTCTTTGGTCCTTTGTTTTTCCCATCTTCGAGAAATGTAATTCGAACTTTTTTTCGACTAAACTTATTTAGTTTGTTATGAAATAAATATTATTAGACTTTTGTTTAATGTAATGCCATGGCAACTTTCACTGCCCACTGTTTTATTATATACGGGGGGTTGACATGCTAATACTACAGGACGGTAAGTGGTTTAATACCTATTTATTTAGTTTATGATTATTATTATTTTTAGTATATAAAAATAAACCTTGGCATTAAAGTCCCTTTTAGTCACTTAGCAAATTATAGCCCTCCTTCTGGTCGGGCATGAAAATTCCCGTCGTGGGATTAAAAGTAAACACTGTACGGCCTAGGTTTATAATTGCCTACTATTATTTTTATTAGTGTTCAAAAAAAGCGGGCGGCGAAGAAAAGGTCGAAAGTACAAAAAGTCGAAAATACAAAAGTTCGAAAGTACAAAAGGTCGAAAATACAAAAGATTGAAAAACAAAAGGTCCAAACAAAGATCAAAAGTAGCTACACTGTAATGATTGCAAAATAAAGTAAGAGACACACAGGTACACACACACACTCATAGAAAAGTTTTAAAAAAATCAATATCCAATAAGGTAGGTATTTTTTTGGGCCGCAACACGACGGGTCGCAAAACTTTGTTCGAAAACATTTTCTTCGAACGGAAATTTTTATGAAAACAATTTCTTCTAATGGAAATTTGTTTGAAAACATTATTTTTGAACGAAAATTTGTTCGATAACCATTTCTTCAAACAAAAATTATTCAAAAAAATTTTCTTCCTTCGGAAATTTGTTCGAAAACATTTTTTTCAAACGGAAATTTGTTCGAAAACATTTTTTTCAAACGGAAATTAGTTCGAACGCTATTTCTTTGAACGGAAATTTGTTTTCGAACGCAAATTTGTTCGTAAGTAATAGTTGTTCAAAAACATTTTCTTTTAAAGCAAGCTTTTAGAAAAAAGACGCTCTAGACCTGGATTTCCAAACCTAACACTATTCATATACTTTGACTAAGGCAAGGTCTTTTTAACATATTTTTTCAAAAAAACCCTGACTTCTTTCCCGGGATCGTAAACTGTCTGAAAATTTGTCTACTTTCCTCCTTTGGGAAGGTCGAAGTTGGTATTTTCCTAAACTTTGTCAATTAATCGCAAACGTATCCGAACCGGCCCAGATACCCCTTGATGTGCTCAATTGAGAAATGTTAGAGTAACACCGATATCAACCTTCCAAAATGAGGACCGGAATGCTAATTTAGGGAAATCATTTTTCGAAATTGTTAGAAAAAGACCCCATTAGTCGAAGTATATGAGTTGTGTTAAGTTTGACAAGCCAGGTCTAAAATTTTTTTTTTGGAAAAATTTGTTTTCAAAGAAATATTTTTGAACAAATTTCCATTAAAAAAAATATTTTCGAACAAATTTCCGTTCAAAGAAAATGTTTTCAAACAAATTTCCGTTTGAAGAAAATGATTTCGAAAAATTTCTGTTTGAAGAAAACGTTTTGGAATAATTTTCCTTTCGAGGAAAGCGTTTTCGAACAATCTTTTGTTCGAAGAAAATGTTTTCGTACAATTTTCGGTTTGAAGAAAATGATTTTCGAAGTTTATGCTTTCGAACAATAATATTATATATTTATATGAAATGTACTATAAAATTATAAGTAATTAAAGCCGAACCTTACGAAAACCATAAAAAGGTACTAAAAAAAAAACAAAACCTAAAAACACCCAAAAAATGGGAAAAAAAACTTGGAAAATACACTAAACAGTGCGAAAAATAGCGTATAAACTTCGTGATAAAAGCTTCATTTTATTCCTTGATATATTATAATACTATTAATAAACATTTAACATACAAATGTATTTCTGTCCTGTTTGTTTATTTATTACGTATTATTTTTATAAAAAAAAACACAAATAATATTTAAAAGACAATGATTTTTAACAATAAATATACCTACAATAAATATTCATAACCCAAAAACTCAAGGAACATATTTTTTATTTCTTAAGCTGTATAAAAACGAGTTCTTTTTAAGTTTTATTAAAACATTTTTTTTCTCAGACTGTATAAAAATGAGTATTTTTCACGAACGTCTATGGAATTTTGAGTACGGTTTTGACACTCGTGTCGCTACCCCTGGGAGACGCCAGGCTTCCAGGATGCAGTGACCCTAGTATCGGTCTGTTTTCAGCGCCTCTCGAACTTTGTATTGCGAACTAATGTATACAGGAGGTATGTATAACAGTATTATGACAAGACCGGGGTGCTTTCCTTACTATAAATAATTAGTTTACAGTGGTTGCACCTAGAGTCCCTGTATGTGACAGATATTGGCGGAATATATTTCACATACAGGGACTCCAGTTGCACCTAAAAAATTATTTGACTGCTATTTTCACTTTGAACTTTGCAAATTAAATTTATGAAAATAAGACATTTGTCAGTGTAACAGTGACAGCATCTTATGGTTTTTATGTTTTGAGTTGTGCTCTAATATGTGTGAAAGGGTGGAAAACAAAGAAAAAAAGCTTGCCCTGCTGCAAGAAATTAAAAAGCGACAGCACATGATAATTGGGTCTTTTGCTGGCAACAAATTGACAGCATCTGAGAAGGAGGACTCTTGGAAAAAAATTATTGAATTCTTACATAAGAAACTAAACAATGCTGTTTCTAAATACCCTTAAATCTTGCACTCTTCCAGTCCAGCAGGCATTAACAGTTTAGAAGTATATATCGGGACCACAATTTACCATTATGTTTCGAATGGTCTCTTTCTCGATCAATGTAGTGCTCTTTATGTGTTCGATGGGCATCTACAATTCCACCAACACATGGAAAACCTCCCTTTTGGTAGAATTTACGTGCAACTTCTTTACCTACGTTAGGCCAGCAAAAGTGCGGGTTTAACGTAGTGTTTACTACAGCACTGACTACTTTCTGTAGCGTTCTGCAAACAGATGCTTTATCAATTCCGTGCATGGTTTTGCACTAAAAGCATGATTTCTTATGTTGTTGTTAGACAACTGGCCAGCTATTATTAAGCACAAGCGTTTCGCCTTACAAAATTACAAGTGAATTTTTTAAGGCGAAACGCCTCTTTATAGTTCAAAATTTACTCTTACTTTATAAACTTTTCTTCTCCGAGGTCTTTCTTCATTGCTACTTTCGTCACTTAAAAAAATTATTCTTCTGATCATTTTTATTGTAAGACAAATTTCTCCTTTCAAAATATTTGCCAAACTTTTCAAAAATCTTTGACAAGAAATTGTTGGTGCAATGCTTATCAAATATTTTTTGAAAAGATCATGGCTTCGCAACTTTTTCTTTAATCACTTTTCACTTTGCATAATGAACTTTGCAAATAGCATTGGTGCAACAGAAAACGATATGCAAAGTGCAAATCGCAAAGTGAAAAGTAGTTTGGTGCAATATGCTCGCTTTACTGTTTAAGTAGTATACCTACCGTTTTTATTATTAGATATTATCAAATTAAATGCAAAATAAACTGTTTAAATTAATGACATGTTTAGTTCCTCAGTTTCTAAAATAAATAATCCTAGAACTAAACAAAAATATAATTTTGTCGGTGGTTTTCAAGTTTTCAAGATCTTGCTAAAAATTTATTTGGTCGCTTTCAAAACTTTGCAAAGAAGTGGTTGTTGATATATTATTTGGTAATAGCTTTCTAATAGTGTCCCAATCTATGCTGTTTTGAATTAATTCTGGATGAGGAACAATAGGCTGAGGGTATATGCTCTTATTTAAAGAAGCTGTAATATCTTCTTGATCTAAATCCTTAACATAAAAATTTGGATTTTGATAAGGTAAATCATTACACTTACTTTTCTTCTTAAGCTCAATATACTGCGACCTTTTAACCAAAGAAATTCTATTCTTCTTTCTAACGTAATCTTTTTCCAAAAGGTCTGCTTCAGTGAAAAAAATACTCTCTTTGATTTCATTACTTATTTCATGAATTTTGTCAAAGGTTACTGCGTGAATACCTAATCCTTTTATAAATGCAATAACATTTCCATCTGCATTATCGTCTCCCCAGCACCAAATCACTAAATTACGGTCTAATGCATGATTGACTAAGTCGGGTTCTTTCAATAGTTCATGGGTATTAATGTTTATGCCAAGAATCTCCACAATTTGGGCAAACTGACAACCGGATTTTATCGACCAACATCTCGGATCTCCATATGGAAGCCATCCCGTTGATTCTCCAATAGTAAGAAATAACACTGGATATTTATTTTGTTTTTTTCTTATAGCGGAACAAATGTCTGGATTAAAACAAGAGAAAATAATTCTTCTGCTACCACAGTTTTTAAAAGTATCTTCCAAAATTTTGTCTACGAATAAATTAAGATCTTGAGGGTTTTTAACTTCATGAGAACCATCTGAAACTGGGGTTGGGTATTTCATTTCAATGTTAAAACCAACATAAGGATTTAAAACATTAAAAAGTTCACAAAGAGTTGGAAACGGTTGATGTTCATCCAAGTCATCACCAAGACTTTTTGCAATTTTTAGTTCACATTCTGACAAATAATAGACTTTTAAAAGTTTGAGCTGCTCTAGAGTTAAATCTTTGACTGGAATTTCTAATATGTCATTTTTTTCAAGTTTTTTTTTCTTCTTTGTTGCCAAACAAACATGAAAGTCGTGATATATTACCGGAATCAAATCCTTAGTTAAATGAACGTCAAATTCGATATAATCGGCACCATGATCAATAGCATTTTTAAACGACGCAATCGTATTTTCCCTTACTTCAGCACAATTTTTTAAAGCTTTACAAAAGCTCTTTCCTGATCCTCTGTGCCCTACATCTAAAACATGACGTTTTTTATTCCAATATTTTGTAAACGTCGTGCTCATATCACAATAAAGGCTTTTTAGGGGATGTATTATTACATATTTAATAAGAATGTCCCCTAAAGGCCTATGTTTTGTACTTGTGACAGGTAAAACAACTATGCCTTCAGAATTCTTGACAGCTACTGGTAACAAATAACTGGAGCCCACATGGTAAGGTGGTTCACCATCATAAACACGTGATGAATAGATATAAAAATCAAAAATAAAAGCTGTTTCATAGGGAAATAATAACGTTACCTCGAAAAGTATCATGTTATTGTTTTCAAATTTAACGCCAAAACAACCTTGCGCGTGTAAACTTGTATCATCTGTATTAAAAGAAGCCACATCTGTAATCGCAAATTCATCACCGCTATACTTTTTTTGATTCGTTGGTTTGCCTTTCTGTTCGCCAATTTGTTGTCGAATGTCAATAGGCGTGACCTTAACAAATATTGCCCTATTTGCATATTTGGGACTACAAAGTTTTAAAGAATTATTAGTTAGTTTAAGATGGATTGTCGATTCTTTTGTCAACCATCCTTTATTGATCCAGCAATCTTCTTCAATAAATCCATATTTTAACGGTTCAGAGTCAAAGGAAGGTGGATCTGCAGAATATTCAATAATTCGTGGTGTAATATTTGCTTCCCAGCTTCTAACTATAACTTGCCGATTTGGCTCTATAATTATGCAAATGCAAAATCTGTATTCTACCTTTCTTTTATTTGGTATAGAAATAATAGATGACCATACATCAGGATCTTTTTTCTGTTGAATTAAAATTGAACATTTTTCAGGCATCCAATTGCCAAGTTCTTGCACACTGCCTACCAAACAAACGGTTTCTGAAGGTTTAATTGGAAAACCAATTTTCACTTTAAAAAGCCAAGGCCTGGGTTCAAACTCCACAGATGAGACAGACAATAATTCACTTGTAATTTCCCCCTTGCTTTTGCGAATTTTCTCATTATTTGGATCCTCTAGAAAGTACCAGCACTGCATTCTTAATAAAAATTTAGCGGCTAAAAAACATTCACCAAAATTTAAGATTAAAAAAATAACATTAGCCTGTCACTATTACCCTACACTGTCATAAAATTATTAAATCAATAAGGACATCAATGTTTTTTTATTCTCTTACCAAAGTGAAGGACGCACAGTGGGTGAAATTAAGGACCTGGCAACGATTCATTTTATATTTTTTTACTACTTTTTATGATAAGAAATGATATTAGTAAATATTACAGTTTAATACGTCGTTTTATAATTTTAAAATTAAAATTAATCCAACCTGTTACTTATCCCGACTTGCTAAAGGCTATATATTTTTAAACAGGAATCAACATGGCGGTCTTCAGTCGCCATTTTATCACATGATGTAGCTCTAAGGCATACAAATTATCTAAATATCAGGCAATTTTAATGAAATTTCTGTGATCACCCATTGCAAATGTCCTCTAATTTGCTACAGTTACTTTGTAGTCCTCCCTGCTCTCACCCATCTCCCTTCCCGTTATTCCCCCACCCTATTCAAAAACCACATTCGCATAATTTTATCAAATATAACACGATTTCAAAAATTCTTTCTGCATACGCTTTTAGATTTTTTTTCGACCAGCACTTTACTAGTTCCCCTCCCCCGTTTCTGTCCTCATCCCCCCTCTTTTCTCCCCACCGTCCTTATTAGTAATAGCTGTAGCTATACCTTTCACAAATATAAAGCGATTTTAAAAATTCTTTCTGCACACGCTTTAAGATTTTATTCGACACCATTTTACTAGTTCCCTCCTCCCTCTCTCCTCCTTCACCATCACTCAATGGAATGTAACAGTGTTCGCGTTTGTAGAAAATCTAGACGTAGGTACTTTTTAGGTGAAGCTAAATGAATGGTAAATGCATAGTGCTTTTTATAAGGCCGAATAAGAATTAAACCTAAAAGTTGGAAATAAAAAAAAATAACTAAATGGGTACAAAATTACCCAATAACTTGATTCATGAAAATACAAAATTTTATAATTTCATAACTGCGCTTTGGGAATCAAATCTAAAAGTTGTACCTATCAATTTTGTGCCCAACTGCAACTAGTAGTTACAAATAAATTTGGCAGTTGGGTGTTTTTTTTATTAATTTTTTTTCATTCGAGAATACAGTACGACGCAACTATAAGAACCAAGCATAGGAGGTATTCGTTCCCATTCTATCATAAAACATTCAAATCGTTTATATGATCTAGAATTTTCTCTGGGGATCCGTGCTAGAATCGAGGGCCTGGTATCGTCGGAACTTGAAAACCAGGTTAAAAATGCAAGTTCAGTTATAGGCCAATCATTATAGAATTTTAGCTTGCAAAAGGTGGTGAAGTCACGATTTTGATATATGGATTTAGTGTGCACAAAAAGGGTTTTTTAAATTAATTGGTTAGGGTACGTTTTAAAAAACTTTCCTACAAAAAGGGTTTTAGACGTTTTTTCGTCAGACGAACGGTTTCCGAGTTATGACGCTAAACATCACGCCGTTATTTTCGATTTTGACCAATTTTTTTTAGTGGCCTTTAACTTCGAAACTGCTTATTTTTTGAAAATCTGTAATAGCATGAAATAAAGACCAACTAACAGTCTTTAAAATGAGACATCACTGAGTTCTCTGTGTACGCAAAGATATATAAAAATTTTTGAAACCGGAGCAACTTTTTTTTTATCGAAAAAATTAGGATCACCATAGCTTACACTACTATTGTGTAGTATCATCTGAAACGCAAAGATATATAAAAATTTTTGAAATCGGAGCAACTTTTTTTTTATCGAAAAAATTAGGATCACCATACTTACACTACTATTGTGTAGTATCATCTGAAACGCAAAGATATATAAAAAATTTTGAAATCGGAGCAACTTTTTTTTTATCGAAAAAATTAGGATCACCATAGCTTACACTACTATTGTGTAGTATCATCTGAAACGCAAAGATATATAAAAATTTTTGAAATCGGTGCAACTTTTTTTTATCGAAAAATTTAGGATCACCATAGCTTACACTACTATTGTGTAGTATCATCTGAAGCGCAAAGATATATAAACATTTTTCAAATCGGAGCAACTTTTTTTTTATCGAAAAAATTAGGATCACCATAGCTTACACTACTATGGTGTAGTATCATCTGAAACGCAAAGATATATAAAAAATTTTGAAATCGGAGCAACTTTTTTTTTATCGAAAAATTAGGATCACCATAGCTTACACTATTATTTTGTAGTATCATCTGAAACGCAAAGATATATAAAAATTTTTGAAATAGGTGCAACTTTTTTTTTATCGAAAAAATTAGGATCACCATAGCTTACACTACTATTGTGTAGTATCATCTGAAACGCAAAGATATATAAAATTTTTTGAAATCGGACCAACTTTTTTTTATCGAAAAAATTAGGATCACCATAGCTTACACTACTATTGTGTAGTATCATCTGAAACGCAAAGATATATAAAAAATTTTGAAATCTGAGCAACTTTTTTTTTATCTAAAAAATTAGGATCACGATAGTTTACACTACTATTGTGTAGTATCATCTGAAACGCAAAGATATATAAAAATTTTTGAAATCGGAGCAACTTTTTTTTATCGAAAAATTTAGGATCACGATAGCTTACACTACTATTGTGTAGTATCATCTGAAACGCAAAGATATATACAAATTTTTGAAATCGCAGCAACTTTTTTTTTATCGAAAAAATTAGGATCACCATAGCTTATACTACTATTGTGTAGTATCATCTGAAACGCAAAGATATATAAAAAATTTTGAAATCTGAGCAACTTTTTTTTTATCTCAAAAATTAGGATCACCAAAGCTTACACTACTATTGTGTAGTATCATCTGAAACGCAAAGATATATAAAAAATTTTGAAATCTGAGCAACTTTTTTTTTATCTAAAAAATTAGGATCACCATAGCTTACACTACTATTGTGTAGTATCATCTGAAACGCAAAGATATATAAAAATTTTTGAAATCGGAGCAACTTTTTTTTTATCGAAAAAATTAGGATCACCATAGCTTACACTACTATTGTGTAGTATCATCTGAAACGCAAAGATATATAAAAATTTTTGAAATCGGAGCAACTTTTTTTTTATCGAAAAAATTAGGATCACTATTGTGTAGTATCATCTGAAACGCAAAGATATATAAAAAATTTTGAAATCGAAGCAACTTTTTTTTTATCGAAAAAATTAGGATCACCATAGCTTACACTACTATTGTGTAGTATCATCTGAAACGCAAAGATATATAAAAATTTTTGAAATCGGAGCAACTTTTTTTAATCTAAAAAATTAGGATCACCATAGCTTACACTACTATTGTGTAGTATCATCTGAAACGCAAAGATATATAAAAAATTTTGAAATCTGAGCAACTTTTTTTTTATCTCAAAAATTAGGATCACCAAAGCTTACACTACTATTGTGTAGTATCATCTGAAACGCAAAGATATATAAAAAATTTTGAAATCTGAGCAACTTTTTTTTTATCTAAAAAATTAGGATCACCATAGCTTACACTACTATTGTGTAGTATCATCTGAAACGCAAAGATATATAAAAATTTTTGAAATCCGAGCAACTTTTTTTTTATTGAAAAAATTAGGATCACCATAGCTTATACTACTATTGTGTAGTATCATCTGAAACGCAAAGATATATAAAAATTTTTGAAATCTGAGCAACTTTTTTTTTATCTCAAAAATTAGGATCACCATAGCTTACACTACTATTGTGTAGTATCATCTGAAACGCAAAGATATATAAAAAAATTTTGAAATCTGAGCAACTTTTTTTTTATCTAAAAAATTAGGCTCATCATAGCTTACACTACTATTGTGTAGTATCATCTGAAACGCAAAGATATATAAATATATTTGAAATCGGAGCAACATTTTTTTTATCGAAAAAATTAGGATCACCATAGCTTACACTACTATTGTGTAGTATCATCTGAAACGCAAAGATATATAAAAAAATTTGAAATCGGAGCAACTTTTTTTTTATCGAAAAAATTAGGATCACCATAGCTTACCCTACTATTGTGTAGTATCATCTGAAACGCAAAGATACCCTTGCTGCGGTAAAATTCAGGGTTTGTGTGTGTTAGCAATAGATCCGGTTCCTATGTATTTCCATAGTATATGCAAAATAAACCGAAATTATTCAGTTTTATGTCATTTTCTCATTCTATAGAAACTGTGTAATCAAATCTATTGTAGAAAATTCATTTATCTTTTATACGATGCATCACCTGAGTGGGCCAAGCCCATAGTTAGCACTTAATTGGCATCCATAAATTGGGGTTTTTTTAGGATCACGAAAAAAAATCATGTTTTTTTTAGGTTTTATTCAGTTTTCAAAACACTAAGCATTTTAGGAAAAAATGTTAAAATTCTTTTTATTGAAAATAAAATGTTTTTCTAAACGGCGTAACACAAAGGTGTGTTATAGCTATTATTGAAACTCCAGGGGCGTCCGCATATTTAGATTTTTTTTTCTAATTATTTTTATTTTATTTTTAATTTGTTTTATTTAATTTTCTTAAAAAGTAAGATTTCTGGGACATATTCTTTTACTCTATTTTTTGAAAATCGATATGTATCAGAGGGTTTTTGTTAACAGGGATTACTCAAAGAATATACAGATGTTTAGTAATTTTTTTTTCAATTGAGTTTTTAGACGCCCTTGGTGTATTAACGGTTCCCTAAATATTATTTATACATCGTTCGAAATAAAATTTAATTGTCGATAACACAAAGTAAAATGTTTTTCCGGTAAGGCTAAGTTTTGAAAAAAAATAAAAGAAAATCATTTAAAAAAATAACTTCAATATGCAGACGCCCCTGGATCGTCAATAATAGTTTTAAAACAAATTTGTGATTCGCCGTTTTACAGATTTTATTTTGGTGCTTAAAAATTTTTCAATAAAATGCTTAGTTTTTTTGAAAACTGTATAAAACCTAAATAAACATTATTTTTTCGTGATCTAAAAAAATAAACCCAATTTATGGATGCCAATCAAGTGCTAACCATGAACTTGGCACACTTCAGTGATACATTGTTTAATAGATTAATTTTCTATAATAAAGTTTTACACACTTTCTGTCAAATGCTTACGTTTTGAAAAAATTACATAAAACTTAATAATTTCGGTTTATTTTGCATATACTATGGAAATACATAGGAAACGGGTGTACTGCTAAAACTTCAGGGTTTCTATTTCAGCAAAAGTACTAATTAAAGATCTCAGTGATTTCTCATTTTAATGACGGCGAAATATTTAGCGTCATAACTCTAAAACCATTCGTCTGATAAAAAAACGTGCAACAGCGTTTTTAATTCAATTTTTTTTAGGACTCTAATGTGAACAATATATGTCAAAATCGCAAATACACCACCTTTTACATGGTCTATTTTTCGCTCTAATTACTGGCCTATAATTCATTTATTAAGCCCATACATATGCCTAAATCCCCCAATTTAAATTAGCCGGAAGACATTGTATTGTACGGAAACGTCCCCCGTTTATTATACAATGTTATAGATGTGAATTTTTTTATATAAAAAATGTAAATTATTATCCAAACCAAATTTAAATTTTTAAAACTCCATTTTCATTAACCGCATGAGTTTAAATCTCGTTCAATGCAAAAAAAAACATTAAAGTTTACGAGAGTGCAGTACACTTTACCTTTATTATCATTGTTACTTTCAAACATATATCTAACAGGATAGAAATACCTAGTAGGTACAAGGGCTAGGAATTGAACTGTTGATTATTTTATGATTTATTGGTATAGTTTTTGCAGTCACCTGAAATGCTCCTAATACCGGGTTCTATCGATTTCATGAAATTTTGCTTCAATCTGTGTTAGCTCCCGCTAAATTTCGCGGTTGTTTTTACTTTTTAAAACCACACAATTGGATGACGGACAGAGTACATTTTCCGCGCATTGGACATACGCACCAAGAATCAGTGAGATCCTTTTCTACCGCCTCGAGAAAATGGCGTGTTTATTTACTTTCTCCAACTATTACAAATTTCTACACCTAAAAGTGCTCGATTTTGGTGTACTGAAGCATAGAACTAGAAATTTCAGCCCTTCAGCTACGTGGTGCCATCATTAGATCAAGACAGGGGCCCCTGGAACGTGGAGAAATTGGCTGCAAACTGGTGAGTGCTTTGTTTCTGATTTCTGTTGTGTGGTAACAGCAATTAACTATGGACCTTTTGATTATTTCGTGATTTCGTATCAATATATTTATGTTTGTTCGCGCCTTCATTAATTAAAAAATATACAGTCCACTGCAGTTATCGTTTTTCTAATTGCGGGCAATACAATCTGCCCTTCAAAAGTTATCCAAATTCATATAAGATCTTCCTCGTATAATTTCAACCCTACCGACAGAGAAAAGGCGCGACTCTTTGCGGTTCGAGCACAAAGTATTTGTTTTCTGACCGACCCAGCACAGGTGGATGGACAAAACCTGATTGGCAGATTTTTTTGAGCTTCGCTTTTAATTGCTTTCAGGTGTTTGTCTCGAGACCCCTTTAGTCGGCAGTATGCAGAGTTAGAAAATAAATCAGTGTCGTTTCTGTAAGTGTAGGAATAGAAAGTTTTATTATCTATTTTTATTTCTTTAGTTTACGCCATTATTAAATGAAATAATTTTCATGAGTATATCTACCGCCGCCCATGTCACTTTCTTTAAAGGATATGCTGATGGTCGGCTTTAACCTTTGTTCAACTGCCTTTGCAAAAACTTTACTCTTATTTGGGTAACTACACGACCCAGATCAATCTGATACTGCACTTTTGGGCAGCGCTCAAAAATTTTGTACATAGTAGATATCTTGTATTGGACCCATAAGAAAAAATTATGTTCGATATGACCAAAAATTTGTTCGACCGGAACCGTTATATAGGCCCATATTTTTCAAAATGGCCGCCAATTAAAAAAAAAAATCAAGTTAGTCGTAAACAGAAGTGTGATATATCATTTCTGCATACGTCGACCATGGCGCGGCGAGTCGAATACCAACCATACCTCCAAAGACTACGGATACGGATACGGAGATGAGAAATATATAACAGCTCTCTCTGAACTTTTGCCAACGCACATAGGAGTATTCGTATCATAAAACAAAATTAATTGTTGTGTTTTTTTGCAATTTTTTTGAATGAAAGACAAAGTTTGATAAGAATAAGCTGTTTATAATAAAAAATATATCTATACAGGGTGTCCAACATGTCAAGAATCAAACGAAGTGAGGTAATGGGGTTGATTGAGGTGATAATAATAACGATATAAGTATATTGTAATCCGGTTTTTAAAAACTTATAAGATATAATGTTTTCTATGTCAGGCGCGGATCTAAGGGAAGATGGGAAAGGAGAAATTTCCCCTCCCAAATCCAAAATTATGAACATATATTCAGTTTTGACACACAGATCACTACCCTTTCCGGTTCCTATTTCTAATTTTTTTGAAGACTAGCCATGGATATTCATTCGCCCCAAGTGAAATTACTAGATCCGCCCATGTTCATGTTGTTAATATTTGATATGATATTACATTTTAAAATGATTGTTCACCGTACACAAAAAATTTTTGCTAAACAAAAATATGGTTAGAAAATTATTACACCTTAAATCATCTTTTGAAAAATGAGGCTCGCAAGTGGGAGTAGGTTTTCGCTCCTAGAAATACATAAAACCTCCAAAAACTTTGAATTTGGGACAGTCTGTACATATTTTTTGATTTTTATTGCTTCTACTTGCTTTTTTTATTTGTTATTGTACATTTTTGTCTCAAATAGAAAACAAATTAGTAAAAAAAAAAAACAAAGAAACTTTTTATACGTAAAACAATCATCTTTTTTTACACGCATATCAATGCTTTGAATACATATAAGCCAAAATGGCGGACGTTGGCGGACAATTTTTTGGTGAGCCATGATTGAAGCAAGCCTAATCTATATGTCTATTAAAGAACGACAGGCAACTAAAACGATTTGATAAGGAAAAAATTAGGCAAATAAAGATACACAAATATAATTTTGAAATATTTCGTAAAGGTACAATATAAACAACAAAGGACTAAAATTACCTTTTAAAATATGGTACATGCCTTCTATTTTATTTCCATTTTTAATAATTGGTTTTTCTTATATCAGCCACATGAAAACACAACAACAACACTAACCAGCAACTCAAAAAAAAAGGTCGAGAACAAAGGTTTGTGAATGACCTCAAGACACAATGCAAGTAGAGGGAGAAGTTTTATAGGGGCGCTTGATAGATATTATTGGACCAGAACAAAACATGGTAAAAGGGTAGTTTTGAGTATTTTGGTAATTTTTACTTTTAACCGGTTTTATTGTACAGATACTCCTCCGTGCAACGAGTCGGCAAACCCCTTAGGTCCTTACCCTTTAGATGTCCTAAATACATTTATCTACTGAAATATCTGTTAATGAATCAACAGCTTCTTATCTCAATGATTCGATAAACAACAACGCCTAGCTAATGGAGAAGGGCCAATTAAAAAATTTGTCTTAAAAATAACTAAAGCTGCCGAAATCTATTTCGCAAAATGACCAATATTGCAGAAAATAAATAACTTATGAAAGTATTCAAGTTTCCCTGGCACCGTTTCCATTGAAAAAAAAGTATAAAAGGCAACTTCAAACTGGTAAAGTCAACCACGGACACCGGTGTTTCGGACAACAGGAACTTTGACAAATGTTAATGGAACAGATTTCGGAGTTGCGGTAGAGTTGACATAGGATTTGATGATTACCGAGAGGTTTTGATCAAATCATTGAAGGGGTATTATATTCAGTGAAATTTGGAGTTGGAGAAAGCTATTAAGGAACAATGAAAACAAAAATAAAACGATAACAGTTTTTTACGAAAAAGAGCAAATGTCTATTGAAGCGTATATAAAGTTGGATAGAGATTGGGAGCTATCTAGTGATGTTGATGACGCTATAGTTGAATTCATTTGTCAGTTGTTTGGCCCCAAATGCAAGATGAAATCCGTAGATGAGCTGAGGTGTTAACAGGAAAAAAGGGTAACATAATCAACGTGCTAACTTCCAGGCCGAAATTTGACGCAAGCGCCTGGAAACCAACCAACAATTCTACACCCGTTTGCCCATGGATGTGAAAAGCACATTTCTGGTAATTTGTATGTCAAGTGGATGGTTGACCAAGACGAACACAAAAATAGAGGCCACGACCCGGAAAAAATTAGCTGTTCTCCGGGAGCTGAATTTTACATTGGGTGGGAGGGCAGACGTTTTTTTTTATGATATTTTCAAAATGGCACTACAGATTTCCGCGAAATTTCAGTGAAATATTCTCAGACACCATCCCGATATTCCACCAAAGTTTTGTAAGGAAGCAACATGACTAAAAGGTTAAAATCGTCAAGATTCAGCATTCCTTATTTTGAATTCAAATTACCCGTACCACATGCCAACTGTTACATTTGACATGTATGTGACTTTGTCATCTGTGATTGTCACATTCGCTTGTCCATCTACTGTGAATCTCGAGTTCCAGTATTAACTTAATTTGTTTTTCTAAATTTTTAAGATAATATATTTCTATGCAACTTTTTTTTAAACACTTTTTTGATATTCTTGAGCTTTTGTCCAATAACAAACACCTAAATGTCAATTTTAAAAAATCCAATTTTTAGTTTTTGGAGTTTTGACGATTAAATACTTTTTTTTGTATATATATAACCATTTAAACAATAATTTAGTCTGTTAAAATTAACCAATCCCGAGATAATTGAATTTAAAAATCTATGATCAGGCCACCATTTTGAACAGACGCCATATTTGATTGACCATGATTCGCCCACCCGACATTTGCTCGACGTCAGCCCAGAATCACGTGGTATAAGTTTCAATCAGTCCCTCCGAATTATAGTGACCAATGGGTCTGGCACAATGACCAAAGTCTAATGCTGTGTAATAATTTAAGTCATGGTCATATGTAATAGCATGAAAAGTATTTTCAGTGATTTTTAGGTTTTTTATGAAAGCACTTTAAATTTACCTCCTCCTTAAAAAAGAAACAAAAAACAAGTTTTAAAATGATTTTATTTGGAGATTAAGATCGGACATCGGCCTGGTCTTAAATTTTAGTAACACCTTAAAGAAATAATGAATGTTCAGTAAAAAAAAGTTTTTGATGCTAAAGATTAAATAAATATTACCTTAAAACAATATTATCGTGATTAATTTTATCGAGATAATAAATATCTAATTTCACTCTTAAAAGGATTTAAAAAATTTTTTATTGTGCGCTTTTTTTGATGGCTTATATTCTAATTCTGGAGGCGAGTACTTTTCGAAATTCCTGGCATACTCAGCTTCCTGCGATAGCTTGACCATTCTTCTCTCAATTTTCACAATTCTTTCTGCGGTCTCTCTAGCCTACGTCGCTCCTGCTTAAATCTTTGTGATCCTTTATGAACCAGCTAACGCCAGGCATATTATTCGCCACCATCTCTAAGGTATTGGTGCCTATCTGGGGTTTTATCATCTTTCTGTTGAGAACTTCCTTGTACCTTTTCTGTTATTCTCCTTTCCCTTTCATCCATCTGTTAACCATAGAATATCACTTTGGAAGACGTTACTCGGGCATGTGAATAACGTGGCCTCTTCACCAAAGTTGATGCTTGAAAATAAGGGCATCTATACTAGTTGTTTCTGCCTTTTCCAATTTGCTTTCTTTGATGGCTTTATATTCTAATTCTGGTGGCGCGCACCTTTCCGCAGTCCTGGAACACTGAGCTTCCTGCGATAGCTTGACCATTATTCCCTCTATTTTCTCAATTCTTTCTGCGGTTCTGCCTTTCTAGCCTATGTCGCTCTTGCTCAAATCTTTGTAATTCTTTATGAACTAGCTAACTCCAGGCAGCTCTATCATTCGCCACCGTCTCTAAGGTATTGGTCTCTAACTGGGGTTCTATCATTTTGCTTTTGAGAACTTCCTTGTACCTTTTCTGTTATTCTCCTTTTCCTTTCATCCATCAGTTGTCCATCGAATATCTGCTTTGGAAGATGTTACTCGGGCATGCGAATAACGTGGCCTCTCCATAAAAGTTGATGCATGAAAATAAGGGCATCTATACTAGTTGTTTTTGCCTTTTTCAATTCGCTTGTCATTTCATTTTGAAGATCCTTTTTAGGCAGCGCTGGTGATATTTTTTCAGGTATTTCATGTGCCTTTAATAGTCCATGTTTTGGATCTATGTGAGAGTTGGTATGATGACAGCATTATATATGAGCAGTTTGGTCTTACCGTTGACGTGGTGATTGTTGAAATAGCGATACGCAATCTCGCTATCGATGGTTGCATTTACTGATTGATAGCTTCCAAGGTATGCTTAGTGCTTTACATATTTTAAAAGGTGATCTTTTAGTATTATATCTAGGCCTTGGGGGTTCGTACCCGGTGCTGGTTGACGTAGAGCCTACGTCTTTGAGTGGTTCATTTTGGCGTAAGTAACTATAAAGGGTCTAATACTATTTGGCGCCACCGACTTGGCGGGGCCAATTTAGCCCAAACCAATTTGGTGCAATCGTTTAGTAGAACAGTATACCAACCTATATTGAACCAAAGCATACCTAGCCTAACAAAACCTAACCAAACCTAAACAAATTCAACTAACCTGCGCTGGAAAGCAAGAAAGCTAATTTCTCTCGGTAATTATTTTGTTTGACACATGTAATAAGAAATCGAAACCAAACGTGGAACATTAGGTACATTTTGATTTAAAAAAACAAGGTGGTTCTGCAAATTCTTTGCGAGGCTTATGGTGAAAACCGCATTTTAAAATGTCAACCAATCTTTGAGTTTTTTTATTTATTTTTGGAGTAAATTGCTATTTTGTAGATTTTTTAAAACTGAATGCAACCAAATGACTGAATTTTATCTGTTACATTTAGTGTCTGAG
The DNA here is from genome assembly GCA_963576565.1 of Aspidapion aeneum. NCBI lineage: Eukaryota > Metazoa > Arthropoda > Insecta > Coleoptera > Brentidae > Aspidapion > Aspidapion aeneum. The sequence goes on along the minus strand of OY755044.1, from coordinate 83,661,880 downwards.
ATATAATACAAAATCATATAATATCCCTTTTTTTTTAATGATGTCAGACTTTGTTTTATTTTGGTTTTTTTTATGCTTGTATTAAAATTTTTATTGCTATTTCGAGTACTTTTTTACCCTTTTAATTTTTTATTTTGATTTTTAATTTTACTTGATAATAAAAATGCGGCAACTTTTTTTTATTAAAAAATAAGAAATAATTAGATATTATATTATAAATAAAAGAATACAAAAAAAACATAAGGTGTACTTACATCATTTTAAAGGACATTTTACGCCGAATTCAAAAATGAAGTAAAAAAATGGTAATTTTTAATGAAAAATTAAATTTAATTGGGATTATCCCATTTTCAGGCATTGATATCAGCAGTCTAACCGGTAAGGTTATATTGCTATACTTAAGTAACATAACAGGATTTTAATATAAATTGTAATCATATGCTTTTAAATATTTTTAATTTAATATTGTTTTTGACATCAACAAGCATTAATTATATGCAAGACTGGGTTAGGAATAAGTAACATTTATGGCAAAATCAGCGACTTGTTTTTGGGATTATTTTCAGGATCGCTGTATTTTAATAAAAGTTGTATTCGGCTATTCTGTTCTTTGAGCCACTAACATCAAAATAACTCATATGTTGTAACTGGAAACAAATTTACCAAACTATTTTCAATTAAAAAAAACACACTGTGTAATTTTAATTTGTAACGGTTTTCTTAGTCGAGGCATCTCTGGTTAGCGCCGGTGTAAAAGACACCTCTTTGTCTAGAGTGTTTCAAGCACAGTCTGTGTTGTGGAGTGCTTTAGCATTCGAGTTTGGTCGAATTAACGGCAAGTGAGTGCCTATCAAGCAAGGTGGATTTGCATTGAGACATGAAAATCGTTAGAAACCATTCTTTAGTTGGTTTTTGTACGCTTCACTTCGTTTGATTTAAAAGTTTTTCTATCAATTATGTTGGCTTTATATAAAACTATTATCTTTGTTATTCATAACCATTTTGGTCTTTAATTTTAGAGTTTATTTTAATTTTAAACCTTTTTGTTAATGCTATTTATAGTGTTTTAAAATATTGTGTCTATGTTTGTCTGGTTTTTTAACATCAAATACAAACTTTTCGTTGCCCTAAAATCGGCATTTATATTCAATATAATATCCCAAACCTGAACTTATTATTCAATCAACGTTTAAAATGTTGCTAAATAAAAAATATTTTTATAACAATCCTACAAAAGGTTCGTAAAACCTAAAAGTTTAATGATTGTATACATTAGAATACAAAAATTGTATAGTAGTAAAATTTAATAATTGTTTAGTAAATATAAAGAAGTGAAAATGTGAAGGTTAAAGAAGAAACTTAAACAGGTATGTATGATTTTCCTATATTGTTTACATAATTGAGAAAAACGCTTATAATACAGTGAAACCTCTCCTTGCGGACACCTCTATTAAGCGGACATTTCCTTTAGGCTTTTTTCTATTTTTTTACATGTAAAATTCACTGCTATCACCGGACACTCTAATAACCGGACGCGGATGGTTAAAAAATTCTGAAACGTCCCTTAACCGGACGCAAACCTCTGACAACGGGAGGGAGCGCTGCACGACATGGGCATAAATATTATGTCGTATGTTGGCAACAACGCAATCTGCAGTCGGGAAAATACCTCTTTCCGTTTTAATGTGGAGATTAAATACTTCTGTCGTATTTACAACATATTTTATTCGGCGGGACTGCTGTGTTTTATTTTTATTATTCAGTTGGGTAGTACTACATTTCATTGGAATGGCGCCTAGTAAAAAACTTCTTAGTTTACGTGAAAAAATGGAAGTTGTTAACGTTTCGGAGAAGGAACATCTAGCAGCACGAATAATTGCTGAAAAACTTAATATCGGAAAAACTCAAGCAGCGGAAATTACTGTAAATACTTCCTCCAAGAACCGCCAAATTCCCTTTCAAAATCGTAATAAATAATAGTAAATTTATTATTATTTAATAGTTTATATGTTACTTAAATTCATGCACAAATTGGTTGCTTACTCAATATTGTAACCGAACCGAACCGAGCCTTGGTCACTTGGTTTGACAGTACCACTGTCAAAGGACACCTGCAACACTTATAACGTTTTCCTTATTCAGGTGACGCAAAGAGCTCATAATTTATCTACACCACCAAAAGGCTTTAAGTTGTATTTAATATGCTTTAAATAAATTTCTAATCCTAGATTGTGTTATATCATTATACCGCTGTAACAAATATTGCTAAAAGTGATGTAAATTTATTAACTTCTTTTGTTAGAAACAATAAAATGTCCAATCATTTATTAAAAGTACATGATCCGTCCAATTTGACTGGCAATATTACTGTAATAATTTATCAGCATATATAACTCCGATATAGATGAATGTCCATAATTTATGTTTCTACTATCAGTTACAAATACGGCTCTTGAATTAATTGAAAAGAGTCATAGATCCAAATTGGAATAATCTGAAAAACAACAATAACCAGGCTCGGAGTTAAAAAGCTTAACGTATTACGAATCTCCTGCAGCAAGTTGCAGGTAAATCTGACTTTTTAAAAGGCTTAGAGGAACCTGAAATTTTACATATAGTCTATTCAATATTTTTGTAAATTAAGCTAATTAAAAGCTAACTTATTTTTGGTTATATCGAAGAAGAGGCCAAATTAAGCATTAAGACTTAATTTGTATATTTTTTTTTCGAAAAAAAAAACATTTCATCTGAGTTTTTTTATGGGTTTTCTCCCTAAAGTAAAAATGTTTTTATCGGACCTCCGGAAAAATGTGTACTTGTGTTATTTCAAGCGAAAACGAAAGAAAAACAGCGGAATAATTTTTAGAAATTTTTTTAATTGAATAAATATTCACATATTTTTATTGATTTTGATTAAGTAATATTTTAACAAATCCATAAGCTTTAAGTTTGGCAGAAGTGTGATTTAATAGGACAAGACAGAATTACATAACTCGAGACAGCTCATTACAAAAATATAAGTACTGTGATATAATACTTAAAATTTGATAATAACTTAGCCTAGTTTAGCGAAAGAAAAACAGGGGAATAATTTTTTGAAATTTGTTTATATATATGTAAGTAAATATGTTTGTGTCACGCTAGAGGCTAAACGGCTGAACCGGTTTTGACAAAAAAGGTGTTGTTGAATTGCTACCGATCCCGAAAGTCATTTTGTCATATGATGTAGGCTTTAGCAGTAACGCACCCAGGAATATGTCTTGGGGGGGGCCCGAGGCCTCATAATGTCGTATTTCATGCTATTTTTTGTCATAGGCTTGGGGAACCCCGCCCCCCCCCCTGGGTGCGCCCATGGCTTTAGGGCATACAAATTATCTAAATTTCAGGCGATTTTATTGAAATTCCTTTGATTACCCATTGCAAATGTCCTCTAATTGGCTGTAGTTACTTTATAGTCCTCCCTGCTCCCACCTATCCCCCTCCTGTCATTCCCCCACCCTATTAAAAAACCATATTCGCATAATTTTATCAAATATAGAGCGATTTCAAAAATTCTTTCTTCATACGCTTTCAGTTTTTTTTCCAACACCATTTTTACTAGTTCCTCCCTCCCCTCCCGCCTCTCCCACTCTCCTCCCTGCCATTCTTATTAGTAATAGTTATAGCTATAACTTTCACAAATATAAAGCGAATTCAAAGTTCTTTCTGCACACGCTTGAAGACTTTTTTCCAACGTCATTTAACTAGTTTCCCCCTCCCTCTCTTCTCCCCTCCCTCTTTATTAGTAATAGCTGTAGCTATACCTTTCACAAATATAGAGCGATTTCAAAAATTCTATCTGCACACGTTTTAAGGCTTTTTTTCAAAAATTATTTTACTAGATTCCCCCTTTCTCTCCCTCTCTTCACCTCACTCTTCTTAATAGTAACAATTGTAGCTATCTTTCACAAAATTAGAGCGATTCTTTCGGCACACGCTTTAAAATTTTTTTCGACACCATTTTACTAGTTCCCTCTCTCCTCTCCCGCCTTCCCTCAATCAAAGGTAACACTGTTCGCGTCCGTAGAAAATCTACACCTACTTTTTGGGTAAAGCTAAATAAATTGTAAATGCATAGTGCTTTTTATAAGGCTAAATAAGAATTAAAATTTACTTGTAACTATTAGTCGCAGTTGTGTACAAAATTAGCCAAGAACCTGATTCATGAAAATACAAAACTGTATAATTTTGTAAGTGCGCTTTGGGTATCAAAACCTACCTATCAATTTTGTACTCATACGGCATTTTGTTGCTGCGACTAGTAGTTAAAGCCGCTTGACATGGTGCATGACGCGCTGCAAGTATGTGCAAGCAAAAAATTTCGGTCAAATTGTTGCCTGCAAAAAATCTTCTTTTCGTTTGACATTGTGCATGGCCATGCATTGATTCCCCAGAATCTAGGTAAAAATTTCCCAGTTTGCATGCAAGTACAGTTTACATGCAAAAAAATGGCACCGGACCGATAAAAATGGATTGCCTGCAACAATCAGCTGGATATGTACTGCGCATGCACCTGGGCAAAATTTCATGCATTTGCCTGCAAATTTTGTTGTCATGAATTTTTTTTTTATGAATTTTTTTTTTGTTGATTTTGTTTCAGTAATATTTTTTACCTACTCGCGTCCGGTAAAGTAATTACTTTACCGCACACTGTGTAGTAAAGTTACTTTACCGCACGCACACCTTTTAGAAACCGTAGCAACGCATCAATAAGACTGCTTCAATATTTGTTTACATTTCAAATCCATCTAATTTGACATGTTTATTTATAAACAACATTCAATTTAAAAAAAAACGGAACTCAGGTAAAATATTGTACCTAACACATGCGGAAATTGTCTTTGCGGCCCTTGACGGCTTGACCGAACTCCGCTCCGCGTCGTTCGGCCAACTGCCGTCGCGTGCGGTAAAGTATTACTTCCGCACTTTTTGGGGATATTAGTATAAAGTGGGCATAACCAGTACCTGAACTTTTAAAAACTACTAGTAATTTCCTAATTCCAAAACCCTTCTTATGGTTTAAAATTTTTAAAATATATTAAGTTTATTTTCGTCTCTATTTTTCTTTGTAAAGCCTGCAGAAAAAAGCTTAGCAAGGCTAAGTGAAATCTCCACCAGAATATTAGAGAGAAGGGTCTATTTTACTTAAAAAACAAAAAAATTGCTGCCCCGAGTTGCTCCTTTTTTTTTGGGGTAGCACTAAACACTGTCATGTACGTGGTCTTTATACAGTCAGTGTAACAGCCATTATGAATAAATTCGACAGCGGATAGAATTTAAATTATTCTGAAAAATTCAAAAGTGCGTCGACTGAGATTTTTATCGAGCAATATTTTTCTTCGAATTTTTTTTATATAGACCCCCGCAAAGGGGTCTACTCGCAAACGCTTGTAGTAAGTAACTTGTTCGAAAGCTTATCAAAAAAGAAAAACGATGAACTACTTTTTTTGACACCTGTCAAATATCCAAAAAAAAAGCTAACCTTTACTTTTTTGTCATTTTTAGACAATACAAAATATCCCTTTAAGTAAAATGTATAATTTAATTAAAAAACTTAAGTAAAAAGTTAGTAACATCCCACCTCTTTTGCAACTAGTAGATCCAACTTGTGACAACTTGTTCGAAAGCTTATTAAAAAAGAAAAATTGGTCAAAATTGACTTACAAGAAGAACAAGGGCGGCGTCAATTTCACAATTTTAAAAATGTAATTAAAAATTCGTGATCCAAATCCCCAAAAATCCCTACATAGCAATTTTGAACGAAATCGGACATACTTAGATGGTCCCCTTCCACCCTGTTTTAAGAAGTTTGATGTTGAACGGATATGTACAAGTTGGTCAAAATTGTCTTACCAGATTTTCCAAGGGGAAGGGGGGCATCACTTTTAAAATTTTGAACGATATCGGACATACTTAAATAGTAGCCCCCCTCCAGCATTCTCAAAGGGGGGGAGCTGTGAACTTCATAATATCATCATTATATTGTAATGTCATCGGAACTCTAAGTGCCGGTACACACACGCGTTTTTCTGCAGCGCGACGACGCAGCGTTACCGCAATTGCGGTCCGTGATACTATGAAATAAATGGCGCGATTCACACAGTTGAGCGGCAAACGCGTGTTCGTCTTGCGTGCATTCTTCAGAAAAACGCGGTAACGCTGCGTCACCGCGCTGCAAAAAAACGCGTGAGTGTATCGGCGCTAACTGTGTACCAAATTTGATCTGATGTCTAGAAGTGGGTTAAAACTGACTTAAAATTGAGTGTCGCGCTAGTCCTCTCATATAATCCATTGTGCGCCGTTTTATGGGTGACTTCCAAACAGCTCGTGTCTCTTAGTTCAACTTTTTCTCATATGAGTGGAATCTTTATGGGACCATTCTCCATAAACCTAGCCAAGCATCATGGAGTAAAAAGGATCCTACGTGCATTTTTGTATGCTTTCCCACAAAAGCGTTTCAGTTAAAACAGTCTCTGATTTATCGGCTATTACCTTTTTAACAGCCTTACAAAGGTTGATTGGAAAAAAACCTGCGTTTAAGTTTCTTTTGTGTAACAAAATAGGTTTTTGTTTTAAATATTTAAAAATGCACCAGAAAAAGCAAAACAGCTGAGCGTTTGCAAGCTAAATTTTTCCATATTATTTTAAACTTTTATGTAAATTAAGGCCTGGCTCGAATTAAGTGTATTTTCATAGTTTGACTTCTCTGTAGAAACTTTATAATTTTACATAATATAAGAATAAGAGTTTACTTGTGTATTAGATTTTATTTAGGTCTTATGTGGAAGTAGCTTTGTTTTCTGATTTGCTCAAAATGAATGCAATTTAGGACAGGTGTAACAAAACGGGATTTGAATATAAATGGTATTTTTGCCATTTATAAGTTTTTAAATATTTTTAATTAAATATTGTTTTTGACATCAACAAGCATTAATTATATGCAAGACTAGGTTAAGAATAAGTAAAATTTATGGCAACTCCGGCGACTTGTTTTTAGGCATATTTTCAGGTCCGCTGTATTTTAATAAAAGTTGTGTTCGGCTTATATATCATTTGAGCCACTAACATCAAAATAATTTATTAACAAACGTGAAATTTCGTACCCCTGAATTTAAAAACAAACGTTTGTTAGTATTATTTGGCTTAAAAATTCCGTTGATTGACGCTCACTGTCTTGATGACAAGTAAAAATGCAAAATGCGTTGATCCGGCCTGAAAAGACAAAGAGATGTCGTAGGTCACGGACTATAGTTGTTTTCTTTTATTTGCATTCGATCTTTTCATTGATCGATATTGTATAGCAGTGTTTTCCCTGCTTTTGGTTTTTTGTTTCTCTCGTATCTCGGTAGATGGCGCCTCTTGCTATAGTTCGCTCACTAATTACATTTAATTAGAGACAAAACCGTCTGATTAACTTCGCAAGATTTGTCACTTGACCAGCAGTGTTCTGAGGAGTCCCATAAGGACGAAACGGTTAACTGTCAACACTTATTAGGTGTCCATTAGATCTTGGACCCCCGTGAGGTTAAGCTTTCAAGCTACCCACGGAAAAATATAAGGGAAACAAAAAACTCCTTTTTGCCCGATTAGCCATGAAACTTGTTTGATTGAAAAATAATTTATATTCTGTAACTGGAAACAAATTTGCTAAATTATTTTCAATTTTTATAAAACGCACTGTGTAATTTTACTTTTTAACGATTTCTTTAAGTCTGGCTTGCGTTGGTATTTTGTCTCTTGGTGGAGCGTTTAAAGCGCAGTCTTTCTCGCCAAGCGCAGGGTGGCTTTAGCTGACACAAGAAACATTCGAAAGTCGTGAGGGAAAACATTTTTTAGTTGGGCTTGGCTTGGTTCGCTTCTTAAATTTTAAATTAAAGGGGGGTTTTTTCTTCAACTGGGGAAATGTTTAATTTTGTAAATCATTTTAAGTTTGTATAAGCTATTACCTTTATTATTCATAATTACTTTGATCTTTTCTTTTAGTGTTTATTTTAACTTTAAAGCTTTTGATTTTATTACTGTTTCCAGTATTTTTAAATATTACTAATAATTTATCGGCGTAATAATCGGCATTTTTAATCAGTAATACATCCCAAACGGAAACAGTAATATTAAGTAAATTAAACAGTTGTTTAAATAGGTGAAACGTGTTGATAAATAAAAATATTTACAACAAATAGACAAAAGGTTTATAAAACCTAAAAGTTTAAGAAGTGTGTATTTGAATACAAAAGTTTAATAGTACAAAAATATCATATTTAAATAATAAATATAAGAAGTGAAAGTGTGAAGCTACACGAAGAAAATTGAAAAGGTATGTATAGATTTTCCTACATTGTTTATACATTTGAGAAAAACATTTATAGCATAAACTTTCTCCAAGAACCATCAAATTCCCTTTCGAGAACAAACAAGTAGTAACATTTAATGTTTTTATAATTTATTTAAGTTGTAGCCTAAAATTGGTAGCTAACAACATTTAAGCCTTGGCCACTTAAGATGACAGTACCACTGTCACACTAAGCCGCCTGTTACACAGGAGTCTCTTTTAGGTTTTGCATATACAGCTGGAATAAACAGTAGATAACTGTTAAAGGCTTTATTGTTTCTCGAAGTATTCTCCACGAACATTAATGCACTCAAACCAGCATTCTTGAAGGCGTCGACTGCTTCTTCTGGCGACTGAAATCTTTAACCACGCAGTCCATTCTTGATTTTTGAAAAAGTATAGAAATCATTGAGACTTAGGTCGGAACTGTATGGAGGATGATCCAAAAAAAAATTCAATGGTTTTTTGTGCTTTGTGCGAACTTGCGTTTTTTTGGTGGAGGATGATTCGTCGTTCAGGGTTCGTTTTTCGAAGCTCAGCAATGACTTTCGGCAAACCACCACGACCCGAGAAGGTGGTGGGCAAACAAATGGGCTATATACAAGATGATAGAAGTGCACCCAGAGGATAGAAAATGTCAAAACATTATTTGGCGTTTTATTAATCCCTGTTGTTATTATTTTTTTGTACTTTAAAAAAATATTATATTTTTCTTACTTTTTAAGATATAAAGCTAATTTCTATATTATAATAACTCCTGTTCTCAAGCAAACAGAAAAACGTATTTATAGTTTTCTGTACAACTAATTTAGCAAAAGTTATAAACCAGAGATATTATTATTATTATTATTATCATGTCTTTATTTTCTAATTTTTAAATTAAGTAACAATACATTCTTAGCATAGCTATTACAAAAAGAAAAAACAAATTACGATAAAGGTGAAGTTCAGTGCACACTTGCAGTCATGCGAGAGATTTCTGATCACCTTAACATTGGAAAGAAAACTTATTGTGAGATATTATTTTCTTCTCTTATCTAAGGATACAAATATATAAACTATCTATGCTATACGTCTTATAGACCATCCTATTCAAATTTGAGACAAACTCTCCTAAAATTTACTGATCTATATTAATCAATTGACTTTCTTGAATTTTGAATTTTAGTATTAAAAAAAATATATCTTTTTTAGTTGCTGATTAAAATGACAATTAATTTGCTGCTCTATTGCAAATAAGTCATAATCAATACGATTTTTCTGTAAAGTTGATGTGGCAAAAGTTAAAATTAAAAGTTTTTGAAAAACATGGAAAAACTTTCAATATTGGATTAATGACGTCACACTGGCGCTATTACTCAAATTTAAGACAAATACCCAGCGACTTAAAATTGAGTGGGCCATAACCAATCAATTCGAGAGAGCTTTCTTCCAAATTTTTTTTTTGGGTAAAATAGTTACTATTTTTAGTACTTTAAAAAAATATATATCTTTGCTAGTTTTTAAGAAATACAGTTAATTTCTTAACTGTCTTAATTGCTGTTCTATTGAAAACAAAAATCCCATTACTAGTTTTTCTTTCTAATTATGCAAAAGTTATAAGCCAAATTTATGGCTGACTTTTACTAAAAAAACAAAAAAATCGAGAGAAAAATATCAAATCTTGGCCTAGCGGACCAAAAAGTAGGTTATTTTAATTTGACAAGTGGAATATTTCTATTGTTAAAATATTAAGGCATTTTAACTGGCTTGATATTAAAACAGCGTTTAACAAAACAGCGCTCTACATAAGAGCGGTGAAAAAACAGCGCTCTACAAATGAGCCCCATAACAAACGACTTCTGTAAATGACGCGCATAACAAAAGAACGCAGTAACAAGAAAGCGCGTAACATAAAAGTGGCAGTGGCAATAGAGCGCGTAAAAAAAGAGCTTTGTTCAAAAAGAGCTCGTAATGCAAAAGCGCTGTACCGGGTGGGCCAAAAAATCCTGAGAATTTTTTTTTCTTGATAACTTTTGAACTATACCATCGATTTTAATCAGACAAACTGCACTTGGCAGAGAATTAATCAGAGTTTTAGCTAAATATATCTTTTTGTCCGCTATCTTAAGATCTAAGATGGCGGACGAAATTAAATTGTACTCTTCAAAGATGCTTGTTTTTCTTGTGTTTTGAACATATTTTAACTATTTTTTTAAATTATTAAAAAAGGTGCATTCTTACCACGCACAAGAAGGTACGAATTAGCAAAATTGGTTTGGTGCCTTGCAAATCATGTCTGCATTTATTGTCTTAAAAATTCATTACTACTGATGAATCCTGGTGAAAATTGATTGCTTTTTACAGATCATGCTCAAAGTTTCTCGCCATCTTGAAATTTAAGATGGTGCATGGACAGTCGTCAAAATGGCGTGTTCATTCTTATTTTCCGAAAATATTTTAGTTATTTTTTAATTTATAGAAAAGCACTTTACTTTTCCCCTACACAACGTTGTACAAATTAGTAAAATCGGTGTGACGATTCTTAAGAAATCTAATTTTATTTCAACCATTGTTTCACAGATTATACGATTGCATTGCCAACCGTGTCTGCACTCATTTCCTTTTAAACTAGTTATTACTAAACCGATTTTAGTAAAAAAAAACATGGTGAGAATTGCTGGTTCTTTAAAGATTATGATCAAAATTTGCTACCATTTTGAAATTCAAGATGTCGGAAAAATCATACTTGATGCCATGCAATCGTATAATTTATAAAACAATGGTTAAAACAAAATCAAATTTTGTGAGAACCACTTTACCGATTTTATGACTTTGTTAAGCCAAAGAAAAATAGTACTTTTTTCTAGATTAAAAAACAAACTAAAACATTTTTGGAAAATAAGATCAAGCTTGCCTCTTTGAAGGGACAAGTGGTGATTCTGTCCAAAATCCTAATGAGTTTATAAGGAGATAAATGCAGACATTATTGGCAATGCAATCGTATAATCTGTAAAACAATGGCTCAAACAAAAATAGATTTTTTAAGAACCAGCACACCGATTTTACTCATTTGTACCTAGTTGTGCGGGGAAAATGTAGTACTTTTTTATAAGTTAAAATAAAGACTAAAAAATTTTCAGAAATTAAGAATAAAAACGCCATTTTGAAGAATTAATTATGATTCTGTCCGCCATCTTAAATTTTAAGATAAAGATAAATTTTGATTATGATCTTTAAAAGGAAATCAATTGTCACCAGGATGTTTTTTGTTTCGTTAAAATCGGTTCATTAGTAATTAATTTATAAGGAAATAAATACAGACATGATTGGCAAGGCAATCGTATAATATTTAAAACAATGGTTGAAACAAAAATATTTGTTTTTATAACCACCGAACCGATTTTTCTGATTCGTACCTTGTTCTACGTGGCAAGAATGCAGCATTTTCACTAATTCAAAAAAGTGAGTAAGGCATGTTCGCAACACAATAATAAACGAGCATCTTTAAAGAGTACAATTTAATTTTGTCAGGCATCTTGGATTTTGAGATACCAGACAAAAAATATATTTTGTCTAAACTCTGATCAATTCTCTGCCAAGTGCAGTTTATCCCATTTAAAGCCATGGAGTCATGAAAAAAAAATTGTCCAGTTTTTTTTTGGCCCACTCGGTAATAAAAGAACCTGACTAGATCCCACAGTTTTTTTAGTATACTAACCTTACCAGGCCTGGTCAGGTTTAAATTTAATCATCGGTCTTTTGATGCAGCGGTTTTTTGATACAGCGGTCTTTTGATACAGCGCTCTTCTGATATTGCGCCCTTTTGATAGAGCTTTTTTGTTACAGTGCTCTTTTGATACAGCGCTCTTTTGTTAATCTCGTTTTTTATTACATCATTCCTTTATTTCAGCGCCCATTTCTAGAGGGCTTATTTATTATAGTGCGCTTATTTGTACAGCGCTCTTCTGTTAACCGCTGTTTTATTTCAGAGTAATTTTTGCTGCGCATAACTTTCAGTCTAGGGCCTGCTTCAGCAACAAGTTATGCATAAAAAAAATTATTGAATCTAAAAAATATATAGTTGATCCAAGTAAATAAGTGATTCATATAAGCTAATCATTTCATAAAACTGAATTAACTGCAGCAAATAATTGCTAGAAATTACACAAATAGTTGCGTCAATTATCTATACAGTTCACTCTGCCATTTATACAGACAACTCAAAACTTCCGATGTTTGTGTCAATCCCCGCACGTTGTCAAGTCAGCCATAAAAATGTTTAGAAATAAAAATAAAATTTCGGACTTCCATTGTCTTTATTTATTTTAAAACACGACGTTTCGGTTAGTAAGTATCTCTAACCGTTATCAAGTGTAAACTAAACAATCTAGTCTCTAGGCTACTACTTATACTACTTGGTGTGCAGTCAGGTGTGACGGCCCGCCCCCTTTTTTTAATCCTAAGACGCCTGTTTTCCTTAAGGAGTGGTTTCCATATGTTTGGTATGTCCGTGCTTGGTTGACTGAAAACTTCTTTATTATGCATTATAAACGCAGCTTCAATAAACTTTCGTTTTCGCCAATGCGACTCCTTATGTAAAACTTTAGCTTCTGACCACTGAATCCTGTGATCATTTGACCATGCATGATCTGCTAAACCGGATTTTTCAATATCCCCTAATTGGGTACTTTTTAGATGTTCATTTACTCTAACCTGAAGAGGGCGTTTCGTTTCACCTACATATGATTTACCACACTCACACGGGATTTGGTAAATACATTCCTTATTATTTGAGGGATTGTCTGGTTTTGTTTTAGTTACAAAACTTTTTATCGTATTTCCCGAAGAAAATACTGTTTTTATATTATAGTGTTTAGCTATTCGTCTTATGTTTTCTGAAATCCCTTGAATATATGGAATGTTAATAACACCTAACGGATTATTATTTTGAGAATTTGGTACATTTAGTTTGTTTTTAATTTTAAATATCGTTGAGTTTATTAATTTCTCGGAATAAACATTCTGTTGTAAGTCCTTTTTAATGTTGTTAATTTCTGTGGTTAATTCTTCATTATTACTACAAATATTTACGGCTCTTAAATACAAACTTCTTATAACTCCTTGTTTTGTTGCAACAGAATGATTAGACTTAAAATTTAGGTACTGTCCCGTATGTGTAGGTTTCCTATATACAGTGGTTTGAATGTTTCTGTCTAATCGTTTGACAAGAACATCCAAAAAAGGTAAGGCCGAATCTGTTTCAATTTCCATGGTGCACTTGATTGTTGGTCGAATACCGCTTAAATGGTGTAGAAAATTTTGTAGTTCGTCATCATTTTCCGGCCATATAATAAATGTGTCATCCATGTATCGCAGCCATAGTTTTGGTTTGACTCTTGCTGTGTTGATCGCATGGCCCTCGAACCACTCCATGTAGCTGTTTGCTACCACTGGCGAAAGAGATGAACCCATTGGGAGTCCATCATTTTGCGCGTAAAACTTATCTTTCACTTGAAAGTAAGAGTTACGGAGACAGAGCTCCAAAAGATCCATCACCCCCTCCACCGATAGCGTTGTTCTCTCGTGAAGTGTATCATCAGTTTGTAATTTGTTTTTAATGATACTGAGTGACTCATTTATTGGCACGTTGGTGTAGAGACTTTCTACATCAAAACTTACAAATCTATCGCCGGGATCTAATTCGATACCTTTTAAAACCTCCACAAAATGTTCCGAGTTTTTGACAAAAGATTCGGACTTACCCTGTAGTGGTTGAATTATGTCCAACAAAAACCTCGACAAAGTGCTGGTCGGTGAGTCCCTGGAGCTAGTAATTGGTCGCAGTGGTATATCCTTCTTATGGATCTTTGGTAATCCATAAAAATGTGGTGCCTTACTGTGGTGTGGAGTCAGGCGGGATCTAGCAGCACGGATCACCTAACAAACAGATAGGGAACTCAGGTGGTGGGGGGTGCTACGCGCATCTTTCACGCAGCCTGCCATGTTGGGGTCAACCACTCCAGAGGCGCATTCTGTATTTCAATATTTTTTAAACTTTTAGTACGTGTTGAGCATTAGTGGTGTGTAGATGTGATTTTTGTATTTGATATATGTTATTTTTGATTTTAAACAATGGAAACGGTTTGTGCCGTAAGAGACTGTAAATCCACGCGACGGTATACTCTTAATCGAAGTAATTTTCGATTTCCGCAGGATTCTATAAGGCAAACTTATACATTATTTTATCTTTCGATTTTTTTAAAGCTTTTGCCATATCCTATACAAGGTGTTCAATAATTTAATGTCCTATGAGATGAATCTGTAAATGATTCTAGTACAAAGAGTTCTTAAGGACATATAGATCTGCAACCCCTTTGATTTAGTTTTTTTATTTTTTTTATACTTTTGCAGGATTTGTTATATTTATCTCAAATTTAAAAATGCGCCGCCATTAGATCCTAAAAAACAAGATATAAACTATGCTTTGTTTAGAAAGTTTTTGGTGTTTTGTATGAAACAGCGGCATAAGCTCAGTTTGTAGAAAAGGGATATTATAGATTGGTATTTTGATCCTTAAATTAAGCAGAGGTTCACAAATTAAAAGGGTAGGGGACAATTCGCCGCAGCCGATTAACCGCGGCCGATTTGCCGCACCTAGCTGATTGGCCGCGGCTCGTTTTGCCGCGGGGACATTTTGCCGCCAATCAAATTGCCGCGGGGACAATTTTCCGCGGGAACAATTCGCCGCGAGATTTTTGTTTCATGATATTACCATTGTTTTATTTACCTTGACTTAATATTTTTTTATAAAAATAATGTTTTAAAACTTTCCAACTATTTATTTGGTGGTAACTATGTATAGTTACCAGCATTTTTTAATTGGAAAAAATAAATAAAATGACGAATGTAGAATTGCGGTTTTTGCCATTTATGAACCGATATGCATCAAACTAGAAACTTTAGGATGTTTCAGGGCGCTGATTATTATTTTTAGCTTAAACTAAAAAAAATAAAATAAATGGGAACCGACCTGAAACACCCAGAATTTGATGCATATCGGTTAAAAAATGGAAAAATCCGCCATGTTGTATCGCCATTTTGATTCTTTTAATATTAAATTAAAAATAATGATCAGCGACCTTAAAAATCTCATCAGTCCGAGTTAGATACAAATCCGTCCACAAACGGAAAAATCCGCCATTTTGGATCCGCCATTTTATTTATTTTCCTAATAAAAAAAATGTTTGAAAGGTTTGAAAAAAGTTATAATCAAACAAATATATATGAAGTCAAGCTAAATACAACTGTTTAAACAATTCCCAATGGTAACATCATAAAACAAAAAAATCTCACGATGAATTGTCCCCGCGGCGAGTTGGACCACAGCGAATTGGCCGCGGCGAATTGTCCCCTACTCATCTAAAGGGCCCTTAATAAAAAGAGAAAATAGTCATTTTAGCACTAAATTTATTAACATTTTTAAAACAGATTTTTGGGTAATAGGTTTCAATATTTTTAGATATTTTTGAATAATTTTGAAACTTAATTATTGCCGTTTTGGTAATGCATAATTCCACAAAATTTTAATGGTCTGTTATAATTTTTAAGAAACAAACAAAAAATCGAAAAAAAAAATGCTAAGTTTAACACCCTGTAAAAACAAAGAGGTCTAAATGTAATGCGAAAAAAATCTTTGTTTTGACCATTTCCACAATTCCTTAAAGTTTCATGCATCATTTAAATTAAACCCTGTATAATACACTATTATATAACATTTGGTCAAGAGTTTTTGACACAAATTTGTTATAATTTTTTATGATGCTACTATTTACACTTTTAAGAATACATATAAAACCATTATTTTTTTTTAAATATTGGATTTTACTAAATTTTAAAATATTAATTTACCGTGAAGCAATTTTGTGCTAATTGTAAAGATTATTTGGTCACCCTGTATCTCCTTAAACTTTCAATTTTTCGAAAAAAATAATAAATAATATCTGATTCCAGTAAATTAAGAAATTACTCTACAATGTCAAACTTCTTATATTTAAAATTCACAATTTTGCTCCTCTTGAAACTTAATAAAAGTTATCTGAATACAACAAAAAAAGCAATCAATTTTTTTCTTTTTGTGTTTGGCTGTATGCTGGAAACGACAACATGCTAACGTATTCTGAACGAAGAAGAAGACCTCTTTTTGTGCTTCCCATATCTCTCATTCAATAGAACACATTATTTCCATAGTCCCCTACAGAGGACAAGATATAATATTTTTACGCGGCCGAGAATCTAAAATTCATTTTAGCTCCCATTTTTAGCAGAACAAAACTAAATTAATGTTTTTATTGTTTCTGGCAGTAAAAATATTTTTTCGCATCAACAATCTGAAACATTCATATTTTATGATAAATTTATTTTAGTCCGGCTCTGAGTTTGATTCCCAATGCTCAGCCATCGTTGAATTCTCCGAGATCAAAGACGGCCAGCCGGCTTATTTATCTGTTTGTTAGGTGATCCGTGCTAGCAGCGTCCGGGATATTTTCAGCATACTTCTTCAACGTCCTGTAGATGCGTCCTTCATGGTGGTGATTGGGTCTTTGGGTAGTTGCTTGTAGTCTCCTTTCTCCAGAACTTCTTGGATCTTTTTGTCGTAAGTCTCGACATCCATGATCACCGTTGCGTTTCCTTTGTCGGCCGGTAGAATCTTGATTGATTTGTCAGCCTGCAGGTTCTTGATTGCCCGTTGTTCTTGACTGATGATGTTTGTCTTTTGTTGCTTCTTTCTGTCCAACGTTGTTCTTACTTTATGGCGAAACTCATCAGCTTCGGGTTGAGGTAGACTAACGGTCTCTATTGCCGCAATAATTTCCAGTGTCGGTGTCTGTGCCGGTGCAATGGCGAACTTAAGTCCCTTACTGAGTACCAATTCTTCGTTGGTGCTCAGAGTCCTTTTGGAGATGTTCACTATAGTGCTTGGTGTTGTTGAGTCTGTTCTATCTTGAGTACGTGTCTGTAGTTTTACCGGCACAGACACCGACACTGGAAATTATTGCGGCAATAGAGACCGTTAGTCTACCTCAACCCGAAGCTGATGAGTTTCGCCATAAAGTAAGAACAACGTTGGACAGAAAGAAGCAACAAAAGACAAACATCACCAGTCAAGAACAACGGGCAATCAAGAACCTGCAGGCTGACAAATCAATCAAGATTCTACCGGCCGACAAAGGAAACGCAACTGTGATCATGGATGTCGAGACTTACGACAAAAAGATCCAAGAAGTTCTGGAGAAAGGAGACTACAAGCAACTACCCAAAGACCCAACCACCACCATAGAAGGACGCACCTACAGGACTTTGAAGAAGTATGCTGAAAATATCCCGGACGCTGCTAGATCCCGCCTGACTCCACACCACAGTAAGGCATCACATTTTTATGGATTACCAAAGATCCATAAGAAGGATATACCACTGCGACCAATTACTAGCTCTAGGGACTCACCGACCAGCACTTTGTCGAGGTTTTTGTTGGACATAATTCAACCACTACAGGGTAAGTCCGAATCTTTTGTCAAAAACTCGGAACATTTTGTGGAGGTTATAAAAGGTATCGAATTAGATCCCGGCGATAGATTTGTAAGTTTTGATGTAGAAAGTCTCTACACCAACGTGCCAATAAATGAGTCACTCAGTATCATTAAAAACAAATTACAAACTGATGATACACTTCACGACAGAACAACGCTATCGGTGGAGGGGGTGATGGATCTTTTGGAGCTCTGTCTCCGTAACTCTTACTTTCAAGTGAAAGATAAGTTTTACGCGCAAAATGATGGACTCCAAATGGGTTCATCTCTTTCGCCAGTGGTAGCAAACATCTACATGGAGTGGTTCGAGGGCCATGCGATCAACACAGCAAGAGTCAAACCAAAACTATGGCTGCGATACATGGATGACACATTTATTATATGGCCGGAAAATGATGACGAACTACAAAATTTTCTACACCATTTAAACGGTATTCGACCAACAATCAAGTGCACCATGGAAATTGAAACAGATTCGGCCTTACCTTTTTTGGATGTTCTTGTCAAACGATTAGACAGAAACATTCAAACCACTGTATATAGAAAACCTACACACACGGGACAGTGCCTAAATTTTAAGTCTAATCATTATGTTGCAACAAAACAAGGAGTTATAAGAAGTTTGTATTTAAGAGCCGTAAATATTTGTAGTAATAATGAAGAATTAACCACAGAAATTAACAACATTAAAAAGGACTTACAACAGAATGGTTATTCCGAGAAATTAATAAACTCAACGATATTTAAAATTAAAAACAAACTAAATGTACCAAATTCTCAAAATAATAATCCGTTAGGTGTTATTAACATTCCATATATTCAAGGGATTTCAGAAAACATAAGACGAATAGCTAAACACTATAATATAAAAACAGTATTTTCTTCGGGAAATACGATAAGAAGTTTTGTAACTAAAACAAAACCAGACAATCCCTCAAATAATAAGGAATGTATTTACCAAATCCCGTGTGAGTGTGGTAAATCATATGTAGGTGAAACGAAACGCCCTCTTCAGGTTAGAGTAAATGAACATCTAAAAAGTACCCAATTAGGGGATATTGAAAAATCCGGTTTAGCAGATCATGCATGGTCAAATGATCACAGGATTCAGTGGTCAGAAGCTAAAGTTTTACATAAGGAGTCGCATTGGCGAAAACGAAAGTTTATTGAAGCTGCGTATATAATGCAGAATAAAGAAGTTTTCAGTCAACCAAGCACGGACATACCAAACATATGGAAACCACTCCTTAAGGAAAACAGGCGTCTTAGGATTAAAAAAGGGGGCGGGCCGTCACACCTGACTGCACACCAAGTAGTATAAGTAGTAGCCTAGAGACTAGATTGTTTAGTTTACACTTGATAACGGTTAGAGATACTTACTAACCGAAACGTCGTGTTTTAAAATAAATAAAGACAATGGAAGTCCGAAATTTTATTTTTATTTCTACACAATCATTGTCTACGAGTTTCAAACAAAAAGGGATAAAAATGTTTGTTTCAAATATGTCGATAATTTGTGTCAAATAGAGGGATATATGTATATATTAATTATTTGTGTCAAATATTTATATAATTTATTTGGTGTCATAAATGTTTGACTTAAATTAAATATACAGATTGTTTGAACTTAAAGGTAACGTAAGTCCTTGTCCTTTTAACTATTTTTGGTCCGAAGACTCCAAATTCGAAAAAATCTCAAATACATCGATTTTAAACGTAAAGTTTAGTACTTGTGGATAGAGGGGAAAAGCCTAATTGAATGTACTAAAAAAATTTCATGATAATTAAAAAGTATCCCTTATGCAAATAAAATCGACGTATATTAGAGTTTTCCAAATTTGCACGAAAAATACTCAACAGGGCTATTTTACCTTTAAGCTTAAACACCCTGTATATATTTACTTTGGTAAAGTATATTTTTATGTATGTATACAAAATCAATCAAATGTAATTTAGAAATCAGGTATATATGTATTTTGGACCTGCGCACTTCCATTATTACGTCAAATAAAATAAAATTTAAAATATATTGCTAACTTCAAGGATATTTCTTATTTTCGATTTATGTTATTTAACTGTATAAATGCCTTTGATGATATTTTCCTATAATTAGGTTTTCTGATCGAGCAAGCTTAATAAACAACAAAAACAGAGAATTTTACAACTATATTATTATGCTTCATAAAATATATATTATTTTTACATACCTACTTCTAACTTCTTAATCTCTCTTTTTATATGAGAAGCTCAACAATTCCCAACTCGTCAATTTTTGCTTCTATAAACAATGATTTAAAAAAAAAGTAATAGGCCGGAGCCTAAGCCAGTTTTGTCTGCATTTTTGCGTACCGTAATGAAACTTTGCACGATTATAGCACAACACCATAGTATTATTTTACAAGGTGGTGCTCATCCGGAACCCAGTGCAGAGCAAAGATACAGGGTGTTTTATTCTGTATAACATTCAAATGTAAAGCTAGAGCAATGAAGCATATATAATATAATAAATTTAGTGGCATAAGGGCAAGGAATAAATAAGGAAAATAATAATAAAATAAATATAACATAACAATTATTTTTTATTTAAGGCTGGTTTAATTCTCTCCGTTATATAACAAATTTATTCCTAGGGCACTAAAACTAATCTTTGTGACAAGCCCTAATGTCAGTCAAGTTGATGATCTGTTGTGGTTTGATCGACACCGGTTTAAAAGGGTGATATTTAAAACGCCGACATTTAAAACAGCGACATTTAAAACAGCGACATATCAAAACAGCGACATTCAAAAGAGCGACATATCAAAACAGCGATATTCAAAAGAGCGACATCTAATAAAAACAGCGACATATCAAAACAGCGACATTGAAAATAGCGACATATCAAAACAGCGACATTCAAAAGGGTGACATATCAAAACAGCGACATTTAAAAGAGCGACAATTTAAAAATCAATACTAAGCAACACTTAAAAAAAGCGCCTTATGACTTGCCACGCCCGGTATTTCAGTAAACCTCAAACATCAAAAATCGTCAAATTAAGCCAATGCCAGTCACTTTTAATCAACGTTGAAATGGAAAGTTCTTCGCAAATGAACAAACCGATTCTATATCACGAGGGATATGTTCGGTTCGGTTTGGCAAAGTAGTAATTTCTCCTTATTCACTGACTCATATATAGATCAGCAAAATTCTACTGTACTTCCAGATAGTCTACAAAGATTTGAGAAATTTGAGTTTTATTCAAAACGCTCAAAACAAGATTTTTTTTAAAATCATTTCTTTTAGATAAAAACATTTAGCTCACACATATACTATACTATAGTAGTGTGAGCTATGGTGATCCTAATTTTTTCGAGAAAAAAAAATTGCTCCAATTTCAAAAATTTTGATATATCTTTGCGTTTCAGATGATTTTGAAAGTTTTTTGTCGCGCCGTCTGTCTGCCTGTCTGTCTGTCTGTATGTCTGTAACGACCAACGCACATAACTCAAAAACCGCTTGCCCGATTTCAATAAAATTTGGTACCTAGGCTGGGTCTTGGGCCGAGATGGTCCCACTTAAAAATGAACAAAATACACCGAACACAAGCCAAATGAAAGGGTGGGGGTAGATTGAAAAAATTGGAGTTTACGTGAAAATACAAAAGGTAATTGAGTTTGGAGTTACACAAAATGCATTTTAGTTTAAAAAAAAGGGTGGGGGTAAATTTCAAAAATTGTGTGATATCAAACGAAAGGTAATTGTGTCCGGAGTTAAACAAAACACATTTTAAATTTTGCTGATTTTAAAAATTTGAGTTTAATTTAAAACATGGCTTGTTTTGTATCAAACGAAAGGTAATTTAGTCTGGAGTTGAATAAAATTTATTTCAGTTTTTAATTATATTAGCTCACACGTACACTATAACTATAGTACCTAGTGTGAGCTAAGGGGCCCATATATTGGCAGAGTATTTTATTAAGTGTTATGCAATGCCAGCGAAGCGGGTTATTAATTTTTTTTATTTAATGTCTAAACCAAAATTTTGTATGGGCTTTATATATGTTAAAAATTGTTTATGATTATATGTAAAAAAAAGCTAAAAGGGTGTAGGTCATGGGTCATTAATTTTTGTTTTTTTTTCAAAAACATTAATTGAATCGGTCACTTCAAAAACAACATGAGTCCACTCTGAGCAAAAACGACAACATTCCGCACTTAATCTATTGATATGCAATAACCGAATTTTTAAGTCTGTGCAAAAATAACACTAGTCCAGGTTTCCAGGTAGTTTTTTCCCCTCTCCTGTAAAATTAGAGAAATGTGACTGTGTGTTTTTGAAATTACCGATTCAATTTTATTTTTTACCTACAACAAACACTAACAAATACATATTTTCTCATTAGAAATGAAGGGCTGCTAAAGAGGTCGGTCAAAAAAGTTTAACTAAATTGATCAAGAGAGTCTATTTAAGTTAGAAAAATATTTGTATTAGTGTCCTTAATTTAATAATATTTATATAGTTATTTGAATTTTTAAATAGATCTACCTTTATTTCTCTCATAATGTGATGTACATGTCTCTCTTTATTGATCGAGAAGAAGGCTAACTACCGCATCATAGGCTGCCGACTTCTGATTGGCCAGGAGTTACCATACAACCTTTTCTTTACGATCGGTGAGTAAAACAAATGCCTTTTCAGAATCAAGCGAAAGACGCTGGCGGGGTTATATGATCCAGTCGTGACTGGTAACGTGTTACCCGTTAGCATCGAAGAAATAATGCTATTTTTTTGATGCCGTTAGAGAATAAGACGTGGACGAGAATGTAATGGTCTAAATAAAGACAAACCGACAACAAGATAGTTTGAGAGCTTTTACTAATCACAATCAGGCGGCCTGGGAAAGCAGATCTACAGAAAAAACACTGTTGCCAGTGCAAGTTTTCATTGGTTCCCTTGGCAATTTTGTAGTGTCATTAAAAGAGTGGGCGAGTGTACATGCTGCGCTTGCACCTCTTTAAGGCCTTCACACACACAATTTACGTAATCCGTAGCATGGCGCATAGCGGGCTTTTAACCAATCAGCGATCGAATAGCAGCGGCCATATTGGATTTACGTAAGAAAAGTCCATAAGGTTGAACTTCTTACGCGTTATGTTTTTTTGTGTGTGATCGGCTTTAGCTGCACACGACGCCGACGGAGAGGTCACGATGTATTTACCACTACCAGCTGAATACGGGTCTAAAACAGCTAAAAAGATTTCAAGACACAGCCAAAAATATATTTTTCTCTCTTTCACTTCTCTCTTATACACAATAAGCACAGCAAGCAGTCTATGATCCCTAAGGAAGTGAGAAGAAAAAGAAGGTAAATCTGCAATTTGCATTACATTAAAACAACAGAACTTGGTCTGAAATATAACACATACACCGATGTTCTCTAAGGGCTCAGTTTAAGCCTAAGTCTTGGTTTCAAAGTTTGAATATGCATTGATTTATAAAAATGGATTTTTTCCTAAACAGGCCGCCTATGAATTTTATATTTTTACCTGTATGAACGACGAAATAAAAAAACTTAAGTAAACATGGAAAACTGATCTTCCATTGAACGGTCAAATTTGAATTTTTATAACTTTATCACCCATAAACTATTTGGGATTCCGAGTAGAAATCGTCTTACATTTTAAATTACCGTCAAACGGGGTGGATCGAGAAAATGTTCAGATATTTTTCAAATTAACTTTTTTTCTAAAAAAGCTATAGACTTCAAAACACCGCCAAATGATAGCTTACCGTTGGAGCTTTAAAATTACATGTCACACACATATCTGTCACTTTGACAGGTGATTCACATATTTTTTTAATGGGTGTCCCGTATGACCCTGCATATGGGGTCAATCGGGACACCCCATTTTTTTCAGTGTTAAGGCTCGATTGCCCCTGTAATGGGGTCAATTGGACAGAGAATGTTAAAAAATCATTTTGCAAAAAAAACCGGAAAAAAAACTTTAAAAATAAGCCAGAAAACGAGGTTTATTCATTCATAAAACTTTTAAAAAACCGCGAAAATTTTGTTTGTTTTTTGGCGTGCTGCTCCATTCAAAAAGCTAAAGCGAACTGGCCGGCAACTTGCAGAACGCGTTCACTAAGATATCGCCTATGAGTTTTGACTATTATTGAACCAAAAAACATTGACCTTGAGATACAGGGGCCATCTAAATAGTAAAAAACAGGTTTTGTCCCGATTGATCCCGCTGTCCCGATCCACCCCGTTTGACGGTACCTCCGGGAAGTGGTTCATATTTATTTCATATTTAGGCATGCCGTTGTTAAAGGAATATTTTGCTTGACCGGGAAAGTTTAAAAAAAACGACTTGAGACTAAAATCCAAACAACCTCGCACGCGATTTATTTATTTGCACATAACCTTCAAATAATTAATATAATAAATAAATAAATCCATGACGGATCTAATACTCGTGTGTAGTAAACATATTTTATACACACCAGTTAGGATATGTTTGCGATCAATTGACCGCGGTCAGGTTTAACCTAGATTTTTATTTCCCAACATGAGGACAGGGGAGCTATGATTAAAAAAAAATAGGTTATACTTAAATAAAAATTAAACAAAAATTCTCGCAGCAAATTGTCCCCGCGCCAAATCAGCCGGCGGCCAATTGTCCTCGCGGTGAATCGGCCCGCAGCGAAAATCAAGAAAATAGTTTTTTGTAACTATCAGAAAAGAAAGCTTATAAAGTTTTTGGTTATCACACAAATTATTAAGAAAAATACGTTCTGCTATATTCCGAAAACCGCATATTGATGCGATGATCCGTTAAAAAGTTTTTGTCCTTAACATTAATGGATTTTAACCCAAATCCAATCAGCTCGTTACAGTGCCAAACACCATTTTACCTAAAAATTTCATAAAATCGTTTTAGCGGTTTAGGAGCTATTACGAATATACACACACATACAGAAGTCACTTCAAATCTGTTTTAGTTCCAAAGTTATGCATTTAACTCCTTTACACCCCTCACAAATCCCATACGCTACTTTTGGTTCCAAACAGAGTCAGCAGGGAGACAAACAGACAGCTAGGCTTTGTGAACTCAAATAAATCGTTTAAAAATGCCAAAAAATTTGAAAAACATGTTTTTTACCTACGAATTATTTTGGCAATTTATTGATGGGTTGTTTCCTTAAATATTTTGTTTGCAGCGCTAATACTAATACTAACAGTTTCAGCTCACCTGTTCTTTTGGAAAACAATTTTTTATCGTAATTTCATAGATAACTGGTTTTTACTCTGGTTATGCCAAAACAAAAGCCTCCTTTTATGTATGAAAAATTTTGTATTTTTCTCAAGTCTGCTTTCCAGTCGAAATATTGATTACACGATATTTGTTGGCATATTCAAAAGGAATGTTTAATGTTGAAAGGTAGGACTTAACAGACTCGTTTTGGTTTTTAATAAGTCTGTTTAAAGCAATTTTGTGTTTTTCTGCTGGTAGTGTGAACACCACTAATATTTTTGTATAAAACGCTAGATATTCAAAACTTTTCAACAATTTTTTAAACTTTTTTGGTTAAAAAAATAACTATATGATCATGCAGAGTCATTTTGTGTGCCATTCCTTAATTTTTGCTATAATTTCTGAATTTGGCCAGTGGCCATATTGCCGGTTTGTTTCTTAATTAGTATTATTCAGTCTTTTTATGATTTGTGTCATTCTTGTCAATGTTTTTCCTCCTATTATAATAGGAGTATAATAGGAATATAATATTGTATATAGGATTATAATCATATTTTTCCTTTTAAAATACCCGTTATTTTTTACTATTTCTGTGCGATGTCTATAACTTTGATGTCTCTGTTTTTAGCGCGAAATAACATACTAATATAATAGCTATAATAAATCTAATTAATAATTATACATATTTAAGGTATCTTAGTAACCTTTGTTGTGTTGTTTGGCCATTTCAGATTTTGTTTTAGGTACTAAAATAGGTGCATCCTGAGGGGTTTCTGTTTGTATATTACTGTCTACATTTATTCGTACAAGTGCTTCCGTTAGCAAGATGTCGTAGAAAATGTCATCTGATTCGCCAATTTGACAACTGGTTTTAGATGTTGACACTTGAACTTTCCTTTGGTCCCTGTCAGATTGATCGGTTTGAGAGCCAGTTGTTACTGTATTGACTTATTTTCCGTTTAAGAGCGTGTCCGCTATCTTTATCTCCTAATTTTTTTTCTTCCAATTGTTTGCTTAAATATGCTTCCATTTCAAAAGCATCTGCATTGGTTTGTTCTTTAAGCAATTTTATCTTACTCCATTTGGCGAGCGTTTCTTAGAATTTCGGTAATTGTCTCTCCCTCCTGCGCACAGGCAGTTGAACAAACCATTTTCTTTTATGTGTTTCCAGTTTTTAAGCCAGTCCTAGCAAGACCTATGTGCAATGACATAACATGTAATACATACGTAGAGATTGATTTCTTGTAGTATGTGACATTTGTACTTCATTTATCTAAAATTTGTGAGCTGTCTCTTTACTCGGAAATTTATTGACCAAATGACCCTCGACACTAGGTTGTCTCTCGTATGCTTACAAAACTTTAAACAACTAATTTACAATTTTGCTAACTTGAATTACTGGAAAATTCAGGATACCATAGTATCGTTACATAAAAAAAAATCGGGAGTTTCGATACGCACTTCTTACTATTTTTCCCAGCTTCCGCACTTTTTCAACATTTTTTACATTCTATAGTTTTTGGTTTATAACATTTTAACTTTTTTTATATTTTTCCTTTAAAATTACCCGTTATTTTTTTCTATTTCTGTGCGATGTCTGTAAATTTAATGTCTCTGTTTTTAGCGCAAAAACACATACTGATATAATAGCTATAATAAAATTGTTTGATATTTTAAGGGCTTCGATTTTTTGTGTTAGCTTAATTTAGTTTAATATTTGATAATAGAACCGAACCGAACCAATTTTTGGCTAGCATGCTTTGATTATTACTGCACGCCACTGACATGCAATCATTCTTTAGCTATACATATATGATAAAAGCATATATTTTTAAAAGTCATTCGCCATCCTGAATTAAATTTAACTCAATAACACATCAGAATATCTGTTTTTCAAGAAACCTAAAATTTCCAAATTTTTACAAACTTTTGGGAAGCCATACTTACATGTACGAATAATAAAAAAAAATGTGTTTTTTAGATCACGCTATAGGTTTAATTTAGTCTAACACTAGCTATAAATTTTGTTTATAATAACCTTTAAAAAATTTACAACTAGGCAGGATGTAAAAAACTAGGTACAACATTTTTAGATAAATTACTTATCATTTTCTATATTATTTAAGTTAAATTAAGCAGTTACATTTAAACTACCATATAATATATAATATGCACATTATAATTTTAGATAATTTCGTATTGATATTAATCAACTTTTAAATATTTTTTAAATTCAAAAAATATTTCATTTCTCAAAGTGGAGTTTACAAATTACAAAGTTGTATATATTTTTTATATTATTTATTAATGGAACTTAAACATGGAGCATTAAATGTATTATAAAATAGTAAATCGTTAAATTACCCTGTGTATTATTATTAATTTAGTAATGTAACTTATTAATTGATAATAAATATTTCTATACATCTTTTATACAAGTTAAATACCAAATTAATGCCATGATTCTAGCAGTGACAACTGGATACAACTTTCCATACATGCAATAATGCACGCTCCACTAAAATTCCTGCCTTTCTTTTTCTGATTCCATGGGCGCACCCAGGGGAGGCCTTCGGGTCCGACCCCCCCCTAGCCCAAATTTTTTTTAGATATTTTCCACATATTTCATGAATAAAAAGATAAAATAGTATAAAATACGACATTATGAGGTCTCGCCCCCCCAAGTGGTCTCCCCCCACAAGAGGTCTCCCCCCAAGAGGTCTCCCCCCAAGAGGTCTCCCCCCAAGAGGTCTCCCCCAAGAGGTCTCCCCCCCAAGACATATTCCTGGATGCGCCACTGCTAATTCTATACCTACCCAGTACCTACCATTTCATTAAACAAAGTTTGTAGAATGCAAAATAATCAAAAATACTTACCTATAGCAAAGAGAACTAACGAGACTGGCTCTCCACAACTATTAAGTCTTAAGTGCAGGTCAGCGAGTTTTATTTTTTATTTTCACAGAATAAATACATTTTAAAAACTCACAAAGCTTTCACTGAGAATAAAAAAACATAGTGCAAACAAAATGTAAGCACCATCCCTGATTCGTTATTTTTGACATTGTGGAAATACCAAACAGAGAGAAAGATTACATTTATTTCGTGTTTTCACTGTAAAAAATGCTTCAAATTTTAGCCTGGTCTTGCTTTAGTTTTTTTAACATTGTATATAATTTATTAAAATTTATTTCAATTACCTACATCATATCATGTTGTCAACCTGATTCTGCCTGGAATTTAAAAGAAGTAAAGTTAAAGTGCGGATATGTTAAGTCAAGTTATGTGCTTCTAAACAATTTATATCCAGACGAGTAAACTGTTTTACTTACTTTTTAATGACTGCCCCCACACATTTCTCTTGAATAAAAAATGCGGCCGTTTTGCAAATCCGTGTTTGTTTCTTCGTCCGTTCCATAGTCTTAATAATTCTACTAGTCCGGTTACCCTCGCGTTAATACTTTTTTCTGACCTCACCAAATCCCATGCCTGTCTGGTGAGATCTGTTCAGAAAATTATACAAAATAGAGCTTGGTACCAATTAGGTAAGTTGCAGGGGTACTAGTCCATTGGTCAGAAGAAAAAAATTGGCCTTACCTGAAAAAAAAAATCCTTAAGTTTTGAAATTATGCATGTTTGTAGGGCTTGGTGTCTACAATCAGAGGTGGATGGGCCATATAGGGAAAAAATCGGTGGGCTGGTGCCGTATGAGTCGATGCCTTATGGGGTGGTGCCCTATGGGCTGGTAACTTGGGGGGACCGGTGCCTTATGAGCCAGTGCCTTAAGGGCTTTGTATTTTTCTGTTACGCGACAAGCCACTATTCCATACAGCAGCGCAGCGTGCTTTTCACCATTGTTTCATATATGTTAAATTTTATTTTTTTTTTATCTCTTTGCTCCATAAAATACTGTTAAGACAACCAATTACCTTTTTTGCTTTTACTATTCTTTTTTCTAGTTCTTTACAGTCTGTTCCTGTCTTATCAAATGTGACACCCAAGTATACATACTCATTGCATGAAGATATTTTTTGTCCATTTTCTAGTTCTAACTTACTTGATTCGTTTCCAATATATAAGTATTGTGTCTTGTCCACGTTCACTGTTAACCCCCACTTTTGGTATTCTTCCGTTAACTTTCTCATCATTTGCTCCATGTCTTCTTTACCATTAGCTACAATTACTTGGTCGTCAGCAAACTGTAGTTTGTATTTGGTAAATCGGTCGTTAAGTTGTATCCCATGCCGTGTACGTTTCTAGTTTTTTAGAGCTACTGCGATATATATTTTAAAAAGAGTTAAAGAGATACAATATCCCTGTCTAAAGCCTTTCGTTACCTGGAATTCTTTTGAAAGTCGATTTCCAATTTTAATTTTAGATTTTGACCCTTTGTAAAGTCCTTTTATCGCTTTTATATATGTATGATTGATATTAGTTTGTTCTGACACTGTCCATAATTTTTCTACTGGAACGGTGTCATATGCTTTTTGTAGGTCCACAAAGGTAACATGAGTCTCTATATTTCTGGCACTCCTTTTCTCAATTACTTGTTTAAGACAAAAAACATTATCACTACAAGATCTGCCTGCACGAAACCCACTTTGCTCTTCTTCTTCTTGGTCATGAAAATCATTCTCTATTAGGTCTCTAAGAATCCTACCGTACTGCTGGATTGCAACAACTACAGAGAAATTTCAATAACCAGTACTCTAAGTAGATTTACTTAGAGTAATGGTTACTGAAATTTCGCTGTAGTTGTTGCAATCCAGCTTGTTTCCTTTTTTATGTATTGAGGATATGAATGCTATTTTCCAATCATCAGGTACTGAGATTTTCTAGTAGTTTTTCTGGTTTATATTTGAGCATTTCAGTGTACATTCCCCCAGGCCCGCTAGCTTTTCCGGATTTAAGCTTTTTAATACTATTCTTTATAATTTCTTTTTCGATAATCACTTCCTCTCCATGTACTTCTGTCTCCCTTTGAAGAAGCTGACAAATATTCGGGTCTTGTTTCCTGGAGCAGTCTCTTGTAGTGTTCTGTCCATTGTTCTGGTTTCATGATCTGGATGTTTACTTTTTCTCTTGTTGGGGTTTTTAACGTTGACATGAATTTCCATACTTCAGAACTCTGTCTACCTCCTACGTGTGTATTTCCTACGTGTGTATTTATATCGTAGCATTTTCACTCGAGAATTCAATTTTTTTCCGTGCGTATCAGATTTCTTAGCCGTCTTCTGGTTTCCCTGTAGATTTCTAGGTCTCTTTGCTCTTTGGTACTGAGCCATTTCAAATATGTACGTTTTTTCCCCTTGACCATTTCCTGTATTTCCTCCGTCCACCACATCTTATTGTTATTTTTATTATCTTGGTATCCAACAGCTTCTTTGCTTGCTTCCTTCAAGCTTTTTACTATGTTTGTATATATCTCTTCAAATGAATGCTGTGTGTTTATTAATTTTTCATCTAATCGTTTCTGATACAATCTTTGCGTACTTTCGATTTCTAGACCTCTAAAGTTCACTTTCTCTAATACTTTCGTCTCTATTTGTTTTTCTTACAGGGAATAATATTTTTGCTTTTACCAGATGGTGGTCAGATCCACAGGTAACACCACGAAGTGCTCGCACATCATACCACTTTAGTTGCGAGTGTTGTCCACCTATAGCATAATCAACAATTGATCTAAGATTTCTTGTTGGCTGGATTCAGGTATATCTATGAATTTCCTTATGTTTAAAAAAATCATTATTTATTTTAGATTGTGGATTTCACACAATTGCATCAGTCTCAAGCCATTACCATTTGTTACCTCCTCTCCAAATGGTCCTACAACTTTGCTTTTGGTTTGTCTACCAGTTCGACTATTAAAATCGCCAAGCATAATTATTTCCCTGGTATTGCCGATTTTACTGATAGTCTCATCAAGATGGTCGAAGAACATTTGTTTTATAGCTACCGTTTCGTCATTTGATTGTGCGTAGGCTGCTATTTTGCTTATATTGTGTCCAAGCATTTTAATGCTAACTCGAAGTAAGTTTTCGTTAATGGACTCGTAGTCTGTAATCTTATGTTTAGGGACTTATTGGAATAAAACCTGACTTTATAATATAGTCTGCTTTATTCTGACAGATAAACAAAGAAAACTGACATGACGCTAACTTCCATTTAATAAAGACAGGCACTAATAAATCCGGTTATTAAGTACACAAAAGCCGAATTTTAAAAGAAAGCAGGTGCAATACTGCCGATTTTAAAATAACGTCAGGCTTTAATCCAATAAGTCCCTATTGCTTGGTCATCATAATATGTTTTTAATTAGATTCGATTCGTCTGAGTCCTTAATTTAAAACCAGCGTTTACAAAGGAAACAACTGGTATTACATTATTTACACTTTGTCTGTGGACTGCGCGACAAAAGTTGGACTTTATTGTTTACGAGGAAACTTTTTTACCGGGAAACGTAAATTTCCATTTCAGTTTGGTATTTTACAGGGGCCCTTAAATTTGGATTTATACTTTTGCATTCTGGAACGTATGCGATTTGTTTCGTGTGGGTCGTATATTATTTAAGGTCTGACACAAAAATATGATTCCACATTAAAACATCTCTTAATGGCCATCTCTTAATACCTTAAAAGGCTAAAAATATATATATATTTTTTTGAATACTAATAAGTGCTTGTTTTCCATACAGCTTAATAAAGTGACCGCGAAACGTTTCCAAAAGAACACTTGGTTGCGCATTATTATTAGGTGTTAAGTAAGCCTTTGTCCACTTATGACGTAAAACTAAACCCGAACCACCACCCCTAGAGTCAGGTTGGAAAACGGTACGAAAAATCCTTTTTGCCTTCCAGGTCGACTTTGTACTGTTATCGGACAGTCTGTTTTCTTTTTTTTTTTTTTTTTTTTTTTTTTTTTTTTTTTTTTACGGTTAAGCGCACTCGCAAGGGGATCCCTATTACGCTCGAGAAGCGGCCAGTGCGCGGAAATGTTGGTGTGTGTTGGTTTTGAAACGGTTCAGGTTGTAACCTGCAGGGAAAACTGTCGCAGGGAGTTTATTCCACAGCGATGCTGTTCTCCAGAGATATGAATTCTGATATAACGAGGTTCTTGGTGCCTCTATTTTGACAGTAAATTGATGGTTACCGTCTGTTTGACGTGTTCGCCTAGTAGGTGCTACTCCCGGGGGGATCATAAGTGCCAACTCTTCAGAGCATTTTCCGTGATAATACCTGTAGAAGAGAGATAGATCGCCCACAGTTCTTCGGTGTTCGAGACTATCCAAGCTACGGGTAAGTGCGGGGTCATTGATCAGCTTGATAGCTCGTTTTTGCACGGTGTTCAAAAGCATTAAGGTATGTTTGGGTGCCGCACTCCATATATGTGAGCAGTACTCCATAGTTGGTCGAATCTGGGCTTTGTAGAGTGTCAGCAGTTGGCTTGGTGTATACAGATGTCTTGTACGAAACAGCACCCCAAGCTTTTGGGACGCCCTTTTAGCTATATCTGCCACGTGACTATGCCAAGACATGTTGGTCTCTGCAGTGACTCCTAAGATGTTCAACTGGCTCTGCAATGTGACAGCACTTCCAGATAACATGATGTTTGGCTCACCGGTGCTGGTCTTTTTTGAAAACAGGGCTGCTTGGGTTTTCTGCGCGTTAAACTGTACAAGGTTTTTGTTGCCCCAGTCCTCTATTATCTCCAGGTCGTTATTTATCTGCGATATTTGAGTTAGTCTAAGATGATGGAATTCACGTGCGGATAGACACTGAGTGGGTGGTATGACTGAGGAGACTACATTGCCATCATCTGCAAAGCAATAAAGTGGATTTACTGTTTTATCTATGAGGTCATTTATGTAAATCAGAAAAAGTGTTGGCGAAAGGATTGCTCCCTGTGGCACACCAGCATTTATTTGGTAAGAGTTGGAGTTCCGGCCATCCAGTGCAACATAAATGGATCTATCCTTAAGGTAACTTTCAAACCAAGTGCAAAGTTTCGGCGACAATCCCATTGCTTTGAGCTTGTTGAGCAGATTTTCATGCCAGACTTTATCGAAGGCTTTTGATATATCTAAGGCAATTGTTCTTGTTTCGCCCCGTAACTCAATCGCTTTTTGCCATAAGTGAGTGACGTATGTAAGTAAATCGCCAGTTGACCTATATTTTCGAAATCCGTATTGCTTGTCGTTGATAATTTTGTACTTTTCCAAGTACTTGGTTAGGTGATTGTTCACAACTCTTTCCATTACTTTTGATATCACCGGAAGTAGAGCAATTGGTCTATAGTTTAACGGATCTGTCTTTTTTCCTTTCTTTGGAATAGGTTGTACTGCGGCAGACTTCCATGATGATGGATATACTCCTTGCCTGTAAGATAAATTGAATAATTTAGCGAAAGTTGGGGTGAGTTCGTTAGCACAATTTTTGAGTACTATCGCGGGAATGCCATCTGGACCCATTGCTTTGTTTGTATCCAACTTTTTAAGGGATTTTCGTATTTCTCTGTGACAAAAGGGTACCTCTGGCATACTGTGGGAAACCCTTCCAATGAACGGTGGAGTTTTTCCATTTGGCACTGTTAGGTTTGAGTTGTAGGAAAAGATTTTGGCCAGCATATTGGCTTTTTCCTCTGATGTTGTGGCTAAGTGAGTATTTTTATCTGTAAGTGGTGGTATGGATGACTTGGTGAAGTTTGATCCAACAGTTTTTGCAAGTGACCAAAAGGACCTAGAACTACTTGGACAGTTCAGCAACCTGTTTTTTATTCTTTGATTGTATGTTTCTTTGGCGGCGTCAATAGTAATTTTGCAACTATTTCTGGCTTCTATAAATTCTGTGTGGTTTTGAGCGGTTTGTTGTCGTTTCCAAAGGTTATATGCTCTGTGTTTTTTCTGTACAGCCGTTTGACACTGGCCGTTGAACCAAGGTTTTGCATTTGCTCTGCGTTTTATTGTATGTGGGATATATGCATCCATTCCTGATAAGATTACTTTTGTTATTTCATTACAGCAGATAGTGGGATCAGCTGTTTTAAAGCAAACCTCTTGCCATGGAAAATCCAGATAAAACTGCTTAAGGTCATTCCATTTTGCCGATTTATAGTGCCACATTTTACGAGGAAGTGATTGTTGGCTTGGTGGTATGAGCATTTCGCACTTTGTTATTATAAGTTTATGATCGGATGAACCAAGTGGGGGATCTACTTGAATTGTGTACGAGTCAGGATTTGTAGTTAGGAACAAGTCTAAAAGCGCTGCAAATTCACCCCTTTCTGAGATACGGGTAGGTTCATCGACAAGCTGCGTTAGACCACAACTTATGGCAAAAGCTTCTGCTTCCCTGCCTTCATTATCTGTTTTGTTGTGGTGTTTTAACCAGGGTATATTGTGGACGTTGAAATCGCCTAAAAAAACAATTTCCGCATGTGGATAGTTAGACTGTATACTATCACAGTTTTCGGATAATGTCGCAAAAAAGTTTTGATACTCGGTGTTACTTGGCGGTCGGTAGAGGCAGCAGATGAACTTGGTCGATGACTTTGAGGTGAATTTTAGCCATATGATATCGAGGTTTGCTGGTTCTAGCTTCTCCTCTCGATGACATGAAAGGTCATTTTTAATGTACACACAAATCCCAAAATTATGTCGAAATCGGTGGTGTAGGTCATAGCCGGGATAAAGATAGCTCACAATAGGTGTTGCAGAACTGATTTTAGTTTCAGTGAGAACAAGGATGTCAGGTCTTTGTTCTTCAAGATGTTGGTGAACTGAATTCATGTTGGTACTTAATCCTCTTATATTGCTAAAATCAATTCGGAGTTGAGTTTTTGGTCTTCTTTTAATATCTTTGCATGAAGGACCCCCAGGATCACCCGACGCCCGGAGATCCGAGTGGTCGGGTATTTTACCTCCGGAATATTTTGATCTTGGAGGCGCCATCATGCTATCTGTTACTCATTGTTGGAACCGGACTGCCAGCGCAGTAGCTCCAGTCACTTAAACTGGTTTCGGACTCCTCTGAAATACAAGGATTGAAGACAGGCGCATTAGAAATGTTTGCTCTCTCTCTTTTCTTTGTCTGTGTTTATTATATGTTGCACTGGAAAAATTGTATGTAAAACACACACATTTCTAGTTTACATCACCTAAGTTAAAAATATATTCCACAAAAATACATTTACATTTGTCTGAGAAAATAACCGAAAAAATTAAAATTTTTGTCAAAATAACACAACCAATTTTAACAGATGAAAAAATGCCGGGAAGCCACGTAAATAAACAAAAAATGTTTAAATTTCCAAAAAAAAATTGTGTAACCTCTGCAGCATCTGTTGATTTTTTTGCAAGAGCCTCTTAATTTTTATAACTACGGGACTGCGAAATGTTGTAGGTATACCACATGGAAACATAGAAAAAGAAAAACTAGTTTAGCTGGTGATAGAGGTGTTGATTTTCGTTACTTTTGAATACTCGTTACTAATCGTTACTCGACTACTAAGTAATCATTTTATATATTTGATACTATCGTTACTTTTATTATACTGTAACTGTATTCAATTCAATCAGACAATTATTAGTGCAAAATTTTCGGACCGTCGTTAATTCGAAGATCATTTTACTTGTAGGTATATTTTTGTTGTTGATATTATGGAAATATTCAATTGAAATATTCACAATGCGGGCTAAAATTTAAAAAAATTAAGGTAGGAATTACGTAGAAACTGTCCTGTGTACAAATTTGTTTCAAAAATCTAATGCCTTACATACAAAGAAATACATAAAATGTATAAATAGATAAAAATAGAGACAAGTACTAAAATAATCGAAGGAATTAAAGGAATCAAAGTAACGAAAGTAATGATTTAATTTTCGGATCGGTATTCGTTATTTGTCGAGTAACGAGTACTCGAGTAACAAATAGTTACTTTTTCAAGACCTACAGCAGGTGATTTGATAGGAATAGAAACATAAGGGTTTACTCTGATCGCAGCAAATCCCCCTGTGTTATAATTTAAATAGAGTTGGGGCCAAACAATCAAATTCCAAAAATTATAAAAGAAATATGCTTGGTCGGGAACTATCTCAAAAACATTAAGTGATATACAATTTTACTTAAATAATAAAAAAAATATATGGGCGCCAGCACATACTTATAAACCTATGTGCAAGTTTTACAATATGAAACTCACTTTTATATATAAAAAAAACTTAAAACTAAGTAATACAGCAATATTTTGTAAGGACATTGTACTTCCATTTACAATAATATTACCTAGTGGGATTCAAATTATAAAATTTTGAAATCACCACTAATGTCATAATCACAAGAAAAATTTTGACAGGATCAAATTAGTAGAGTACTGTTGAATTGACATTCTAAACACACTCTTGGGGAGCGACTCGCATGACAGTAGCCAAAACTCCTATAGTGAAGGCTCGCCTAAGCTACCTTCGAGGCTATATCAACCCCCCATCACGAAGCTTGAACCCAAAAGTTTACTAATTTAAAAGTTGTGACTATATTGTCAATCAACACCCACTAAACCAAAAAGCCGTAAAAGTTACCAAAAGGAATTTAGAATTTATTTAAATTGCCCCCCTTTAATATACAGCATTGTCTCCCAAAAAGATGGAAAAACACTCAAACACCCCAGTAATGAAACACAGTCTACAGATCACTTTGGTTTGCTTAGTTCTCAAAGTAAAGTACAGAAAATTCAAGATGAAATAAATTACTTTAAGAGTATACTATTACTTTTTCGATAAAATTTGAACAAACAGACTAAAATTGCACAGTTTGATATAGCAATCAAAAAGTCTCGTGTAGTAGCCCTCAAAGTAATCTGCAAGACTGCCCACACCAACCAGAAATGTAAAAACACTCCCCAACAATCAGAAGACAATCCGGCGTATTAATATTAAAAATTAAATTATTGAGTTATTACTCAATTTAAATCGACACATCCGGGTATGTAAAAAAAATTTAGAAACTTAGTTTCTGTAAGAAAAATTAATCTGATGTCAAAAATATTGAAGTTGAAAAAGAAATCTAATGTGTTACCAGAAATATATGAAAACTTTAAATGGAAGACTTAAATCAATTGAAAAAAAAATGTTCCAATGTTATATTTTTTTAATAAAAAAATTGAATGCAAGAAAAATAATCTTAAAATACTTATTTTTTCTTAAAATATAAAAAATTTAAAAAATGAATGAAATTTTTTAAATATTGTTCTCTGTAAATCATATTTATTTAAATAAAAGTATGTACTCCTATATTGTCCACAGCAAAACAAATTGTTTTATGTAGATCACACCTCATTTAAATAAACATGCACTCCTTAATGTTTACAGCAGGACGAGAATTTTTTCTTTTTTAAAAAAATTGAAACAAAGAAAGGAGAAAAAAAATTGCCTTCTGAGGGTTATATTAAAATATGGTCCCTTAGCCTTCAGCTAGAAAAAAAAAACTATATCTGCAAAATCTGTGCAAACCATGGAAAATAACACATGCGGTCCAAAGTTTACACCAGATCATAAAATACAGTCATTTTTTTTTATATATAAAATTACAAAAGTTAAGTGAAAAAATTTAGTTAAAAAAAATCTCAAAAGTTAATATATTAAAAATAATTAAAAGTTAAAAGTAATTTCAAGAAAAAAGAATAACATGCTTCGAATTATTTAGGCACAGAATTTCACTAAATATTCGAGCTATATGTCATGTCCTTTCGTCATTTTCATGTTTGTCTGTCCGTCTGTCATGTCTTGTCATGTCTCCCACCACTCACCCTTCAGTAACTGACTGGAATAAAGATAGAAAGTCCAGTTCAGGTACCACCAAAAATTTAAAACTTAGTTACATAAAATACTACCAAAAGACTAAAAAAAACAGTTACATAAAATATTACAAAGAGAGTTAGACAAACAATAACATAGCAAAATAGATATCAAACAATCTTCAAATATATAAAAAAATTATTTTAAGTCAAATTCAGTTAAGTAGGTAAACAATGTTCAAATTAAAAAGATTTCAAAGTTTCCAAAACTTTTCCTCCGAACCCAAGAAGTCAACACACCAAAAAAAAATTGACAACATTTCCCTAAATTCTTGATTTTTCTATCAAAAAAAAAACACGTTGGTCGCCACTTGTTATAACTAAAATATCAAGATAAATAATGGTTGTTATATTACACCGTTGGGCGCCACTTGTTATAATTTAAATAGAGTTGGGGCCACTTTGTTATATTTATATATATGTTATATATTATATTATATTATATATATATATTGTTTTTCATATAATATAACTTTTTGGTATATTATTGATGTTGTTTTAATATTCCTCAAATTTACCTCGGCTAGGTAGAGCTATTTAGGGTCGTGAGGTTCTTTTAAGACAAATATTGTCAATTTTCTATTTTTGAAATGATAATAGACCTCTATTTACTTTGACACAATTAACAACAATAGTGACAGATTTTCCTTACTATCACCATGTTACCAATGTATCAATGCAGGAACGAACTAAAAGATCAGGATTACTTTTTGTTTACAAACCTCAACATTTATTTTGTTTCAGAAAGAAGAACAAATAAAAATCAAATGATCAAATATAAACCAGAAAAAATATTAATTTTTTGTTGAAACTCAGTTTCTTAAAAAGGTAGTAAAAAAAATGATATTAATAAAATTATAGATTTTACTGTTCAAATATAACTTAAAAGAGACATACTTCTTTTTTAGAACCTTGTTTCTTTTGATGTACAATAGTGAAAAATATTTACATATGTTATAATAGTTTTGTCAAGAATTGGGGTTAAAAAAAAATAACATAAAAACAAAATAATCTTAACCCAGGAAATGTTATCATCATCAAATCATTTACCACTGATAAAAACAAAAAAATACTTTATTTTCTGATCAGGTCCATCAAAACACCCTATATAAATATTCCAAAGTTTCATCAAAATTTGTACATACTGTACAGTAATTCTGTAGAATTACCAAATAAAACTTTAGTCTATTCACACCAAATTATTTGTCTTTTCTGGACGCAAATCATAACCTAAGTTTATAAAAAAACAAAAATGTGTAGTTTGGTTATAAAAAAACATATATAAAAAAACAAACCAGCTATCAGCAATAGCTATATAAAATTTTAGCTGTATTAACCTGTCTAACTCTATTTCAACCAAAGGCGCTTATGATACCTATAACCTCAAATTTAACCATATGGTCATGTCGTAGTGACTATTGTTAAGACTACTTGGTGGGTTTTAACAATAGTCACTACGACATGACCATATGGTTAAACTACTTATAAAAAAACCAAGTAGTCTAAATAAAGAGATAATTGTCTGTTAAAGACATAAAGAAAAATTGTAACATTTCCTCGGCAAAGAAATTTTTTTTACAAAAATATATATATATATATATATATATATATATATATATATGGTATAACATATTGACCTAATTAAAAACAAAAATCTGTTATATGCAATTGAATTTCATATTACCATTCGTTAAAATTAGAGCAAAGTTCTAATTTATCCTATAAAGAAAATTTCAAGCCATGCTTGATGAACAAAAATTTTTTTTAAGGTTATGTTATAATTAAAATACCTTGTTTCTCGACAAAGATCTCGAACAGAAAGGGCAGATTTTTGTATATTTCCTCTCAATTTCCCAAACTACATAGCAATCACTGGCCAATCAGATTCCATAAAACCCCAAGATCTTAATTCTTCAGAAAATCAATAACACAAATCCGTATTCATTAATAAGACCAAAACTGACTGAATAATTTTGAGTCACTTTATTTAAATTACAAAAAACTTATGTTTATTGTTTTATAGGTAAATAAATTAGTAAACAATCTCAGAGTCTTTGCAAAACAAAGCTTTTTAGGTTAAAATACAAGACGGCCAATTATGCAATCACGGTCGTACGTAAGTTGAACAACCAGAAAATTCTTTCTATCCCTGTTTCACCCGAATGACAAAAAAAGGACAGACAGCTCACTCGATCCTATTCTGCAACTGAAACTAATTCAAAATGAACTTCTTCCCCAACAGTTAGTTCTCTGCATAAAATCAATAATCTTGAGCTTAACCCGACTACAGAGAGGTAGCGTGCAAATCATTTACAAGATATTCTAATTAAACTCTTTCACGTAAGATGTCGCTAGAGGTTATTTTTTAAAGCAAATATTAATTCAGTTAGTAAAAACGCGTTACGGAAAAATTGCAATTTTATTCGTAACACCTGTCAACTAAAAGTTAAAAGAAGAGGGGTAACACCGGATTTAAAATTTAACACCAGATTTAGCGGAAGAACAAACGACTTCGCTTTAAGGCATCGACATTAAGGTCATTAACTTTTTATACCTACCAAAGTACAAGCTACAAAATGTGATTTTCCTAACTTCTTAGAAGTATCACGATTACTATTTCCTAAAAATGAATAATATCACAAGAACCTTGTGAGTATTAAGGACTACAAATTACAAAATACAAACAAATAAATATATACATTTCACATAAAACTTGTGATATTAGAAGAAAAAAAATATTTTTCACAAGTTTCGCCCAAAAAAATTTGCTATTGCAAGTTCGTTTTAATTTTTGGCATATTTAGTTTATTAGGCAGTCTGTAGTGGTATATAGTTTTTAAATATAAATTAACTTAATGTAATTTTATCTGCATTTTAAAGAACTAAAATTAAAAATGTATTATGATAATCCTATGTAATTGTGTAATCATTTCTGTGTGCAACTTTAATTTTGTGCTTTCGAATTCATACGTTGCCTTCGATCTACCTGTACTTGTGATACGCGAGTAATATCCCTGGAATAATAACATCTCATCTTGTTTGTAATAACAAATATATTGCTGACGCCGTACATTGAAGTTTATATATGCACCCAAATGGTCTAATTAGGTATCATTATACTTTTACAAGTTGTATTGGTCATTTTAGTTATAAGTATTTTTTGTAGTCTTTTCAAATAAAAAGTTTTTTAAAAGCTACGTCACCGGACTTCGTATTTAATTGGCGCTGCGAACAGGATAGTGCGATTTCGTCCTTTATCGGTTTTCCGTTGTACGAAAGTGACTTTTAAGTCTTAGTGCGCTATTCAAACCGAACTTTACGTCCCGTACGAATTGTGAACTTTTTCTTAAAAGAAAATACCTTTTACGACGTCGAACGTAAAGAAGTGTTGTGGAATAAAGCCTGGAGTTGAAGCTAGTGACGTCTACCGTGTTGTATGAGTCCCGCCGAAGCCAAAAGCCTAACCAACGACACATCCCTACTGAGCCCGGTGTCATAGGCAGAAAAGCTAAAGTCAACCCCCATTTATAGGATTCCTTTTGGTGGCGTAACCTCTACAGAACAAGCCTTATGGATTTATCCTCGATTGTTATGTAAGTTTTTTTGACTTTCTTGATGCCTAGGCGATTAAAGAATATTTTAGAAAAGAACAAAACAAAACTAGGATTAGGAGCAGAAAATAAGAAAGAAAACGTTAAAACTGAAATTGAAAACTATCTAGCAAGTTTGAAGAAACCGTCTTTAAATTTAAATTTTGAGCAAATAAGTAGTTTGCAAAGTAGTTTAAGAAATTTAAGTGGTCAGTCGACATCGAGACTAGACACTCAACAGCAATTAGAAAGTATAGAAGAAAGTTTAGAAGAAAATACTGAAAATAATTTAGAAAATAGATTTTTAGAAAATTTTGATTCTTTAAATTTTGCAAATTTAAACACTAGTTTTAACAGTAGTTTAAGTAGCGTTAGTAGTAACCAAT
This sequence comes from Aspidapion aeneum, assembly GCA_963576565.1. Taxonomy (NCBI): domain Eukaryota; kingdom Metazoa; phylum Arthropoda; class Insecta; order Coleoptera; family Brentidae; genus Aspidapion; species Aspidapion aeneum. The sequence goes on along the minus strand of OY755044.1, from coordinate 83,619,881 downwards.
TAGATAACACTTTACAAAACGAAGAACTTTCTAACACAATGGAAAATCTTAAATTTTACACGTCATTGTTGCCCACATTTGATGGCAGTCAATCCCATTTAGAAAGTTTTTTGATTTCTGTACAAGAATTTTATGAACTTTATTTTGGTAATTCTATTGAGCAACAAAAATTGGTCCTGTCTGCCATAAAATCGAAACTGGTAGGCAAAGCTCAAAATTTTCTATTAGAAAGGCCAGATTTAAATACTTTTGAAAAAATTAAGTTAGCTTTAAGACAAAAATTTGGTGATCCAATTAATCACGAAATTTTGATGCAAGAACTTCAGTACATTAAAATTGACGCAAACGAAGACATTTTGCAGTTTATCGATAGACTTAAGGCCTTTTGCCAAAGAATTTTTGGAAAAATTCAATGTGAAGTAGCAGATAACGCACAAAAGTTACTGCTTATATCTCAAGTAGAAAAAGTATCTGTTTTAATTTTGACCGCAAACTCCCCAGACTCTTTAAAAACGCTTCTTATGCTTAAAACTCCTGCAACTTTAGACGAAGCCTACAAGGACGTCATGAGTAATAACATAGTAGAAGCGCAAGTCAATTTTACAAGTAATAACTCGAACTTGCACAAAGGAAATAATTCATTTTTAAAACCCAACAATAACTTTAGACAAAACCAAAATTTTAATCGCAACCCCCAAACTAATCAAATAAGACCAAAACCACCCCAACAACGTTTTAACCCGTTTATGCAACCTTTTTCGAACCCTCAGTTTACCAGACAATTTAATTTTAATCCACCTTTTAACTCTCAATTTAGACAACCTAACTTTAATTTTAATCAACCTAGACCTTTTCAAAATCAACCTCAAAATTTTCAAAATTTTGGAAGACCAACTAACGCCTTCGCCCCACAAAATAAACCCATTTTAGACAAGCCAACCCCTATGTCGACATCAACAATTGGTCCGTCAAGGCAACACTATCAAAGACCCCCATACAATCGACCTTCAGGAATTTTTAAACCCTCAGGATTTTTGACAAATGTAGAAACATACCCAGAACAAACTTACGAACAAAACTACGAACAAACCTACGAACAAACCTGTGAAAATCAAACTTACAATAATTATAGTGAAGAAAACCCTGACTATTTTTACGATCCTCATTTTTATAACGAAGAACCCACTAGCCAACAAGAAAACTGCTCTTACGAACATAATTTACAAACAAACGCCGCAAGCGAAAATTTTCAGGAAACAGCCTTGGATCCCCCGTCGACTTAAATAACGTTGCCCGACAAATCGAACTACCATATTTTTATTTACCAAAAACGCAAATAACAATTCTTATCGATTCAGGAGCCTCAGACTCTATAATCTCCCCAAAAATAGCCAAAATGTACCCCGATAATATATTTTTTGAACCTTTTGAAGTAACTGCCTGCAGAAAGACATACAAAGAAAATCAAAATTTAAAATTAAATTTATTACAAGAACTAGGAATAAACGAAAATTTTAAAATGCGTGTTTTAGACTGGCATAAGGACTTTGATGCATTAATAGGCTCAAGAGACCTTAAAAATTTAAACGGTATAGTCGACTTTGAAAATAGAATATTAACTTTAAACAAAATTAACATTCCTTTTTCGTTAGCCTATAACGAACCTTTAAAGCAGCCGATTCAAAATTTTCATGTCAATTCCTTGATAGTCCCTGTCAATTACAAAAAAGGCACTGCACTTTTGCCCTCTTTTTCTATAAATGATCACATTATTCCCGACAGTCTCGTAAAAATCGAAAACGGTTTTTGCAAAATCCCCAATCCAAACCCAAACGTCAATATTAACTTTCACGATCGAGTCAAGGTCATACCTCAAGAACAATTCGATATAATTGACCCCCCTAATCAATACAACACAGCCTTCGACCCTGACACACAATTAAGACTAGATCATCTCACGCCTCTTGAAAAATCTAAAATTTTGCCTCTTTGTAAGGAATTCAAAGACATTATGTATAACGAAAATTGTGACCTTTCTTTTACAAGTCAAACTAAACATTTTATCCGCACGACAAACGACCGTCCTATCTATGTTAAATCTTTTCGACATCCTCCAGCAATGAATGCTGAAATTCAAAGTCAAATTCAAAAGCTTCTTGACAATAAAATCATTCGTCCCTCCATTTCTCCCTATTCTGCACCTGTTTGGATAGTTCCAAAAAAAGCAGATGCTTCTGGAAAGAAGAAATTTAGGTTAGTCATCGACTACCGCCGCTTGAACGATGAAACTATTGAGGACAAGTGGCCTCTTCCAAGAATAGACGAGATCCTGGATAATCTAGGAAAATGTACCTACTTCACGACCCTTGACCTTGCCCAAGGTTTTCACCAAATAGAAATGGATCCTAAATCCATCGAGAAAACTGCTTTCACAGTTAATAACGGCCATTTTGAATACTTGCGCATGCCTTTTGGCTTAAAAAACGCCCCCGCCACATTCCAAAGAATGATGGACGAAGTCCTTAGGGACTACCTGTACAAATTCTGCTTTGTCTACATGGATGACGTAGTCATATTTTCAAAATCTTTATCAGAACACATTGATCATATTAGAATCATATTTAAAAAATTAAAAGAAGTAAACCTAAAAATACAGCCAGACAAATCAGAGTTTCTACAAAAAGAAGTTGCATTTTTAGGGCATATCATAACGCCGGAAGGTATTAAACCGAATCCAATGAAAATCGACGCGATCATACGTTACCCTATACCTAGAACACAAAAAGAAATAAAATCTTTCTTAGGTCTCGTAGGATACTACCGCAGATTCATAAAGAACTTTTCTAAAATTACATTTCCTCTCACGCGATGTCTACGAAAAGGGAGCGAAATTAATATTAAAAATCAGGAATATCAAAATGCTTTTCAAAAATGTAAGGAACTTATAACAAACTCTCCCGTTCTTCAATATCCCGACTTTACAAAACCCTTTATACTTACGACAGACGCCTCAAACATAGCTCTAGGCTCTGTCCTTTCGCAAAATAATAAACCGATCGCATATTACTCCAGAACTTTAAATTCAGCCGAGAAAAACTACTCTACTATAGAAAAAGAACTCCTTGCTATTCTAGAATCAACAAAACACTTTAGACCTTATCTTTACGGACAAAAATTCACCATAGAAACCGATCACAATCCATTAGTTTGGCTGTCAAAAATTCAAGAGCCAAACTCCCGTTTAATTCGTTGGAAACTTAAACTAGAGGAGTACAACTTCGAAATAAAATACAAAAAAGGCAAAGAAAATGTCGTTGCTGACGCACTCTCAAGAATAGACATCAACACCCACGAAACAAATGACGTCATGTCTATATCCCCTAACGTCGATCACTCAGTTGCGGACCTAACCGATTTTAATCTCTCCGATTACGTCATTAACGAAATTTACCAAGAAACACAAACCAACCTAACTCGCCTTAATGAAATGACAAAACCATCTACATCAAACTTAAATCCTTCTCAACCAATTGAAACTGACAAAGTTCAGAATGATAACGACTCTGACGTCACCGTTCACTCGAACAACGACACAGACGGAAAATACCTACCGATTTCAGAATTACCCCTAAATTACGCAACTAATCGATTAATAATCGATTACGGTAAAGAATACAAACATTTCCATACAAACCCGTTTAAGAAAAATCATAACTTTGTGCGAATAAACAAAGATCAGCAACAAGGATGCATTCTTAAAATCTTAAAAGAAATAGTAAAACCCGATTCACTTTTCACGGTTTATATCCCAAATAATGAACTCAAACTCGAATTTCAAAGAATAGTTAGCTCAATTTTAAACCCTCATGCAAAACTTATTTTTTCAAACATTTATGTAACAGATGTCATTAATACCGAACAGCAAACAGAAATAATAGCAAATTACCACAAATCTAATCATAACGGCATAACTGAAACCTACAATCATTTAAAACAAAAATATTATTGGCCTAAACTAAGAGACTCTATTACCAACTTTATAAACACCTGCGAAATATGCCTACAGAATAAGTACGAAAGACACCCTTACAAAATAGCATATGAAGGACCCTTATTGGCCGAAAAACCTTTTAAAACTCTTCATATGGACGTTTTTCGATTTTCAAATTGTCAATTTTTAACTATCATTGATTCATTTTCAAAATATGCACAAGCTTATTTTATCTCCGATCGAAACGCCGTTACTATTCTTAGCAAATTAAGACATTATTTTTCCCACCATAACACCTGTCAAAAAATTGTGACAGATAAAGGAACTGAGTTTGACAACAATCTCCTTAAAGAGTTCTGTCAACTATTTTGTATCGATTTACATTATACAACACCCGCTAACTCCTCTTCTAATAGCCCCATCGAAAGGTTACATTCAACTTTGTTAGAAAAATTACGTATCTTGAAAATGCAAAATCCCGATGAGACACCTCAAAACATAATGACGTCAGCCATCTTAATATATAACCAAAGTATTCACTCTACTACCGGTTGTTCCCCCTTTTCAATTTTATATGGCCCTTATGTGAACGAACCAAACATAAATAACGACCTCACTCTTTTTGAACAATATAATGAACAACGAAAGAAAGAACTAATACCTTTTCACGATCAAGTTTTCAAAAAAGCATATCAAAAACAGTTACACACCACACAAAAACAAAATAAAAACACCGAAGAGCCCCCTCAAATTCAAAAAGATCAAACTATCTTTAGAAAAAACACCCTTCGAAATAAAATGAACCCCCAATTTATCCCTACCAAAGTAACTAACGTCAATAAAAATGTTATAACTGGTATCTCAAAAACTAAACCAATTAACACACATGTCAGAAAAATAAAAAGACTCAGGAAAAAACCTAAATCATTCCAGGTTCCTGATCCTGTCCCTCCTGACATTGACGAACCTCAACCAGGCCCTTCAGGTCAATAGATTGGACAATAATGGATTCTACACCGAAGAAATCTCTCCTTCTTTAGTTGTAAGCCATTATCATACTATGTACATACCTTTTAATATGACAAAAATTAAAACGTCTCTAAGCCAACTTTTTACTACTAATTCCCTATTTTTATCCCCTTTAGTCAATCAAGTTAATAATACTTTATTAAAAATACAATTTCAATTCCTTGAATCATGCTTAAACGATACGTACAATACTTATGAAAAACTAAATTCTTTAGAAAACAATGAACTTAGAAAGAAACGTGGTTTATTCAACCTACTGGGAAGCGGTATTAAATTTGTCACAGGAAACCTAGATAATACCGACCTAGACACAATAACGCAGAACTTACAAATACTGAAACAAAATCAAATTAACACGATGCACAAGATAAATGACCTTAGTTCATTTGCCGGGAATATTATAAACAAATTCCAGGAAAATGTAAACATTATAAATAAAAACGCAAAATGCATTCGCTTCGAAATTTTAAAATTGAATAATGAAATCACGTTATTACTCAGTATGCAAAACCAAATTTTACAAATCTCAAAACTAAACAAATTTTTGGAAAAAATGCTGAGAATGATATCTTTTGCGCATCTGCAAACTTTAGATTTAGAAATTTTGAATGTCAATGAAATTAGGGAAATTTGGCAATATTTGACAGCTCATTATCCAAAAAATTCTCTATGGCCACTAAAACACCTGTCAGAATTAACTCTTATATGTAAAACTGGCCTTATTCTGTTAAAAGATATGTCAATCATTGTAGTGAAAATACCAATCTTTGAAAAATATTCTTGTAGTCTTAAGATAGTTTATCCAATACCTAATAATGAATCAAAAATATTAATTAGCCCCAGTAAATACTATTGTAACAATTTATGGTATCAGCAATGCTCTGAAATTAACTCAAATTGGATTTGTTTCAACCCCATTGCACATAGTTGCCTTTTACCAAAAAATTGCCCTTTCGCCACAGTAAAAAATAATTTTCAAATTCACACTTTAACTTATAAAAGTGGTCTACTTTTCTGTACAAAAAACTCCGAAACAATTTACGAAAATTGCTTCCAGTTTCAGAAAACCACACTTCAAAACTGTTATCTTATTAACAGCCAGTGTGACATAATAATTAATCAAAATAAATATTCATTATCAATAAATAACATTTCTGTTTCATTGCCAGATATAATAAAGCTTCCTGAAACAAACTTGTCTATCAATTTGCAGATAAGACATTTAGAAAACCCGCAAAAAATGCAGGAAGACCTTTTGGATCCTTTAGTCCTACAGGAACTTAATTTTGAAAGCCAAAATTACATTATCTTAACTTTATGTTTGGCAGTAATCTTGATATTTATTTTTATTTTCTATTTTTGGCGAAAACAAAAAACCTCAAAGACAAAAAATATTCCCTTAAGGGTTCTCCAAAAACTCATCAACGAGGACGTTGACGAAACTAAGGGTGGAGGAGTAATATCCCTGGAATAATAACATCTCATCTTGTTTGTAATAACAAATATATTGCTGACGCCGTACATTGAAGTTTATATATGCACCCAAATGGTCTAATTAGGTATCATTATACTTTTACAAGTTGTATTGGTCATTTTAGTTATAAGTATTTTTTGTAGTCTTTTCAAATAAAAAGTTTTTTAAAAGCTACGTCACCGGACTTCGTATTTAATTCGCGAGACAACGAAACCTACCCTTTCTTTTAGTCACGTGACTTTGAATTTAACTCTCTCGCATATGATCACATGCCTGAAGTAACTCTATCAGGACACCAACAGCATTCGTTTTTTCGACAGTTATTTGGTCGTTCCATCTAACCGGTTTTATGACTGTCGAACGGCCTGATGGGACACTGCTATTATTTTTTTTGGCTCCGGTTTAAAAAACCGATTTTTAAAACAGTAAAACTGCGACATTGAAAAGAGCGCCATACCAAAACAGCGACATTCAATAGAGCGTTAGTGGTATAGGTTTTTAGTCCTCGAACTGGGTTAGGTAAGTATTCCAAACCTAACCTAGTTAGCTTATTATACCTAACCCGGTTAGTTTAAAATACATAACCTAACCTGGCCCGAGCACGGGAGAACTATACAATTAACCTAACCAGTTGAGATATAAAAAAATTATTCTCGATATTTGAATGTCGCTGTATTAAATGTCGCTTTTTTAATAAGTCGCTGTTTCAATATGTCGCTTCTTTAAATATGACTGCTTTGATATGTCGCTTTTTTAATATGTCGGTGTTTTAAATGTTGTTATTTTATTATGTCGCAACCTGAGTCAATTTTTTATACATTAGGCAATCAGCTATCAGCCTTTCAACTATCAATATCTCGACAGGGCCATGGATAGAATAGCGGCCGCCTGGAGCAAGACCGGTAAAATGCCAACCCCCATCCCCCCCAATTTTCTCATCGCCACTGCAAGTTTTTTGTGTTATTCCTTTACATTAATGGTGGCTGCGGGTGCCAAAAAAGTGATTTACACCAAAAACAAAGTCATAATTATAAAAATAATGATATTATCATTAAAAAAATTAATTGAGTTTTTAGAGTACCCCTACTACTTTTCTTATACTGCTTATTTATACTACAAAATCGAGCAAACCGATATTATTTTTTTGAAAAATTGCATTTTTAAAATTTGGAGTTTTTGATCTATTGCTCGAAAAAGAGACAATGATAGCGAAAAAATAGTCATATCTAACTAATTTGGTTAAAAAAACCATTTTAGTGTTTTTTGAATTTTTATGAAAAGCGATTAAAATTTGGCAAAAAGTGATGCTATATTAATAAGTCAAATTTTTCGAAGTTGTTATATTATTGAAGTGCTTGGCACTCGAACGGATGCTTTATTAAGCTAACAAATAGTGCCGTTTCAACATTTTTTTTTAAGGCTGATTTAGCGTGGATTCCATTGCTAATGGGATAGTAAGGTATTAAATCCATCAGAATTATTTTCCTAGCGAAAGTGGTTTTGTTTAACTTTTTTTGATTATTGGATTTCTAAAGCCTTGTTTCTTTTTAACCTTACGTGGGGCGAATAGTCTGGAAATGGCAGAAACGGGCGACTTTTCATGGCCAAAATACCATTTTTTTAGAGATACCAATATAATTATTATCCTTACAAGTGCAGAAAGTTATGCTTTCCCGCATGCGACTGCCGTTGCATAAGCAGTCAAGAACGAGAAAGATACTTTATGCATGAATTGAGAAAAGTAGAATATAAAAAAATACTCATATTTTTACTAAACATATATATAACAAATTTAAAAAATAAACGTAGAATACAATTGCTGATATTTTAACAAACTGGTAACATTAATACCGCAGGGATAAATGTTCGATGCCATTATCAAGTCCGTTAAAGGTGAAATCGCTGTAGATGAGGGTTTTGATCTCGGTTGTACCATTTGAGATCGACAGCTTGAAGATGGAGAGGAGATAAAATTTTACATTTGACGGGTGCATAGAATCAATTTTTAGAATTTTATTACACAAATTTTTCTTGTAATTCGATTCGGTTTCTTGTAGGTTCGATTCTGCCACTGACGTCGATTCTATCCGCCAAGACGTTTCATATTTGATATTTCTTCTCCGGAGTCCGGCAAAATTGTTACTAAGGAACAAAATCTATGACCTGTAGAGCACTCGGGATTTGGAAGAAATAAATACGCAAAAAACTCATCTTATACTAGTAATGAGGGATTTCAATTTCAAAGAAATATTAATTTTTTTAAATTTTCGATAAAGATTCTAATTTTCTGGGGATCGCTCCTGCTGGATCTTAAACTAACATGTTAAGAAAATAAGCCAAATCAATCAATATACCGGGTGGTTTAGTAGGTTGATTCGATAAAAAGTGTTAAAAGTAAAATCTTTTTGTTTCAAGAGGTATCACAAAAGTTTATTAAGAAAGGTTGTTCAGAATTAAAAGTTACAGCTGATTCTCAATATTCAAAAAAATCAGGTAAAATCGTCTAAAGAAAAATTTTAATAATTGACTTACAAAATTAAAGTAGGCTGATTTTTCTGAAAATTGATAGAATACACAGACATAAATAAAACTATAAGAAAAATTATAAAATAAAAGAAACAGCCAAGAATTAAAAATTGAGAGAGTTTCAGAAAATAACAGATATAAGAAATGTCTAAGGCCGACTCTAGGTAGATATTACATAATTAACTAACGTTAAAGAGGATATTATGATTATCACCTAACTATTCTATACAGAACTACACCAAACAAGAAGAGAACCATCGCCAGAAACCATGAAGAAACTTCAAACACAAATAAAGAACATAAACTCAGAGCTACAATCTGAAATAAGCAAAGCGGAAATAAAAAGAACATTAAAGAAAACGAAAAATAACAAATCACCTGAAAAACGCGGAGAAACGCAGAAATGCTTAAATACGGTGGCATATAAATCTGTATTTAATACTGAATAAAATACTAAAATAAAAAATAATTCCAAACAAATGGAAAGAATCAATAACCATTATTCTACACAAGAAAGGCGATAGAGCAGACCTAAAAAATTATCGACCTATAAGACTCCTCCTGCGTTTATAGATTTTAAAGAAGCTTTTGATAGCATTGAGCACTGGGCAGTAAAAGCATCTTTAATTAATAGCCGAATAAATCACAAATACACAGGTTTAATAATCAATATTATTAGCGAAGCAAAAACATCAATCAAAATCCACGAAGGGACCAAGCCAATCCCCATAAGATGAAGAGGTGTTAGACAGGGTGAAACAATATCCCTAAACTATTTAACCCTGAAAGATGTTTTTAAAAACTTAGATTAAGAAGAAATAGGCATCATCAAAGTAACGGACAATGCTTGAACCATATAAGATATGCTGATGATATCGCGTTAATAACAGATAAGATAGAATAACTGAGGAGCAAGCAGACTTTCTATATGCATTTTGTCCATTTTTTCACATTTTTACTACATTACATACATAGAGCAACAATATTATGCCACAAAAGACGTATAATCCTTGAATGATTTTTTATCCATATTTTAGGTATATAAACTTTTCGGTTAATTTCTTGTCACGCATAGCACTTTTTTTTTATTTGACAAAATTACAAAAAATGGACAAAATGCATATAGAAAGTCTGCTCCTCAACTAATAAAAATTCTGGAAAAACTGGATACAGCAGCTAAAAATAAATGCTTTACTATGAACTACACTGAAACTACAATAATAACAAATAATAAGAATAAACCAAGAGAAAATAGAACATGTAGAGGATTATATAAACCTGAGACAAATTATTAAACTAAAAAAGAAAACTAATCGAACCAAACGGCTGAAATCAAGAGACGAGTAAGATTGGCCTGGGCAGCATTCGGTATATTAAGCGACATATTAAAAAATATCCTCAGTAACTTAAAATGAAAGTGCACAACCAACGTATCCTTCCTGTACTTACCTATGGATCCCAGACCTGGGCACTTACAAAATCAAACATGGATGAGGTAACAAAAGGTAACAAATAGAAAAAAGGAATAAATGGATAAGAAATAAACCAAAAGTAAGGGTTGTCAGAGGAAAACTAGTAAAATTAAAATGAAAATCTGCCGGTCACAATATCAAACAGAAAGACGATCGATGGAACAAATGTATTGTAAACTTGAGACATCGGGAAAATAAATGAAGTATGGGAAGACCCCAAATGAAATGAGCGGACGATTTGAAGAAGCATGCGGAAATTAGATAGATAGATGAACACGGCGACAGACAGAGTAAAGTGGAAGATATTAGGGAGGCCTGTGTTCAAAGATGGATCGAAGAAGGCAAAATAGATAGAAATACGCAGGTATTTTACCTAAAGTATTTACGCCAACACGCCTTTTTCGTGCGCAATATTGCGGTTTTTTGGAAAAATGATTTTTAAAATCATCAATATACAGTATATGGAGAGCTATAAAGCAGATTTTCCCAATGAAACTTGAAGTAAAACTTTATACCAGCTACTTTTTAAAATTTTATAGCTGTCCGCTATAGAGAGGTTTTCCTACTATATTTCAAACAAAATAGATGGTGGACGCTGCGCTGATGATGACTAGTATTTTGCATCAGCAATACTGATGTCTAAATCAGCCAGCGCCTAGATATAATAAAGGCCGCATGTCAATTTCGTTTGTAATTTTGGATGAGTCCAGAAAGTGGATAATACATAATAATATGGTTGGAAGAGAAATAGTATGTTATATCATAACAAAAACATTTTATTTAAAAAAAACAGCCAAGTACGCGAAAATGGCATTCCGTAAAAAGAATTGAGATAAAAGCAAAGCCAAGTTCTCCAATACAAATTTCAAAATGAAAGGTTCTTACTAGTTTGGAAATGTTTTTTTAAACTTTGCTATCACAGCCAAACTTCTTTATGTTCAATTTAGCACTGTGCCTAAGAGCCATTTAGAGCCGTAATAGCCAAGTTTAGAAAAACATTTCCAAACTAGTAAGAACCTTTCATTTTGAAATTTGTATTGGAGAACCTGGCTTTGCTTTTATCTCAATTATTTTTAAGGAATGCCATTTTCGCGTACCTGGCTTTTTTTACATAAAATGTTTTTGTTATGATTTCACTTCTTTTTTAAAGGAATTGGATAATATTTAATTTTTAAAGTAGTAAAATATGCGGAATATTGTTCTTTTGAACTTTTGCGATACCTTACTTAAAATTTTGTTTTTAATTTTTTTCCATGGTTTTATCACAGTTCCTATCAGCCTTCCAAAGCTCAGCTCTCTAGCAGTTCTGAAAGTGGAGAATGTTACTTTTACATAACTTTACATGTATAGGGAAGGGAAGTAAATTAAAATTTTCGTGTTTTTAAATTGTTTCCTATAGTTTTATCATAGTTCCTATCAGTATTCCAACGCTCAGCTCTCTAGCGTTTCTGGAAGTGAGCAACCTTTACACAACTTTACATTTATAGGGAAGGGAAGTAAATTTAAATTTTAGGGTATTTTATTATTTTTTCCTATAGTTTTATTGTGGAGAATGTTACTTTTACATAACTTTACATGTATAGGGAAGGCAAATAAATTAAAATTTTCGTGTTTTTAAATGTTTTCCTATAGTTTTATCATAGTTCCTATCAGTATTCCAAAGCTCAGTTCTCTAGCATTTCTGGAAGTGGGCAATGTTACTTTATAGAATTTTACATGTATAGGGGAGGGGAGTAAATTAGAATTTTGGAGTTTTTTGATTTTTTACAGGGGTCTGGTCATAACTTCTATTAGTCTCCCAAATTTCAGCTTTGTAGCATGTCTGGAAGTACAGTAGAATTTTGATGATCTACACATGAGAATGAGTCAGTGAGTTAGTGACAATTTCGACGTTTTTTGAAATTTCGTAACTACTTTACCACCTTATGGAAGTCCATGTAACTTGGAAGGTTTGTTAACTTTATGAAGATCTACGACTGTGCACAATTTGAGATTCGTAGCTCATTTCGAAGTAGGGTTTTAGATAGGTCAAATATGGGCTGAAATGTTTCAAGAAAAGATGGTACGGCAGCGCGAACTTGGCGAGGCACTGCCGTGCCCTCAGATACCAAATATTAAAATTACCACTTTTTGTTCTGAGGCGGAAAGTTTGTGCAATTTAGATGGGGATCATGGACTCAAACTAACAGCCTTAAAAAGATCATCCTCGACTAATGAAAATAATTTCGTCCAAAATCATTATAATTACCTCGAGAAGGTTCAACGAAACCAATATATCTGTTAGAATCGGATGTGAAAAATGAGTATCTGAACTGTTTCATGGAATAGGGTTTTATATGAACAATAAACAGCGTAACAAGGGAAACCGAGAAAAAAACTCCTGTCTTGATCATATTTTCTTAAAATACAAAAACCAAGCGGTATTTAAATATTTAGTCTTTGACTCAAAAATTACACTATTCGCAAATATTTCTCCAATAATAACATTAATCCAAATCGGCCTGAAAAGGTTAAATAATATCTAAATATGGATTCAGTAAAAACACAATTTCAAGGCAAAAATTGGAATAATGTTGACGAACAGGATGATTACAAATATCCCCACCTCAAATTTTGTTAATCAACTAAGACTACAAAGATCTACTCAACAAAAACAACTAAAAAGAACAGAAATACAGAGAAAGGAATGGAAAACTACTGGTCTAGTTATATCCGTATAATAAAAAAACCAACTTTACAAAAAAATACGAATAATCTAAACATAAAACAACAGATCATTCATAGCTTATTAAAAATAGCAAAAATAGCATAATTCTTGAACGTAGCAAAGAAAACTTATTAATAACAGAATACCTACGTTTTATTTCTTACTATATTAGTCAGCACACAAAGTGAAGGAAAAGTAAAATTCTTCTTGACAGCCATTGACGCGCTTCCGCAGTTTAAAATAAAGTAATTCCTTTATTTTCCAAGTACAGAACGATAGTTTGTGGTATTTTCTAGTATTTCGTGGTATTTTCTAGTATTTCCTGCTGTTTTTTATTACTTCTCAGTATTTTCCAAATACTTACTTTCCCAAGTATTTACTGGTATTTCCTCTTACCTGTACACTTCGCGAAGATCGGTTCCGCAGTTTAGTTAGTTCCGTGTTACAAACAGACATACATACACACACAGATAGACATCACGACGATATTGCTAAAACAAGTCAAAATACACCCAAATAACACATTTTCGGCGTTATCTGAAAAATTTTTTTTTCGTCGAAACTAATACCTTCTCTAGCCATTGCTTCACGGGCTAGGAAGGTAAAAATAGGCCAGGAAAACCAATATGTTGTGGAAATTACATTTTGCTCCAGGCTAATAATCTACCCACGAGGCCAAGATAACCAAATTTGGTGCTACAGTATTAATAACTTTTATTATTTATTAGGTAATGCTCGTGTACATCGGAGTGTGTTGGTATATCTTTTTTTACCCAACTGCAGCGCGGCGAAAGGAAGGGTAATATGTATGTTTGTGTCGCGCTAGGAGCTAAACGGCAAAACCAATTCTGACAAAAAAGGTGTTAAATTGCTACTGATCCCGAAGGTGATATAGGCTTTATTTTTTTTTAAACAGGAATCAATCAATCAATGGCGGTCGTTAGACACAATTTTGTGTCACAAATTACCTAAATTTCAGGCGATTTTAATGAAAATTCATCAACCATTGCAAATGTCCTCTAATTTTCTGTAATTCCTTTGTAGTAATCCCTGCTCCGACCCATCTCCCCTCCTGCCATTCCCCCACAATTTTATAAAATATAGGGCGATTCTAAACATTTTTTTGCACACGCTTTAAGATTTTTATACCAATACCATTTTACTATTTCCCCTTTTCCTTTTGGCTTCCCAACCCTCTTATTAGTAATAGTTGTAGCTATAACTTTCACAAATATAGAGCGATTGTAAAAATACTTTCTGCATACAATTTAAGATTTTCTCAACACCATTTTACTCCCCCTCCCTCCATCCCCCACCTTCACTCAATGTTTGTAGAGACGCACCTATCTACCCTTTGGGCATATTTCAATGTTTGATACAAATGCATGGTTTTGGTAATAATTAAGTACCTTGATTTAGTTAAATGAATAGCTGATTAAGAATCAAACCTAAAAGTTAGAAATAAAAAAAATTAAATAAAAAAACACCCAACTGCTAAATCTACTTGTAATTCGTGGCCTTACTGGAAAAATCCGGTAAGTATCGGTCTTATCAGTATGAATGAAAAAAATAAAAAACAAATAGAAAAATAACTAGAAAACAAAGAAAAAAATGGACTTACAGGCTTTTAGCAGAATAAAAAGTCAGTAAATTCACAAAAATGTTTTATTTGTAGACTAAATAATAATATTCTGCAAAAAAAGTAATTATAAATTATAATACTGCTACTAATCGCTTTCAGCTTCGCTCTCAATAACAGGAACAACTGCTGCTGCTGATGTTGGGAAGGATTTATACAAACCGTGGAATTCCTCGGCTATGTCTGCTTTTTTACACAACTGCAATAAACTATTTTTTTTCTTTTGTGTTATTGGAAGTGCTTTTAAAAATAAGTTTTTGACATTTATTTCTTCCAAATTTTTGGACGCCCTTTGCCAAAAACAAAAATCTCTTTATATTTCGACGAATGGTCGTATTTATATTGTATTACTCCTGGCCTGTTTTTTTCATACTTAAAACATTTCACTTTTAACCAATTGACTGCTGTATCTCCTTCAGTATTTTTGTTTTTATTCTTTATTATGTTTTGGGATAAATCTGTCAAATCTTTAAAATCTGAGAATAGCATTTGGAAAACTTTATAAGCAGAATTTTTCTTGTTTCTCACTCGCTTTGATTTTATAATAATTTAAAGATATTTAACCAATCTTGAATGGTGTAAACAGGCACATACTTTTTGGTTGTCTCTATAGCACTGTGCATGCTATCAACTTCCATAATGTCCACTTTCTAAGAGCTTGTGTGATTTAGGTGCTGATTTTTCTGATACTCAACATTTATTGTGACATCGCTCGACCTACAAGCAAGATTCTTGTCTGTGCCTGTATTGCTGGAAAAATAAATAATATTGGAGGCTGCTGCTTCAGATGGATTCGGGGTTTTGTCTTCAACTGCGTCAGGATTTATGGTCTTGTTTTCTTGATATTAAACATCTATAGTTACATCGCTTGGTAAACTTGAATCGACTCTCTGAACATTCAGCCCAGGCGAATTATCTTCGTTGGACGGTATATTAGACGCTTCCCGTTGAGAAGATAAAAAAGATAAAAAATTAAGTTTTTAGTTTTTTGGTTTTACTGTACCTACTACTTGGTCAAATTTTATTATAAAAAAAATTATGTGTACCTTATACTCAGGTTTTCATATGTTCAAGGGATTTCAGAAAACATAAGACGAATAGCCAAGCACTTTAATATAAAAACAGTATTTTCACCAGAAAATACGATAAGGAGTTTTGTAACTAAAACAAAACAAGAAAATCCCTCAAATAATAAGGAATGTATTTACCAAATCCCGTGTGAGTGTGGTAAATCATATATAGGTAAAACGAAACGCCTTCTTCAGGTTAGGGTAAATGAACATCTAAAAATTACCCATGATGCATGGTCAAATGATCACAGGATTCAGTGGTCGGAATCTAAAGTTTTGCAAAAGGAGTCGCATTGGCGAAAACGAAAGTTTATTGAAGCTGCGTTTTTAATTCAGAATAAATAAGTTTTCTTGAAGTCTTAGGATTAAAAAGAGGGCGGTCCGTCACACCTGACTGCACACCAAGTAGTATAAGTAGAGACTAGATTTTTTAGTTTACACTTGAAGACGGTTAAAGATACTAACCGAAACGTCGTGTTTAAAATAAATAAAGTGGAAGTCCAAAATTTTATTTCTACTCAATCATTGTACTTCAACCTAAAAGCTAACATTTCGGGAATGAGAGCGAAGAAGATCTTAGAGAGGACCAGCCAAGCACTAATCCGTTCCCAAATCAGTTACCATCGATGGAGGAAAGCGAACTTCAACACTGACATGGAGGAGCATTTTGAGGAAATTAGACGACACCCATGGGAGGAAGACTACGAGCCAATACTAATTAAAATTGACAGTACGTGCAACAGGCAACGACAGAAGATAAGATCAACTCACCGGAAAAAACTTAAGAAACTACAGACACGTACCCAAGATAGAACCAACTCAACAAAACCAAGCACTATAGTGAACATCTCCGAAAGGAATCTGAGCACCAACAAAGAATTGGTACTCAGTAAGGGACTGGGACAACTGGAAATTATTGCTGCAATGGAGACCGTTAGCCTATCTCAACGCGAAGCTGATAAGTTTCGCCATAAAGTAAGAACAACCTTGGACAGAAAGAAACAGCAAAAGTTAAACATTACCAGTCAAGAACAACGGGCAATCAATAACCTGCAGGCTAACAAATCAATCAAGATTCTACCTGCCGACAAAGGAAACGCGACGGTGATCATGGATGTCGAGACTTACAACAAAGAGATCGAGGAAGTTCTGCAGAAAGGAGACTACAAGCAACTACCCAAATATCCAACCACCACCATAGAAGGACGCATCTACAGGACTTTGAAAAAGTATGCTGAAAATATCCCGGACGCTGTTAGATCCCGCCTGACTCCACACCACACTAAGGCACCACATTTTTATGGACTACCAAAGATCCATAAGAAGGATATCCCACTGCGACCAATTACCAGCTCCAGGGACTCACCGACCAGCACTTTGTCGAGGTTTTTTGTTGGACATAATTTAACCACTACAGGGTAAGTCCGAATCTTTTGTCAAAAGCTCGGAACATTTTGTCGAGGTTTTAAAAGGGATCGAATTAGATCCCGACGATAGATTTGTAAGTTTTGATGTAGAAAGTCTGTACACCAACGTGCCAATAAATGAGTCACTCAGTATCATCAAAAACAAATTACAAACTGATGATACACTTTACGAGAGAACAACGCTATCGGTGAAGGGGGTGATGGATCTGTTGGAGCTCTGTCTCCGTTACTCTTACTTTCAAGTGAAAGATAAGTTTTATGCACAAAATGATGGACTTCCAATGGGTCAAACCAAAACTATGAAAATGATGACGAACTACAGAATTTTCTACAACATCTGAACGGTATTCGACCAACAATCAAGTGCACCATGGAAATTGAAAAAGATTCGGCCTTACTTTTTTGGATGTTCTTGTCAAACGATTAGACAGAAACATCCAAACTACTGTATATAGGAAACCTACACACACCGGACAGTACCTAAATTTTAAGTCTAATCATTCTGTTGCTACAAAACGAGGAGTTGTAAGAAGTTTGTATTTAAGAGCCGTAAATATTTGTGGTAATAATGAAGAATTAACCACAGAAATTACCAACATTAAGAAGGACTTACAACAGAATGGTTATGCCGAGAAATTATTAAACTCAACGATCTCTAAAATTAAAAACAAATCAAGTGTAGTAAATTCTCAAAGTAATAATCCGGTGTGTATTATTAACATTCCATATGTTCAAGGGATTTCAGAAAACATAAGACGAATAGCCAAGCACTATAATATAAAAACAGTATTTTCATCAGGAAATACGATAAGGAGTTTTGTAACTAAAACAAAACCAGAAAATCCCTCAAATAATAAGAAATGTATTTACCAAATCCCGTGTGAGTGTGGTAAATCATATGTAGGTGAAACGAAACGCCCTCTTTAGGTTAGGGTAAATGAACATCTAAAAAGTACCCAATTGGGGGACGTTGAAAAATCCGGTTTAGCGGATCATGCATGGTCAAATGATCACAGGATTCAGTGGTCGGAAGCTAAAGTTTTGCATAAGGAGTCGCATTGACGAAAACGAAAGTTTATTGAAGCTGCGTTTATAATTCAGAATAAAGAAGTTTTCAGTCAACCAAGCACGGACATACCAAACATATGGAAAGCACTCATCTTAGGATTAAGAAGGGGGCGGTCCGTCATACCTGACTGCACACCAAGTAGTATAAGTAGTAGCCTAGAGACTAGATTGTTTAGTTTACACTTGAAGACGGTTAGAGATACTTACTAACCAAAACGTCGTAAATAAATAAAGACAATGGAAATCCAAAGTTTTATTTCTATTACATCAGATGTTACTATGATGATACAAACTTTTGTGGTAAAACTTAAAGTTATAATGTAGTTGTCGGATACACTTATTTGCCACTTCAATGAAGCTTAACTTTCTAGTGATAATTAAGTAACATAAAAAAGTCAGGGCGACTGCGAAATAACGTCTAAAAAGAAAGTAAAACGTCCTATCGGAGTAGAGAAGACTATCAGAATAGACTATCAAGAAACAATCCTAAGAGAGTTATTTTTACGAGAGCTCTACTGTCTCCTGATACTAGACAGTAGACAGAACTAAAAAGTGGCAAATTTTTGTTGGGACCACCTTTCTACCATAAGATAGTAGCAAAGTGTTTGGAGCGTGTAGCCGCTACTACAAATGTTAGTTGTGTGCGTCGACGCAGAATAAAAACAACCAAATTTTGTTAAGAAAAGTGCTGATCAAAAACCAATAAAAAGGTATGTATGGTAACCGCTAAATGTTATTTTTGGAGAACTTTCAAAACCTGTTGTTGAAACGACTTAAACCTACCTTTATTTGCAGTAAAGGCAGCTTATAGTAAAAGTTACCATAAGTAACGAACTTTGTCGTTAAAGTCCTTGATCAAACTCAATCTGCTATGAGCTTTGGGCCCTATATTTTTTAGGCTATGTATAATATTTTTACAGCGAAAATACTGACGTCTCTATTTTATGATTTGTCAGTGCTGAACAGTTTAAATTGGCAAAGAGCGACGAGGCAGCTTTTTACATTTATGTAAAACACAAAGGGAGAATTCTAATAAGCTGCGGGTAGAATAGTTTTAAAATCAAAATCTAATTTTAATCTTCTGATCGTTAGATGAATTTTTAATACATTATGACAGGTGTAATATTTTATTATTATTTTTTTAATAACTACTAGCATAAAAATAACCGGCTTTTCCAGTTAGATCGACCTGCAAGCTTTGAAGAGCAAAAAAATTACCTTAGCCAGGTAAAGAACAGGTAAGCCAAATGTCACTGAAATAGGTTAAGGAGTTTCTGAGGTTAGCGGTAACAAAAAAATTACCTGTTTCATTACATATGTATTGATTAATTGACAACATCGCAGAGGCTTGGAAGAAAAAGCGGTTTTTACTCGTACTACTATGTCAGTTTAGAACGTTTTTCTACGTTGTCCGACGACTATTCTTCACCTACTTCGATCCTGACAATCATCTTCTGTCAGGTTATTAAGACTCATTGATCTTTGGATTGACTGTTCCAAAATAATGTTTAATTTAAAAACATAACTTTAGGTTGGATGTTAGTTCTAACGTCACATTCATAGTGAAAACAAAGCTTAATAACCCGTTTTCTGACATTAGAAAAATAATCTTATGTCTTTCTAACCTTGAAAATGTTTACATTATGAATGTTTTTTTTAAATGTTTTTTAAAACGTTAAAAAAATACTGATCTTTAACAGTGAAAAAGAAATGTTTTTTTAACTCTGAAAAAATATAATTTTCTCAAATATCTCCAAAAATAAGGTAATTTTTTAAAATATTTTTCAAACGTTAAAAAAATACTGATTTTTAACAGTGAAAAAGAAATGTTTTTTTAACTCTGAAAAAATATAATTTTTTCAAATATCTTTAAAGATAAGGTAACTAAAATTACGTAAATAAATTTCTTAAAATTGAATAAAACCCGCAACAAAATGTATTTGTTTGATGATTTGTTACGGGTAATTAGTATTTCCCCTTTACACGGTCGACCCTCGCAAACACCCCTTCGTTTTATCCATGTTTTATCACTCTGTATATACAATATGCCCACTACGAGGGTCCCTTCCCTTGTTATACCTGTTGTCTGGGTTTTATGCACGGCTCTGTTTTCGTTGAGACAAACAGAGCCGTGCATAAAACCCAGACAACCAGAGGTCTGCACGCGGCGCATACTGTTAATTCTTGGGCGACAACACTCATTTAAACAAGTGTTAAAAACGACTATTTTAACACGAGCGAGATAAGTTGTCGAGCGAGTTTTGAAAAAAGGTTTTCAAGCGAGTCTTTTCCAGTAACCGCAGATAACGTGAAGAGTCAAGTAGGAGAAGTGTACTTAAAATGGGATACTGGCACTCCTGACCAAACATATCCAATTTCAACATATTGACAAAATTTCAATAAATTACAAAAAATTTTGTTTTCAATTGTCTGTTCTAGGGCAATAAAGTTGAATTATAACTTTTGGCATAGTATAAACTTCATAAGGGCCTCTGAACAAATTATAAAAATTTAAAATATGTTTAACAATTGAAGGTGTACAAAAAAAAAGTAAATAGTACAGCATATTTGAATGAAAAAATATTCTAACCAAAATGTCCTTTTTCTTTCGTGAAAATAAACGCTAAAACTGACCTATATAAAGCCTTTTCCGACCAACTAAAAAAATTGAACCAAGAACAGTTATTATAAAAAACTTCATGCAATCAAGATATTCAAAAAAATTAATCAATAATATAAAATAACATTTAAAAACATAAAAAATCTTCAACCACCACTTAATAGGTTTTTTACATCATTTGGAAAAATAAATTAAAATGTTAATTATTTATAAATATTTTCCTTGTACTAGTTGAACAAGCACAAGTTATTATTTTAAAAAAGCACATAAAGATCAATAGTTAAAATATACGGGAATTTAACAATGACATTGTGACATAAAAAATATTTTTTGAAAAACATACATGAATTGAATAGTAATTTGAAAACCATTTATGGCAAATATTTTATAAACTTTACACAATAGTAACATTAAGGTGTATAAAAACAAAACAATTTGTCATAATATTATTTACAAAAAATGTGCTAAATTTCGTTGAAATCGGTTTAGCGGTTTTAGAGTTATCATATTACAGACAGACCATCACTAAATTTGGTGCTATGCAAGCGTGGATCTGGGTCAAAATCTAGGGGGGAGGGGGTAACTGTCGACAGAAAAATTATTGGTCATATAATTTTTTTCTAGGGGGGGAAGAGGTAATTCCCCTATTTTCGCTTTAATTATTACCCAAAAGTGATTTTTGTTTTCTAGGGGGAGGTAAATACCACGTTACCCCCCCTCAAATTCGCACTGGTGCTAAGGTATTTTATTTTAAATTAGGTAAGTACTTACTTAATTTTTGCAAAAATAAAAAGTTTTATATTAGACAAAATATATAGGTAGCTAACTACATTTGTTTTCTAACAAATAATTGTTTGTCCATGATTAGCCAATGTATTTATTTGGATAAAATATATAGTCCAATAGTTCAATATTTTTTTCTATGTATCTTTACTTATACCTATACCATGTGTAATACCGATAAAAAAAAGATAAAAGCCGGAATGACGTAGACAGTTTTGCGGCTAAATCTCGTCACGATCCGACCTAGCCTTAACAAAAAGTCGCCCGGGCGGTTAAGTCAGGTTAAACAGCGTGCTAAATGTATGCTGACTCAAGTGTTAAATTACTTTTGTTTAGCTATACAAGGTGACAATTTAAAAAGGAACCACCTGGATTATCTCGAAAATTATCAAGAAATTAAAAAAAACGCTGAAACACGTCGATTTTGTTTGCAAGGGGGACACTTTTTGGCTAAATCTTTGTAGCACGAGCCCCCTTCGAGGGGTATACCTTACCCCTACATTGTAAATAGAGAAAGTGGGTCTATTAATACCTTGTTTTAAAGGTCTTTTGAATGTCCTACAACCGTGTAAAAAATTCAAAAATCTATCCATTAGTTTTTGAGATAATTGTTTTCAAACTTTCAAATTTAACACGGACTGATAAAATAAAAACTTTATTAGAATTTTATATTTTTCAGATTTAGTTTTTATTCTATCATTCCATGTTAAATTTAAAATTGAATTCTAATAGCAAATATTTCAAAAACTAATGGATGGATTTTCGAAATTTTTACACGTTTGTAAAGACATTCAAGAGAACTCCAAAATAAGGTATCACTGGACCCACTTTCTCTATTAAAAAATTTAAAGATAGCCAAAAAGTGTCCCCCTGGCAAACAAAATCGACGTGTATCGGCGTTCTTTTAATTTCCTGATAATTTTCGAGAAAATCCAGGTGGATCCTTTTTAAATTGTCACCTTGTATACACTGGTATTTACTTAATTTAATTTATTTTATATTATTTTATTTGGCAGATATATACACTCAGCATTAGTTGTAAAAAAGAGTTTTAGTACTTCATGATAAAAATAACAAAAAAAATATGTTGTCGAGTATAGTTTTGAAATAAAATTAAAGAGAATCTGTCCATTAAAAATTATTTAAAATTATTTGAAATCTCAAGAAATGCAATAAACTTTAAAATTTAAATAAATATTATAAAAAATATAGGCTTTGGTTTTAAGGAAAAAGTTTAGCAAAAATTATTGATAATCTACATACATAATAGTCATAAAAATTGTTGTGTACTAGAGGAAAACTAATATTGGTTTGTAACAAAACATGACAGCGCCAGCGGCGTGATTTTTTAACGTTTTTTGCTAGGCGTATTTCTGACTAAAGTATTAAATTTTTAAAATAAGGTCTCCATATTTCATAAAAAACTAATTTAGTGCAACAATTTTTTAATAAATAAAATTAGCTAAACCTTAAAACATTTGTGGTAGTACCTCTTTAGACACATAGTATATAGGTTAGGCATTAAAAAACAGTAAGTACACAGTTTTTAATCCTTAAGTAAAAATATAGCATCTAACTTATTTAATAAAATAAAATATGCCTGCCTAAACATAGGGAATTACTGCTTAGTCCGCTAGGGTAATTTTTGTAAAAGGAGCAAATACACGTTTTCTTAAACTCTATCTCTTCTTTTTGGAATTTTTACAAATAATTTACTAAACTTGTAGCTAAGTTATTTTTTCTTTACACATCACCTACCGTTAGTAAAAACATTGTTTTGGCCACTAGATACCAGTTAATTATATAAATTACTATAAAATTATTTTTACTTTTCTCATAGGGAGTTATTGTATTATGATATGTATATATCTGACTACAAGAACTAATAACTGAAAGTTCCCTATTATAAAAATTTTAAGTTTCTATATTTGCAAACATCTATCCTAGGCGGTAACAGCCAACTTTTCTGAAAAAAAAAGTGTGGCAACTTAGAGTTTTAGTGTAAACCGAAGTAGTGGGTTATAGGGCACCGTGACAAACAATGTCGGAGAGTTTTTAAATTACCGATAATAAATAGTTTTGTGTTTTAATATTAATATAAATATTTGGATTTGCGGCAAATGATCTTGTCCTTTTTCTAACGTGGATTATCTTCTATTATAAAATCAAAATTTTCCCAAACAAAACCGTTGAAATCTTTAAAAAAATTGAAGCAAATAGTTTTGTCATCAATCTGGCTTGGCCAAAAAATACGATTTGTCCTGTTCGGTAACACTATTTTTTGATGTAACAAAAGTTGTCCCTGTGTTACAGATCAGAACATTAATTTTTTTTGTTTGGAATTAAGTTACAAAATATTTTTGTATTTTTGTTTTGTGCCATAAATTGTATGCTTTTTAATTTTTGTCCTTTTTGTAACGCTGATAACTCTTCTGTAACAGTGTTATTATAAACCAATTTTTTTTTATTTTAAGTTGTCCTTTAAATACAACTTAAGTAAAAAAATAAGTTATCTTTTAGATAATGTGAATTTTAATCATTTGTAAGGAAATAAATACTAGAAATTTCTAACCAAAATCTTAAATAATTAGTTTTTAAGAAATATTTTGCTAGTTCTTATAATAAAATTCCTACGCGGTGGTTTTTTTACTTAGTTTCTAACTAGCTATCTTATTTTAGGCATATTTTAACACATTTGATGGATGTTGGGTAAGTAATGTGGCAAAAACTACCGCATTACAGAAGGGACACAATATTATCTTTCCAACAAAAACTCTCTAGATAAAACCCAACTCGATATCTTACTAGCTTTTGGTAACTAACGCAAAATTTTCGATTTGTTCCAAAAAAAAAGTGAATTAAGTTATATATGAAACTGTGGAAATTCCTATTTAGTTAACATTGACCCGAGCGGATAAATGTTGACCCGGCTCTGACAAAGACCCAGGCGCAGACGTGGCTTATTCAGTTCATCGTCACGCAACGCATATCGAAGACTACTACTTACAGCACTGCACATAACCAAACATTATTGTTATTTTGAAGGCTTGAAGTCTGTTATAAATGGAATATTATTTAAATGCTGTGTTCTGGTGTGCTATTTTTGGTTTCTAGATAGTGTGAACAGACTAAATTAGGTAAGTAAATAAACTTTGTTCTTAAAAAGATGCTAGGGTTGCCGCTTGTCCGGTTTTCGCACGTACAGTCTGGCTTTTCAGCAACAAGTTCGATTACCGATGAAGAAACAACAAATATCCGTTTTTTTTTATTTGTTTCCGGAAAGTCCGTCAATTCAGCTAACTTCAAAATTGTTTTAAACAAATCATACTACACACTTGATATCAGGCTAACCAGATCTAGTATAGGGTTGCCATCTATCTAGAATAGTTTGCAGGCCAAACAGATTCGAAATTCCGGACAAAGTGCGGAAATTTTTCTTCGATTTTTATAATTTTTTTATCATCCTATTATTAGGGTTGCCATTATTATTAATATATACTAACCTCAAAATTATGTAGCTCCCCAAACGAAATAAGCATAATTTATCGGGACAATGCGCCGCTGCCGATTCGCCGCGACCGATTCATGACCGACCAAACTAGCCGCCGACCAAATTTGCCACCGCGCAGTGGTTTAACTTTGCAATTTTGTTTATTTTGTATAGTAAATATTTTTGCGGCGAGTTGGGTCGAAGCAACTAGGGCTAATTGAATTGGCCGGAGCCAGGCGCCCACGGCCAATCGGCGCCGGCCGCAGCAAATTGTCCTAGACTATGATTTAACTGGTAGCGAGGTTAAGTTTGTCAAAATTTCCGACAGTGACGTACTTGCATTTTGTACCATTTTTCCCAAAAATTTTTGGCCCTCAGCGCCTATTTTTTTTTCTAAAAAGTACCTATAATTTCCCAATTTTTTATTTTTCACTTGCGATTCCTTTTTTTAATATTTAATAAAATATTTCTTCTGTGGTGCTGTTTTTTCCCAAAAACTAATCCAAAGTTTTCTTAAATTTTTTGCTGCCTGTGGCGCTATTTTTCCTAAGAAGTACCTAACTTTTCTGAAATTTTGGACTAGGGCGCAATTATTGTTTAAACAAAAAAATCTGTTGCCCAATTTTTTTCAAAAAGTGTTTGCCTGTAGTAAAATTTTTTAAAAAAGGTACCAAAATTTTGGCCTGCAGCGCTTGTTTTTTGTTTTCTAAAATTTTTTTTCTGCGGCGCGTGTATTTCCAAAAAGTACTTAAAGTACAATTTTATACTTGGTCGTATGTTTACATTGCAAACTTTTCCATCATCTTGAGGAGTGTTAAGCCGTTTTACACCGCTCCTCCAACTGTATCTCAATATTTCGGTAATATCTAGGTATTAATTAAGGCTGGTGCTCAAGCCCACAAATTGGACCAGCTTGTTGCGCTACTGAAAATGCATGAACCGCAATTTCTTACAATATAACATGTGTCATAAAATGCCTCATTTTAGTCATACAGGAGGTGAAAGTTTTTTAAAAATGAATCTTGGTTTGTAAATATTTGCTAAACCACTCTAGACATTTGTCTAAAATATGGTAGAGGCATTCTACCTATTAAGGGGAATTTTCTTATGGACAGCAAGGTAAATAAAGAACCAGAACCAATGTGCGATCTCGCTATGCATGTAAGTGGTTTTTATTTTTTTATGCGAAAATAATGCGGTTTACAAAAAACATTTTTAACAAAATAAAGAGCAATTTTAAAAATAATTTTTATTTTATAAAAAAGCAGGAGCGAACTATTTTCTTCATCAACAAATGGAGTCCACGTCCCATGCGGTATAAATTAAAAAAAAGTTGCTGTCTATAAGAAAATTTTTCTTAATAGGTAGAATGCCTCTACTAAAATTTAGACAAACATTTAGAGTGGTTTAGCAGATATTAAAAAAAAAAGTTTTTATAAAACTTTAACACCCTGTATTTTTAAAACGAGGCATTTTAGGAGACATGTTCATATGAACTTTCTTTCATATTTTGATGAGAGGGATCTACCCTGGGTTCTTGGCAGTACAACTCTGAAACACCCTGTATATATAAATATTAAAATAAAAATAAAAGGCTTTATGAGCAACTGTGTAGGCTTTTATTTATTTATACAGAATATTACAACATTTTTGTTTTTATCTTTTTTGTATTTTTATCTGAAAACGTATGTACGCATGAGTGACTTTTGTTGTTGTTTTGGAGTAGAATTTTGATTTTTTTTTGGTTTTTTAATACCATATTTAGGCATTCCTATTTTAAAAAGTCAATCGTTTAATATAAAAATAGTTTTACAGTGTTTTTTTACAAAAAAAACAAAATTTATATTACCTTTTGTTTTTATTTCGCTGTATAAACAACAAAAAATGTTTGTATTTATTTTTAATTTTATCTGTATAAACGCACCATTTTTCCTTGTATTTTCAAAGCGAACTAAATTCCAGCCCAGGTTTCCGCCAGCTAAATTCCGGACCGGGTTTGTTTTTCCGACCGGACGCATATGAACCGGACGTCCCTGAATTTCGGACATGTCCGGACGGATGGTAACCCTAGGTATGCCTATATTTTTTTTGATCTTAGGATCACATAATCTATTTGACAAACATGTTGATAATTAATAATATTATTGTTGTTTTTAATATTTGTATTATACATATTGTAATAATTTTCTAAATTAAAAAGTCACATTTATTTTAGTGAATTATTAGGTATTGTATAAAAATTAAATACGTATCTTCATCTGGAAACACAAAACCGCTAAACACATTTTAACCAAATTTCGCATTAAAATTTTGCGGTACCAGTGGATAAGGCTATTCAATTTTGGTGTGAGGGGGGGGGCTGCAATCCTTGTAGGTTAGGTACTGAAGTAGGTACGTAGATAGCTTTTCTTTCTGGGGGGAGGGGGTACTCCCATAATAGAAAGAGATACTATTCAGCGACGTCTGTATGTCCGTACAGACATACAGCAACGATAAATAAAAAATTTTTAAATCGGAGCAACTTTTTTTTCTTTTTTTTGACACGATCACCATAGCTCACACTACTATGTTATAGTAGCTGCGTTCGGTATTTGCATCTCAGACGTGACGGATTTTTGGTCACGTGATTAAAGATTAGTCTGAGCAAATTGGAATTAACGAACGATCCAGATTAAATCGTTCAAATTTTTATAAATGGTTATAACCAAAAATATTATGTACATATTGCAACTCACGCCCAGCTATAATTTTGAAAAAATTTTCCTGTGATGTCGGAAATTTATATAATTTGTTGTCTTCAACATCAAATAATTCGATTTCAATCTTTTTACATAAAAAAATTATTTTTGTAAACAAAACAAACACACAACATACGTCACAATCTCAGATTAATCTGTTTCGTCGATCAAAATGTACGGAGCAACCAGATTTACGTCCGACTAGTCTGAGCAGAATAACCGAACGATTCAGATCTACATCCCCTAGATCTAAATGGAATTAACGAACGATTTCGATCAAAAAGATTAATCCGACGTAAATACCGAACGCAGCTAGTATACGTGTGAGCTAATTAAAAACTAGGTAGTGGAGTACACATTCCAAGGGCGGTTCTTGAGCCAAATTCTGGGGGGGGGGGGGTAATGATCAAGAGGTGACTGTAAATAAGGGCACAGGAAAAAAGCTCATATGACAAAAACACACAAGAAAGATCCTCATAGGAAAAGAGCGCACACGTCAAATAGCGCACGTGGATAAAAGCGCACACCGAAAAAGTGAACACGGACAATAGCGCTAGAATTCGAATATTCCATGTAACAAAGTCACAGGTTAGGTTATTAGATTATTTCGCCACAAAAAAGACGAGTATTTAAATTCAAACTTTCATAAAATTTGGAAATTTAAACAACAACATATTTGTGTTTTAAAAAACTTAACTTTTTGAAAATCTATGAAAGAAGAAATAAAAAAGTGGTCTGTACCTTTGATCAGACCTACCACAGCCACCTTAAATTATCAAGCCTGATCCTACTTTAAATGGCAACAGTTTCGAAGGCTGACAGATCTAAAATTTTGATTAATTTGAAAAAAAAATATAGGCTGACAAGAAAATAATGAAAAGGTCAGCCCTCGATAGTGTTGTATATCCAAGACAATTTTTTTTACCGTGCAGCACGGCGTTTGTTTGTATGTTTGTGTCGCGCTAGAGGCTAAACGGCTGAATCGATTTTGAAAAAAAAGGTGTCGTTGACTTGCTACTGATCCCGAAGGTGCTGTAGGCTATATTTTTTTAAACAGGCGATTTTAATGAAATTCTTTTGATCACTCATGCACCGACCCCCCCCCCCTATTCAAAAACCATATTCGCATAATTTTATCAAATATGAGGCGATTTCAAAAATTCTTTCTGCACACGCTTCAAGATTCTTTTCAACACCATTTTACTAGTTCCCCCCTCCCTCTAGCCACCCCAGCTTCACTCAATGTAGAAACGCAACTTTCTACCCTTTGGGCATCGTTCAATGTTTAACACAAATGCATGATTTAGGTAATAATTAGGTATAGTTTTTGCAAAGTCAGTTGAACAAAGATTAAAGCCGACCATCGGCATATCCTTTAAAGAAAGTGACATGGGCGGCGGTAGATATACTCATGAAAATTATTTCATTTAATTATGGCGTAAACTAAAGAAATAAAAATAGATAATAAAACTTTCTATTCCTACACCTACAGAAACGACACTGATTTATTTTCTAACTCTGCATACTGCCGACTAAAGGGGTCCCGAAAAGCCCACCCGAAAGCAATTAAAAGCGCATCTCAAAAAAATCTGCCAATCAGGTGCCGTCTATCCACCTGTGCTGGGTCGGTCAGAAAACAAATAGAGCCGCGCTTTTTCTCTGTCGGTAGGGTTGAAATTATACCAGGAAGATTTTATATGAATTTGGATAACTTTTGAAGGGCAGATTAAAGCAAAATTTAATGAAATCGATAGAACCCCGTATTAGGAGCATTTCCGGTGACTTTGCAAAAACTATACCTTGATTTAGTTAATGGCTGATTACGAATTAAACCTAAAACTAGGAAATGAAAAAAAATATTATAAAAAAAACACCCAACTGCTAAATTTACTTAAAGCTACTAGTCGCAGTTGGGTACAAAATTACCCAATAAACTGATTCATGAAAATACAAAACTATAATTTCGTAAGTGCGCTTTGGGCATCAAAACTAAAAGTTGAAGCATGTCGTACATTTATAGGTAGGTACTTATACCTATCAATTTTATATATAGGGTGTCTTTTTTATGAAAAATTTTTATTTATACATTTTATTTAACACAAATTTAGTCATAGAAACTTACGTATTAACATGTTACAAACTTCCCCAGCGGAGGGTACTGTTCCCCAGTAACCTCTTCCCTCTTTTCTATGTGCCTGTTTAAGCCGTTTAATATGATCATACTAATCATAAGCACCTTGCTCGGCATGAACCTGGTATACGGAAGTCCGCCGAAAATGGGAAAGGTACTCGGCGCGAAATACCTTAGCTTAGAAATTTTTTATGTAAATTTAGTTATTGATTTAGACTATGTTAAGGTATATTTTGTCAGACGACTTTTCCCGGGGTTCTAAAGAGTTTGAAACGTAACCGTTGTTCATTGATTGCCAACGTATCCTAACCATGTCATTGAAGACCCCTATTCTTCAGTGACACGGTTAGGATACGTTGGCGATCAATTGAGAGCGGTTAGGTTTCACTTTCTCTAGGATTCCGGGAAAGAGGTCAGGAAATATGTTTAAAAAATATATATGTTAGGATGAGACCATTACTTGCTTCCTTGCAGGCAATAGGACATATAAATTGAGAATTTAGGAATTCTTTCTGAAGAAAGATTGTGATTTTGAAAAGAACCCATTTTGTTTAGTTGGCCGGCGCCGCACGGTGGAATGGCTCTGCGTTACATGTTGGACATTGGGTACAAAATTATAATCATTTACCTGTGATACAAATTAGAGTGTGGCTTTATTTCGTTTTAAGAAAATTTTTTGAAAGTATTTGTCCGTACATTTATTATACAGAGTGAAAGTAGAGTTCCTAAATTGACAAAATTCAAAAAAAATTTATACTATATTAAAAATTGTGTAACACAAAACTTTATAGGCTTTTTACCCAACTGCAGCACGGCGAAAGGAAGGGGTATGTTTTTTGATTGTTGTATGTAAGTAAATATGTATGTTTGTGTCACGCTAGAGGCTAAACGGCTAAACCGATTTTGACAAATACGGTGTCGTTGAATTACTACTGATCCCGAAGGTGCTATAGCCTATATTATTTTAAACATGACGGTCATCAGTAAATTATCTAAATTTCAAGCGATTTTATTGAAATTCCTTTGTTTACCTATTGCAAATGTCCTCTAATTTGTTATTTTTTTCTTATAAAATTTAAAGCTTCACCTTTCCAAAAAACTTAATACGAAAAAATTAGGTGATATTTAAGTAAAGTTATGGGCATTTTAAAAAAATAGGTTTTTGTAAAACACACTATAATTTTGGGCCGCTCTATATATGGTTTAAGTTATGCAAAGCAACTAATTTTTTTAAATATAAGGCGTCACTCTTTTTGCAATATTGCAGTGTATAAAAGTCATTCCTAAGTTTTTCAGATTGGTTTAGTTAGTAGACAAGTTGTAGTGAAACAGTTTTCAGGACGGGTTCTTTTTGTTGAAAAAGAAAACAGTGGTCCGTGTTTGGTTGAAATGGTTTTTGTAGATGGAGAGCTAAAGAAGAATTAAACAAAACCTTAGTACAGTTGCAAAAAAATATGAATAAAGTAGTTAAAATAATATTAGAAAAAAACACAATATATAATTTATACTCCACTAGGTCCTAAAACTTATCAACACTTTCAAACAACTTTCAAAAAAATATACAAAAATTTACCTACCTAGAGAAGACCGAATGAACCGAACCGAGCCGAACCAAGGAAAAAACCTCATATCTAACCGTTCCCAAAAGCCCGTTCCACTGTGCGCGAAATCGTACTAGATCCCCGGAAATGTCGATATTTATTCTAAATTCCACAAAAGTATCATTTGAGGAGCAACTGACCAAAATGCATTAATTCCAAAATATGTTTTTTTGAGAAAAACTTAAAAAAATAGCAAACTAAGTTAGAACAAAAATTAAGATGTTGATCTTGAGGTTTGCCTATGGCTATTCTGAATGGATTTAATGCGCTTTGATTGAATTGGGTTGTTTTTATTATATGTAGATTGACAAAAAAGCAAAACATTTTTATATTTAGCCCAAAAATCACAAAAAGTGGATTTAATGCATTTTGGTCAGATGCTCCCATTGGCGTAGCTAGCCTTGCTTTTCAGGGGGGCCGTGGCCCCGGTCTATCTTGAACAAAAAGCAAACATAGGTTTTAAAGTCGTGCAAAGTGTGCAATGAATAAAAAAAAATACGCGCATTAAATGTTCTAATATTTTAATCTAACAAATTTAGTAATACATTTACCAACTTATTTATATGTATACACAGGAAGTATGTAATTCAGCAATTCTACAAAGAAAGTTTTCTACGTCGCTGACTGAAAGTGTCTACCACACTGTCTAAGTCGACCTCAACATCTTTTTCTATGAATAACAATGACAAACCTGAGTGTCTCTCTTGAGTCATAGTTGTTCTAAGCCAATTAAAAACTCTCCTCATGGCAGAGAAAGACCTCTCGCAAGTTGCACTTGAAATTGGAAGAATACTCGCAACTTTAAAAAGTTGGTAGAGGTTTGAATAGGTATTTTCTGCTATATGTTGTTTGATAGAATCATGACCAACAGTTTGATTTAACCGAAAAATACAATTCTTTAAAACGGTCATTTCTGCTCTTAGAGCAGAAGTATTAATATTAAAAATTTCCCGGTATTGCTCGACGAATTTATTCCATTTAACGACGTGGGAAAACTTAATATGAAAATGGTTATGAAATTGTCACCAAAATCGGAAAATTTCCATAAGACACTAAACGCTAACCTCAAAAAAGCTAAAAAGATTATTAAATTTATTTTAGAAAAACAGTTTAAAAAGGTCTTTTATAACCTTACGACATCTACAACCCGATTTCGGAAACAGAGGTCGCTGTCTTTATTAAATGCGAAATTCAACTTACACTTCTATAATATTTTACAAGATGTCGCCAATATGTATGAAATATTCAATATGCATAATTATGTTTAAATTTAAAAAATATTTTCGGGATATTGCATAAGTGCAGAAAAGTTACCGATAATTTAAAGAGAAAAAGCCTAATTCCGCAAGACAAGGGCTTTTTCGTGAAATGTAAACATTATCTGAATGATTTTAAATTTTAATGCACCTATTTTATTTGAATATTTCCCGAATAATAATAGAAAAATTTGTATTTTCAGCGTCATGTTCTTTTACTAGTAGTCGGTAGGGGAGGCCTAAAATATCTTAGGGGGGGGCCTGAGGGACCCCCTGGCCCCCCCTAGCTACGCCAATGGGTGTTCCTCATTTGATGCCCTTATTTGGAAGGCATAAAATATTTAAAGATATATTTTTCATTTATTTAAATTGAAATGTGTGATTTTATTAATGATTTTAATTTCTTATATTTTCTTGTAAAATGGTTTTTTAATTATCTTTGTGGCCATAATGGCACACCGTGTATAAAAACTTTGAAATCAACACACCCTAAACCAACCACCTACCTATAAATTCTTCATGGAATTTCATAATGAAGTGTCACAAAAGGCTGCTACTCATCTTTTATGATAATAAAGAAGAGTTTAAAGCACACAATAGGTGAACTTGAAGTTGTTAAAAGTTTGAGACGATACGCTTTACAAGTTAACTGGAAGTTAGTAAATTAAGTGACATAGTTTTGTAGGTGTCGAAAACATATTTTATGCGATTTTGCATCAACTAACATTGTTGTGCGTTAGATTTTGTGGTATCTAATGTACAGCGTGTCCCATTTTCAATGGGATTAAATGGGATACTCGGCTATTATTAAAAATATCGATTTTAGGATTGCACCTTACCGTGCTCTTTTTTTGAGCCCTCAAAAGTGGTGTAAATAGATTTTTGCTATACCCCGTAGTTGCGCTAGCACAGAGAGTTTTTGAAAAAAAAAACATTTTTAATACTCCCTTATATCTCGATTATTTTGCAAGATATTTTTATGACAACTTTGGTAGCAGAAAATAATGAAATTGTCAATTTTTTAAAAATATTGTTTAGTTTGTGAGATATGGTATTTATCATAAAAAAATTAAATACGGATCTGGATTTTTTTTACTAATATTTTGATTGGTTTAATGCTATTATTATCACAAAAAAGTAAAAATTGCATATTTTTTTGTTTTAAGGTTAAAAATATATATTTAATATTTAAAAAAAAAATTAGTCCAAACCTGGAAATTTCCTACATAAATATAAATTAAAAATAGCTGGTTGAACGATTTTTAGTTTTTCTATTTTGATACTTAGCAAAATTAAACTGGTTTTACGTTAATTTAAAGATTTATTTGAAAGAAACTCTACGACAAATACAAAAAAAATAACGAAATACAAAAAAAAATAACAAAATACAAAAAATAATAACTAATTTTTCTTTAATGATATAATTGTTCAACCTGATTGCCATTATATGTAAGACATTTTTGGCATATTTGAGTAATTTTTCTTAACGCATTTTGCAGTCAAACATATCACATTATTCAAAATCATTTTAGAATAATTTTAAGTGAGTCATTCACAAAAAAGACAAGTAAAATGACAATGTTAATTCCACGCTTTTTTTTTCATGTTGAAGTAAATTTCATGAGTTGCTGTGCTACCATTAAATAATTACTACGATATTATTTTTGTAACTTTTGAACTTTTTTTACCTTATTTATAAATCTTTTAATTAACGTTTTGAAATAGATAAACTAAAAATCGTTCAACTAGTGTGTCTTGCAAGTTTTAATTTATATTTACGTTGGAAATTTTCAGGTTCGGGCAAATTTTTTTTAAAAATATTAAATATTTTTTTAACCTTAAATCAAAAACTATTATAGTTTTATCATTTTAAGATAATAATAGTATGAAACCAATCAAAATAGTAATCAAAAAAATCCAGATCCGTATTTAATTTTTTTTATTATAAATTCCAGATCTCAAAAACAAAACAATATTTTAAACATTTGACAACGTCATTATTTTTCCCCAAAAAAGTTGCCATAAAACGGTTTTTTTGGAATAAAAATATCTTCCAAAATATGCGAGATACAAGGAAATGTCAAAAATGCAATTTGTACAAAAACTCCCTGTATTAGCGAAACCACGGGGTATTGGAAACATCTGATTACACCATTTTTCAGGGCTCAAAAAAAGAGAACGGTAAGGTGCAATCAGAAAATCTATATCTTTAATAACAACCGAGTTTCCCATTTAATCCCATTGAAAATGGGACACGCTGTACAGCGAGTAAGTAGATAAGTTTGTAGGGGGAATGGCACAAGTCGCCGCCCTAACTCGATTTACCCCGACCAACTCGCCGCCGACCTAACTCGAACCGAAACCGAATCATACCGGACCAAGTGAAGCCGGGACAACTCGCCACCGGTGCAGCCCTGGTCTAAGTGTGCAATTTTGTTTATCTTGTATAACAAAAATCTTTAATAAATAAAATTTTTACCTTCCTAGCCCGCGCAGCATTGGCTACAAAAGGTATTGCCTTCGACAATTTTTTTTTTGAGATAAGGCCAAAAATGTGTTATTTGGGTATATTTTGACCTATCCTAGCGATATCGTCGTGATGTCTGTCTGACCTATCCTAACACGATCGCTCCTAAACCGCTTAACCGATTTTAATGAAATTTTCAGTTCGATACTGTAACGAGCTGATTAGATTGTGGTCAAAATTTATCAATGCTAATGACAGTTTTTTGACAGGTAAAATGTTTTCAAAATGTTAACTTTTTCACGGATCAATGAAGGGCGGATCCAGAGGTGGTTCTCGGGGGGGGGGCACTTTAGGTGACATTCTCTGTTGGTAAAAGACGGCTACAAATTCAGGATAATTTATTAATAAAAGTGGTTGTAATATCGATGATAATAACAATAGACACTTTCATGCGCTGGAAGCAAGAATTTTGAATTTTTATTAGCAAAAACCTTACTTTTTACTCATTTTTTGTATATTTAAAAAATTCTCGAGGGGGGGGGCAAGTGCCCCTAGTGCCATCCCTGGATCCGCCACTGGGATCAATCAATATGCGGTTTTCGGAATATAGTAGAGTACATTTTTCTCAAAAAATTTGTGTTATTACCAAAAACTTTGTTGGAGCTTTCGTTTCGGAGATATTTACAAAAAACTGTAACGTTCATATAGCATGCAGTTTACTTGAAGTGTGCTAATAGGCTAGGAAGGTATCAGATCCGTCATGGATCCATTTATTTAATTTTAGCATTTTAGTAAGATTTAGAAATATGCTTAAAATAAAGTTTAATTTTGCTTAAAAATTTGAAATAAAATTTTAATCTGAAATAAAAAGCGCGTCCATAACTTTTAAGTTGACCTCTATGTATACAGGGTGTTTAAAGTTAAGTCAACTAAATATTTAAAAAAAATTTATAATTTTATATTGTATAATGTATTTGCAATCAAAATAACAAAATTTTGTTAGCAAAGGTTTGCTTTAATAAGCGAAGTAGTAGTAGTACTTACGTTGGTTTTCCAAAATATAAACGCAATGAGGTAAATATATTATTTATTGATAACGGAAGGTAATATATACATAAATTACAATATAACAGTAAAATACTTAATAGCAAAAAAACATCCAAAAACCTACTACTATGTCGGTATAGAACGTTTTTCTACGTTGTCCGACGCCTATTCGCCACCTCCTTCGATCCTGACAATCATCTTCCGTCAGGGTTTTTTGACTCATTGATCTTTGGATTGACTGTTGCCATTCCAGTTTAGGACGCCTTCTTTTTCTGCGCCCTATTGGTTGTCATTCTAGGACCTGCTTTGGTATTCTTTCGTCGCTCATCCGTTGTACATGGCCGTACCATATCAGTTGTCTTTTAGTGATGTCATCTGTTGTGCTTCCCTCGATTCCCATTCTTTCTTTTATGATCTCTTTTCTTATATGATCTGTTCTAGATATTCTCGTTGATCTTCTTATTGCATCCATTTTGACACACGCCCATTGAGGCACTGATGATGGCCACAAAGTGGTCGAAAGCGCTCTGCCAATGACCTAGATAAAAAAAAGAAAAAGATATTTTTTTTCGCACAAAATTATTTTTTTGTATAAGTAGGTACACTTGCGGCATTATAAAATTGTTACACAATACTGTTTGTTGTAATATAGTATAGTTCTTTCCATTTCAAAAAACCACCAAAAAACCATAATAAAATTTGAAGTGTGAAGCCCATTAAGGATGTAACGTGTCATTTTTACGTTTAAGACAACGTTACATATTTGTTTATTTAGGTAAATAATCAAGGCTCTTTGATTCGTCTTTCTGCACACAAGTAAGGGTATTTTATAGAGCTAGGTTTGGATGTTATATAGGGTCTAGGAAGTTACCTTAAAAGGAGGCATTCCATCGAATTACTGTGGACACTACGCACATCGCATTATCTGGACATCGTAATTGGAATTTAAGATCACAGGCTTCGGAAAAAATCACATAAAAGTTTTGATTGTTTTGTTTTTATCTGTGGAATTTTGTGATTCACTTGACGTTCATAAAGTTAAACAGCTGTTATGCTGGGGAATGGCGGCGTTGCCGCATCACAAATGGTTTCAGTAACAGGAAGGAAACATTTAGATGAACATTTCATTCCCTTACGTTTATTCTCGAGGATATTGGGACAATCCGAACCCCATATTCTTCACGGATTAGCTAGTTTTGATAGCACGAAAACATATTTAGGTTCACGGTTTGACCAGTAACAACCGAGGCTCCGCCACTTTGATATCTGTATTAATTTGATAGGGAAAGGATAAAATAAATACGAGTTATGCACTGTTGTAAATGGGAGATAAACGAGGGATAAAAACCAAGACTAAAAGAATAAACGAAATCGTGTGAGTTAACATCTGAACACTCTTGTGCCTTTAAGCAATAGTTCAGTGTGTATTTTTGGGTTCAGGTTCAGAAACAACTTTATTACTGTAGAAATGTTTTACAAAAATGGCGTTAAACCATATGAATATTAGAGAAAACATTTATAAAGAGCGAAGGAAACTTTTGACGAAGACTGTAACTGGAGTGCAACTAAATTCTGCACTTAGTATAGCTTTATTCATATGGGAATTGGTTGAGTGTTCGAATATTCCTGGGTTTGCTGCATGCCCTGATCTCCAGTAATTGATTTTACAGTTGATGGTTTCAATGCTGAGCTTCTTATAGTCCGTCTGGTTATTTTCCTCTTACTTGATATGTTGGCGGGGGTCCGGTAGGCAAATGTTCGGTCAAATGTATGGAGGGTGTCTCGACGTCCTTGTTATAAAAATTTCAACCGTGGAAATAGATCCGACAACACCTCAAGGTTTGTTTTACGTACTTCCTATCCCCTTGGTCGGTGCTGCCCCCTATATACCTGTATAAAACTATGCGGTATCTCCTCATTGGTTAGCGGGTTTTTTCTTCCAGTCTGGCCACTGAATGTAGAGATTTATTTTTGGCGGAAAAGTTTTTTATAAATAGGTTTGCATCCTTTATTTGAATTTCACCGGGAAGATTAGGTTGGTACTATTGCGTTTTACCGTCCCCACTCCCCACCAAATTTACAAAACGGTTTCCGGCCAATTCATTATTCTGGTATTCTCGACGAAGTGCTTGGTCTCTTTTTGCTAACAACTTTTGGCTGGGTCGGCAACAGGCTCTGGGATCGCCATTGTTTTTGGTTTGGCACTGCAGCGAATTGTAGGAGATATCCCAGAGACTGTGAGGAGTGAGCCGTCGTGTTTTCGGCGTAATCGGAAGTGACGCTCACACCCTGTTGAGGGGATTTTAGGTCGGCCTACGCCATTTGTACGGGGAAGAAAGAGCATTGGTAAGTTCGATTTTATTTTTTTTAATTTTTTTTTATTAGTTGAGTACTCTTCAAGATAATATTTGCCTCCCAAATTGTAATTATTTTTCGTGGGAAATGTACTTTTTTGACAAAGGACGTGGGGAATTGTTGGCGTTTTTATATTTTTCTTTTAACCACGTGTTGGATAAAAACTATATATTGTTTTTCTCCTTTGTCTACAGCCCTGTCAATTCCAGCGACGGGACAGTTGGGCTGGACGCTGGTGGGAAGCCGGACGGGCCAGTTATAACCCTGAGAAAGGTACGTTAGGATTATTTTAGTTCATCTGTTTAAATCTACTTTGTTTTATTGAGTCGACATGGGGTTCTCGATTTAAGTTACTGTGTAGGGGAACTTCGTGCAAAATTGACGAATTCCAGGAAACTGAAACATTTCATTTTCCACAGGGTTTTACGCTCGGGCAAGAATCCCACAACCCTTTTTAAGACCAAAGTGCTGGCCTAACATCATGTGCTAAGCGAGCACGAGGGAAGGCGCGAGCAGAGCAGGAGACCCGAGAGCAGTGGTGATACAACTGGACAACAGGATTCCAGGTTTACAAAATAAAACATACACAGAATAATCAAGGACCAAGGTAGGAGCAAGCCGTAACTATAATTTTTTCCCTCATATATAAATTTTTAATATAATTTAGACGTAATCTTTTCATATATAAGTTTTCACAGTATAATTTCAACATTTCTTGTAAACGCAAGATAAGGTATGACGTCATAACCCTGGTTTTGCGGCATATTTACTACATTGACTTGTTTTCCTTCATTTCATTTATTTAAAATAATTTTACTGTCAAATTTAAAGTGCCTTGCTATTTTGGCCCTTGTTTTCATCCATTTCATTTATTTTTTTTTTATGTTTCCGGTAATTTTATCTGATTTTACCCTTAAAATAAACAAGATGAACTAATTTTTCTTGTGTTATTTGTACAACCCAATGAACCAACTTTGCGGAGACAAAAGAGAGATGAGATTATATTATTTTTTTAGCGGTTTCGTTACACATTTTTACCTCATGGGGTGGATCTCGGACTGGGTTGCTGTTTGTCTCATTCTACCCAGCGTAGAATGATGACAGCAGATATTTGGTCTAGGTCTCCCCTATGATGGAACGATTTTGGAAGTATATGTGTATTTTTTTTTTACAATCATTTATGTAAGTGAGTCCTACGCTACTGACTCAGATGTAGGTACAGTATGACCTGTTAAAGGAGTCCATCTACCTGTAAAGTATTTCTAGTTTTGTCATCTTAATTCAATCTTTTAGAATTTTATTCTGTTTATTTTTTTTTGGTTATTCTTGATTACATAAATATTCTGGAAGCCTCGGAAGTAAGTAGAATTTCATTGTTTGGCTGCAACGTTTGGGTTGAACTGTATTTTATTTAAGATCTTCTTTGTAAAACATTGATATTAAATAATGTGGCGCACTTAAAATTTTCTTATTTCTGAACCCCCCCCTTCTCCACTGTATAAAAGTTACCGGGCATATCAATGTTTTACCTAGCTGGAAAATACAGTTCTGCTTCCAGATATTTGTTTAATTATTCAGTGGGTTTCAGTGTCACAAAATGGCGGCAACGTCTTTAAGCTGCCACAAATGTCATACAATTTTTTTTTAAGGCCACAAGGAATCCTAAACAAATAAAAGAGAATATGGGCCGGACTGGGAACTGTTCAACTGTTTATAGTATATAGTCAAGTAAAATAAAACGTTTAATAAAAGTTGGTGCTTAATACGTATAATAATCATTAATAGATAGGTACTATACATTTTATTTAAATGTAACATTAGGTACAGGATGAATTGTTATAACAGGGTATATACATAAACCACAAGTGAAATTAAAGAAAGATAAATAAGAAAAAAGTTTTCAGCTTCGGCCGGGGATCGAACCCGGGATCTCTTGCTATCTAGGCAAACATTCTAACCACTGAACCACCATACATAAATTTTCGGAAAACTTCCATCTATACAGGCTGCGGTGTCTCAATACAAGAACGAGAAATTCTCAGGGTATTAACTCGACCAAGTCATCCAACTGATCTCTCTAAATTCTTCTTTCCCACTGTCAAAGATATGATAACCCAAATTAGACGTAAATAATCAACGTCTGAAAGCATGAGATCACCTTTTCGTGTGTTAAAATTTCCGATCGCAAAATGGGCGATTGCCAATATAATTATCAAACACCAAATTGCAAATTGAAAACTTTTTTCTTATTTTTCTTTCTTTAATTTCACTTGTTGTTTATAGTTTTAGGTCCTTGCATTATTTGCAATTTCGTATCGTTTTTTTTCTACTTTCTTCGTCAAACATAATCGAATATGAAAGATATGAGAATTTATATACCAAACGGTTTATCCAACATTGCGTACATTGTCTTAAAAACACATTCTAATTGCTAATTGAACCAAAAATTGTATAAAATTTGTTAGACAAAAAAAAAATTGAATTGGATAACCTAAGGTACTAAAGTGACGTCAAACTCCAAATTTGACCGTTGAATTGAAAGTCAGGTTTTCTCCAACTAACTCCAAAACTAAAGTTTTTCACACGCTGGCCTACGTACCTTATAAATGCCGTTTTTCACGCAGTGAGTGCAAAAATTTCTCGCACGATACTAACTATATAGTTATTTATATTTAGGTCGTGTCATCCAGACATGACACCGTGTTTTTTTATGTTTCTAATAAACTAAAATTATATACTTAGGGCTTGTTCTTAAATTACGTAACGCAGTAAGAGGGAGAGCGCCTTATGTGACTTTCCATAAGTTAAAAAGAGACGAGTAGTGGTTTTTGCGTTACGTAATTTAAGGATGGACCCTTATTTGCTTCATTTTGCAGTTATTGAAAAATCATTGTAAAAATTTAGGCGTTACCAAATGTCGGATAAAGTTTTCTTTAATGTTAATTTCTAATTTTTTTTTCAGATTAAAAGACGATTTTACCCTAAGAAGCAAAAATGGGTACTTTGACGGATATTATTAACGGAGAACTTAGCTATTCGGAATTAATAGAGTCTTGTGTAGTAAAAAATGGACCTAAATGGAATTATTCTGAAAAAAATAACAATCTTAAAGATTTTACTTCAAAAAAGAGATACGGTTGTAAATACTGCGACTACACAAGCAATGAGTCATTGGTAATAAGCAAACATGTTTTGAAACATGTTAATGTGGATGAGGTATACATATTTCGCTGCCAGCTGTGCCCTTTTAAGACGAAATATGAAAACTCCTATCGTAGTCATAAATTAACTCATAAAAGCAAAACCGAAGTTCAGTGTTACAAATGCGACCGATGCACTTTTGAAACTAAACATCTAAGTTCCATCAAAATGCATCAAGAAAGACACGACTACGATAAAATGATAAATTGTGACTATTGTTTTTTTAAAACACATGGCAAGCAAAGTCTTAAAAGTCATGTTGAAGCAATTCACAAAGATACAGACAAAAAAAGAAAATGTCCAGAATGTGATTTTCAAACTCACTACAGTGGAAATTTGGCAAGGCATCGAAGAACACACAAAAGTTTTGAAGAAGTTCGTAATTACCGTTGTTCTGAATGCCCATATGTATCGAAATACTCGTCAGATCTTAAAGCTCATTACAAAGTTCACAAAAATGCTTCGGAACTTCATATGTTTAGGTAAGTAAAGCAAAATTTTTATGGGTATGCATTTACGTCACTGACATTATTTACTTATTCTTCTGCCTTTGGTTATTACACTGACGAAATTTTTACGTCACGTACGTACGTATAAAATAAAAATTAAATGAGACAATTCGCCGTCGTGAACCCGTTGCGTCCGATTGACCGCCGTGTCAAGTCGCTGCCGGCACAATTCGCCGCCGTCAGGGGATTTAATTGCAATTTTGTTTAATAACGGTCACGAATATTTTTTATATAACCCCATTTCGACACTTTTTCAAAAAAGTTATTTTATAATAAAATAGGGTAAACTATATAGTTATTAAAAAATTAACAAAACAAGACTCTGAAATATTTAGTTTTCCGGAAATAATTTAAGCACAAGAGAGAGAAACGTAAAACTTTTACATCCGTCATTTGAAGCCAATCAGTCACTTTTATTTTGTTCAGTAACCTTAACCTTTAAATTACTAAAGTATAAAAGGCAACTTCAAAGAGGTAAAGTAAACCACGGACACCGGTGTTTCGGAAAAAGGCATTTCCATCCTCAGCGTGGCTTGCCTTTCTTCTTTATAGACCGGTGGACGTTTTCGTCCGGCCATGGACTTAGTTTCCTTGGTTCGCTGTCGTTTCACTAGTTGAATGAAAAATAGGTTTTACCCATTTTTTCATTCTTTTTGGGTAATACCTTTAAATTGTTGGGCAAGTTTTTCGTCCTACCTAAACAAATTGAATAAGTCAATATTTTTTGTTGATAGCTTCATTTGTTTGATGTGACAGACGAAATGTCAGCAACATAAGGCCACTTTCCATTTTTACCATAAAATCTATACTTCTTTTTCTCCTTTTATGTATAGAGACCTCATATTTCCAAACTAAACTATCTTTTTTTTTATAAAAAAATGAAAGTAGAACTCTGTCTCGACGTAAGTCACCACAAAATTTTAAAATTTCTAACAGAGTTTCAGGCCTTAATTGGGTTCATAATTGAACGGTTTTATGCATCATTATTTATGAATCATTTTTGTGTATCGTTCTATAACTAACTTTGAACGTTTTTCAACAAAGAATATAATTTTAAGCCACAATTGGGAGGCTGTGGGTTAAATCAATTTTTCGTATCGTTCCATAACTAATTTTGAACGTTTTTCAACAAAGAATATAATTTTTCAGAGGTTGTGGCTTAAACGGTTGTGGCATAACACCGTCCAATTATATCATATACAGCGGCGTAGCGTGGGGGGGGCGCGGGGGGTTCGTGGCCCCCCCGCCCCGAGGGTAGTGGCGCCCCATAGGTGGTCGAAGCGCCCTCAGCTTTATTAAGTCGGGCCGGTAACGGCCAATTGAGTGGGTGCCAAAGGAAACTAACGACATGAAGACCTTTTTTTTTTTGGTCGCAAGATTCGCGAGAGGCGCCCTTGTGACTTATCGGCCGCCCTCTCACACATGATGACCTTTTTTTTTTGGTCGCAAAATTTGTGAGAGGCGCCCTTTTGACCTTTTTGTTACAAGATTTTTCATCAGTTTTCAGAGGCGCCCTTTTTAGCTGTCGCCCCCCCGCCCTTTCGGGCACGCTACGCCGCTGATCATATATTATGTTCACGCAGCAGGTAGGAAGAGCGGACTGGAGAGAAGGGATTAACTGCGTAACATTGTTCGGAAATAAAGGGTAAACCTTATACCATAGGTTCGTTTCAGGAAATATACAACTGCTTGTTTCTAGGGCACTTACCGAGTCGATTTTCTTGCTTCTTCTCTAAAGGGTCGTCTTCACAGCATAACCATTATCCAGTTGATTGTAGATAGCACTGTTTAGTCATTAGAGAATTATTGAAAAACAGCCAGGCTATAATTGTACCAGGCACTATTTTGACACATTCACATTGAAAACTGACAGTTGATCCTTCAAAATTGACATACCAAAGTCGAATTTAAAACTT
Organism: Aspidapion aeneum; assembly: GCA_963576565.1. Classification (NCBI taxonomy): domain Eukaryota; kingdom Metazoa; phylum Arthropoda; class Insecta; order Coleoptera; family Brentidae; genus Aspidapion; species Aspidapion aeneum. The sequence continues at coordinate 83,575,364 of OY755044.1, read as the reverse complement.
TCGTCGTTTATTTTCAATTAATAAAAGAAGGCACTATTTATTTCGCTTCATATAGTAAACAAAATTGTGCCTGGCACTATTGTAGCCTGGCTTTATTTCAATAATGCTCTATTAGCTCTCTCATAATTAGCTTTGGTGTTAAATAAAGAATTTCAATCATTCAAGCTCTAGTTTTAAAACCGGAAAAAATGTCAGTTTTGTTGAAAGTAAGGAAGAACGGAAAATTATTTGTCGTTTTTAGAAAGCGGACATTTTGGTCTCTTAATCCTGCGCATTGCTTTCAATGTGTCAAACTATATATTTAGAGAGTTGCGGGTAAGAAGGAAATGCGCGGGAGGAAATTAAAAATAGGAAAAAACTTAACATTAAAGAAAAATCGGTTATTGATATCATTGTTGAGTTATTCCGATAGCAAGGTTAAGTTTAGAAGACTGTTATGAACATTTTATTAAAAAACCAAAATGCTTATGTTAAAATAAGTAAGAGAAACATAGGATTTTATTTTACCTAGCCTAAGAGTCAGTAAGTTTTTTTGCAAATTTGAAACTACCCACTAAAACTTTCACGCAAACAATAGTATTAAAAGATTTGTACAAACATATAATTTTTAGTGGTAATTTTAAAAACTTGGGATTTCTTAATATTCTTTCTTGATAATTTATTTAAACTGACCTAAAAACCAGTATATTGATGTCAGGGTTTCTGGAATCTAGTGATCATTTCGCTGTCTTTTATTTTATATTTTGAGCATGTTTTTGGAAAATAAATGTTAAGTCGGGAGTTGCGGGACGCTTCACAATTCCGGACGCCGCCGGCGCGGCCTTACTGAAAATCGGGACAGTCCCGAAAAATCATGACACATGGTTACATTAGATCAATACATGTAGAACAATTTTCCCGAACATAAAGCTTGTCAACCTATATCAGTTCTACTTAGTATTTACCTTATTATATAAGGCAACATGTGGTGAAAAAAATTCATATTTGTATATTAATTTTGAGAAAATTTCTGTATTTTTATTATTTTTATATTATTTGCCTTTTTTCCAGATGCTCAACTTGCAGTTACGAAAGCAAATCTAAAGCAAATTTGGCCCGACACATATTAAAGCATCGAGGGGAATTAGAAACAATTTGGTATTATTGTGCTCATTGTTCATACAAAAGTGCTCAAAAGCCTTGCCTTGCCACTCATCTATTGAAGCACAGAGACCTTAATCGCGCGGAGTTGTTTAGATGTCCTCATTGTTGTTATCAAACAAAATTAAGAAGCAATTTGCCAAAACATGTAAGAATTTGTGCAACAAAGGAAGTTGATAAGAAAGCACGAAAAATGGTCAAATGTAATTTTTGTCCATTCCAAACTTATTATGCCAAAATGCTTCAATGTCACTCGATGGAGCATAAGCTTCTTGTTGTTAAAATTGAAAAAACATGGTGAGATATCACCTTTATCGATATTAGAATTTCCTCGACAAAAGCCAGTATGGCTGCGATATAAGCAACTATAATAAAACATTAAGTAGGATGTACATATGTTGATATAAAAGAACTTAATCTGACTAACACATCTCAAAAGTTTATTAAAGTTAGCATGATTTGCTCGTTATACAACAAATTTAACTTATTTTAATATATTTTTTAATTTCATTTAAACCTGTTTTTTTCTTAAAGTGGAAATACATATTTCTAAGCGTAGTTCCAAAATAAATAATACTAAATGAAAAAACTATCAGAACAAAGGGTTTTGCCAAATGGATATTTTAAAATAAGAAAAATGGTAACCTAATATAAGATAATTTACGGTCCATTCGCCTCAAAAACAAACCGTGCAACCCAAAATCGCGCAAGGTCAAAACCGTGGAAACTCAAAGCCGCGCAGTATACCAAATTGCCACAACCCAATGTAGACATACCCTCCTGACCTTTTGCCCGAATCCTAGAGTTTGTTAAACCTAGCCTTTGTCAATTGATTACCAACATACCCTAATCTTGTCACTGAAGACCCGTATATAATTTACAACGGTTTCATACTCTCTAGGATCTGGGGAAAGGAGTTAAGAGAATATGCTTTTAAAAATATATTAGGATGCGACTTCTTAGTCAAACCATATAGGTTTGTTGATGACCCAACCCTTAGTCGAGTTATATATTTATATATATATATATATATATATATATATATATATATATATATATATATATATATCAATTTTTGTTTGTGGCGCGGTTTTGATCTTGCGCGGTTTGTGTTTGCGGAAAATCATATAAGATCGCAATTCAAAGTCCGTAATAAAAATGTGGCCAGTGCGGCAAGCCGATATGGATCAGATTGGATTAAAACCAGGTAAGTTGTATTGGTACGTGTTTACTCGATTTTTCTGAGTTTTGTGCATACTTTTTTCATGACACGCAAGACAACGAAGTGTTTGAAAAATTTTAAAAATTTAACTATGCATTAAAAATCAGCATCTTGTTAGTGTTTCTATTTTAGTGTTATGATAAAAGCTTTCAATATAATATTTTCTAAAACAAAATTTTTGGGGTTTTTTGACAGCAAGATCAATATTTTTGCCACGTCCGTTTGATAAAGAGCTCGTGTGAAACATGTGACAAAAATATTGTTTTTTTTTATTTTTTAATGACCCCCATGACTGACATATATCGTTAAAAAATCGAAAATATAATTTTTTTAAATCAAGTAAAAAACACATTTTATTTTGATTGAGCTTATTTTCTGAGAAAATTGGATAAAACCTGGAAAAAAATTTATTTGTTTGGTGATTTGTGAAAATTGACTTAATTTACGGACGCCTGTGAAGTTTTAATCTGAAAACAAATCTTACATCATTATACAGTGTTTAAAAGAAAATTTTATTGTCTACGATCGATAATAAAAATTTTAATAGAGGGCTTGGTTTTTAAGATAACCGGGTAAAAACATGTGACAAACATTTTTGTTTTACATTGTCTTAATAAACGGACGCCGCTGGAGACTTTCTCATTAGTCTGACTCCACTGACTTACACATTGTTAAAAAGGGAATTTTAATATCTGCAATACAGTGTGCAATAAATTTTTTCTTTAAAAGCTTGTGAGAAAATTGGATAAACCTTTTCAGAATTGATGTAATTTATAGACGCTTCTAAATTGTTATAGATAAAACTAATCTCGCCTTTCTTAACAAAAAATTATTTAATATGATACTTAAGGCAACAGCTGAAGTATTATAAACTAAAAACAAGCGTTAAAATGATTTGATTGATTTTTGATTAAATTTATAATATCTAAAAAGAAAAGGTCAACTAAAGCCTTAACCCAGCACAGGTATTAATCGCACCAAAGTACCTACTTATTTTGAGCTCCTCCAGCGCGCAGCGTTGTTATGACACAAAACGAAAGACTCATATAAATCCAATTCTTTCCAATTTCGAAACCTTTTATCAAATAACCAAATCACATCCTCCACATTTAATCCTGTCCTCTATTGGAGGTTCAACCCATGGTTCCTTTCATACTAGACAGAAAATATTTTCATTGTTCTTTTTTGTTTCTGGTAGGTTTTGATTACCATCATTAAAAACTTTCTTTTTAACTTTTAAGACTACCTTGGGTTCTATGTTTATTTTCTTGTTCAATTTTTTAAGCTCTTCTTAAATTGGAGTCGTCGTTTTAATGGAAAAACGAAACGAATTCGCCATCTTGCCCCCACCAACATGCCCCACGGTATAATTTTGACCAAAGATGGTCATTTAGATTTTCCTTTATTGAAAACATAATAAATTATTTTCTAGTTACTAACAAAAATTATTTTTATATTAGATTGGTTTGGAAAAGCTTATTTTTCAGTAATCCAATTTTATAAGCGACCACTTGAGATATAGATGCTGAGCCACTGTACTATGATTATTCTTACGAGCTTCATCAATCAATAACCAATAAAACTTTTACTTTAACGGGTTCTAACAGTACAGTAATTAACTCGTTGCCATTTATAATTTTTGTTTTAAATTGAATTCGTTAACTTGCCCCGTTCGTCATCTTACCCTGCTCTCCCCTACATTTTCCACGGGCGGCACTTCTCCTGATTACACCGCTGGCGCTGGTTGAGGTGGAAACTAATTTGCGCAAACAGAGCCAATTAAATTACCACTAAGTAATAATAAACTGAATGTAATAATATGGTTTCGAAGTTTACACAAACACGACAGATTTCAGAGAGTTTGCAGAAGTGTTTTAATATTAAAGTTTGATCAGAGACGCTAATTCAACCAAGGCACGTTAAAAAACTTTTAAATGAACAATTCGCACACTATCTTAAAAAATTAGATTTTTGGAAAATCGCAAAAAACTTTATACTTACCATAAGAAACCGTGGGTGCTTATTTAAAATTTTAAATATATTTTTTTATTACTTGTTAATTGAATTGGGCCCAGTTTTGCAAAAAGTGACCAACCCACAAATGCTATCTTAGCGATTCAAGGTCAAAATCTACTATTAAACGAAAATCCCTATTTATTAATCTTGAATTATTTTTCTGTAGAAACAATCCAAACCACTTGGCCGACAAATTACTTGTTTTTTTTTTCAAAAATCATTTCTGTTTTGCTGTTGATTACAAAATTTCTGTTTTGCAGAAAGCATCCAAGCTACACTTCGTGTGGGTTAGATGCTTTTTACACTAGTCCTTAACTAGGTCCTAATTTTCCGTTTTGCAGAAAGCATCCAAGCCCCAAAAAATCAATTCCACACTTAAAAAAGCAAGTTTATTGAATAATACTTGCTTTTTGTAGTTTTCAAACAAAAAAAAAACAATTGCCTAAAACAATTTATTTATTTGAAAAATATATTTTCTAATTTTCGGCAAAACACTCTTCGTGTGGGTTGGATTGTTTTTACAAAACTAGGTCCAATTTTGACTTATTTCGACTACTTATCAATAAATAGCATCATTTTGGCAATTTTTTTGAGGATACAGCGGCAAGTTTTCGTTTTCTTTATTTTGAAATGTTCCGGTTTACAAAAAGGGGTGCAAAATGGAACTTGTTATAACTTATATAATCTCTACCTTATATAAAATTTTTAAAACTTTTGCAATTTTTTCTGGATACCGGCTAGTAAAACTGCTAGGTGCCGCTCTATAAACTAAACTAAGTGAGACATAGGTTTAAAAGCGATTTTATTGTCTATAATAACCTTTACAACACTTTTCTTCGAAAGAATTAGGTTTTTGGGTAAATTTAATCAAACCTATAATTTAAAGATTTTTTTTTTGGTGATTTTTAAAAGTTACACTGACTTGTATATGCTACTGGAGTGGTAACCGCACCTCTAACAAAACTAAGTTAAAAGCCACCTCATAGAAAATTGTATTATCTAAAACAAAGTTTATTACACGTTTTTTCTTTGTAAAAATTTCATACAATCTTAATATTTAGATTTTTTTGCATATAATGTAAGCATTATAATTCCAACACAAATACGATACAATACATAAATACAATAACAAATCGTTAAGCAAAGAAAAAAAGTTACAAAATGAAAAGTTATATGTCTATTTTAAGCAAATTGCTTATAGACTGCTCAAAAGTTGAAGTGAGCCACCCCATTTTTTTTGGACAATTTTAAAGTAAATTTATTCCTAAACGAAACGGTCAATTCCCACACAATTTTCTATTTCATATAGCTTTGATTATCCTTATTTAATGTTTGATTTTCTTGTTGTCCTGCGCTTGACAGATAGCTTTACAGGGTGGCTACAACGCAAGTGTAACAAAAGTACGAAAGTTTGCACATCCCCCAAAAAATTTTAATGACACAAAATGACAGTCACCTAAAGCCAAAAAAAGTTATTTCTCAGTTTTTTCCATTTCTGTTTTATACTTTTTCTTATTTTTAGTTTGACGTTTCTACCCGGTTTGACCCATAGCCACCAAATTTGCTATGAGGCAACCCAAATATTGGCCTTTTCAAACCTTGTACGCCATTGTACCCTTGATGACCACTGAGCACAATCAGGGGCGTGCAAAAATTATTTTTCATAAATTTTCCTTTTTATGATCAAACCTAAGTTTCACCTTCTGTAGGTGATCTGATATCAAGTTTAGGTGGCTCACTTTAATTTTTGAGCAGTTTAGAATAAATTCACTAAGAAAGCAACTGAGTTCACAAAATAAAATTAAAAATAATAATAATGATAAATTCAGGAACTTTAAAAAACAGATCTAGCTTTTCTTTTGAGGAAGTAAATTAAAATATTAAAAAAGTCAATATGATTAAAGTACAAATTGTAATTTTGCTGCAATCTGATCAAAGGAGAGTTGGCGGTGGCATTCGTTTGAGTAGTTTAATAGTAAAAAAGAAAATCAGTTCGTGAAAAATAATGTCGAACATTAAGACCTGGGTTTCCTATTATAAATGAATATTGCACGAATGCAAGAACCTAAAACTATAAAGAAAAAGTGAAATTAGAAAAAGAAAAATAAGAAAAAAATTTCTCCCGTCCGAAGACAGAAACTTTTTTCTTATTTTTCTTACTGTAATTTCACTTGTTATTTATAAATGAATATTTTATAATATTATTAAAAGTTTTATACAACAATGATTTTTTCGACTTAATTAGTTTTATATATTTTGTATTTCTGTGTATTTTATTTTTTATAACTGATGTTTGAATAAATTAAATTAAACTGACCTAAAGTAAACTAAAATTAAATAAAAATGTTTTCAAATATCGTTGTTTATTCAGTCATTACTGAGAACCACATTGGGGTAGCCATAGCTAAGTTTAGCAATATTTACCTCAGAACTTTATTGCCTGGAAAATACTGTGCCAATAAATGGGCACCTAAGCTCACACTAGATACTAGTTATAGCTAATATAACTAAAAACTAAAATATATTTTATTCAACTCAATTACCTTTCGATAAAAGAACTATACAAAGGGTCAAAATCTAAAATTAAAATTGGAAATCGACTTTCAAAAGACATCCTGGTAACGAAAGGCTTAAGACAGATATGTTGTATCTCTCCAACTCTTTTTAAAATATATATCGCAGTAGCTCTAAAAAACTGGAAACGCAAAGTACACGGCATGGGAATACAACTTAACGACCGATTTACCATATACACACTACAGTTTGCTGACGACCAAGTACTTGTAGCTAATGATAAAGAAGACATGGAGTATATGATGAGAACGTTAACGGAAGAATACCAAAAGTGGGGGTTAACAGTGAACGTGGAAAAGACACAGTAATTATGTATTGGAAACGAATCAAGTGAATTAGAACTAGAAAATGGACAAACAATATCTTCATGCAATGAATATGTATACTAGGGTGTCACATTTAATAAGACAGGAACAGACTGTAAAGAACTGGAAAAAAGAATAGTAAAAGCAAAAAAGGTTATTGGTTGTCTTAACAGTATTTTATGGAGCAGAGAGATAAAAAAGAATGTAAAATTTAACATATATGAAACAATGGTGGAAAGCACGCTGTTGTATGGAATAGAGAGTTGCAATATACAATACAATAAAAAGCAAAAATGGAAAGTGTTGAAATGGATGCAATAAGAAGATCAATGAGAATATCCAGAACAGATCATATAAGAAATTTGATCATAAAAGAAAGAATGGGAATCGAGGGAAGCATAACGGATGACATAACTAAAGGGCAACTGATATGGTACGGCCATGTACAACGGATGAGCGACGAAAGATTACCAAAGCAGGTCCTAGAATGGCAACCAATAGGACGCAGAAAAAGAGGGCGTCCTAATCTGTAATGGCAACAGTCAATCCAAAGATCAATGAGTACAAGAAAACCTGACGGAAGATGACTGTCAGGATCGAAGGAGGTGGAGAATAGGCGTCGGACAACGTAGAAAAACGTTCTAAACCGACATAGTAGTAAAATTACCTTTCGTTTGATACCATACAAGCCCCGTTTTGAAGTAAACTCTAATTTATGAAATCTACCTCCGCCCCTAAAAAACAAACTAAAATGTATTTTGTTTAACTCCAGATTTAATTACCTATCGTTTGATATCACAACAGCCATATGAACGCTTTTTTTTAAATAATCTAAAATGTATTTTGTTTAACTCCAGACTTAATTACCTTTTGTTTGATATCACAACAGCCATATTTTCACATAAGCTCTAATTTTTTTAATCTACTTTTATTTGGCTTGCGTTGGGTGGACCATCTCGACCCAAGGCCCAGCCTAGGTAACACATTTTATTCAAATCGGACAATTTTATTCAAATCGGACAAAACAGACATACATACATACAGACAGACAGACGGCGCGACAAAAAAGTTTCAAAATCATCTAAAACGCAAAGATATATAAAAAATTTTGAAATCGGAGCAACTTTTTTTTTTTTCCCGAAAAATTAGGATCACCATACTGCCCTTCTTATGAAGAATGCAGTAACTTCAAATTTAACGATTTTGAGATTTTTACATATTATTAACAAAAACAAAATTTGAAAAAAAAAATTTTTAATGAAAATAACGCATAACAAATGTGCAGTAACTGCAAAACGTCATGGTCTTCTAGTCGAGAACGCAGCAACGACATAATGCGCTGCGCTCTTGTCTAGCAAAAAGGGTAAAACTAGTCAAGAATGCAGTATTTGCGAGTCGGTCAACAAATACTGCGCTCTTGAGTAGAAAGCTAGCACAAGTATTCTTCTAGGTTTCTAGCGATAAATGCAGCATATACTGCCTTACCACGAGTAAATGAGGCACGCTGCCTAGAAATGTTGATTCAAAGCTTCATGAAATACTTGTCAAGAACGCAGTCTCCTCGATAAAATGTAAATTTTTTTCAAAATTTAATGAAACCTAGGCAAACCATACTTTTTTATAATACCTCATCATACTGCAAAAAAAAAATTCAAAAATATGCATTTGGATAGAAATAGAGCAAAAAAACTTTTTTTGCGTTTTTCTCAAAACTAGGGTTTTGTAAGTTACTGCGTTCTTCATAAGGAAGGCAGCATAGCTCACACTACTATAGTATAGTAGTAGTGTGAGCTAAAATGTGATTATGTTAATAAGCTACCTACCATGACTACGATGCTGACTGATATATTAAAAGAAGCGCACTTAAAGGTACTATCACGGATCACCTTTCGTAAGGTGATCCGTGGTACTATGACACAGTATTTTAAAAGAAATGTTTTAAACAATTTTTAGGCACCACCTCCTATGAGGTTGTTTCGAGGGGACCATCCACAAAACTATCAAACATGAAAAATTTATATATTCTTCTTGAAAATGTCTGACTTCTTTTATAAGATAAGTGTTTTTTGACGTTGATGGACATTAAAATATGAAATAAATGGATCCATCCCACATAGCACAATCACGTGTTTAACACGTAAAAAAGGCGTGAGAAAAAAAAAAGTTGATTTTAAAAGCTGCTAGAAAAAAACGTTTATTTCATATATGAAAACAAGCTTAATAGGTCATTCATTAACGTTATAAAAAATAACGTTGCTAAAAACTGCATTTTAATAACGCCTTTATCAAATTAAAACAGCAATGTTTTTACGTTAGTTTCAAGTGATTTTTATTAACGTTAAAATCACACTAGATTCACGCCTTTTCTACACGAATTTTAAAACGCGAATTGCATGGTTATTCTACCGAATATTTTTGAGATTTTACTAGCAGCATCGCCACCTATAGTCGGGATTTTTTACCTTGACGAAATCTATCAGGTAGTGCTTTGGCCTCTTAACTCAAAAACCTGTTAAGGGACTGATCCCTGATCCACGATCACGACGCATCTGTTATTAACCTGATAAAGACACATTAATATTCTGTGAAAGTGTTTACTGTTCATAAATCTTGTTTAGCTTTTAAAAAAACTTAATGTATATAGATAGATACATAAACATTTTGTCTTGCCTTGAGCGCCATCTTTAAAATTTTCTTGAAGTGTTGTAGTCTTAAACTAGTGAACTTTTATAACTTCCTTTCGCGTCTCTTTTAACTTAAAAAAATGTTATTAAAAAAACGCGACCAAAAAGACGCAAAAAGTCAGTAATCTAGTGGCGTTTTAGAATATGTTGTAGAGGACTTTTCAAGTGTGAATTTGGTACATGAAAATAACGAGAGTAAAAAAACACGTTATATACACAGCACCAGAAACAAGTAATATTTTATAGCTTGATTTCTCCTTGTTTTTTAGTTATCTTTAAGCATGGAGATTTAACAAAATAAGTATTACATGGTATAAGGTTGTTTTCAAGTAAAAAAAAAACTTTTATTTTTGTTCACGTGAATTTAACGTTGATATGATTTTTTTGCTATGTGTGATGACGGATCTGATACCTTCCTAGCTAGCCTAATAGCATTATTCAAGTGATTATATCATGATAATATATCAGCCTTGAAAACAGTTTTTTCTAAATATCTCAGAAACTAAAGCTCTCCTAAATTCCGAAAACTGTATATTGTTACGATCTTGTTACGATCTTAGAACATTGAACTTACGATGCTTCGTTAAAAAGTTAGTCTTTTTTTGAAAGTTGTTAATTGTCAAAACACTGTCATTAGCATTAATGGATTTTGACCAAAATCTAATCAGCTCGTAAGAGTGTAAAACACTATTTTACCTGAGAATTTTATGATAATCGGGTCAGCGGTTTAGGAGCTATCGTGTTACGGACAGAAATATTATACACAAACACACACAGACAGACATCATGACCATATTGCTAGGATAGGTCAAAATAGACCCAAATAACACATGTTCGGCGTTATTTCGAAAAAAAATTTTTCAGTCATCTCTTCATTTATATTTTGCTGTCTACCGCCATCCCTGTCAGGGGTAGAGACAACAAATTAGACTTTAGGGGTGAAAAAACAATGCAGTAAAATAAAAACTATTAAAATAATGTCCAATTACCGTTTTTCAAATTTTGCTAGTTTTAAACATCTTTGAATGGCCACCATTTGTTTAAGCTACCGCTTTAAGATGGCCATCATAGTTTTTTAATATTCTGAAAAACCCCTCTAACTGCTGTGAAAATAAAAATTAGTACCAAATTTCCCTTATTCTAGCGAGCTAGCCCATAGACTATACATTTTTTAGGGAGTGTATTTCAGGCCACTATGTCAGCTTTATTAAAACCTCAGTAGTTAAACAATATTAAAACTGCCAAAACGAAATTTAAAAAAATAATAATAGGGACTTATTGCAATAAAGTAAGGCAGTAATTGTGTCGGGCACTATTTTGACAGTTTCGCATTATAAGTACATCTGTCTTCTTTCCAAATTATTAATGGAAAATAAATTACTGTATTTATAAATTCGAGTTTGGTCAATTTTGAAAGATCAACTCAGGTTTTAATGGAAAGTTCTCAGAATAGTGCCCGGCACAATTACTGCCTGGTTTTATTGCAATAAGTCCCTAATATGTCAGTTTCAGAATAATAAATACATAACCATAGTATTTAATCGTAAAATGGCTTACATACAATAAATATAAAAGCTGAAAAATGGTTGGTCCTTTTCAGCAGCGGTAGGATTTGACCGCAAGCAGAACAACAGTTTATTCTATACATAAAAGATAGATAGAGCAGAAGAACAATCACTTAAAAAGAAACAAGAATGATCTGGCAGCAGTGGCGGATCTGGGGTAAAATATGTCGTGGGCAAAGACAAAATTTGGTGTCTCCACTCTAAGACTTTGGGCAAATTTTGCCGTCCCTGCGGCGCCCCTGGCCCAGTAGCGACTGGGACGTTATAAATTGGGTGGGGGGAGGGGCAGAAACTTAAATTGCATGAAACATGAGCTCCCCTTAAACAATTTTATTTTACCATTTTCCAAACAGGCAGCTACTTGGTGTAGTTTTTAGTTTATTTGTTTATAGATAGTCCATTCGCTTTTCTTTAACATGCGCAAAGTGTCCGTTGTCAACAATTTTCTTTCAGTTGAACACATAGCTAAGGCGTTCAATGTACTTTGATACATTCTACTTTCACTAAAATTTTGGTTAATTTTTAGGTCCGGTCTATGTGGCCCTAAAGATTTTATTTGTAATCGAAGTTCATACGTCAACGTATTTAAATTTGCACCGTTAATTATATAATTGACCGTATTTATTTCCATTTTGAAAACAAACGAAAACAAAAACAACCAAAAGTCACTCGACCGGTAAGACTATTACCACTGTCCTACAACAAAAAATCCAAACAAACTGTCACCTTGCAACAGCTGATTGCCGACCTTTCTCTAGGATGTATAGTTATTCGAAGCTGTTGCGACCAGCAAAAAAGGATGAAAATCAAGTTATTAACAATGTGTAATTTATCAGCATTCTTTGATAAAAAAATAGGTTGATATTATGCAAATAAAAATAAAAGGTGGTATGGGAAACTGTATAGTTGTCTTATGCAAAATCAGAGAGAACTTTCAACATTTATTTTTATTTTACTTAACAGAAACAGTATTAGAAATTTACTTTAATTTTTCTTTTTATTGGACTGAATAAACAGCAAAATATTTGTATTTTTATATTTATTTTTGTCGGTATAAACCCAGCATGCAAATAATTTATGCCCCAGGAATCTTGACTTTGGCCATCCTTATCATTACAAAAAAAATATTACAAACATTTTTTGCTTATCGCAAGAGCTTGGAATAAACTATACATATTAAAAAAATATAATTGATGGAGTAATGATAAAACCGCCAACGCTTAGCAAGGGCCCGGTCGCTTCCGCACGATGAAGATGGCTGACGTCAACTAAAATAAACATTCCTCCCGCCCCCGCTCGCTAAAACCCATCCATAGACATCAGAAAAACGGGTAATATTAAAAGCCTGCCCACGTCGGCGCTGCCGGCTTGTAATTATTTACGTTGAAAAAGTTGTTTTTGTTTATTAACCGCATCTAATAAAAACAGCTAGACGTAAGGGAAGATTTAACTTTTTTTAAATAAATCAATTAAAAATATTATTTGTTGTCTAGTTTTGAGGGGGCACTGCCCCGTTGCTCTCCCTGTAGCAGCCGCCACTAAAATATACTTTTATATAGGATTTATATACATCATCCATAAACAACTTTTTTTAAAAATTTTGTTTTGGTCTTATTAAAAATGTAGGTTAAAAATTACTGGGTATACAATTAAAAAGTAAAAATTCAGTTATTTTAATTTTTCTAAAAACAAAGCAAAATTTTTTAAAAAAATTTTGTTTGTTGTGTATTTTATCGTGGGTTTCACTGATTTATTTTCAATTTTTTGCAACTCTCTACGACAACTTTTAAGAAAGTTACATCGTTTTAAAGAGTATGGTGCAAAAAATACGGTGGGGCCATATTATTAAATAAATGGATCCATGACGGATCTGATACCTTTCTAACCCATTAAAAACAGTTTTTTGTAAATATATCTGAAACGAATGCTCCTACCAAATTTTTGGTCAAAACACAATTTTTTGAAAAAAAATGTGCGCTACAATATTTTGAAAACCGCATATTGATGCGACGCTCCATTAAAAAGTTGGCATTTTTAAAACTTTTTAACTATCAAAAAACTCATTAGCATTGATGAATTTCGACCAAAATCTAATCAGCTCGTAACAGTATCGAATACTAGTTTACCTAAAAATGTAATGAAAATCGGTTGGGCGGTTTATAGTGCAGGCGCTGTAGGTTGTTGAGTATGCAAAATATGAGGACCGCACTTTGACAGTGGATTCTAGCTGAGAATAGGTCACAGATTAACGATCTGGATGTTGTTAAGCCAGGTTTTGGTTCAATTTTTTTTATCCCCCCTCCTCTTATAGGCGTGTTCGAACTTCTAAAAATGTAACTATGTTGATGCCCTAAAGCCTCAATGACAGAGAAATTAATCAAAAATGTGTAAGACTTAACCTAAAAATAAAATTATATTGGTTTTTTAAATGTTGCTGCAAAAACCCCTCAGACCCCTCAAAACCTGAGATTTTGAGGTTTTCTTTAAATTTTCTCAAGAACTAAGCTTCTTAGGGAAAAATATGTAATTATCTTTATTATAGACAATAAAATTTGCTTTTGAGCGATGTGTTAGTCTGTGCTGTACGACCAGTGGCAAACTCTTCAGCGGCGTCTGTTTATAGAGGTGATGTAAAAAAATTAAAAAAAGAAACATGTTTATTACATGATTTACCCGATTTTCTTAAACACTAAGCTCTTTTTTAAAAATTGTATCCTATAGGCAACTGAAGACAATAAAATTTCTTTTAAAATAGTGTGCAACAAGGTAAGATTTTTTTATTTGTAACAATTTAGGGTCGTTCATAAAGTACATCAATTTTGAAAAATCACTAAGTTTTGTCCAATTTTCTAAAAAACTAAGGTTTTTGGGAAGAAAATTATTTTACACTTTATTGTAGAAAATTAAATTATCTTTTTAATAATATGTAAGCTAGTGCGGTCAGACTAATACCAAACTTTCCAGCGGCGTCCGTTTATTGAGAAAATGTAAAAAAATTTAAAAAACCTCATGTTTGTCAAATGTTTTACCCCATTATCCTAAAAACCAAGCCTTCTATCAAAAATCATGTTAGATAGTTAATTATAGACAATGAAATTTTCTTTTAAACCATGTATCATAAAGTAAGACCTAGCTTTAAATTAAAACTTCACAGGCGTCTGTAAATAAAATTAACTTTTGCAAGTCACCAAACAAATTATTTTTTTTACAGGTTTTATCCAATTTTCCTCAGAAATCAAGCCCAACTATAAATATAATTCCCTTTTTAATGACAAACTCTGCAGCGACGTTCGTATATAGGGTCATATAAAACAAAAAAAAAATAAATACATTTTTGTCACATGTTTTACCCGATTTTTCAAAAAAACTAAGCTTTTTATAAGAAATATGTCTCATTGTGGCTTTATGGCGTCAACTTAGTTAAATTTTTAGAAATTCGAACACGACTTTAAGAGAAGGGGGGAGAAAAAAAAATTGGACCATAACCTGGCTTGGCAACTTCCAGATCGTTAATCTGTGAGCTTTTCTCAGCTAGAATCCATTGTCAAACTGCGGTCCTCATATTTTGCATACTCAACTACCTACAGCGCCTGCACTTTTAGGAGCTATCGTGTTACCATAGAGTAAGGCTATCTTACTCTATGGTGTTACGGACAGAGTTATACACACACACACAGACAAACATGACGATGATACTGCAGGTCAAAATACACCCATATAACACATTTTCGGCATTATCTCAAAAACAAATTCTTCGTCGAAAACAATACCCTCTCTAGCCATTGCTGTGCGAGCTAGGAAGGTAAAAAACGCAAGAATGGAAACAAGTCAAAACCTGATCTATGGAGCGCCCTTAACAAACTCAGCTTATCGGCAAAAGGCTGGCAGCACTTGCACACGAAACCCCCTTTTGTGCCGATTTGTCCATAGACTATAAACTAAAAACCTGACGTCTGAACGATAAAAATATAAAATAAACTTCACGTGACACAAAATAAATATATAGATTGACTACAATTTATGTAAAGGTTAACTATAAATAAATAATAAATTATTATTAGGCACGGCGTGCGTAAAAAATATTTTACGCATGCTAATTTGCAAACTGAGTTTTAGGACTAATTAGACTAATTAGATGCATTTATAAACTCAATTAATTTTAAAATAAAAACAATATTAGTTTTTTTAAATGTAAAAAAAGCTTTTTATGCAAATAGGCAAAATGTTGTACTTAACTTTTACGGAAAGTGCCTTTTCTGCCCTTGACGGCGCACATTGTGTCCTTTTTATGTTCCAGGGGGATTTAATTAAAACAATGACACAAATATATTTTTATTTTGTATATAGGTTAGAAACAGCTTTTATTAAGTATTTATTAGAAATATAGTATAGTAATATTTATATACAGGGTGCTATATTAAGTCTGCACCATTGCTAATTTATTCTTTAAGTGAAGGAAACATAATAAAATAATATATAAACTTTGTTCCTATTATGTACCAATATTAGATAAAATAAAACAGTGGCGGATCCAGGGGGGGGCACTAGGGGCACTTGCCCCCCCGAGAAGCAACCGAACCAAACCGAATCCACCCCCCCCCGAGAAGCACCTCTGGATCCGCCCTTGAAATAAAAAGTATTTTTTATTCCGGGTGTTTCTTTAAGTTTGCACCATTGCTAACTTATGATTTAGGTAAAGAAAATTTATTATTATTAACCCTTTATAGGATACCGGTCGATATTTTAACCAACGAAAAAAAAAATATTTGCCAAAAAAATACGGGTTCAATATTCACCCACATACTTCATATTAGCTTCTACCAACGCACACTGGTCGACGATTTGACCGGATGGTTTTAGCTTTTACGATTCAGAAAAAGTGGTTCAAAATTCAACCAGTGAGCATTTAGACAAGTTGAGAAAAACACGTGCCATTTGTCTGCAATGGATGCTGGTCGATTTTACCACCTGTTGAATAAAAAGGGGGGGGGGGCAAAGGTTGTCCATCAATTTTCTTTAAAAATGTTCAAATATCTAATTTAGAAAAAATCATTATCCGTCCTATAAAGGGTTAAAAAAACAAACTTTGTTACCTAAACCTATTGCTTCTTGTTATTAACTAAAAATCAATATTATTCCTTTATACACGGTCCTTCACCATTCCTAACTTTTTGTCATTGGATGTACTAGATTGGTCAAATTAGCAAACTATAGTTGATATTGTATTAATGTGGCACCGCGTCATCAAAACGTTGGGGGCGGGAAGGGAGCAGCAGAGGGGTACCTACAGTGGCATGCACTTCCTTTAATTTTTTTGTTGATATTGATTCCCAACACGAGGCACTGCACTAATTAGTCATTAGCTTAATATTTTCCTTGCTGTTTATTTATGTCTTCTTCTAAACGCTTTCATTAGAAACGAACATAAATACTCTTATCTGGTATATCAATATTTGCGGACATTTTAATATAAATTCGAATTCTCTTTTATGTTTCGGATCTTTATTTATTATATAATTCATCCCTCCTTTAAAAGTTCTCAGCGTTTTATTATACACATATAAAGCGGCACACTGCATGTACAAAGTGAAACACTAACTTTTTAAAGGAAAGTTGTGGCTTCTTATTGTTTTTGTCACAAAATTTGGTTTACCACAGCTATGACGCGGTGGCACTTTTATACATCCTCAACTATAGTAGTATTCTTCTGGCTGATTAATAAGATTAAAATAGAAAAACAAACAAAAACGTGGTATTTATTTATTTCTGGACCTAAAGCAACGATTTCATTGTAAAGTTTGTTTTTGTATTTGTTTGTCTGTCTGTCTATCTGTAATAAAATTAGGGTGATGGGGAAGTAACTCTGATCGAGTGTCTCCCAACGTATTTATATCGACAAGCATGGTGCAAAATTTCAAAGTGGTAACCGGAAGTAAAATATTTGTAACTTAGTCCACGGACTAATAGGCAAAAAAAGGCAAATGTTTTTTTAAGTATCCTTTAGCAGAAACCATGGTCATTATTTTCATAATTATTTAAAAACCACATACGACCATATTAGAAACATATCTCAACTAGAATTTTTTTACCTTCCTAGTCCGCGCAACAATTGCTAGAGAAGGTATTATCTACGACAATTTTTTTTGAGATAACGTCGAAAATGGTTTATTTGGGTATATTTTGACCTATCCTAGCAATATCGTCGGGACGCCTCAACAAACATTTAAATTTATAACGAAGAAACCCTAACTAGAAAGAATTTCTTAAAAGTAACCGCAAGGTACTCCCGCTACGTCTCAGTATACCATACAGAGACGTGTTAATTCCCTAAGTGGGGAACCAATTTCTGGTTATAACGACTTGGCCAAGTGTTTAAAGTCACTGTAGTAACAACTACACTACTCAGTCGCAGCCAGGTATCTCATACGTCGTAGAAGCTTTTTTTTCCGTAATGGCATAAAAGTAGCGATGTAGTTGCAAATAATATAATCAAACAAACTAGTCAAGTTCTTTAGTTTGATTATGGCTATAATATGTACTATGTATATCTAAAACTGAGAAAATTTACTAGCAGAGGACCAATATTCAACTGCGACGCAAATTTTTATGTGAAACATGCACGGTATTTATTGCAAAAAACCGACGCGCCTGTAAAATTGAATCGTTTTCTGGTATCTGATGGAATTTTTTTGTTGTGGTTTTTGAGGTTATGTTTTCCTATTCTGCAGTTAACTCCAACAAATGGTGTTTAATATGCGCATTTTGTAACATTCAATTAATTTGTTTATAAAATAATATATCTCCTTAATATGGGCTCAAAAAACAAAAGTAAATTTTCTACTTACAAAAAAAAACATGGCGTCCCAAACAATATTCCCTAATAGTCGAAAGGGTAATTTGAAAGTGAGCTTAAGTTGCGGCAACGTAATGCGAACCACTTTTATGGCAGTGTTGTCTTTTAGTTTTAGATAGCACACTCGAATTTCTACTATTCCGTCGCAGCAACGTATTAGTCCCAAGCTTCCGCCACTATAAAAACACCTTCACAGTAGTAGGAACCACGCGATAAGCAATATCACTATCCTTAAGTTATTGGGGTGAGGCCAATTGTCATTTTTGTCAACAACAAAGCCTAATTCTGGTTTTTGATGCGGTGTGCTGTGTTCTGTAGCATCGTGGTTTTGTGAATTTGTAAGTTTTTATTGACGTGAATGATAAAAATGCGTCCCGTAGTCATCAAATATGATTCTGTATTATTACCTCTTATTGTAGGTTTGTTTACACATTTTAGTGTACATTTGGTACTTTCGGGGGCGCCACTTACCGGGGAGAATACTTTACAAAAACCAATGTATTGTATTACGAAAACTTATACGAGTATTGTATTAGAAACCAAAATAAATATTTTAATAGAAACTGATCAAGCAAGATCCATATTCTAAAAAGTATTATCAAGGAGCTAAAAGAACGTAGGAGGAACGTAGTCATATACATAAAATTAACTTATTTTTTCAAGCCAGGGCACAGACAACATTTTTGGGCGTAAGTAGCTTATATGAGTTATTATTAATATTTTCTGCTCGAATCAAGTAAATTACGCTTAAAAGTAT
Source organism: Aspidapion aeneum (assembly GCA_963576565.1). Classification (NCBI taxonomy): domain Eukaryota; kingdom Metazoa; phylum Arthropoda; class Insecta; order Coleoptera; family Brentidae; genus Aspidapion; species Aspidapion aeneum. The sequence continues at coordinate 83,556,248 of OY755044.1, read as the reverse complement.
AATTTTAGCCTGGGTTGTTAGGCACATTATAATTTCTTATACATCTGGATTTTGGGTAGTCAAAATAGATTGTACAGAGTGGTCCAATTTTGTCGAAATTTGAGGCTACTATTTCTAGCATAGATATCACCAAATGGTTAGAGATGTCCTGAGCTCGAATTTCGAGACAAGTTTGAATATGAAAACCATACTTTAATACACCACACAGTTTTTGAGCTACGACGGCATTCTGAAAAGTTTGCATTTCGAAAAGACTCTACATAACTGTTTTAATTTTTGTTATTTATTTTCGCCGTTAAATACTTTTTTATTTATTTTTTCCGAGAATTCATTAGTTTTTGAGATGTAACATATATTTGATTATTTTTATGGACTGGAATTTTTTTCATTTCATTTGTAAATTCTGTGTTAATATTCCTATGAATTATCCCATTTAAGATTTTAATGTTTATAAATTTTTATATATTTTTCAGTTTAGCTAAGTTTTATATTTTTTCTTTTGGTTTTTTTGTCTTCTTTTAGGTAAATAAAAAAGTTAAAGATAAAATATATAAAAAATTAATAAAATATACATTTTGCTACGGCAAATTTAAACATAACATAAAAAAGGGTCATTCCAAAAGAAAAAAAATACATGATAATAATTTAATTTAATTTGACAGTTCAATTTTACGTTACAAAAAGTATTTTAATGCACTATTCTTGAGTTCGTCCGCCCTCCCTCCAAAATTAATTTCTATATACGCCGGTAATTAAGTATTAATTAAAAAAGGTTAGGTTGCAAAGACAATTGCTTTTTTTTTATTGCATCCGCTACCTTGGCCTATTGTATTTTCTACGTTACTAGAAATATTATACTTTTAAAATTCCAGCAAATTTAGTTTACTCAAGAAAATTGCAAAAACGTAGATACAGAAACTTATGCAAAAAGCCAATCTTAGTTCATAAATTTTTATAGAATTTCGGGTACAATAATTGGTTTCACCTTCACAATTTTTCTTTTAAACTTGTTTCATTATTTTGTAAGAATATTTTAAGAAATAATCGACTGATTTCATGCTTACCAGCGACCCTACATAAGAAAAACCTTTTTACCATATATTTGGAGGTTAGAAATTATGGATATCGATGAATGAGGAACGACTAATTTTAGTATGCCAAACTGTAGGGTTTTCTTAGTTCCTTAGGCAAAAAAAATTACTCTGCTCATTTTTTGTATACTATATAATGTATTCCATTGTAAAACTTAGCATTTATGAATAGCAATATACAGGTGTTAATATCTTTTCAAGCGAGACAAGGCGGGCGCTCTTTTAACTTTCAGAATTATCTTAAGATAATGTAATAAAAACACCATAAATTGTAAAAACGGAAAGAAAAATTTTTTCTATTAAAAAAAATACTAAAAATTTCAGTGATTTTTCATCACCAATAAAACAACCCTTCAAAACAACTGCTTTGTACAAAAAATGAAACTTTAAGTAAATGATTTAGTATTTGCTTACGTCACTCTGCAGCTTCCATATCGATTTTTTATGATATCTTTCTAAATAAATTTTTTAAACAAACTCAAACAATCTTTTTCGACAGGACGCTTCGTTTTGACAACTGTAGGAATTCTTTTGTTTAAGAGTTTTTTATTTTCTAGGCCTACTAGACCTTCTACTACGTTTGTATATTAAACTTACTCAGATTAAAGGTAGTTCTATTAAAACCCTTATTAGCCAAAAATGTTCTACGGGAAACTACTGTGCAGGGGTAAAATTAAAGAACGAAAAATTACTTTAAAAAATTAAGTGCTTCGACCGGGACTCGAACCCGGAACCTTTTTTTTCTTTAATTTCACAATTTTCACCCCTGGTTTGGAATTGGCATTTACGGTTTTGAGTAAAACCTTGCATTATTGCACTTTGTTAAGTTATATTTTGTCATTGTTTGTCCTATTTCCCATACTATATATTATTAAGAAATATTTTTTAAATGTTGGATGGTGTCCATGAGAAGTTGCATTTCAATTAGGATAAAAAGAAAGAAAATACAAAAGTGGTATATGGTACTGATGATGCTTCATTGCGAAAATGGTCTACCTGAAAATAAATGCTGTGGAGACACAAAGACCGAGTTGAACACTTTTTTCTATGTTTTCTTTGTTTTTATTCTGATTTTGAATGAAAAACTACTTCTTATTTATAAAAGGAGCCACAAAAGTAGGGTTAAGAATGAGCGCGACCAAGATGCGACTGCAAAAAGTCTACGTTTCCAAAGTAGAAACAGGAGGTAGTATCGATTTTAAAGGATCGACACTAAAAAAAAATATTTACGGCTTTCAAGTTATTTTCTTTACATTACTATGATAACACCAACTTTTGTGGTAATAATTAAAGTTATAATGTAGTTGTCGGATACACTTGTTTGCGACTTGAATAAAGCTTAACTTTCTAGCGGTAATTAAATAACATAGAAAAGTCACGGGGACTACGAAATAACAACTAAAAAGGAAGTAAAACTTTGGCAACGCCCTATCGTGGTAGGGAAGACTATCAGAATAGACTATCAAGTAACAATCCTAAGACGTAATTTAGAGGGTTGTTTTTACGAAAGTTCTACTTTTTCGTGATACTAGATAGTAGACAGAACTAAAAAGTGCTGAATTTTTGTTGGAATCACCACATTTCTATCATAAAATAGTACCAAAGTTTTTGGAGCGTGTAGCCCCTACTATAAACGTTAGTTGGGGTATGTCTGACGTGTTTGTGTGTGTGTGTATGTCTGTCTGCCACACGATAGCCAGACCTAGACCACTGAATCGATTTTTATATTTTCAGGTAAAATTGTAATCGATACTGTCTGTAACGAGCTGATTAGATTTTGGTCAAAATCGATTAATTTTAATGATTAAGAAGTTTAAAAATGGCAACTTTTTAACGGAGCATCGCATCAAGATGCGGTTTCCGGAATAATATAGTAGATCACATTTTTCCCAATAGTTTGCATTATAACCAAAAACTTTGAGGGACCTTTCGTTTCTGAGATATTTACATACAACTGTTTTCAAGGCTGATGCTCACATAAAGTGTGCTAATAGGCTAAGGAGGGTATCAGATGGATCCATTTATTTATTTTTAATTTTTGAACTATTTTTTTAAATTGCACTGTATAGAATACAAAGTCGTACAATATAAAAAAAAATTTAGTCTCCATACGTTGCCTTAATTATTAGACTTCATTACTGCACCACAAACAGTTTAAAAAATTTATTAATGTGAAATGGCAAAACAAAAAAAGTCCGTCTGTTAAAAACAAAAAAGGCTATAAATATTTTTATCGGACTTCGCCCATCTTTTTTTTGGATTCAATTTTTTTTCTAAAGTTTTTTATGACAAATTAGTATTCAACCATAAAGGTGCAATATTATTTTTATAATTTCTTTTAAAAAAATTATTATATTTCCCTAGATTGACACATGGCATCAATGTGCGGCGTACCCGAACTCTGCTCAGAGTCGTTCGGGCAAATGCCGTCGCGTGAGTAAAAGTATCACTTTCCGCACTAGCTAGGTAAATAACTATTCTCTTTGTGCATATCGGGTATATTGTAGTCATACTGTATTCGAAAATTCAGATTTCATTGTTATTGTTGTTGACAGGTTTTCAAACAACAATGGTATCAGTGTAGCGGGTAGCGAAATTAGCCATGACCAATTTTGTTAGTTTAGTTGGCGCAAAACTCAACAAAACCTTCTACATTCTAAGCGGTTCGCTTAAAGTTTTAATCGGGCTTACCTCTATTGTTATGATTTTCCATTCGAAAGTTTGGCCGTTTATCATTTAAGATATTTGGGGTTCACACATACATACATACATGTAAATCCTGGATTCTGGGGCGTATAAAAAACAAGAACTTTTTTATTCTATATTTCAAAAAAAAATTAAATTAAAAAAACACCCAACTGCTGAATTTACTTGTAAGTACTAGTCGCAGTTGAGTACAAAATTGATATGTATGTACCTATAATGTACGACATGCTTCAACTTTTAGTTTTGATGCCCAAAGCGCACTTTTTGTACATAAAGTTTTGTATTTTCATGAATTAGGTTATTGGTTAATTTTGTACCCAACTGCGACTAGTAGTTACAAGTAAATTTAGCATTTTGGGCCAAGGATAGAAAGAAAACAATATTTATAAAAAAAACGTATTTTTCTATTATCAATATACATAAGTGTAACAAATAAGTACCGTAAAAAAAATATAGAATATTAACTTAACAAAATATGGGGTGTTGCGTTAACGCATCAGCGGCCTAAAGGGTTAAGTTAAATTGCCGAAAACAGTCGGCGTGCAGATATACCGTGCAACGCTCACAAATGTATATCGTTTTACTTTTGCACACCCGACATCTTCTTCTGGAGTCAGTTTTGCTTATGACCTCTCATATCAGTGGGCGGATTAATCGGAAGTGCTCTAGCAACAAAATTCTTTGTTTTGAGCATTTGCAATGTAATAAATAATTTGAAATCCATGCGACATCTTATTCTGGTTTACGGTATTGTAAAGTTTCCAGGCGGGTGATGCGCAGGGTAGGGGGTCGGTTCGGGAGGGGGGGTTTGTTCGGTTAACGAGTCAAATGGTGTTGGAAAAAAATCTGAAAGCGTATGCAGAAAGAATTTTTGAAATCGCTCTATATTTGATAAAATTATGCGAATATGGTTTTTGAATAAGGTGGGGGGAATGACAGGAGATGGGTCGGAGCAGGGAGGACTACAAAGTAACTATAGCAAATTAGAGGACATTTGCAATGGGTAATCAAAGGAATTTCAATAAAATCGCCTAAAATTTAGGCCTCTGAAGACCGCCATGTTGATTCCTGTTTAAAAAAATATAGCCTATAGCACCTTCGGGATCAGTAGCAATTCAACGACACCTTTTTTGTCAAAATCGGTTCAGCCGTTTAGACTCTAGCGTGACACAAACATATTTACTTACATACATACAACAATCGAAAAATATTACCCTTCCTTTCGCCGTGTTGGGTAAAAACATTTTTTAATTGGAAGTTGGTTTTGCCAAAAAAAAACTTGAGTATACACCGGAGGCGTGCGGTGAAATTTGAGACAAGGAAAGTATTTTTTTTTAACTTGCTTATTTTTATTTTTCTATTGTTTCTGGTTTTCTGTAAACTTAAATTTCTTGCTTTAGCGTATTATGTATGATACCTATTTATCTTTTCATTAAAACTTTCTAAATAAAAATTTTTGTTAATCAAAAAATCACACAATACAATCACACAAGTGTATATTTTTAACATTTGCTGCAATATCCTTTAACGAAACCACACCAAGCGCGGGTTTGAGGGGGGGGAGGGTAACGGGGTAATTACCCCCCCCCTAGAAAAAGGAAAATGCACTTTTTCCTAATAAAATAAGGGAAAACAGGAGGGGGGGGGGTAACCCCTAGAAAGAAAAAAAATATATTACAAAAGAAAATTTCGTCAACTATTAGCCCCCCCCCCCAATAGGTTTTGACCCAGATCCGCGCTTGAATCACACTGTGAAACGCGTATGTAAGTAATCTAACAGACTGCTTAATTCAAGGCTAAAGGACACGAGCTGACCCCCACCCCCCACTGTGTTTTACATAATTGAAAAAGCAATTGTATCATCTGCCGCGTAGAGCTCCAGGATCCAGCGGTTTTCGAAAAGGGATCCCTTTCGAAAAACGAGACTGCTCTCGGCAGTGTTGCCAGGTCCCACAGAAATATTGCATAAGAAATATTTCGAGAAAGCATGAGATATCAAAAAAAATGCATGAGATGGCGGAATTGTCGCTGTTGCCTCTGCTCATTCATTATTGCAGGCAGAGAATACATATACGTATATATTTAGCTATATAATTCTGTGTTGCAGTACGCATGTTTGTTTTTAATTGACCAAATTCATGTCATAAATTTTAATACCTATTAAAGCATGATTTGCTTTAAAAGAGCATTAGGAACAAATTACTAAAATATTTTGCACTTTAATAAATAAAACACTTTAATGAAATAGTATTTAAATTTTTATTCCTGCAGTATCAAAAAAAAAAGGTAAATACTCAAAAACCTAAACAAATAAGATTCCTGGAACAGGAAAATGCTAGTCAGAGTCTGAATCATAAATGTGTTGGTATAGGTTTTTGATAATTTTTTTGAAATCAGGAAATTTGAACATATAGATTTATTTTTATTTACCAGACCTTTTGTATGGAGAATTGCTGTGGTAGAAGTTTTTAACCTATTTCTTTGTTTTGTTTTATTTAAGTTTACGGCGGAAAATACTCTTTCCACATTTGCACTTGAAACAGGAAAAGTAAGTGAATTAAAGACAAATTTTTATTGATGCAATATATTTCCAAAATTCACGTAAATATCGATTCCAATGTTTCTTTGATTACTTTGATTTTCTGATTACTTTGTTATTTGTAGTTCATAGTTACCTCTATAATTAATTTTAAGTAAGTATAATTTATTTTTGTCTCTATAAGCTGAAAAGCATGAGATTTTGCGATAAAATAATGATAGCATGAGATTTGTTTGAAAAACATGAGATCTCATGCAAAAGCACCTGGCATCACTGGCTCTCAGGTCAAGTCAAGACCGACATACAGTGTTTCGATCTGAACAGGTTAGCTGGACAAAATTATTTACTTCAATATCTTGATTCTTGTTCTGTTTCTGTGCGTTTATTATACTCTGTTACCCTTCTCTGGTACGTGACTAAACAAAAGGAAAGGTTCCTTTGAACCCGCTCGAAAGCTGGCCGTCCCTATATACTTTTGAAATCAGGTAGTTTTTAGGCAGTTAGGCTTTAGCCCCTATCTCGTAAACATCGTGTATTATAATCGCTGTAAATTGAGTTTATTACTACGTAAATATAAAACCTATGGAAATTTAAAATACAGTCCTTTTATTGCGTGCAAACGGCACATTTTTTTTGGTCCTAACGAGCGAATATTATTTAAAACTCGGGCGATTTATACACGATAACAAGGGCAAATACAAAAATAAACCGTAAGATCGAAAACGAACATTCAAACAGCAACAAAAATATAAACAGAAAACAGTGAAATAAATCAGCAAACATAACAAATTAACCGAACATTTAGTGAAGTCATACGAAAGCTTAATCAAATATCAGTGAAACATCAGCAAACTCATCAGAAAACACATTAATCGAATATCAGTGAAAATATCGAACAAGCATAGTGAGCACATAAAAATTATACGAAAAATCGGGCAAAAATCATCAAAAATATACAGAGTCAAACAAATATTATGAAAGAACATACAGTGCAAGAAAAAATCAAACAAAAGCAAACGAGAACATTAGAAGCATTGACAAGGATTAGTGAAGTTATTAATTTGTGATTTATACAAATTGCAAATCTATCAAAGTGACTTATCGAAAAATCGTAAAAAGACATCGTTTACGGCGGAAAATCGAGAGTGCCAAATTACAGCAGTGCGATTTCGATGCGTAATTAAATGTACAGTAAAGTAGACTAAAACTTGGTGACTAGACAGTTTCATACAGCACATTGGTTTATGGTTAAATGGATGGACATTTATTTGTTGCAGCACTATTGTCAGCTAAGTCATAGTCTTAAGTTTCCATTTTCCAACTTTTGCTTCATCTGCGTTAATAAATTTTGATTTTTTTTAATAAGTATATTTTATTTGATCAAAATGCCTAATAAAAAAACAAAAGCAAAATCACCGGCAAAAAAACAGACCTTACAGTATGTCCCAGAAGACGTTGTTGATGAACCCGATATTGATGAGTTATTATTGCGTAGACGGCAACTTACAAGCCAATTTGATCGATTCGAGAAAGTACTCGCGGATGCAGATGAAACAAAGGTCACAGAAATAAAAATTCGTAGCTTAAAATTGTCAACGGTTTTCTCAGAATTCGAAAATATTCAATCGACTATTGAAGCTATAGATGAAGAATACATACCTGACAGGGAAACGAGAGAAAAATCAATATTTCTCATTAGTAGCACGTGCCGAAAATTTCATAGCACAATATACGAAACCAAGTACTGAAGCAAACAAAAATAGCGCGTCGAACTCATCATCATGTGAACATACATGTAAAAATTCATGCAATCACGATTCATTCCCCGATTTAGGTTTAGATCTACAAGGGTTACCGATTCCAAAGTCTGATAGCAAATACGAAAGTTGGACTTCTTGGTTTGAGATGTTTACTAGCATGGTAGATGAAAATCCCAAATATCCAACTATAAAAAAGTTTTTCTATTTACGATCTGCTCTTCAAGGCGAAGCCAAGGAGGTTCTTAGCGCATTATCAACTACTGAAAATAATTATAGAACAGCACTACAGTTGCTAAAAGAACGATTTGAAAATAAGCGGATTCTAATACATAATCATATAAAAAACATAGTTGAGTATCCAAGCTTATCCAAAGAGTCATGCGCATACTTACGAAAATTTATTGACACGATCACCCAAAATTATCGCGCCTTACAAAACTTAGAAGAACCTGTAGATTTTTGGGACACTATTTTAATTTACTTATTGTCAAATAAATTAGATAGCCACACAAGGAAAGAGTGGGAGGTTTTTAATAAATCTGAACGTCCAAAATACGAGAATTTCATGCAATTTTTGAAATACAAATGTCAGATACTCGAAACACTTGAAAGTAAATTGTACTCTGAAAAAAATACTTTTAAGTACGATCAAAAAGCTCAAAACAAACCCTATTTTTCAAACACATATAAAAAATCAACACTTGCACACGTCACAACGGAAAACGAAAATTCAAACTACATTCAAACAGAAGCAGACAGTCAGTATCAGTCAGACATCGATCAAACAGCGAACATATCACAAACAGACCCAAACATTCCACAAGCATTTTCGAACATACCACAAACATTCTCGAACATACCACAAACATTTCCGAACACACCTCAAAGGTTTTCGAACAACCCGCAAGTATTTTCAAAAAATCCTCAAACATTAAATCAACAGCAAACATTCGAACAGACATCTTCAATCATGCAACCTGCGAACATTCAAACATACGCAAACACTCAAAACAATTCAAACTTAATTAATCACCAAAGAACTCCTCAAAATCAATCGAACAATTTTCAAAATCATCCAAACAATCAAATTTTTTTAAGTTGTACATATTGTAAGTCAAACAATCATTATACCTACCGATGCATGAAACTTTTATCATTTTCTTGTCAAGATCGAATCAAGGCTCTAAAAAATTCTGGAATTTGTACTAATTGTTTGAAAATTGGTCATATTCTAGAACAATGTCAAGGAAGAGGTTGCAAAGTGTGTAATCAAAGACATAACAGTATCCTACATGACTTTACTAACCATAATCGTGCTGAACACAGTCCGATACCTAATTCCACCGCACATGTTCTTGCAAATCAAGAATATTCTACTGACGGTTATAGCATTTCTCCGCAGAACACTCAAGCTCACTGTAGCACTGAAATTGCATGTTCTTCACAAAAATTTGAAGCTCAGCAAACTTTACTAGCAACAGCTGAAATTTTAATAATAGACCGGAAGAAAAACCCTATAAAATGTAGAGCGTTGTTAGACTCAGCAAGCATGAGTAACTATTGCTCATCCGAGTTGTTTAACAGACTAGACATCAAACCAACTTCTTTAAACATGATTATATCTGGAATAAATAATCAATCCAGCAAAATTGACACAAAATTTGATACCGAAATAATGTCCACAGATCACACCTTTTCTGAAAACTTAACGTTCTTGATAATAGATCAGGTAACTTCAAATTTGCCTCAAATTTCTTTTAATCCCAATTGTTTAAATTTACCGTCAAATATTAAACTAGCTGATCGGCAATTTTATGACAGTCAAAAGGTAGATTTATTATTGGGTGTAGAGATATTTTACAAGCTTTTGAACGCAGAGCAAATAATATTGGGCAAGCATTTACCTATTTTGCAAAATACTAAATTCGGATTTATTTTAGCAGGCCCTTTGCAACAAAATTTTTCTTTAAAAGCTCAACAACAGCGTTCTAACTGCTGTCTATCTATCAGTTCATTACACGAAAAAGTCGAGAAATTTTGGCAAATTGAAAACATCGAAATTTCTTCAAACAAACTGACGGCGCAAGAACTCGAGTGTGAAAAACATTTTAGAGAAAATACCACTCAAGACGAAAACGGGAAATACATAGTCAGATTGCCATTCAAAGAAAATGTAGATCAACTTGGAGAATCATTTTCTATCGCGGCAAAATGCCTGTATTCTACCGAGAAACGATTAAACAAGGACACACACCTACGCTCAGAATATCATAATTTTTTAAAAGAATACGCCGAGCTAGGTCATATGACGCGAATTAATCATGAACTTGACGAACCCAATCAAAAATGCTTTTATCTCCCCCATCACCCGGTTTACAAGGATTCAAGTGAAACGACAAAGGTCCGGGTAGTTTTTAATGGAAGTAGTTTATCCAGCTCAAAACTAAGTCTTAACGATGTCCTTAAAACTGGTCCTAAAGTTCAAAATGATCTTTTTGAAATTGTTTTACGAATGCGTACACATGCAATAGTTTTGATTGCCGATGTTGAGAAAATATATCGTATGATTTGGGTGGACAAACAAGATAGAAAATTTCAAAGAATTTTATGGCGTTTCGATCCTAGTCAAGAAATCCAGCATTTTGAATTGAACACTGTTGTTTACGGTTTAACTCCTAGTTCATTTTTAGCCACTCGCGTATTAAATGAAATAGGCCAGAAGTGTCAAAGTAATTTTCCGGATATTTCAGAAATCATAATGAATGATTTTTATATGGATGATCTTATTACTGGTTGTAAAGACGTTCAATCAGCTCTAAAACTAAAAAATCACATTTCAGAAATCTTAAAAAAATCTGGCTTAAATTTAAGAAAATGGATGTCAAATAGTCCCGGCATTTTAAGTCATATTTCTGACAATGAATCTTTCCAGATCAAGAGTGAAAACGAGATTAAAACCTTAGGAATTTTTTGGGATCATAATCAGGATTTACTAAGTTATATTTTTCGTTTAAAAATAAATCGTTTTCAAATTACAAAACGCACCGTTATAGCAGGAGTTGCTCAGCTTTTTGATCCGCTTGGGCTAATTAACCCCATCATAGTAACGGCAAAGTTGCTTCTTCAAAACATCTGGAAACTTGGCTGTGACTGGGATGACCCCTTACCAAATGTTTTGGCAAAATCGTGGTTAGATTTCATTGATCAAATAGAACTTCTTAGTAGCATAAAAATACCAAGATTTGTTTTGCATTCCATCGAATATTTCAATGTCAATTTACACGGGTTCTGTGACAGTTCTCAGGTCGCATATGGTGCTAGCATTTTTATAACTTTTAATGACAACCAAGGTGTTATTTATTCCAATCTGGTGTGCGCGAAAAGTCGCATCGCACCTTTGAAACCAACGTTAACAATTCCTAAATTAGAGCTCTCGAGTGCCCATCTCTTAGCTCAATTGATGACGAAAGTCAAGCTTGCTTTACGTTTACCTATTAAAAACACAATTTTTTGGACTGACTCGACCATCGTCCTAGCTTGGCTTCAAAAAGATCCTAGCCATTGGAAGGTGTTTGTTTCAAATCGGGTTGCCGAAATTCAAAAACTTACTGAAAACTCTGAGTGGCGGCATGTACCAACACATGAGAACCCTTCAGATATTTTGAGCCGAGGTTCAGATCCCCAATCTTTGCAAAATAATTCACTTTGGTGGATTGGGCCAAATTTTTTACTCCAAGACCCAGAATTCTGGCCTGAAAACGTCATTGCGGATATGGAATCTGTACCTGAAGTAAGAAAGGAAAACATCATCCTCACTTATGTTTCCACAAATCAAAGTAGTTTTCTATTTGAAAAATATTCCTCGTATTGGAAGTTGATCCGAATGACAGCATATTTATTAAGATTTGCTGAAAATTGTCGTGCGAAAAAACAAAAACTTAATAAAATTACTGGTCCTTTAACTTTAAAAGAATTAAATAACGCTGAAAATAGACTATGTTTTTTAGTTCAACAAGAATCTTTTTTAAGGGAATATATATCTCTTAAAAACGAGCGTCTAATTCCGAGTGACAGCAAACTGAAAAGATTGAGTCCTATGTTAGATCATAAAAATTTGATCCGAATGGATACTAGGCTAAAATACTCCAAATTACCTCAAGATACTATCAAGCCTATCATTCTACCTAGTAAACACTCTTTTGTAAAATTATTGATCGAACACAATCATAAAAAGTTCTTACATGCTGGTCCTCAATTTGTTTTATCACAAATTCGCTTGAAATTTTGGATAGTGAATGGTAGAAATTTTGTACGGCATACAATACATAAATGCATTCCTTGTTTCCGAGCTAATCCTTCAACTGTTAATCAGCTTATGGCTCCGTTACCCAAGCCTAGAGTGACACCTTCTCGTCCTTTTGCTCATTGTGGTATAGATTTTGCAGGACCATACTTAATTAAAGATGGAAAAACTAGGTCTCGAACTTACATAAAAGCTTACCTCGCTATTTTTGTATGTTTCAGTACCCGGGCTGTTCACGTAGAATTAGTGACCGAATTAACATCCAATGCATTTCAAAATGCTTTTAAAAGGTTTGTATCCCGAAGAGGATTATGTTTTGATATCTATAGCGATAATGCTACTAATTTTACGGGAAGTAATCGCGAAATTCAAAGGTTTTACTTTATTATTGAAAATTGCGCCAAACAGGCACATGCGAGCTACTTTCTGGAAAATCGTATAACTTGGCATTTCATACCAAGTCGATCACCTCATCACGGCGGATTATGGGAATCAGCTGTGCGGTCTTTTAAGTTTCATTTAAAGAGGATGTGCGACATTAAGCTTGATTTTGAAACATTTTACACATTATTGACGCAAATTGAAGCCATCCTTAATTCCCGGCCAATCCTGCCTCTTACCTCAGACCCACAAGACTTACAGTGTTTAACTCCCGGACACTTCTTGGTGGGAAGTAACTTGTTATCTGTGCCGCAAGAAGATGTATCTGAAATTCCTTTAAACAGACTGAAGCATTTTGAACAAATGACAAAAGTTAACCAATGTTTTTGGAAGGTTTGGAGCAAAGACTATTTGCAATCGTTACAGCAAAGGTCAAAATGGTTTAAAAAGTCTCCAAACTTACAAGTTGGCACACTGTGTATTGTGCAGGAAGACAATGAGCCACCGATGTCATGGCCACTTGGTCGTATAGTAGCTGTTCACCCTGGCGCTGACAATCTTGTGAGAGTCTGCTCTGTACGCATGAAAAATGGTATTTTCAAGAGAGCAATAACACGATTATGTCCTTTACCAATTGAAGAAGATGTTTGTGTCCTCCCAGTGAAGATAAAAAACTCCTAAATATATTTGTTTTTATCTTAAGTTATTATTTTTTATAATATGTATCTAAGGTAGCTACGCAGATTATTTTCAACTTTTTACACAGATTTGTGCAGTTTTTTTAAATTCTAGTAACTAGTTTAACTGGTACTTATTTTGTTTTTAGTAAGTGACATAGTTATCTTAACATGTACTTATTAGTGGCTTTAGTAATAAGATTTTATTCAAATTATTTTAGATTTATACTTTGCACTATTCCATGTTTCTTAAAATTTATTAAGTGATTTAAATTAGATTTTTAATTTTTTATTCATTATTTGAAATATGGGATATTTCAACGGCGGCGGCATGTTCTGTTTCTGTGCGTTTATTATACTCTGTTACCCTTCTCTGGTACGTGACTAAACAAAGGGAAAGGTTCCTTTGAACCCGCTCGAAAGCTGGCCGTCCCTATATACTTTTGAAATCAGGTAGTTTTTAGGCAGTTAGGCTTTAGCCCCTATCTCGTAAACATCGTGTATTATAATCGCTGTAAATTGAGTTTATTACTACATAAATATAAAACCTATGGAAATTTAAAATACAGTCCTTTTATTACGTGCAAACGGCACAATTCTAATACCTTTATTGAACAATTTCATTTACATTTTGTTCATTTTAAACAATAAGTAAGGCATTTAATATACGGGGTGTCGCATCTAAATTCACAAGATGGAAAATTATGTAAATTATTTTTTCAGAAATAATCTTAAACCAATATGGTCGATTATAATTATTTTTATATAACTTGAGTACAGAAATTAAAAAAAAGTTTTCAGAATGATTTGATTACACACGATCATGAAAAGATCAGATTTATTCTAAAACACACGATATTTCCAACTTTTTATTAAAAAAAATAAATAAATTAGATGTTTGGCTAATGCAAATCAAAATAGCCTTTGAACGATTATTATGACTTGGCAAAATTAGCTGAAGATTTGTTTTGCGTTCAAAGCTTCATAACTTTGAAAAATTACATATTTCGAAAATCCAAGGTTACTGGTTGGTTTCCCATATCGTTTAGGCCTAAATGTTCAAATTTAAAACCAATAATGAGACGGGGTTGAATATTTATAAAAATAGTTGTTGATTATAAATATCCCAGAACTGAAAATTATACAAAAAAGTTTGGTTAAGATATGACCTTGCTTAGTCTGTTACATGATTTTCATTATTACATTCTAACAAAATTAGCAATTCAATAGTTTTTATAAATTAGAAGATTTATACCTAAATTTCCATGTTAGGAATTGAGACACAACATCTTTAAAGTGTGTCTGTTATAAATTAAAATGCTTTCTAGTAAACAAATTAAAAATATTTTAATCAAATAAAAAAAAATTAAACAAAAGCTAAATATAGTCCTCTAAGCTATCATTCCTATCAACAGGTTCTATAGTTTTATACATATTTATAGATGGTGGTATAGTTTTTGCAAAGTCACCTGAAATGCTCCTAATACGGGGTTCTATCGATTTCATGAAATTTTGCTTCAATCTGCCCTTCAAAAGTTATCCAAATTCATATAAAATCTTCCTGGTATAATTTCAACCTTACCGACAGAGAAAAGGCGCGGTCTTTGCGGGCCGAGCACAAAGTATTTGTTATCTGACCGACCCAGCACAGGTGGGTAGACGGCACCTGATTGGCAGATTTTTTTGAGATGCGCTTTTAATTGCTTTCAGGTGTTCTTTGCGGGACCCCTTTAGTCGGCAGTATGCAGAGTTAGAAAATAAATCAATGTCGTTTCTGTAGGTATAGGAATAGAAAGTTTTATTATCTATTTTTATTTCTTTAGTTTACGCCATAATTAAATAAAATAATTTTCATGAGTATATCTACCGCCGCCCATGTCACTTTCTTTAAAGGATATGCCGATGGTCGGCTTTAACCTTTGTGCAACTGACTGCAAAAACTATATAATGAACTTTAGGCACCTTTGACTGCCGCACTTCTCAGCATTTTTACTTACATTCTTTATTACTGTAGCCAAGTCTCTACGACCAGATGTTCGCGCTAGAATTTCTGCGGCAGCTATTAACTCGGATGTACTCCGCTAAGTCACTAAATCCACAACTTCTCTTTTTGAGGTATACACTGATTTCTTAAGGGAAGCAATCCTTCCCTTGCTTACGTGGACCGCACGCCCCTGGTATACACCTACCCCGAAAGTTACCTTGCCTTAACTCCTCTTTCATTACCAGGTCCCATAATAAAAATAATAGTTATTAACCTAACAAGTGCGAAAAGTAATACTTTACCGCACGCAACGGCAGTTGGTTGAACGACGCGGAGCGGAGTTTGGTCAAGACGTCAAGAGTGGTAAAGATACTTTCCGCATGTGTTAGGTACAATAATTTACAACACACAAGTGCGGTAAAAAAATTACTTTACCACACGTGAGAAAGTAATAGTTATTTACCTAACAAATGCGGAAAGTGGTTCATCATGCCGTCAAGGGTGAAAAAGATAGTTTCCGCAAAAGTTAGATACATAATTAGGTTATAATAATGCTAGAAAATGATACATAAGATAGAATAGTTACATAAACCATTTAATTAGTCCTAAATATCTTAATTTTTAACAAAACAAAAATCGTGCGGAAAGTCACTTTTCAGCACTAGTGCGGAAAAGTTACTTTACCGCACGATTTTTTATGCACAGAAAAATAATGAAACAGGATTTTTTTATTATGATACATTAATAAGAAACTAAGAACAGGTAATTAACAATAATGAAAAAGTTAACGATGGTAAATATTGAAAATGAAAGTTCACTTTGTGTTTGTTGCATACTACAACTTCGTTTCTTATTTGAATTTGATTGGTTGGTTTTGGCCCACTACAGAAATGCATTGATCAGTTTGCTGCTGAGAATTACTAGTGTACATGGAGGAAGGTATATTGGTCTCTACAGCCTGTATCACATTACAGGAGTCTTCCTTCGGTGCTTCTGGTAGCATCACTACAGCAGCACTTCTTGAAAATGAAACTTGTGTGTAGGAGGACGAGTTTTCATTGGGAAACGATTGTGAACAGCAGGATTCTTGCATTTTGGACGTGCGGAAAAGTACATCTTTTTAAACGAAAAATCGTGCGGAAATGTTACTTTACCGCACGCTCGTAGAAAAAGTATATTATCGATATTTAGGCGTCAAGTTAAATAATTTATTGTTTTTAAAGTTAAAAACACGTTTTAAAAATAAAATTATACTTTTTCAGAACATTTGGAAAATTTTTAGCTTTTTCCGAAATGATTAGTAATTTCAGACCGATATCGACAGTGTTTTCTCGGCTTTCACAATTGGCATACCGGGCAGGTCGGTCTAGGACTACCTGAGTACCCTCTAAAGGCAGTGGTGGAAAAAAAAATATATTTTTTTAAATATTTTTTGTGGTATTTTTTATTCTTAACGCTAATTTTGGTTAAAAGCCCATTGTATACAGTTAAATACATATTAAGCTAGCCATCTTTTTTTTAAATAGCCGCCTTGAAATAAAAATAAATGTGTTTGTAGAAATCCTTAAATGAAACAAAAATGTTGAACATGTGTGAGTAAAATATTCTTTTTGGTCAGTAGTAGTCTAAAACTGACTTTTTCTATTTGATTTTGTTCAAAGTAGGGGTGGGGGGCATCCCCCCTCTCACTCCCCTCAACCCTCAAAAGTGTTCTCTTATAGTATTTTCCCAATTATTTGCAAACTTTTAACTTGGCAGAAAACAACTAAATAACAATTAATGCGGCTGATGAAAAGTCCTCTCTAACAATTTATAACACGCCCCCTTTCCTCAGTGGCGTACCTTTTATAGGCATCTAAATAAATGCGAGCTGTGGAAAAACTATTTTTTTTATTTTTCTTTAATTTTACTGTCCCACATATCTGGTTTTAAAATTTACTTTCAAAGCTGAAGAAATTTCCTTTCCAACAATGTACATCACTCCCTCCTCAACGCAGCAGTAAATCTTGCACACACGCCCCAAAAATGGTCAAATTTGATTCCTCACTTGAATAAAATGGTCAAATTTGATTCTTCACTTGAATCTTCATTTAAGATAACCATGTTGGAACATTACTAATACATATCCTGCGTTTAGCAACACACTTGGTATGGACATACAGTATACTCCCCCAAAAATATAACAATCCGGATCCACCCGCCTACTCTTAGCGGGGGATGGTCCCCCTACCGCTGCCTTATGGGGGGAGTGATATACATCATTGGAAAGAAAATTTCTTCAGCTTTAAAAATAAGTTTTAAACCCAGACAAATAGGTCAATAAAATTCAAGAAAATTAAAAAAATATTGTTTTCTCCACAGCTTTCATTTATTTAAATGCCTATAAAATGTGCGCCACTGATGTAAGGGGGGCGTGTTATACATTGTTAGAGAGGACTTTAGCTGAGCCACAATAATTATTACTTAGTTGTTTTTGGCCAAGTTAAAAGTTTGCAAATAATTAGAAAAATATTGTAAACGATCACTTTTGAGAGGGGCGAGAGGATGGATGTCCCCTCCCCCCAATTTAAATGAATTCAACTCAAAAAATTAAGTTTTAAGTTAATACTAATCCAAAATATTTTTTTGCTCTCCTTATTATTTTCTGAGTTACAAAAATGAATGTTCAAAATTTTTGTTTGATTTGAGGATTTCTACAAACACATTTATTTTTATTTTAAGGCGGCTACTTTAAAGAGTTATGCCTAACTTATTAAATATTTTACTGTATACAATGGGTTTTTAAAAAGAAATACTTTTTTGAAAAAAAAAACAATGTAGATAGCATACAAAATGCCACAAGAAAAATTCAAAAAACATATTATAAACATTTTCCCTGTTTTCGTAGGCCTATGGAACTTGCACCAGTGCCTTTAGACGTTACTAAGGTATACATGGTTAAAAAAGAAAAATTATGCGCTTGTAAAATGATCTTTAGAATATTTTTAGGAAAATTTACCGTTTTCTTTCGAGTTATTAGCAAAAAACCGTCAAAAAACACGTTTAAGGAGGGAAACCACCGCCCTGCCAGGGTTGGGGGGGCTTATGTTATCGGTTGTTCGTTTAAAAATGTAAAATGCTTTAAGCTGGAGTGCTTCAAATGTATGAAATCTTGAACGGGTGAGAAGGAGTGCTCCCTCAAAATCGGTTTAAAGTCAAACTGCGCGTGTGATCTCAATTGATTTCCGCATCTCTATTGGTCCAGACGCAGGAAAACTGCATTCTCACTCTCACCGATTTCGAGAATTCATACACAGGTGGGTCTACAGGTATAAATGATCGCACTATTCTTGCATACTTAAACAGCGAGTCGATTGCTTCGAGATTCAGACCCAACGAAGGCATTAAACTTAGTTATAGATATTGCCAGAATAAATTAAAATCCACTCTTGCCATAAACTTGTTTTTCATAATTTAAAGACGCAATTTACAAACGACTTAAAAAGTTTTGACACGATTTGTAAGCTAATAAATTGGAGCATCTGTTCAAGTGACAAGCACTTTAATACCATAACGACGACTTTGTAAAATGTAACTTTACCGCTTTTTGCCACATCTTGATGTTTTTTGTCAAGCTTTTTTCTTAAAAACTCAAAAAATTGTTGTTTTAATTTTTTCTTTTTCTTTAATAGCTTGATAAGGTTTACCAAATTAGGTAGGTGTTACTGATTTTGCTCTCTCATGTCTCTATTTCAAGATCTAGAGCAAAAACTGAAAAGTTAAATAATGCAGTTTTTTAAAAACACAAAGTTGGTTTTGCAGTATTTAGGTGAGATAGAGGCTAACAATTTTGGGAGTCTCTATTCCATACAACAGCGTTTGATATATGTTAAATTTTACATTATTTTTTATCTCTCTGCTCCATGCGCTGGACGGAGAAAATACAGGAAATGCTCAAGGAGAAAAAACGCACAACCAGTACCTGATGATTGGAAAATAGCATTCATCCCAATACATAAAAAACAAAACACTGAATTGCAACAATTACAGAGGAATTTCATTTACCAGTACACTAAGTAGATTGTACGGTAAGATTCATAGAGATCTAATTGAGAATGATTTTCATAAATAAAAAGAAGGAAAGCAAAATGGATTTCGTGCAGGCAGATCTTGTAGTGATAATGTTTTTGTCTTAAACAAGTAATTGAGAAAAGGAGTGCCAGAAATATACAGGGCTCGACTTCGAACGTTTAGCCTTTATGAAAAGCGTATAAAAAAGGATGAACTTATGAAAAGTCAGTGAGGGACAAAAAATGCGCATATTCAGGAGCGTTTGCCGCTGTGACTCAAAATTTATTAATAGTTTTTTATTACTAAACAGGAGCAATCAAAGTAAGATTTCCCCTTTTAAAAGACGAAGAAATAGTCATTATTATTTATTTCGTTATTTTAGCTTTAGTCAGGAAACATTAAATCGAGAAAAATTCAATTTTTTTATAGCTTTTTCTTACACTTTTATTAAAGTCGTGCTTAAATGCCGCTCAAGTGTTCGATCTCCTGGCGGCGGCTCACGAAGTCAAGTTGCTAAAAGTCACCATACACTATCCAGGAAACAGAATAAGGGACAACATTTTTGGGGGTAGGGATGTACGACAGCCCTAATCCTCTTGCCCCTCTAGTGGTTTCAGTCTGCAGAAAAAAATGTTTGTCACGTTTTACTACTCCTTTTAAAATTTTATTTTTGATGGAGGGGCCATTTCTCTTGAAAAAAAAACTATAAGTTGAAATGCCGTGTTATTGTAATTGTAATTGCAATTATTTAAGTTTTTAAAATAATTAAAAAATTATTTTACAATTATAATGACATTACAAAAATGCAATTGAATTACTAAACTGATTCTTATTATTTGTAAAACGCTATTTTGCATTTATTATTTTAAGCAATCCACCTTTCGTACTGAATTTAAGGGGAAAGTTCAGAATGTATTACGAAGAAAAAGGGATCCTAATATAAACATTTTCACTTTTTGTAAATTATGAAAAAGTGACAAAAATAGTACGAAATTTATAATTAAGTTATTTTTTTTGTAATTAATTACCCAGTTTTCTAAGTACATTCCTGTAAAGTAATTTGTAATGTAATAGTTACTTTTCAAAGTATTGGTTTCTAACTCTGGTTGAGAATAAATCAATACACATAAAGACCAAGAAATTTGTTATCCACAAAGTTTTTGTTTGTGCTTGTAGTAACCTCCTTTAACATTTTTGCCATGTTAGAAAGCTCTACCTGTACACTTAATTACGGATTCGCAGTATTGATTATTAGTCATACAGTTCAAATGATATCTAAGAGAATGGCGCTACAGCAAATAAAATTAAGGGGTTTTAATGATTTTATGCATCGCCGTCTTTGGCTTACTCAGCCGGTAAGAGTAACGTCATTAGATCGCGAAAAGAAAACCATTTTCTTGAATTGCTAACAGCGCTAAACTATTTATCTCTCTTAGTGCCATTTATTTAAATAGCGATCTTACTTTAGTTCACATATTTTTCAATGGTCAAACGATCGTTGACGAACCCTGTAGAGACTAATGTCACCTTTGTGGACCTACAAAAAGCATATATAAAAGCGATAAAAGAACTATACAAAGGGTTAAAATCTAAAATTAAAATTGGAAATCGACTTTCAAAAGAATTCCTGGTAACGAAAGGCGTAAGACAGGGATATTGTATCTCTCCAACTCTCTAACGACCGATTTACCATCCACACACTACAATTTGCTGATGACCAAGTTATTGTAGCTAATGATAAAGAAGACATGGAGTATGATGAAAAAAAAAATTAAGAACAGGCCCTTACATACAGGACCCGAAATATAGGGGAAAGGGGGCAATATGGGATACTTAATTTTATAGGCTTATTTCTGCTATTAAATGATCACCATAGCGTTCGTAATTTGGAATTAAGTTAGCTAGATATGTTATGTTTATGTTTTAATTTTCAGTTTAAGCGTTTTATTTTTATTTTTGTAAAAAGTTGACTTAGCCCCATTCTCCAGGGGTAAAATGGGGTACCCATATGTGGCATAACGGGTGGGGCGGTTGTGTGATTTAGAATCAATATTTTTGTAAAACAAGTTTTATTTATTAAAATACTAACTAAAATTAAAATATTTATTTAAAAAAAAAGTTAATAATAAAAAATACATTAATAATATTTAAATTTAGTATTTACAAAATTTTAAAAGAATTACAGCGACCTAGTAATCGTTGTTGACTCTCCTATAGGAATTTTGCGTCCATTTTTTGCAAAGACAACATAAAATACAATTTCCAGTGATGGTACCAAAAAAAAATAAAAAAAATTTCGGGCAAAATGGTGTAGGTTACTAGGTATACCAAAGCAGCTCGTTTTGCCCCATGAAAAAACTTCGTTTTCCCCAAACCACCAGTTAAATTTGAACAAAAATCATACACAGTGAAAGGCTAATTTTACGGGCTACGCTTAACTATGAATAATACATAAACGCACTAATTGTTCAATAAAACCAAAATTAGTAAAAATCTGTAAAAAATTTACTTACCATTACAAAATGCGCAAGCTATTATTACAGTAAACAGTGCATTACACCACGTCTTTAGCAAAAACCAATTTAACCTCAGCCGACCGGCACCACTCATATTGCAGAGAGTTGAACCAGTCATGGGAATAAACCATCTGATATTAAGAGGTTTTATTCTTGCGCATTTTACTTTTTACTCCCGTACCTCCTTTTGCCCCCCTTTCCCTTAAATATAATCCAATAATATAATTAATTAGTTTTGTAAACATATCGGTCGTTTTCACCCAAAACATTCAATATAAAAAAAATTGACAAAACAATGTAAAATATTAAAATAAAGAAACGTTTCCTAAGTTAAATATTTGTGAAATAATTTACTTTTTCATCAATATGTTAGCCCAGAAAAATTTCAAAGAATAACTTTTAATTTTAATTGTGCATCTCCTACTTCCTTGCCGTCTACTGCCACTTTAATTGATGATGCGGTGACACTTGACTTGACAACGATACTCAACTATAGTAACAATGCAGCATCCTTGATAGCACACTTCGTCCCAGGGACGTACATTTTATGTCCATTTCACGTCGGTACGTCAAGGGACCAAAAAGGTACATAGTACATCCACTAGCCTCGGCCGTTTACGTCAAACGTGTACGTACATAGGACGAATACTAGGTACGTACATAGTACTTGAATTTTACGTTAATTTTAGACATGCGCTTCCGAATATTCAAAAACGGATTTTGCTACTAGATGGCGTATAAATGAACCGTTTAATGGTCACTAGTATACTAGTTACCATTAAACGGTATTGTCAGAAATATACTACTTAAATAATAAATCAAGCAAGACAAACTTTAAACTTATCTAGACTTTGAGCCTGTAAATCTGAACATTACACTCTAAAGTAGGAATGTTTAGGAAGCCGGAATAGTTTTTATTGGTACTTAGTCCTAATGCTACACTTATATTTTCGTATCATGTATGTCTAGAATACGTACATTTTTGGAGAATGTTCATTTTACGTTATTTTTCGTACTATGTACGTACCTACTAGGAGTTTTTACGTAAATCCAAAAAATGTACGTACACTACGTCGCAGAGTTACGTACTATGTACGTACATGGTACGTCCTTATGCTGTGTGGGGTAATACCAAGGACTGTGCACAGAGAATAGGATGGTCCACTTCGCCAAATCTGTCAGACGGTTTTTAATACGTCACAAAATACTCAACGACATAACCTCACTTTTTCGTAAAATATAAACAAAAACTAATTTTAAAACGTTTTTTTTTTAAACCATGTCTCGCTGTAATGTAGAAGAATAATAATAATATACAATTTTATGTAAAAATATCATAGGTGTATCTTCTTCAGAAAATAGTTTACAGAACCCCTCAATCATCAATAAAATCAAATAAATTTTTTCATTGTCATTCATCAGCATTTGCTTAAAAAAACATGTTAATATTTGGAATATCATCTAGAATATTTTGTGAATAGTATTTTACTCCCCATTAGAATACCTATGCCTAGAATGAGGAGTGATCAGCTACCCATAGTAGGTGTACAAAATTCATTTACAGGACTGTGCAGGACACTATATTGCCCGGCTTAAGCTATAATGCTTTTATCCAACATTTGGACAATTGTGATGCTGTCTTAATCACTACATTATTCTACTTATCAATTTCTATTAGCAAATCTTCTTAAGCTTTTATGGTTTTTAAGAAGCAAATAACTTACCATTATCAGAAAGTAGCATTTGTATATTATTTTTCAGGTTTTTTTTTCTGGCTTAAGCAGTATACATGCACCCTGCAATCCACTACAGGACCAAAAATTTATTGCTAATTCCTGTAGAACAATGCATACATTTCATTCCACTTATCACCTAGTAGTTCCACCTAGAGTGAGGGGCTCATCAATATGTAAGGACCTATACAATATCTCGACACTTTTAATGACCACTCAGGACTGATAAGAATCAGGACCTGGCACAACCTTTAAGGACTAACAGGGTCAACAAAAATATGGTTTATTAAGTCCCTGTACAAAGTTTTTGCTATTGATCAGCAACAGACCCAGAGGTATTTTTTGCACTTAAGAAATATTCACTTTTTGTCAGTAGCGGCTTGTGGTAGAACATGGCACATCAGTTGAATAGAAAAAACCAAGGACCATAAACTGACTGTCTTTGGTAAAAACAAGATATTGTTGGCAAAAATGTTCAGTTATCATGTCATTTGTACAGTATGAAACCTCATTCCACATGACATGATAAATTAAATGTTTTGTCAATACATTATAGTTTTTTTCTTTTAACTGATGTAGAGTGTTCTACAACATTGCTATGTTTAAAAGGAAATAACATGTGTACCTACTGAGGTGTGTATATTGCTCAACTTCACCTAACTAGCAGCAGTACTAGCTTTTTGTCCCTTATTATTTTAGTAATTAAAATCTCACTTTTTGTCCTGTTAAAGCAATTTGTAGTTATCAGTATTTTAACTTATTGCTTCATCTAAATGTTGCCTATAGGTTTGATTTTATGAGGTATATGTTAGTGCCCCCAAAGATATCATCTCAGGATACATGTTTACATATTTAAAGATAAAAAATAAAATGATTAAATAAAAGTTATTTTCCTATTTTAATTTCGACCAAATTTATTATATTTATTGATTTATAATACTAGAAATTATCTAAGTAGATAAAGTCTTTAGGCATGTGTATACATTTTTAGAATTTTTTTGTTATATCACTCATAATAGCAAAAAAATAACAAACATGTATACAATATTAAGGGGGGTTATTGATTAGAAGCAATAAGGAATTGGTTACCATAAACATCAGGATAACAAATCCTGAATTTGATAAATGAAACATAAGAAGAATGAACCATGGGGGCAAAAAATCTAGGACATGTAGGCATTTTACCTTTCTAAGAAATGTCCTAGTATTTTTTACCCAACTGCAAGACCTTTTTACTTCTCAGCATCATTTTGTTTTTATTAAGTGACACTAGCTTCTCAAAAATTGAAACAATATAATAATATATTACATTTTAATAATATATATAAAAAATATAAATATATCTTTAAAAAAACTGTGCTAAAGCAAAATCTCCATTGTGCAAAAACTAAAATTGATAAAATTGACAAAACAAAAACTTAGAACATTATAAATAATAACTCATTTACAGAAAAAAAATTAAAAAATATGTTTGTGGTTGTAGAGGTTTCTTCATAGACAAGGGGTGATCAGCTGCCCACAGTAGGTCTACAGGACTCCATAGGACACTACAATACACTACAGGATCAAGAATTAAAGTCCTGTAGGATGGTGAACAAATTTGGTTCAGCTGATCACGCCTTGTTCATAGATGAACACACAGGCCTAAATGAATTCACATGCAGCTTAGTGTTACATTAAGTAATCTCTGGGGGGGAGGGTTACCTTTGTGTCATAGTCTTGGCCATAGGTGGTTACACTTTTGTGACATTTTTAACCTATTTCTTTATCAAAAAATCTGAAAAATGGTATGTTGTTGAGTTGTTTTTATGAGAACATTTTTTTTGTCAACATAAGGTATGTATGTATTCGAAAGTGGTGGCCGGCCCTACTGGACCTCCATGCACTGCGACCACATATGGATCTATTGTGCCCATGTACCTACATACTGAGTTTGACTAAAGTAGCATATTTTTTTTTCCACCCAGCACTTAAAAAACTCTGCAGATTACAACAATAAATGATTTAGGCTTAACACAACATAAGGTATACCTACACAACATATTTAATTTTTAATATATTTGTGGTTAGGAAATATGCTTGGAAATAGGCTCGGAAATAGGTATGTTTATGTCAAAGTCACAAAAGTATAACTGCCTATGGCAAGGACTATACACTGAATGATTTTTTTATATTTTTCTTGAAAATGCGTTACGACAGGAGAAGGGCGGCAAAATCCTGAATTTTAGCCTTACATAATTAAAGAATGTGGCCCTAAATAGATTTAAAAAAATGTTAAAAATGATATTTACCTAGCAATTTATCTTGAAAAGGAATTTCGAAATCTGTTCTGTAGAAATGCTTTCGTGGGATCCATATTGTCTTTTCCACAACGCCTTAGCCACTCTTGCAAAATAGTCTTGGGAACAGTCATTGGAAGGTGGAAATTTAAAAAAACTCATAAACATAGTACTTCTAAGTTCGAATAGTTGGATTTACATCCAGAAACCGCACAGGATGCTCCTGGGATTTTGCGATTCCGAAAATTGTTCAAAATAACGAAAATAACAATACAAAACCAAGATTCCACACATTTTTTCCTTTAAAATAAATAAAAATGCGAAATGCACGGAAAAATTAACCTCAGTTTGGATTCGCGAAAAATATCAATAAGTTCGGTTGTCCTTTTTATTTAATGTGAATAGAAAAGGAAAGACCACCCTATCAAACAGATCAAGGGTCTTTTGAGAAGGATGAGTAGGTTTATAGAAGGATGGCTCAACACCTTGAGGATTTTGTGACGTAGCGAAATTTGGAATATATGGGGCTTATGGAGGCTTATGGAGGTAATACTCACTGCCTCTCAAATTCGTCGCACGAAGAGTGTTCCGCAGTGGGGTCGTGACATAGATAAAGGATTTTTGCTTCGGTTCAGTCAGTTTTTAATAAATAGGCAACTCCGGCTGTTTGACAGATCGCTAACTCTGTGGCGGCCTCTACTAAGCCTAGTGACGAACTAAAAGTTGAGGCGGGAAATTTGAATCGCCTTTTATAATAAATTTTCTTTAATTTTAAAATTTTTATGAAATTTTCAATCAGTCAATATTTTATAAAGACATACAATGTCTTTATAAGTTATAAACAGATTGAAAATGGTATATAAAGTGCAATAAATAAAACATTGTTTAAATGAGTTTTTATTAATATAAAAAAAGCTTCAAATAAAAACTAAATTAACGACTATCTATTGATGAAATAATACATAGTCTAATTGATTGGTAAAATAAAATATAATGAAAAACCAAACACTATCTGGTATAGTAAATTATTTTTTTAACATTTCTGGTGAGTGATGAGTAAATAGATAATGAAACAGTTGTTCGTGAAGAGAATCATAGTTAAATGTCGACTTTTTAACAGATTGACGAAAATCTGACGTGATTTAAAAGTACCTCCTCGCTTTGGTTGTAACTTATGTAGGGTATGTTTCAAAGCAGTATATACATAGCTTATCAGGTCGCACATGTTATCCAAAAGCTGAAAACAATAAAAAAAATCAACTTATATTATAACCACGTTAATCATAGGTACTAGATTATGGTAAGATAAAGATTTAGAATTAAGGAATAAGTTTATTTCAAGTACATTACGCTGCTGGGTAATGCCTGGTTTACCCATAAATTAAGCACAAATTTAGTGTTCATTTTGTATGTGTCCCCCTTTTACTTTATATCAAAAGAAAGAGATAGACATAAAATTAACACTAAATTTGTGCTTAATTGATCGGCAAATAAGGCACCTACCAGGCATTGGAAATCTGTATTTAGAGTTCTGTAAAGTAAGCGATAAGAAGGTAAAAACACACTACAAATACAAATTTTATCAAATGCCAATCTATCCTCAAATGAGAAAATAAGAAAACTTACCTTAAAATTTCTCGGAAAACTATGCATCTTATACTCGTCTGAACTTTAGACACTTCACACAGGAAAGCAACTAAAAATTCTCATTGTTTTACATTTAAAATTTGTAAAAGTTACAAATTCAACAAAATTTAATTTTAATGCGTCATCGCGTCAGCAGCAAAGATTACCTACATAATACCAAGTCTCAAAAAAAATAAATAGAATAAGGAACAAACGCGCGACCGCTGCGCCTCTTTTCAGCTTAGTAAGAACTTTAACCTAACGACCTGTCAAATTGCGTTAAGTTTCCTAGACATGGGGTCGTAAAACGGGGCGGGTCAACGAGATGAGATTGGGATAAGTTAAATAATGGTGTATATGGATGAAGATAATATAGTACGGGGCCTAAGAGGGCAATTTTCGGGTTTGTCTGTATTTTCGCGTACCGTAATGAAATTTGGCACAAAGGTAGTAGACACCTAGAGATATTATTTTAGAAGTGGTGCTTCGATGGAACCCAGTGCAGGGCCCAGATACAGGGGGGTAATTGAGGTGGGACACAAAAATTGTATAAATTAAATATGAAACTCATTTGGCGTATAGTTTTTTCTTTGTTTTAACTTATAGCTTGTAAATCCAAAAAACTAACAAAAAATAAAGTGGAGAAAACGGTTTGTTTGAGGCGGGGGGGGGGGGACACAAGGAAGGACAGACATTGTTAAAATCTTAATTTATCTAAAGTGGTCGTGTGAGGTACCGATTTCTAGGTAATTTCGTATTCTAAACGAAAATAGATATAAATTAAGTCAATACGTCAAACTGTTCACATGATATGTGATAAAAACTGACACCTTAAATGTACCTGTTCTGAGATCTACGCCAGAAAATATTTAAAAAAACTAACCAAGCCTAACTTAATAAAATTTGATAAATCAGGTAAAAGTGGACTTTCTGGAATTTTTGAATTTTAATGTTCAAAGTTAAGTTAGCACTATTACTTACTTCGGTAATATTAGAGCTACAGGGTCGGTTAAATAGAAAAAGTTGAGGTATCTTTTCCTCTGATTACGATGGTAATGAACGAAAAGAAAATCAAATCACAAGCAGGTGTGTTATGATAAAAAGAACCACATTTTTTAAACGAGACACCCGGTATACAGTTAAGCCAATAGAAAAAACATTTGGGCTTAAACAAAAGTAATTTTATGACTTTTTCTCTTAAAGTAAAAAATAACGAAGTTATTTACAACTTTCCTAATCATAGGGGATATGGGACGTGGTATTTAAATCTATCGAAAGCTGTCTTTCTTTGGAAAATCGTTAATATTTTTTATATTTTTGCCTTTTGGAGAAAAAGTCCAAGAACAAATTTTGTTTAAAATTAAATTTTCTATCGATTAAAGGTACTATGTAACGGGTGTTAAAGCGAAAAAAAAAGTCTTTAAAATTTTATTTTTTACTGTCACTCATGTACGCGTTTTTCGACTTTTATTTTGTTTCCAAAATTTTATATATATATATATTTATCGGTTTCACAACGTTCTACGTCTTCCGATACCCAATCTCCACTCGTTTCTGTTTGCCCATAATTCATCATCTAGGCCTCTTATTCTTATTCCACTATCTATTCCTTCTCTCCAGCTTCTCCTTGGTCTTCCTCGTTTTCTTCGGCCAGTTGGTTTCCATTGTAATATTTGTTTAGGTAGTCTTCCATCATCCATTCTTTGTACATGTCCGTACCACACCAGTTGTTTTGTTCTTATATCATCCACTAGAGTACGTTCACCCACTGTCATAATTTCTCTTATTCTTTGATTGGTAACTCTTTCTCTTTTTGATTTCCCTGCTGCTCTTCTCCAATAGTCCATCTCCGTAGCGGAAAGCATTTTTTCTGTTCTATCTTTGATTGGCCATACTTCTGAGCCGTATGTAATAATACTTTTTACGATGGTGTTATATATAAGCTTTTTGTTATGTTTTGATATACTTTGGTCCCAAATTATTCCATTTAATAAAGTTATTGCTTTTCTTCCTTGTACGTTTCTATCTTTTATAGCTTTGTCTAGTGTTCCGTCAGCTGTAATTTTTAGACCCAAGTATTTATACTCATCACAGGACTGAATTCGCTGCCCAGTATTTAAGATTAGATCCTGTTTCGTTCCACCAATACACATATACTCTGTCTTATTGATATTAACCTCTAGTCCCCACTTATTGTACTCTTCTATTAGTTTTCGTGTCATATATTCGAGGTCGTCATAATCCTGAGCCACCACTATCTGATCATCGGCGAAACATAAAGTATACAAGGTGGTTTCATTCAACGGAATTCCCATGTTTTGGCATTTTCTCTTCCAGACTTTAAGGACCTGTTCCAAATATATCTTGAAGAGCGTAGGCGAGATACAGCAACCTTGTTTAAGACCTTTATTTACTTGAAAGCCTTTGGTTAGTTTTGCTTTTATTTTAACTTTTGCCTTACTATTGCGGTATAACTCTTTGATGGCCTTAATTAGTTGTACACTTATGTTTGTCTTTTCCAACGCTTTCCAAAGTAGATTTAGTGGTATACTATCATATGCCTTCTGCAAATCTACGTAAAGCAGATGGAGCTCTTGTCCGTATGCCATTTTCTTTTCAATAACTTGGGTTATACAAAAGAGATGATCTGAAGTCGATCTACCCGCCCTGAAACCAGCTTGTTCTTCTGCCTCCATATCTTTATATTCGCTCTCCACTTTATTTCTTATTATTTTGCCATATATTCTGCTTAGCGTACTAGTTACAGATATACCTCTATAATTGCCACATATATCTTTCCTTCCTTTTTTGTGTATTGTGGACATATATGACGTTTTCCACTCAGTTGGTACTACAGCTCCATTTAAATATCTTTGGAAAAGATTCCGTAATCTACAAAACAATTCTTCAGTGCCATATTTAATAAGTTCAGCTGGGATATTTCCGGGTCCGGCAGATTTACCGCTTTTTAAGGTTTTGCACACGTTTTTGACCTCAGATATTGTGAGGGGTACTGGAGATCCCATCGTTCTAATGATATTGTCTCTTTCGTCTTCCTTGAATTCTGCTCTATCTTCAGTTAAAAGTTTTTTAAAATGCTCATCCCATTCTTTGTCTGGTATTGGTGAAATAATATCTCTGCATGTTTCTTTTTTGATCGATCTTATAGTTTTCCAGCTTTCGGTACTTCTCCTACCTCCTAAGTAAGAATCTATTTTCTGGCACTTTTGCATCCATGATTGATTCTTCTTATCACTGATCATTCTTCTCACCTTTGATTGCGCGATTTTGTATTCTTCTCTGCTTCTATCTGTCTTTTGGGATAAGTACGTGTGATATAATTTCCTTTTTTCCTCTATTTCACTTTCAATCTCAGCATCCCACCAGTATGGTTTTGTTCTTTTAGGAGTTTCTTCCACTAATCCTAGTGCTTCTTTTGCTGCTTGATGGATGCTTAATGTGATACATTCGTATTCCTCATCTGGGGTTTCACCTGAACTTGAATTAAGTTTTTCGTTCAGTCTCTTTTTGTATAAGTTTTTTACGCTGTCGTGTTCTAGGCTTAGTAGATTATATTGACAGTGATCAATTTCCTCATTCACTGTATCATCAAGATTTTGTTGATGGAGGCTTCGGCCTTGATAAGGAAAGAGAATTTTGGTCTCCAGAAAATAGTGATCACTTCCGCATGTTGATCCACGCTTTGTTCTGACATCTTGAATTTTTAGTTTTGTCTTTTGTTTAGTGATAAGATAATCAATGACGGATTTCAGGTTTTGTGAGGGTTTGGTCCAGGTATATTTGTGTATTTTCTTATGTTGGAAAAAACCGTTTTGGATTTTTA
The DNA here is from genome assembly GCA_963576565.1 of Aspidapion aeneum. Lineage (NCBI taxonomy): Eukaryota > Metazoa > Arthropoda > Insecta > Coleoptera > Brentidae > Aspidapion > Aspidapion aeneum. The sequence continues at coordinate 83,524,759 of OY755044.1, read as the reverse complement.
GGTCTAATTGCTCTCATACTGTGATAAGCCGGTTTCCATTGTCATTAACAACATCTTCTCCATATTGGCCAACTGTCAGATCATTTACTCTGTTACCTGTTCTACTATTTAAATCTCCCAATATTACAATTTCTCTAGATGTACTTACTGCTGATATTTCATTGTGGATTTCTTCAAAAAAATTGTCTTTCACGGCTACATTTGCATCGTCATTATACGCATAGATTCCAAAAATCGTAAGTCTCATTCCTTTTATTGTTATATTCATTCTTATTAGCCGTTCATTTACTGCTTCCCAGTTGGTGATATATTTTCTAAATCTTTTGTTGACCAAAATAGATACTCCTTGTTGCGCATGTTTTTCTTTTGCCACTCCGCTATAGAAATGGTCATACTGTCCTAGGTTTTCAGATCCTTTTCCTTTCTTCTTCGTTTCTGTTAGTACAGCAAGGTCAACCTTCATTCTGCTGCACTCATGGACTATATCATTCACTTTTCGACTCATTCCTTGTACGTTCCATGTACCAAAAATCATATTCCTGTTTCTTTGCTTGGTTCGTCTTAGGTTTTTCATTTCTTTCCGAGGCGTTTGATTGGGTTTTTTAACAGTGTACGTTTTTTCCGGGTATCAGAGAGTTAGTCTAATGCCCCAACCCCCAACCTGGAGGACCAGGTGATTTTTGATCGAGGTTTTCTTCCCCTAGCCTTTGACGATTCCAACGCCGGTACTACAAGGCAGCATCTTCTTCTTTTATACTATCCCTAAAAGAAAGGGTTGCCACCTGCGCTATGATCACCGTACCGAGGTCCATCCTCTCCGCCTTTCATACCGATGTGGTCTTCTCCCGTAACCCTGGGAATGGGACCCTAAACAGGTGCTAACTCTCCCGAAGAGTTAGCACCAAAATTTTATATCTTAGTGCAATTAAAATTTTTTCATGGTACCAAAGAAAAAAATATATAAATTTTACGTGTTTAAATTTTTTTATATATTGACAAAAGAAACACCCTGTATTTCCTTACCATTGCAAAACTGAGTAACACAGTGCACACCACGTTAAAAGAACGTGCCTCTAGTTATAAAAAGTAGTAAAATTAAGAAGGTTTCTTAAACTGCATTACCGGTATGAACAAAAATTTGAGAGTACTACTTTTTACATGATTTTTTTAATATCACCCTGTATCTTATAACATATTACAAAATTAAGCAAACCTAAATTTTTGTATTATAGCCTGTAATAAATCGACAAAATGTGCCAAGTTTCATTGCAAAATTCCTATTAACGCAGTAGTTGTGACCCAGTATATATATGTTCAGAAAATAGTAAGTTTTTTGAATTTTTAGCACTAAAATAAAAAATTACGAAAAAACTTTATTGTGTATTTACTTTTTTACACTCTGTACAAAAATTATTATTTAAGAAAATAAAAGCTGTGCTAGTGGTGTTTTAACGTGCTGACTTTGAGTTTTCTATAGTGATTGGTAACGTCGTCATAAAAAAACTACTTAAAATGATCATAAAAATTTTTCGTGTTTTTAAAAATCACCTGGTAATTTTAACAGTTTAACCTAGCTCTGTTTTCTATTAATAAAATATACATAAGAGCTAAGTATCTTTTATTCGGTATATTTTTTTACAATATCGTTAAGTCTAACAAATCCACATACTTTTCCATCTTTTTAGATTTTTTACTAATTCTATAAGTAAATAAAACCACCCTGTACTTCGACCGTGTATATGTCACACCCCTCCAGCAATTTTTGTTTTAAAGCGAAACAAATTGTTTATACCCACATTAAATCTTATTGCCGTATCCTGCAGAACTAAGCTCCTGTAATTTTTTTTTTACTGAAAACCCACACCATAAATTTTTCAACAAAAAAAATATTTATTTTTTATTTCGTGAAAGAAAATAAATCAATATATTTTTTTTATTGCTTAAAATAAAAGTGTATATGTCCTTACAATCGGTGCCAAGTTTGTATGTATCTTTGCTCTGCACTGGGTTTGGGATGAGCACCACTTCGTAAAATAATACTATAGTGTTGTACTAAATTCGTGCCAAGTATCATTACGGTACGCAAAAATGCAGACAAAAGTGGCTTAGGCTCCGAACTAATATGGCAATTAAATTTAAAGAATATTTATTGAAATATTAGGATTATTTGCATACGGAAAATAGCAGCCGCCACTGGCAACAACTGTTCATTAGTTTGTATTACGTTTACAGGTTTTTACAAAAAAAATTCCTCGCATGAACCAGACATTTGCTTTAGCATTCTTATATGCAATATTTTCTGGAAAACTACATAGCAGCATGGAAAAGGCCGTTGTAAAAAGGTCAGATATGTCTAAGGGCTGTAGAGCATCAAATGGGATCAGTCAGGCGAGAAAAAATCCGAAAAATAATGGGCCATTTCTTTAATAAAATCGTTGTTTATAACACCGATGCGATGGTTATGCTTTTCTACAGAATTTTTTTGCAGTGGTCATTCCATAAATATTTATAAAGTTTAGATTTATCTAGCACATAATACGGAACAGGAAAACTGGAAGCGGCTAAATTAGGTGAAAATTCAACTTGGCACATATCTATAATTGAGGATGTATATAAGTGGCATCGCGTCATAGCTATGGTAGACTAAATATTACGACAAAATCTAAGTAAAGAAGCCGTAAAAAATTACATGCAGTGTGCCGCTTTATATTTGTATGATAAAACACTGAGACCTTTTAAAGGAGAGATAAAATAGGTACTTACCTAATAAATAAAGGTCCGAAATATAAAAAAGATTCTGGTCAGCGAAAATGAACCCGTTTTCTTGATTTGTACAAATCATATGACCCTGTAAGTCACTTTTTCAAAAGTAAAAAGGAGTAAGTCAACATGCTTTCAAGGCATTTATATTTATTACAAGAAGTTAAAAAAGTAAGTCATGTTACTACGGGAAAAATTCAGCTTTTTATGTTTAAAAATTAAGGTATTTCACAAGTTTTTTTTTAATAATGCTAAGACATCACCACCAAGATAACTCAATGATAACAAAGGATCCCGCCCAGTCCGAGGCTTATGGGCGGTGGCTTTTGGTTGGATTTCTTTTAAATTGCAGTATGTTACAGACCTTGATGCCCTGATAAATAGCTATCATTGCCCTATCATCCTGCGACCTATGGTTTTTAAGATACAGGGGTTCAAAAATTCGGCTTTTAGCTTTAGTGCATTTTTCACAAAAAATATTTCCAGTCATTTCTACCTTTTCCGGAAAATGATATTATTGTTTGTTATATATCAAACGTTAGGTCACAAGTATAGCTTAATATCCAAACTAAAAAATTGAACCTACTAACAGTTCGTCACATTCGTGGCGTTCCGAACATAAAAATTATTAAAAAATATTTATTCAAAAAACGATGGTTTACAGAATTATTTACAAACAACAAAAAATAGTGAATTTTTTCTTGCTTCTTCTTATCATTTAGAAAATTCCCAAAGAAACCAGAATATGTTTACTTGTTAAAAATCGATTGAGAACTACAAGTTTTCTACAAAACGCTGTAAAACTTTAAGCTTTTTAAAATTTTAATGTTTTTTTTAGAAATGCAAAATACTTTTGCTTTTGTGTTAACGATAATATTTGAACAAATATAACTATGAGGTTAATGGAATGATTTTTTTGCCCACAGTACTTTTTTGATAATTTATTCATTCAGTGGCGTGCAATTTATAAAAATGAATGTTCGAAAATCTAATTTATTTTGACGTTGATTTTTTTTGGGACAGTAAAATAAAAAGTTTAACAATATGATCTGTCAATTTGACATTTGCACTTAAAGGAAGGTTCATTGCACACGAGCGGCGACACAATTAAGTGAAGCTCTATAAGTCAAACCAGAGCTGGTTTTTAACCAGTTTTGTGATATGATAACAAATACTTAAAATAATGCAAATTTTTTAATGTTATGCTAGGACCAAATACAATATATTACTTATAAAAATTTAATAATAATTGTCGTAAAATGCGGCTCTGGCTTAAAAATATGAAATGTATGTTTAAAATTTATTACCACCATCCAGTACCACATAAAAGATGCTACTAATATATTTGTGGTGGCTGGAATAGCCTATCATGTACCTACCAAATAAAACCAGTTACAGCGTAACCCCCCGTATATTAAGATAATATTTAACTTAGATATATATATATTTATCGGTTTCACAACGTTCTACGTCTTCCGATACCCAATCTCCACTCGTTTCTGTTTGCCCATAATTCCTCATCTAGGCCTCTTATTCCTATTTCACTCTTTCTATTCCTTCTCTTCAGCTTCTCCTCGGCCTTCCTCGTTTTCTTCGGTCAATTGGTTTTCATTGTAATATTAGCTCACACATATACTATACTATAGTAGTGTGAGCTATGGTGATCCTAATTTTTTCGAGAAAAAAAAAGTTGCTCCGATTTCAAAAATTTTTATATATCTTTGCGTTTCAGATGATTTTGAAACTTTTTTGTTGCGCCGTCTGTCTGTCTGTCTGTCTGTCTGTCTGTCTGTCTGTATGTCTGTCTAGGTGTCTGTATGTCTGTCTGTAACGACCAACGCGCATAACTCAAAAACCGCTTGGCCGATTTTAATGAAATTTGGTACCTGGGCTGGGTCTTGGGTCGAGATGGTCCCATTTGAAAATAAACAAAATCCACCAAACACAAACCAAATAAAAGGGTGGGGATAGATTTCAAAAATTAGAGTTTAGGTGAAAATATGGCGTGTGTGATATCAAACGAAAGGTAATTGAGTCTGGAGTTAAACAAAATACATTTTAATTTATTTTAAAAAAAGGGTGGGGGTATATTTTAAAAATTAGAGTTTAAGTGAAAATATGGCGTGTGTGATATCAAACGAAAGGTAATTAAGTCCGGAGTTCAACAAAATACATTTTAGTTTTTGTTTTTTTTAAGGGTGGGGGTGGATTTCAAAAATTTGAGTTTAAGTCAAAACATGGCTTGTGTGGTATCAAACAAAAGGTAATTTAGTGTGGAGTTGAATAAAATATATTTCAGTTTTTAGTTATATTAGCTCACATAACTATAGTACCTAGTGTGAGCTTAGGGGCCCATATATTGGCAGAGTATTTGTTTAGGTAGTCTTCCATCATCCATTCTTTGTACATGTCCGTACCACACCAGTTGTTTTGTTCTTATATCATCCACTAAAGTACGTTCACCCACTGTCATAATTTCTCTTATTCTTTGATTTGCAACTCTTTCTCTTTTTGATTTCCCTGCTGCTCTTCTCCAATAGTCCATCTTCGTAGCGGAAAGCATTTTTTCTGTTCTATCTTTGATTGGCCATACTTCTGAGCCGTATGTAATAATACTTTTTACAATGGTGTTATATATAAGCTTTTTGTTATGTTTTGATATACTTTATCCCAAATTATTCCATTTAATAAAGTTATTGCTTTTCTTCCTTGTACGTTTCTATCTTTTATAGCTTTGTCTAGTGTTCCGTCAGCTGTAATTTTTAGACCTAAGTATTTATACTTATCACAGGACTGAATTCGCTGCCCAGTATTTAAGATTAGATCCTGTTTCGTTCAACCAATACACATATACTCTGTCTTATTGATATTAACCTCTAGTCCCCACTTATTGTACTCTTCTATTAGTTTTCGTGTCATATATTCGAGGTCGTCATAATCCTGATCATCGGCGAAACACTATCTGATCATCGGCGAAACATAAAGTATACAAGGTGGTTTCATCCAACGGAATTCCCATGTTTTGACATTTTCTCTTCCAGACTTTAAGGACTTGTTCCAAATATATCTTAAAGAGCGTAGGCAAGATACAGCAACGTTGTTTAAAACCTTTATTTACTTGAAAGCCTTTGGTTAGTTTTGCTTTTATTTTAACTTTTACCTTACTATTGCGGTATAACTCTTTGATGGCCTTAATTAGTTGTACGCTTATGTTTGTCTTTTCCAACACTTTCCAAAGTAGATTTAGTGGTATACTATCATATGCCTTCTGCAAATCTACGTAAAGCAGATGCAGTTCTTGTCCGCATGCCATTTTTTTTTCAATAACTTGGGTTATACAAATGAGATGATCTGAAGTCGATCTACCCGCCCTGAAACCGGCTTGTTCTTCTGCCTCCATATCTTTATATTCGCTCTCCACTTTATTTCTTATTATTTTGCCATATATTCTGCTTAGCGTACTAGTTACAGATATACCTCTATAATTGTCACATATAGCTTTCCTTCCTTTTTTTGTGTATTGTGGATATATATGACGTTTTCCACTCAGTTGGTACTACAGCTCCATTTAAATATTTTTGGAAAAGATTCCGTAATCTCCAAAACGGTTCTTCAGTGCCATATTTAATAAGTTGAGCTGGGGTATTTCCGGGTCCGGCAGACTTACCGCTTTTTAAGGTTGTGCACACGTTTTTGATCTTAGAGATTGTGAGGGGTACTGGAGATCCCATCGTTCTAATGATATTGTCTCTTTCGTCTTCCTTGAATTCTGCTCTATCTTCAGTTAAAAGTTTTTTAAAATGCTCATCCCATTCTTGTATTGGTGAAATAATATCTCTGCATGTTTCTTTTTTGATCAATCTTATAGTTTTCCAGCTTTCGGTACTTCTCCTACCTCCTAAGTAAGAATGTATTTTCTGACACATTTGCATCCACGATTGATTTTTCTTATCACTGATCATTCTTCTCACCTTTGATTGCGCGATTTTGTATTTTTCTCTGCTTCTATCTGTCTTTTGGGATAAGTAGGTGTGATCTAATTTCCTTTTTTCCTCTATTTCACTTTCAATCTCAGCATCCCACCAGTATGGATTTGTTCTTTTAGGAGTTTCTTCCACGAATCCTAATGCTTAATGTGATACATTCGTATTCCTCATCTGGGGTTTCACCTGAACTTAAATTAGGTCTTTCGTTCAGTATCTTTTAGTTTTTCACGCTGTCGTGTTCTAGGCTTAGTATATTATATTGACAGTGATCAATTTCCTCATTCACTGTATCATCAAGATGTTGTTGATGCAGGCTTCGGCCTTGATAAGGAAAGATAATTTTGGTCTCCAGAAAATAGTGATCACTTCCGCATGTTGATCCACGCTTTGTTCTGACATCTTGAATTTTTAGTCTTGCCTTTTGTTTAGTGATAAGATAATCAATGACGGATTTCAGGTTTTGTGAGTGTTTGGTCCAGGTATATTTGTGTATTTCCTTATGTTGGAAAAAACCGTTCTGGATTTTTAGGTCTAATTGCTTACATACTGTAATTAGCCGGTTTCCATTGTCATTAACAACATCTTCTCCATATTGGCCAACTGTCAGATCATTTACTCTGTTACCTGTTCTACTATTTAAATCTCCCAATATTACAATTTCTCTTGATGTACTTACTGCTGATATTTCATTGTGGATTTCTTTAAAAAAATTGTCTTTCACGGCTACATTTGCATCGTCATTATACGCAAAGATTCCAAAAATAAGTCTCATTCCTTTTATTGTTATATAAATTCTTATTAGCCGTTCATTTACTGCTTCTTAGTTGGTGATAAATTTTCTAAATCTTTTGTTGACCAAAATAGATTCTCCTTTATGAGCATGTTTTTCTTTTGCCTTTAACTTAGATGCCTGTGTCTATAACAACCCAAAAACATTTCTGACGGCATTAAATACGGAATTATTTATTGTCACTGGTTTTATTCAAAACCAATGACAATAACACAGAAGACAGAAAAGAAAAATACTTGTTTTGATTTTAAAAAATTATTGTTTAGTTTGTTAAAATTCTTATTGTATTTGTTTCATATCAATAAAATATAGCTCTTTGATTGAGAAAATAATGATTTTTATTCAAGGAAAGAAAATTCTTGCTTGAAGTTTTTTTTTAGTTTCGGTAATCCTTTGTTTAATTTTAAGAATAGTTTTTTTGAGGTAAATCAATATACCAAATAAAGAAACTCAAACAATTAATTTGAAAATAAGTTTTTTGTTTTAAAATACTGAATTAAATTGAGAGGAGATAATATTATTGAGAAAATACGTTTTCTAGATTAGATATAATTTTTTTTCCTGTAGAGCTCACCTTTAGTTCGTTCCACTAACCTGCCAATGTCAAATTGACATTCATGTTAGTAAATTGCACGCCACTGAATGAATTAATGATTAAAAAAGTACTGCGAGCAACAAAAATCAAAAGCGCGAAGGGTGAAAAACCTGAGACACTGGTTTAGATTTATTCATAGCATCAAAGCAAAATATGCCCTTATATTAAACTTGCCAAAAAAGCCAAAATTTGCACCAACCCAAAGGCCAAACTTTCGCGCCTTTAGATAAATCCTTTGGGAAGGGTTAAAAAGCAAGTCGACTTACTTGTTTCTTCAGTGGCAGTAAGAACCGCACAGACTCGAGTATTTAGACTTACATGATTTTTCTATTGTGTTAAGTAAATAGATTTGATAATTTAAGAGAAAACGTAATTGGGAAGTAATTTAGATTACTTTTTTCTTAAATTGCAACCGTTGATTTTTAGAACATCTGAAGTGCTCTATTTTAGTCTGGTACTTTTTATCAGTGCAAATACAGGCAGGTCATTATGCTGGATTTTTGTGTTGTAATAGTGACTTACTAACGTTTTGGTTTGGAAAAGTATCTTTTTCTTCGAAAACATTGACCAAGAGATAACCAAGTAAGTCTTATAACTTCCTTGTTTTTCAAGATAGCCGCATTCTAGAAAAACTGGCTGGCGCCGTTTTTTACGGCGATTTCAATGATATAAAAATCTCATTTTCGAGTAAGTCGAGTTACTAGGTTTTTGCTTTGCACAGCAGAGTTGTCCTATACCGATTATGCAGTTATTATATTATTTTCTAACATATTTTATACTTACTGTTATTTTATGTCATAATTTAAATCGGATCTAACTGATTTGTCTTTTCAAATTTTAATAACCAACGAATTTTAATAGGTCAACACAACCATTACGTTTTGTGTATTAGCTGCTACCACTTCTAAAAAATTTAAGTAATATTCTACTCCCAAAAACCAACTACTACTACCTACGACTTTTTTTTAGCTCTTACCACTAAAAAAGGCCAAAACTAGGGCGGAGCAAGCCAGACCCTTGCCCGAGGCGGCAACCTTAGGGGGCGGCAAATTGGCATTAACATGAATTAGATTATAGAGAACATTAATAAACTAATATTTATCGGAATACTTTTGACAATTTTAAATGGAGTGAGAAAAAATTAAGTTGTTGAAAGTAAACAGGAATTAAATAAAAACTAACCGAAAAGAATCCGAAAGTATCCAGAGAGTTAAACCTATTGCGCTTAAAACTTTAGTTTTTCAGATATTTCAAACGATGTGATACAAAAATTTAGCAAATTCATAACTTTTGAACCTTGCATATTTTTGTTTTGGATTTGGATAGAAAATAGTACATGATTACGAGAGAATTTACGAGAATCTCATTCCGATTTTTTGTTATGAATTAAACAAATGAACAAACATAGTGAAGGGCCTAGCTCATGTCACGTATGCCCTAATATGTGTGATCAGGTTTGTTGCGGAAATTTGCAAATGAGCACCCATGGGAGTTTCAAAAATATTTGGTCCCGTGGACGTTTTTTTTTTTTTTGATAAAAGTACAAAACTGTTTTTAAGGTTTTTAACTTCTTTTTTTTTGTTTTAGGTCAAAACCAACGATTAATAGGTTTTTCGTAACTTATATAGTGATTTTCAACACCATCATTGGACCTACCTATGATGGCTGTAGAACCTTTTTGCTGATTGTGGAGATTTAGGCCGAGAAGAGCAAACACAGCTCTTCTCGGATTTAGGTCCTTATGTGAGTATTTTATTTTAATATTTTAACCCGCTTTGATTTTAAGATTTTATTAGGTTGTAAAATGAAAGGTGTTGTTTTTTAACTTTTTCTCAATGTTTGTTCTTCGTCTAATTTTGTTTACTCACTGACATATTTTTGTCCTTTTTCGTTAGAGGCCGAAGAACCCTTGATAATGGAGCCAAGCTTCGAAGCGCGTCCGCTTAATTCACCAAAAACAAGAAAATAAAGAAGTTAAGAACCTGAAATAAAAATAAATAAATAAAAAAAACACCCAACTGCTAAATCAAGTTGTACCTACTAGTCTATTTCCAACTTTTAGGTTTAATTCTTATTCAGCCTTATAGAAAGCACGATGCATTTACCATTCATTTAGCGTTACTCGGAAAGTACGTGTAGATTTCCTACGGACGCGAACAGTGTTACCTTCCCTTGAGTGATCGTGAAGAAGTAGAGAGGGTGGGGGAACTAGTAAAATGGTGTTGAAAAAAATCTTAAAGCGTTTGCAGAAAGAATTTTTGAAATCGCTCTATATTTGTGAGAGGTATAGCTACAACTATTACTTATAAGGATGGCGGGTAGGAGAGAGGGAGAGGGTGGGGGTAACTAGTAAAATGATGTTGGAAAAGAAATCTTAAAGCGTACGCGAATAAGGTTTTCGAAGAGGGTGGGATGGAATGACAGAAGGAAAAAGGGGTGGAAGTAGGGAGGACTATAAAGTAATTACAGTAAATTAAAGGACATTTGCAATGAGTGGTCAAAGGAAATTCATTAAAATCGCTTGAAACGTAGGTAATTTGTATGCCTTAAAGACTACATCCTGTGACTAAATGCGCTCTGACAGCCGCCATGTTGTTTCCTGTTTAAGAAAACATAGCCTATAGCACCTTCGGGATCAGTGGTAATTCAACGACACCTTTTCTGTCAAAAACGGCTCAGCCGTTTAGCCTTTAGCGCGACACAAACATTCATATTTACATATATACATACCCAAGCGAAAAAAATTATCCTTCCTTTCGCCGTGCTGCAGTTGTATAAAAACAGACATTATCAAGTACCTGGTAATTATAATAGATCAATACTTACGGTGGGATAAGCAAATAAATCATATTATTTCTAAAACAAGATCTAATTACACGTTTTTATCATTTAAGGGAGAGAACAACTTAAAACCATTTACTATTACACTGGTTCCATCGTAATTAAATTATAGAATTGCTGGCTTGGCTTTATATTTTTTAAATGTTTGACCAAAATCGTTTGTTCTGCCCTATCTTGTGATCACAAGTCGTGGGCTATTGAAATCCCATCATTATTAATTTTTTAAAATTTTCAACTTTTTTTCTTTTTCTGGCTTTTTCTATAGAACGGCAGGAACTTATGTATTATAGAGGATTTTTCTGATTTACCATTCTTGTAAATATTATTTATTTATTGTATTGTTAGCTTAAGCTGTAGGTAGAAGTTTAATTTTTCTAGTTCCCCCCTTCCCTTTCACCTCCCCCGCCTTCACTCAATGTTTGTAGAGACGCTTCTCTACCCTTTAGGCATCATGTTTGACACAAATGCATGATATACGTACCTTGATTTATTCAAATGAATGGCTGGAATTAAACCTAAAAGTTGGAAATAAAAAAAAATTAAATAAAAAAAAACAACCAACTGCTAAATCTATTTGTACCTACTAGTCTCAGTTAGGGACAGAATTGATATTATAGTATGTAGGGTATGAGAGAGAGGAACTAGTGGTGTCGTTATTGTGGTGTCGTCAGCATACATAAGAATTATTCCATTTTTAATATGTTCGGGAAGATCGTTTATGAAAATAAGAAAAATTAGTGGGCCAAGAATATTGCTCTGAGCTGTACCAATTTCGAATTCCAAAATATCTGAGAAAATGTTACCAATTTTTACTTTAAATTTTTTCCTCTTTAAAATTATACCTAATCGATCCATTTTATAAGAAACGAAATCCGGACTGATTGTATCAAATGCTCGCGTTAAATCGAACAACACAGCTATTACATATTCACCTACATCCATATAACTATATATTTTTTGAATTAAATCTACTGTAGCAGTTTCAGTCGAGTGATTTGGCCTGAACCCATGTTGGTACTTGTTAAGGGCATTATGTTTTTATAAGAAAGATAGCAGTTGGCCATACATTAGCTTTTCAAATATCTTACTAAAACTGCTTGCTATCGAAATAGGGCGGTAATTTTCCAGTGCTCGTTTGCCACCTTTTTTAAAAACCGGTGTTATGTTTGCTAGTTTTAATTTTTCTGGAAATTTACCCTGACTAACCGAAGTGTTCGGTTCGGTTCGGTTCGGTTCGGTTCGGTTCGGTTCGGTTCGGTTACAATAGTTATTTAAACAACAAGGTTTGAAAACGACTCTTTGCACACGATCGAGACAGTTTGGTAGACCGAGCCGAAGGCGAGGTCTGCAAGTCGAGGGAGTGTGCAAAGAGGTTTTCAAACGAGTTTTTTACAATATTTTTTATACGACTGCTAATAAAGAAAGAAAAATCAAATTTTAATTTAACTTGTTTTTATTTCCGACATTTTTACAACAAAACTTTAAAGATTCAACAATTTTTTGACGTATGTCATCAACAAAACATACGAGCAGTGACGGTTGCTACGGAACTAAGCCAACTTATATTGATGGGTGACAACAACAAAAATCACAATGACGGGAGACCCGTATGCAGAAATGACATAGGCGTGCGCAAAAATGACATAAGCGTGTGCAAAATGCCATTTTCAGATCGTCTTCTCCGTGCGCAAAACCCCCTTTTGCAAGACAGTCGTATGAAAAGTTATAAGGGATATTAGTTATTACATAATCCAAACTTGATATAGACGTTCTACCATTAACATCGGTATATACTCGAGTAAAGTATTTGATAAAATTTTAAAATATTTGTCCTTCTCTATTTTATCGATGTTAAGATCTCCGCATAATATAATCTGTTCAAATCTGGATGAAATTTTACTTAAGAGGCCCAGAAACAAGTCTAGAAATTCTTCCCTGCTTCCCGAAGTCGGCCTTTATACTAAAACAATACATTTTGATTCAAATTGAAAGCCACAACATTCTATTGTCAATTCTTTTGTGAAATTATTTACAAAGTCAATTGGTTTGCACTTGGAAAATAAATTTGATTTTACAAAAGCCACCACGCCACCTCTTATGTGACTATATCTACCGTAACCACACACCCGAGAATTACCAGATATATTTAGATATTCCAGTTCTTCATTATTGTACCAGTGCTGGGCAAGACACAAAAAAGTAGCACTATATTCCATGTTAAAGAGTTCGATTAAATTAAATTTTCCTGGAAAGCCCTTGCATGTTGTAATGTAAAATTGACCAGGTAAAATCTGTGTTTTGATGACTTGAAATTGAAATTAATCTAGAATTATTTGTGAGAGGCGAGGGTACCAAACATTTTGAGATGTGTCATTATTGCATAATGTTTGCGTTTCTTGGTTTACACCATTGTTTTGTTCCTCTGCTGTATTTAACATTTGTTGAGATTGCACCGGCCTAATTTGTGGTGAATCACTGGAATCTATGTCTGTAGAAATATGTTTATTTAAGGTTTCAGCTTAAGCTGCTTTAGTTTAGTAAAATGGTGTTGGAAAAAAATCTTAAAGCGTGTGAAGAAAGAATTTTTAAAATATTTGATAAAATTATGCGAATGTGGTTTTTGAAGTGGATGGGGGGAATGACAGGAGAACAGATGGGTGGAAGCACGGAGGACTTCAAAGGAATTACAGCAAATTAGAGGCAATTTGCAATGGGTATTCAAAGGAATTTCATCAAAATCGCCTGAAATTTAGGCAATTTGTATTGCTTAAAGCCTACATCATGTGACAAAATGACGTCTGACGACCGCCATGTTGATCCCTGTTTAAAAAAATATAGCCTATGGCACCCTCGGGATCAGTAGCAATTCAACGACAGTTTTTTGTCAAAGTCGGTTTAGTCGTTTATTCTCTAGCCCGATACAAACACATAAGATATCACAAGCGAAAAACATTACTCTGTCCTTTGCCGTGCTGCAGTTGGGTAATAAAAATCGCTAAAAACAAACGCAAAATCTAAATTTAGTTGTTTCAACCCACATAAACTTACTGTATTTTAAATATATGTAATATAATGTTCGTAAAAGCAAAGATAACAAACCAACTGTCTAAATTAATATAATTTATTTGCAATAACCACAAGCCTTAACAGAGACTTGGATAGACCCTACTATTCCGAGAATTTCCCACTTGTATCGGGTTTAGTAGATTTTAACTAACCGGTACAACTTAAACTTTCAAGCTATGTAAATCTCTATACTTAAGCGAGTCCCTTAACTACCATTTTGATTAAGTGTAAAATATAGTTTAGTTTTGACTAAGTGTAACAAATATAACTAAAGTTTGTAAAGTTTAATAAAGATTTACGTTGGCTGTGGGCAAAGTGGAGATATAGTATACAGAAGTTTCGAAAACCGCATGAGTTAATATAACAACTTATCCTATGTACTATTCTAGCCAGAGCAGCTTATGTGATAAACAACTTATAACTTGAAAAAAATTTTATGACGAAGACAGTTAAAAAAATTATTTGATCTAATTTTAGGCTATTTTATTATAACAAAAACATTTCATGAAAAAAAAGCCAAGTACGCGAAAATGGTATTCGTAATCGTAAAAAGAATTGAGAAAAAAGTAAAGCAAAGTTCTTTAATACAAATAGCAAAATGAAAAGTTCTTACTAGTTTGAAAATGTTTTTTTAAACCCTTTTTTTACATGAAATGTTTTTGTTATGATTTCACTTCTTATTTAAAGAAATTGGAAAATATTAAATTTTTAAAGTAGTAAAATATGCGGAATGGTGTCAGAGTTTCTGTCAGTCTTCCAAAGCTCAGCTCTCTAGCGTTTCTGAAACTGGGCAATGTTACTTTTACATTAATTTAGATTTATAGTGGAGGGAAGTAAATTATAATTTTGGGGTTTGTAAATTTTTTCCTATAGTTTTATAATAGTTCCTATCAGTCTACCAAATTTCAGCTCTCTAGCGTTCCTGGAAGTGGACATTGTTACTTTTACATAACTTTACATGTATAGGGGAGGGGAGTAAATTAGAATTTTAGAGTTTTTTGCTTTTTCAAAGGGTTTGGTCATAATTTCTATCAATCTGCCAAATTTTAGCTTTGTAGCATTTCTGGAAGTACAGTAGAATTTTGATAATCTATGAGTGAGTGAGTGAGTGGCAATTTCGACCTTTTTTGAAAGTTTGTAACTACTACTTCAGGTAAGTAAATGAAACTTGGAGATTTACGACTGTGCAAAGTTTAAGATTCGTAGCTCATTCCGAAGTAGAGTTTTAGATATGTCAAATATGGGCTGAAATATATCAAGAAAAGATGGTACAGCAGTTGCGCGAACTTAGCGAGGCACCGCCGTGCCCTTAGATAACGGTTTACGAAAATTCGCGTATTTTAAAAACTTATTAAAACCAAAACAAATTGCTACACACACCCGCACAACCTTTATATGTTAAAACTTTTACTCGTAAAGGGCGATTGCCAATGATAATTTTTAAAAATTAAATAAGAGTACCCATTGGAATTAAAAATGTTAACACACAAAAGTTATCTCATGCTCGGTGACATTGACACATACGTTTAAATTGTGTCCACCATTAACAATAAGAGTATTTACTTTTTATAAAATTTCACTTGATTTGCTTGGTAGTAGTAGGTTTAAGCGGGTGCTGGATCACTTTGAGAAACAGGTGGTCATTGACTTTGTCTGACCTTGACCTCGTCTGACCTTAACCTTGTCTGACCAAGTGCATAAAAATATTGCATGATTTTCAATAGGATCCTAAAAATTCGACCTTGTGTGATTTATAACGATATACATAGCTTGACTTTGTATGAACTTGAACTCGTCTGAGCTTGAAAAATCTTACATTATTGCAAAGAATTATAGTTTACCTTTAGATTCCTTGACCTTGGTTTATTTGCCACTCTTACTGAAAGTAATTAGGGTTGAGAAAAGTATATAATAGAGACATTTTGTTCAAAAGTGAAGAAGCTAGTAGGTCACTCGATTGTGTTGGATCTCTAGATGCAGTGGATGGTTACCAAGAAAATACTAAGACCTTTCGGAAAAACCTCAAGAGGCAGAGTGTCAGGGGAAATCGGGAAATGCCACTATAAAAAAGGTTACAAATGAAATCTATTAAACTGAATAGTGAGGTTTGTGTCACACAATCCTATAGTATAGTGACTGCTCTACAGGGGGGTAAATACATTTTATATTATAATTGTCAAAACAGTTTTTATTACAATGTAAGGGTAGTGAAATTTAATTTGTTTCAACGCATTATATGGGAACTATGCAATGTTGTTTTAATAAGAAAAACAATAAATGCAGTTTATGTTAAAAAACCTATTTTCCAGTTTACAGAACCAGAAGATTGCCTATTATGCAACAGTGGAAGCAGTGTAACAATAAAAATGCATAATATTTTTAGTAAAAAAATAACAATTTAAAAGTAACAATATCGATATAAGCAAACTTAAACAAATAAATTTTGAACCAAAACTTTAATTAAAATTTATTGATTCATTAAAAGTTCTATCTATTCTATCTATTTAGCCTTCTTCAATTCACCCAATATCTTCCACTCTTCTCTGTCTGTCACTGTGTTCGTCCATCTAGTTCCCGCGTGTTTATTCAAATCGTCCGCCCATCTTATTAAAAGTTACCACTACATATATCAATAAAGAAATATCTAAGTATCTAAAACATTTTAACCCAAATATGCATGTAAATTATTAGATAATGATTTAATCGATGCAGTTAACAAAGATACTGAAAAATACACTCTGAAATATCTAGGGCAAAGTAAGGCCACGTAAGTCATCCATTCATATCCATATTTGAATTTAGAGCATGCTAAATTATTATTTAACGTATCAAAGTATTGTATTGTAGGATAACAAATCTAATCGCTACGCTACTCATTATTGGGCAAAACTGATCTACTAATAAATTAGAGAAATAAGAACCATGATGAATGGTGAGATTATCTGCGAACGATTTATTTATGGTGGAATAAATATTGAAGATTTATACACAATATTCCAGGAGATCTGGTTTATAATAAACCACGAAATGAAGAAGAAGCAGATAGTGGGTTTAGTGACGAAGTAAACATATATAGTTAAATTATTTAGGCAATTGTGTAATATTAGGAAGTTTATAAGAAGTGTAGTTAAAAATAAAATTTCAGACTTCCATTGTCTTTAGTTATTTTAAACACGACGTTTCGGTTAGTAAGTATCTCTCAGCGTTTTCAAAACTAAACAATCCGGTCTATAGGCTACTACATATACTCCTTGGTGTACAGTCATGTGTGACGGCCCGCCCCCTTTTTATTCCTAATACGCTTGTTTTCCTTAAGGAATGGTTTCCATATATTTGGTATGACCGTGCTTGGTTGACTGAAAACTGCTTTATTCTGCATTATAAACGCAGCTTTAATAAACTTTTGTTTTCGCCAATGTGACTCCTTATGCAAAAGTTTATCTTCAGACCATTGAATCTGTGATCATTTGACCATGCGTGATCCGCTTAACCGGATTTTTCAGTAGTAGCCAGTAGACTGGATTGTTTAGTTTGCACTTGAAAATGGTTAGAGATAGTTATTTACCGAAACTTCGTGTTTAAAATAAATAAAGGCAATGGAAGTCCGAATATTTATTTCTACTCAATCATTGTCTACGAGTTTCAATCAAAGTAAGTATTAAAATAATTTTTGTATATAACAATTTTGAGATGTTTATTAAATATTTTTTTGGTATACAATTTTGTGTCAATCCAACAAAAACAACTACTCCGAGGGAAAATACCCCTAGCGGCATTGAATTATACTAATGGTTTTTTCATTCCGAACTTGTTAAAACTATGTGGTTTTCACGTTCTCCAACGTCGAATACAAGTATGTATATGAATAATCCTTGATTGGAACACTACCGGTTTCGGCCTTCTTGGGCCATCCTCAGGTGAATGCAGCCGATAGTTCCGTGTAAAGCATAAGCTGTGTAAAACCAACAGAAACAACTATTCCTAGGAAAATACCCTTACCAGCATTGAATTATACTGATCTAGGACCAGGGCCGTCGTAGTGAGTGGACCAGAGGTGCAGCCGCTCCAAGCGATCACCATGCGTTGGCCGCCACACGTATTTTTAATTCAAAAATGTAGTATGTATTTTAAGGTCACTAAGTCACCTTATTTTGACACTTCATTCATTCAATATCTCAAAAACGAATAAAATGAATTATGTAGCATAATAAAAAATAAAATATAAAAGGCTACGAATTTAAGGAAATGATGGACATGAAAAATACATTTGATTTTTGACATGAAGAAAATGCCCAGAGAAACTTTAGGCAATCTATTTTATCAACTGGTTATTTAGTTTTAAATTTAAAGCTTAAGAAAAGTGCTCCAAGTGTATCTGCAAGTATAAAATGATCGCACATTACATAAAGAATGCGAACGAGTCGATTGCTTCGAAATTCAAACCTAGTCATGAAATTTGATTATAGATATTTCCAAAATAAATAGAAATGCACTCTTGCCATAAAATTGTTAAAGCGTTGACATTTGACAATTTAAAGGCGCAATTTACAAGCAACGTAAAAGTTTTGACATAATTTGTATGCTAATAAATTGGCGCATCTGTTCGAGTGTCAAACACTTCATCAATACCATAAGTAAAATGTAACTTTTTGTCACATCTTGATGATTTTTTTTTGAGGTTTTTCTCAAAATCTCAATAAATAATTATTCGGTTTTATTTTTTTTTTGCATTTAATCGCTTGATAAGGTTTACCAAATTAATTAAGTAATACTGATTTTGTTCTCTCATGTCTCTTTTTCGAGATATAGAATAAAAACTAAAAATTTGAAGTGTCCTTTTTTAAAAACAAAAGATCGGTTTTGTTGTCTTTGCAGTTTCTGAGTGAGCTGGGGATGACAATTTTAGGATTTTTTTTAGGGACCGACTCGACTGCGACTCTGTCAAATAGATAATCAAAAACAAAAATTCAAAACTTTCTGAGATCCTATTTAAAGGTTTTAGGCTATACGCTGATATGTATACCTCGGTTTTTAAATAAGATGGGCTTTACCATGACTCCCGTAAAAAGAGTAGGTAGGAGGTATTCTAAAAACTCGATTAAAAAATAATAATTGACTGTCTTATGCTGATATCATTCGCTTTACGATAATTACTTTGTTATGCATATGGGCTCAAAAACTTGCAGTTGTGAGGAAAAAAGCTGAGGGAGAGCGGCTTGTTTCCCGTCTTGCTCCAGGCGGCCAGTAGTCTAGCGACGTCCCTGCTAGGATATAAATCATTCTTGTTTAAAAAACCTCCTGACAAGCTGCAGAAACAGTGAGTGATCCATGCCAATCCACGACCGGTTTCGGCCTTCTTGGGCCATCGGTGAATGCAGGCGATAGCTTCGTGTAGAGCATAAGCTGTGTGAAACCATGTGAAGCGACTACTTCGAAGGAAAATACCCATAACTTGGGGGCCATAGTGCAGCAGGTGATAGAAGAGGTTATTTCCGAAAGAAAAAGTTTATATAACATGGGGGTCAACACACATCTGTTTTTAAGATATAGCATTTTTAAAGTTAGAGGAGTGGGGGAAAAGTGTTTTACAAAGATAGGAAAATCTGTCATAGCCAGTTGAATACTCAGCTAATTGTGATTCAAAAATGTGATATTTTTTTTTTATAAAATTACAAGTTAAGGAGATACAGGCTGTCAAAGTAACCTCCAAAAATGTATAAAAAATAATCGTTTTAAAAAAAAATTAATTTTTAAAAAATATTGCGTTTAATATGGCATTCTTAAAAGTTACTACCAAAAAAATTGTTTTTACAAAAAAAATTTTTTTTATTATTTTTATTGTTCTCTTGTTCTCTTATTCTATTACACGACTTTACCCACTTTCATATTTTTACTGCGTTTTTTAAAAAAGTTTTTATCAAAAAAGTTTAAAAAATCGCCAACTTTGATGCTCTGTATCTCGACAAAGAAAGAGTTTTGACCCATGTATTATAGGAACTTTTTTATCAGACATAACCTCCTCTATCACCTGTTAGGCTATGGCCCCTAAGTTATGGGACACCCTGTATACTCAGGTGGTTTTCACTTTATCCAACGTCGATTACAAGGATATGAATCATCCTTGTTTGGAACACGTCCTGACAAGCGGCAGGAACATTGATCCATGCCAATCCACGACCGGTTTACAATTTTGTTTTTTGAAGTGTAAACTTCTTTAGGCGCGTTTAGCACTTTCTGTGGGTACTGAATTGAACTGAGCTTGGCTATGTAACGCTCATTCGGGTGAAGTCGGCTCGAGTCGACTAACTGTGAGAAGAACAGTCAGCAGAGCGATATGATGATGCAGATGAAGGCCACTCAGAGCAAAATTTATCAGAGTAATTTATACCGAATTATAATTATGTAAATGTTATTTTGTATATTACTTTGTCAATATACAACGCAAAAAATCACTTCTGCCGTGTGGTCTTAAGCACACACAATTATTTTTACTATTATAACGTGTTAATAATTGCTTAGTCGAATATTTTTTGTTTTGCTTTTTTAATTTTGTTAAGCTTATTAGGCCCTATTAATAAACAAGCAGATAGATTAATTGTTTTTTGCTTCTAGTTTCTTCCCTGAACTCTGCAAAAGTAATATCTTTAGAAGTTTGTTGTTTATTTTTTAGTAATTTTGATCAATGAAAATTACGCGTTAATTAAATTACAATCTGGAACACTCTGTATATGTATTGATAACTAAAATATATTTAAAACTTTATTTAGTTTCTATCATTAAAAATAGTAAGTGTACTTGTTTCTGGTTAAAATTTGAAAAGTTTAAAATTTTGTTTTTCTTTACTCAATAACGGAGCTCTAGCAATAACTGCATTCAGCATTTCACAATATGATTAGCAAATTGCAGTCATGGTTTCCGTTCGTTAAAAAGTTTTAAGTGTTTGAATTAACAAACCAGTTTTCCAATTTTCCGAAACTTCTTACTAACAAGGCGCCTAGTTTTTTTATTTGAATGAAATGCAAATAGCGTGTCTTTTACAGGCTTGTTGTAATCTATGTGCATAATAAGAAGATCGATGACAACGGTTTACGATTTTTAGGTCACACTATAAAACACGCAGTGTTGTAGCCAAGGCAATTTATCTCTTAATATTAATAAAAAAATTCTGTTTTAAACAGGGACTTACACTTGTATATTTGTAGATAACTACAGGACACCTTGTTTCCTTAGCAAATTTTTAAATAATTTTGACTGTAGGTGCGTATTAAAAAGAAAAATAAATTATTCTATCAAACGTAAGTTTTAGTACCCGTGAATTTCAAAATCAACTGTTCGTTTTGGCTTAAAAATTCCGCTGATTGACGCTTACGTCTGATGGTGGGTAAAAACGCTGATCAGCGTTACTCTGGCCTGAAAGACAGAAGTGCTGTCGTAGGTCACGGATGGTTTCTTTTTCTTGACATATACCGAGTGGGCCAAAAAAAACCGGACATTTTTTTTCAGTATAAGTTCTGAATTATACAATCGATTTTTATGGGAAAGACTGCACTCCTTGGCAGATAATTAGTTAGAGTTTCGACTGAATGTATTTTTTTGTCCACCATCTTAAAATCCAAGATGGCGGACGAAATTAAAATGTACTCTTCAAAGATGCTCGTTTATTCTGGTGTTGCGAACATGTTTTAATTATTTTTTGAAATTAGTAAAAAATATGCATTCTTGCCACGCACAACAAGGTACGAATTAGCAAAATCGATTCGGTGGTTCTAAAAAATATATTTTTGTTTCAACCATTGTTTTGAATATTGTACGATTGTCTTGCCAACCGTGTCTGCATTTATTTCGTTCTTAATTCATTACTACTAAACCGATTTTAATGAAATAAAAAACATCCTGGTGAGAATTGATTCCTTTTTTAGGATCATGATCAAAGTTTATCGCCAACATAAAAGTTAAGATGGCGGACAGAATCATACATACATTTCCGCAAATGTTTTAGTTTTTTATTATAGAAATGGACTACTTTTCCCCCACAAAACGAGATGCAAATTAGTAACATCGATCGGTGTGGTGGTTCTCAAAAAATCTATTTTTGTTTCAACCATTGTTTTACAGATTATACGATTGCATTGCCAATCCTGTCTGCATTAATTTCCTTATAAATTCGTTAATACTAAACCAATTTTAGTGAAATAAAAATAAATCATGTTGAGAATTCATTGCTCTTTAAAGATTATAATCGAAATTTACCGCCATCTTAGAATTTAAGATGTCGGACAGAATCATATTGTTTCTTCAAAATGGCGTGCTTATTCTTATTTTCCGAAAATGTTTTAGTTTTTTTTTTAATTTATAGAAAAACATTACTTGTCTCCCGTATAAAGATATAAAAATTAATTAAGTGCTTTTCTATAAATTGAAAAGAAATTAAAACATTTTTTGAAAATAAGAATAAACGTACCTCTTTGAAGGGTCAAGTATGATTATTTCCGACATCCTAACTCCTAAAATGGCGGCAAATTTCGTTTATAAACTTTAAAGAACAATCAGTTCCCACCATGATTTTTTTAATTTCACTAAGATCGGTTCAGTAATAATGAGTTTATAAAGAAATGAATGCAGACAGGATTGGCAATGCAATCGTATAATCTGTAAAACAACGGCTGAAACAAAAATCGATTTTTGAGAACCGCCAAAAAGTAGTGATTTGCTATAAATTAAAAAAAAATCTAAAATATTTTTAGAAAATAAGACTAAACACGTCATTTTGTCAATTATGATGCTGTCCACCATCTTAAATTTTAAATTTTTAATAAATGTTGTTCATGATCGTTAAAAAGCAATCAATTCTAACCAGGATATTTAATATTTCCTTAAAATCGGTTCAGTAGTAATTAATTTTTAAGGATATAAATGCAGACATGATTGACAAGGCAATCGTATAATATTCAAAACAAACTTCTTCGATTTTAATTATATTATATTCACTTTAAACAGATTACTATTAGTTTTAAAAACTTCCTCCAAATTGGATTACTTAAATGTCTTAGCGCTACACTTACTCTCTGCGGTTATTGCGAAAGATACAAATAATTAAACTCAGAGATAATAGAGAACTTGTAAATTAATTATACTTAACATTTTAATTAGTATCCTTTTACAAGAAGTATACGATTATGTGCAGATATAACTCGTATCTAAATTATCATTAAAAATTAAAAACCGTCTACTACTACGTAGGGTTGTGGAGAGGGCCGGCTGTTTTGTTCGTTGCCAGTTCTACGTGTAAGTATGATATTATAGGATGCAAACAATAATAATAAATATTCCCCTTGTCCTTCTTTTGGGAGGTCGAAATTGGTGTTAACATAAGGTAAGTATAACGTAATAGTGGTCAATTCATCGCAAACGTACTACGAATTTTACGGTTAGGGTAACACTGAACCGAACCGAACCGAACCGAAGCTATAATTTTTTAAAAAATCGAAAAAAATTATTTCCAAAAAATAATTATTTAAAAAAAATCTTTTAGAACGTTGACGGATTATATGGGGCTTTCCATGTCAACCCGGCCACCTGTTGCACTTAAACATTTTGATTTTATTAAAAATTTATTTTTTGGTTCCTCTATAGATACCGATTATTCTTACTTAACAAAAATTTAAAAAAATGCTGCGGATCCTTAAATCAACAGGTGTTTTATTTTCTTAATTGGCGAAAACATATCTATGGTTTATGATTTTTCCTGAAAAAATACAAACTTTGCAAAAAAGGGAGGGGTGTCAGAACGAAAAAAATATATTTTTTCCTTAAAGCAAAACAACTTTTTTTAATAAAATGTATATTGATTCACACCCTGGGCGCCTCATATTGGCTTGCCCATATATATATATATAAGTACGGCCAAGGCCTCCGCGCACTTACACAAGAATTTTTCTTTTTGGTATTTATACTTCTCGGCCCACTCTAAAATTTTTAAAGGCAATAGACAAAATATTGGAGCATCTTTTTGCAAAAATATATAAAAAATTAAAGGGGTCACATTTTCAAAATGGCGATTTTTTAAATATATTGTTTTGTACTAAGGTCACAGATGCGATTATTTCTCATTTTCAGTATTTTTTCTTAAGGCCCCTTGTTCTTATTTCTAAACAGTAGTAAATTTTTTTTATGCAAAGTTCGTATTTTTTTTAGGAAAAATCATAAACCATAGATATTTTTGGTCAATTAGGAAGATAAAACACCCTGTAGATTTAGGGATTCGCAACATTTTTTTAAATTTGTTATCTTGGTGTAATCGGTATATATAGAGGAACCAAAAAATAAATTTTTATTAAAATCAAAATTTTTAAGGGCAAAAGGTGGACGGGTTGACATCGAAAGCCCATCTATGCATCGGTTAAGTTACGTTAGACTGGTAGGTATCTACTGCAGATAAGTAAAGTTAAGTTTTTTTTTATACTAGGACTTTCTATCCAATCAGGATCAATCGCCCAGTTTCGCAAAGTTTTAGCAAGCTTAAAGCATTTTTAAACAAACACAAACAACCAAGTACCTAGCCGGGAATCGAACCCGGACCGCCGCCGGTGTGTTATAAACAAAGAACTGGCATGGCAAAGCTTATAGAAATGTTTTAATTGGCGTACTTTTTGAAACTTAATTAATTAGTGCAGTACCTCAATCTGTTTCTTGAAGTGCTCCTCTGCGATAGAACTGTGAGTAAGACAGATGCAAAGATTTTGCAACTGAAAAAAGAAGAAATCACATTTGTTAATTTTAATAACCAATTGCTGATAAATATTAATAATTTTCCTCCAAGCAAACGAAAACAACAACAAACAAAAAGTTGGGTTATGTTTAGCACACGGCTACGTTCAGAACAGTATTTTTGGCGGCCATACCGCAACGCAAGTAAAAAAAAACTAAAATGCAGTCCACTATTAAGCCCAGTGGATCTAGAATACGAATTTTTTCAATAGACATAATGCACTGTGCCATGTGTAAACTACACTCCATTTACAAAAGGCGACCGAAGGATGCGGAAACTTATTTGTCGCCATGCGATTTCTGTAAAAAAATTATCTGCAGAAATTGCTCCACGCTGACATCCACCGAAATAAATGCGCTGTTTTTACAACAGAAAAAGCCACTTTTCTACTGTCCAATATGTCATAAAAAATCTTACTTCGAAAAATTTGCTGCAAACACTGAACGAAAAACGCATAGAGATAGAATTACTGGAGGGCACTGTGGAAAAACTTCGAGGCCACAGACAGGGACTTGTTCTATGCGATGAAAGATACCGAAAATTATACTCCGGTAAGAAACTTAAATGATGTGTTGGACGGTTTACTTAATGTAATCAAACATAAACATAACAACAAATGAATGAATTGGTCAAAATCAATGAAGATCTACGAAGTAGGTCATTGGAGCATAATGAAATAAGAACAACAGTGGAAAAAGAAACAGACATACAAAGATAAAACTAAAGTAACAAAACTTAAATAAGGGTCCATCTCACCGACTTTTTTTCGTTACTTAGCTTAAAGCGTGCCTTAATATAATCATAATATGACGTAATAGGGAACACTTAAGGCTAAGTCGGTGCGATGGGCTATAAGTAACACTCCAAACAATAAATGAAAGCCTAAAATCAAAGATTAACCAACTCAAGGAAGAAAATAGGGTTCAGTTAACTTAAATGATGGACAGAAGATCGCCTGTAGAAATAAAACACCTTTTAGGGGAAAAGCTAAATCTCTTTTTGAGCCGCAAGAATCACAACACTCAAAGAAAAGTCTTGATTCTATCAGATGAGCATAGAATTGCCCTTGATCGTAATATTCGGAAACATCTAGACTATCTGAATACCTACAAGATTATGCCAATCATCAAACGAAAGGCTCACTACGATAGCGTGCTGGATGGGCTATATATAATGATAATATAATATAAACAGCAACTTAATATATTTAATCTCGTGTATCTATATATGTGCTTCATATGCTAGCTTCAAAGCTCCTAAGGTTTAGAATAATCCAATTTTTTTTAAAGATTTTAAATATGCTATAAGATGATTCATCAGTCAATTTCCCTAGACCCGTACGAAAACTCGAAAAAGAATTTGGAATGTCCCCAAAAGAGAATTTGAGGACATTCCAAATTATAGGAGCTATGACACCAGCAAATAAACGTGTAAATACATGCGATCAATTATTTTCAGTTAGTTTGGAGGTTTTGCACGGGTCTAGTGTTATTGATTGTAAGCTCGTTTTGTAGCATATTCACTGTGAATTCATAATCGCAAAAGAGAAATTGGAGACAATCTTAACTTTACAAGCTATAATGCTAGCGATTGAAATTTTAATTTGCTTCCCTCCCTTACATATGTAAAGTCATGTAAAATTAACATTCCCCACTTCCAGAAACGCTATAGAGTTAAAATTTGGAAGACCGGTAGGAACTATGATAGAAATATAAAAAAAGATTAAAAAACCCCAAAATTTTAATTAAATTCCCTCCCCGATAAATGTAAAATTATGTAAAAGTAACATTACCCACTTCCAGGAACGCTAGGGAGCTGAGCTTTAGAAGGCTGATAGGAACTATGATAAAATCATAGGAAAAAATAAAAGACATTGCAAAAATTTTGAACAATATTCCTCCTATTTTTCTACTTTAAAACTTAAAGTATCCCAGTCCTTTAAAAAAGCAGTGAAATCATAACAAAAACATTTCATGTAAAAAAAGCCAAGTACGCGAAAATGGTATTTTGTAAAAATAATTGAGATAAAAGTAAAGCCAAACTCTCCATTACAAATTTCAAAATACAAGACTCTTAGTAGTTTGGAAATGTTTTTCCAAACTTGGCTATTACGGCGGCAAATGACTCTTAGGCACGATGCTAAATTGAACATAAAGAAGTTTGGCTGTAATAGCAAAGTTAAAAAAAATATTTCCAAACTAGTAAGCACCTTTCATTTTGATGTTTGTATTGGAGAACTACGCTTTACTTTTATCTCAATTCTTTTTACGGAATGCCATTATTGCGTACTTTTTTTACATGAAATGTTTTTGTTATGATATAGGTTTCTAAAAATAATTTTAAAAAGTTGTGGTTCCTACAATGTTAATTTTAAGACTATCTGGTTCTTGGACTAAAACATTAGCAGCTAGCACCATGTTGGAGAAATTATTTAGTTGGTCGTGTTTAATCTTTTCGAAAAAAAAATGCATTTGGAATAGGCAGGGATTTACAAAATTGTTAAATATTATCCACAGATGACAATGATCTATCGAAAATATTGCCTCTCTATCTAAAAGACCTTGCATGCATTCTGTTATTGTAAAAAACTAGATGTGTACGTAAAATTTAGTTTGCTCAAGTAGCCCTTCACCCCCATTTTTTAAAGCCACGAGTCCCCACTAAGATGCTGGGGGTTAAACATATATAAACATAAACAAGCTATCGGTAATATCACTATCACTCTTCCAGCTAGTTATCTGACGATTTGCAAGTATTTTTAGTTTGAACTACAAAATAAGTGTCAGGGAGATAATTGCACGGTAAAAAATTTTGTCTACAACAAAAACACGTTCTTTTCTTCATTAGATTGTTTTACTTTAAAACAATTTATTTTGAATTAAAATATTTCTTTTTAGTTCACCGCAGCGTTTAATCTTGAAATGAGACTTTATTTTTCTTCATTCTTCATTTTGTAACAAAGCAAATTGTCTTCATATAAAGAATATTTTGCTTCCATAGAAACCGGTGCCTTAGATTAATTCAGTTTCAAATTATAGTCAAACAATTTCGGTTTTACATTAAAATAAAAGGCAAGACATCTTTTGTGCTATATCAAGAAAATATTCCCTTTGGGAATAGGAAAGCACAAATTATTTTACTTCAAAGCAAGTTGCTTTGATCTAAGACAATTTTTTTGATCTTTAAAATATGTCATACATACATTGTCTCTAATAGAGCCTAACCTGGATATGAGGTATATAGAAAATTTTATTTCTGATTTTAGTGGACAAAGGCCACTCGCAGCAGTTTAAAATATTCAAGATAGTGGCCGATTAAACATAAAAAAATAAAAATAAAAAAGTTTTTAAACACATAAAACTAAGACTGAGTGCAATCAAAAGCTATTAGTGTTCCATTAAACATAGTAAAATCCCCGACCTATCTTCCTTCAGGAACATTGTCAAAAAGACGCCGCCATCTTGGATTTTCTACTGTTCTTTCTTCTATCAGTCTGTTCTCAAAAAGTACTGACTTTTTAAGAAAATATGACAATAGAAAATTTAAATTCCATTAAAAGGCCTATTAAATAAGATATTTTCAGGATAAGTGCTAACCTTCCAAAGATAGGTACCCATAACCATTACCAACATTTTTAAATTTAACCAATCTTCTCCGAAACAAAGACCTTTAGGAAGAAAAGTATAAACATTTTTATAAAGACAATTAAATTTTTATTTAAAATGTGTATCATTCAGTGTGGTTTCGATGGTGGTTAAGGGTCCAATGGCGTCCGTAAATTAAAATCAAGAAAATCTGTGTATAATACTTTATTTTAGAGAATAAAATTTTTCGTTGAATGATGTATAACTAAATACAGCAACGTGAGAAATTTTTAACGCTAGTGCAGGCGCTGTAGGTAATTGAGTATGCAAAATATGAGTACCGCAGTTTGACAATGGATTCTAGCTGACAAAAAGTCACAGATTAACGATCTGAATTTTACCAAGCCAGGTTTTGGTCCACTTTTTTTTATCCCCCCTTCTCTTATAGTCGTGTTCGAATTTCTGAAAATTTAACTAAGTTGACGCCTTAAAGCCACAATGACAGATAAATGAATCAAAAATGTATAAAATCCAACGTAAAGATAAAATTATATTAGTTTGATAAATTTTAGCTGCGAAAACCCCAAAAACTCCCCAGACCACCCAAAACCTGAGATTTTAAGGTTTTCTTCAAATTTTCTTAAAAACTAGGCTTCTTAGGGAAAAATATGTAACTACCTTTATAATAGACAATAAAATTTCCTTTTCAACGGTATATTACTTAGTGAGGTACGACCAATAACAAACTCTTCGGCGGCGTTTGTCTATTGAGGTGATGTAAAAAAATTAAAAAAAGAAACATGATTTACCCGATTTTCTTGAAAACTAAGCTCTTTTGTGTCTTATAGTCGATTGTAGACAATGAAATTTCCCTTAAAATGGTGTGTAACAGGGCAAGACTGTTTATTACAATTTAGGGTCGTCCGTAAATTAGGCCAATTTTTAAAAATCACGAAACTTACCAATTTTTCTTCATCAAAAATTTTGCTTAAAAGTGGATTGTAGGCAATAAAATTTTCTTTTAAATATTGTATCAGAAAGTAGCTTAGCTTTAAATTAAAACTTCACAGGCGTCTGTAAATAAAATCAACAAACAAATTAATTTTGTTACAGGTTTTATCGAATTTGCTCAGTAATTAAGCTCAATTGGAAAAAATATGTTGCGAACTTTATTGTGGAAAGTAAAATTCCCTTTTTTTAGATATATAAGGCAGTGGGGTTTGATTACTGATAAACTCTCCAGCGACGTTCGTATATAAGGCTCATATAAAACAAAAAAGATAAACATATTTTTGAACGTCAAATTTAGTACCCGTGAATAAAAAGACAAAAAATTTTCGTGGCTAAGCGGCCATTGAAAGATTTTGTTTCTCTTATATTTTTCCGTGGGTAGCTCGAAAGCTGTATACACCCACGGGGGTCCAAGATCTAATGGATACCTATCAAGTGTTGACAGTTAACTGTTTCGTCCTTAAGGGCTCTTCAGAACACTGCATGGTCAATGTGACACTTTTGTAAAGCTACAAAAACGGTATATGAATCTCATCTTACGATGTTGGTAAGAGAAATAAATAAATAATCCCTGCGATACCGTTTGGTTTCCCATAAGGGGCGACATCTACAAAGACAAAAGAAACTACCAGAGTAGAAATAAAAGCAGGCAGATGAAACGAAAAACAGCACTTATGACCGTGACATAATTTGTCCCTCAAAATATTTTTGCCACATGACAAAAAAACCAAGATTTTTATAGGAAATATGCCCCATTGCTGATTGTAGAAAATAAAATTTTCTTTTAAATGATGTTTAACACGGTGAGATTAATTTCATTTTCAAAACTTTGGGGGCGTCCGTAAATCAAATAAATTTTTAAAGATTACCAAATGAAGCACTACACTATAGCCGCCGCCATCTGCATTGATAGTCTTCATACCCTTTGAACGCTCCACCAACCCTCCCTTTTAACCCCCTCCCCACAAAAAATTCTAGGTACGGCTCTAGCAGCAAAGGTGATCCCTCCTACTCACGTTTTCTCAACATCCTGCGCCATAGTTTTTTAGGTATGGTTAGATGGGTGAGGGGGGCGATGGCCTACTATCGCTACTAATCCAAATTTTAATTATCTTAACAAAAATCGAACCATAATTAATTTACAGTGAGGAAGGGTTAGTGGGAAATAAGGACAACGTTAGAGATTTAACCCTCTTTATTTTCTGACGGCGTTTCGACGGTTGTTTTCCGTCTTTTTCAAGCTATAAAACAAACACAATAAAAATGTAGAATGACGTTAGAAGACAATATAGCAGTATTATTATACATTCATAAATATTATAATTATATAAAGCTAATAGGTTTTCTTTTAATTCAATTAATAAATAACATTAATACATAAGATATATTCTTCTGTTGTTTTTTAGTTTTTTTATCTATTTTATTTGTTATTACTATTTTTTTTTTAATAATTTTTTTACTTTTTTTTATTTTATTTTATAACTATTTTTATAGATTTTATCTATTTAACTTAAATTCAACATTAAAATCAATTCGATTGTAATAGTTTGTTAGGTAATATTGACATTAATTAGGTTTTATTATTTATTTATGGATCTACTGGTATGGATTTTAATTTTAATAACTTACCCTTAAAATTAATGGATTAACACGTAGATCTTAATAAATAGGCACACATTTTTCGGACAATTACAAGATGTCAGGTACATGGTCAACACTAAACACAAAGACAAGAATCGCAGCATAACTATAAAACCAACAACTTTTTGTAAAAATTAATTAATATTATTTTATATGTTTTCCAATTTCTGTTAAAATTACTATTTTTATTTATATCTTTTTATTAATTTCAATTTATATTATTTAGTTACTTTTCTCAGTCGTCTGTTGTTGGCTCCTGTTTGAACGGTGTAACTATGTTGCCAAACTTGTCATAAATAAATAAGTTTTAGATTAAAATTACATATATAACAATACGGAACAGACATTCAAAAATACCTCAAATTGTTTATAAATTTTTATTATTTTTTTTAAAACCATACATTGGCAACACCGAAAACTTCTTAATATGTTGAAAACATTGTTGTTAGACTTATCTTTATTTCCTAATTTTAAGATAAAAATAATTTAGCTAATTTTCGTTATATGGATTTAAGTTCTCTTTTTGTTTTTTAATCAAACAGTTATACAAAACCGCTAGATATTGAACATCTGTTCGATAATTAACAGTGCTATCATGGTAACAATAAATAAAAAACATCTCAGAGATGTTACGTTTTTCACGATTTTTCTCTTGGTTTAAAATCTTAATATTGTTAAAATCAAATTCATGACTAGTTTCAAAATGATGAGTGGCTAAGGCGGTTTTTTCAATTTTATTTTTATTTTTTACTTGACAATCGTATTTATGTTGTCTTATTCTGGATTCAATATATTGTTTCGTCTGGCCAATATATAATTTTTGACAAGAGCAAGGTATTCTATAAATACAATTCGATTGTTTAATGATAGTGTGTGATAGATTAAAAATGTGTGCCTATTTATTAAGATCTACGTGTTAATCCATTAATTTTAAGGGTAAGTTATTAAAATTAAAATCCATACCAGTAGATCCATAAATAAATAATAAAACCTAATTAATGTCAATATTACCTAACAAACTATTACAATCGAATTGATTTTAATGTCATGATGCTATTAAAAAAATTATAATAAGAAGTTAAATAGATAAAATCTATAAAAATAGTTATAAAAAAAAAAATAGTAATAACAAATAAAATAGATAAAAAAAAACTTAAAAACAACAGAAGAATATATCTTATGTATTAATGTTATTTATTAATTGAATTAAAAAAAAAACCTATTAGCTTTATATAATTATAATATTTATGAATGTATAATATTACTGCTATATTGTCTTCTAACGTCATTCTACATTTTTATTGTGTTTGTTTTATAGCTTGAAAAAGACGGAAAACAACCGTCGAAACGTCGCCAGAAAATAAAGAGGGTTAAATCTCTAACGTTGTCCTTATTTCCCGCTAACCCTTCCTCGCTGTAAATTCTAAGGACGTCAACTTTCTTCAAACATAATTAATTTGTTTGGTGATTTTTAAACATTGATTTATTTCACTGACGTTCCCAAAGTTTTAAAAATTATTTTTTTTTACCTTGTTATACATTGTTTAAAAGGAAATTTTGTTTTCTACAATCAAGTATAAAGAACATTTCTTGATAAATAGCTTAGTTTTCAAGAAAATGGGGTAAACATGAAATAGCCAATTTCTTTTTTTAATTTTTTTACATTACCTCAATAAACTTACGCCACTGGAGAGTGTGTCATTAGTCATACCCCACTGGCTTGCATATCGTTGAAAAGGAAATTTTATTATCTACAATAAAGGTTATTACATATTTTTCCCTAAGAAGCATTGTTTTTGAGAAAATTTGTAGAAAACTCAAAAATTTCACGTTTTGGGGGGTCGGGGGGGGGGGTGTTTTGTGAGTTTTTGCAGCTTAAATTTAAAAACCTAATTTAATTTTGTTTTTGGACTAGATTTTACACTTGTTTGATGCATTTTTGTGTATTTGGGCGTCAACTTAGTTAAATTTTCAGAAATTCGAACACGACTAAAGGGGGGATAAAAAAAATTGAACCAAAATCTGGCTCGGTCCATATCGTTAATCTGTGACCTATTGTCAACTAGAATCCATTGTCAAATTGTGGTCTTCATATTTTGCATACTCAACTACCTACAGCGCCTGCACACGACGCTAATTTTTTTTTAACAATTACCAAAACGCATTTCGTTTTACGGACGCCACAGAATTGTTAGTTGCAATTTTAACCCAAGCACGTTATACATCATTTAAAAGAAAATTTTATTTCCTATTACGTGGCATAATCCATTTTTTCACAGACAGCTTTTCAAAAAGTTTTATTTTCCAGAAAATTAAAAAAAAACTTTTTATTAAAATTGACATTAGAAGATCTTTTAGTGGTAAATTTAATCGCACTAAGTGATGCACCGTAGGAAAGGAAATTTTGTTTTCCTCATAAAGTGCTAGTACAAATATTTTCCTAAAGAGCTTAGGTTTTATGAAATTTGCAAAAAATAGATAATAATAACGCACTTTTTTGTGATTTAGGGGTGATTAGGGACGTCACTGTATTGTGAGCTGAGTAAATTACGTTAAGCATCATGGAGAAGTAAATTTTGTTGTGTAATTAAACCGAACAAAACTTTTTTGAGAGGGAGCTTTATTTTGAAGGAAATTGTAGAAAAACATCTAAAATCAATAGATTTTTGACGATTTCTATAAATCACCCACACATATGGATGCCACTGGGCCGTTAGTGGTGTACTTATACCTAAAAAGTTATTATTATTATTATCTCGGTTTAGAACGTTTTTCTACGTTGTCCGACGCCTATTCTCCACCTCCTTCGATCCTGACAATCATCTTCTGTCAGTTTTTTTGACTTATTGATCTTTGGATTGACTGTTGCCATTCTAGTTTAGGACGCCCTCTTTTTCTGTACCCTATTGGTTGCCATTTTAGGACCTGCTTTGGTAATCTTTCGTCGTTCATCCGTTGTACATGGCCGTACCATATCAGTTGCCTTCTAGTGATGTCATCCGTTATGCTTCCCTCGATTCCCATTCTTTCTTTTATGATCTCGTTTTTTACGTGATCTGTTCTAGATATTCTCATTGATCTTCTTATTGCATCCATTTCAACGCTTTCCATTTTTGTTTTGTATTTTTCTGTTACGCGACAAGTCTCTATTCCGTTCAACAGCGTGCTTTTCACCATTGTTTCATATATGTTTTTACATTCTTTTTTATCTCTCTGCTCCATAAAATACTGTTAAGACATCCAATAAGCTTTTTACTTTAATATTACTTGTCCATTGTCTAGTTCTAATTCACTGGATTCGTTTCCAATACATAAGTACTGTGTCTTGTCCATGTCTTCTTTATCATTAGCTATAATTACTTGGTCTTAAACTGTAGTGTGCATATGGTAAATCGGTCGTTAAGTTGTATTCCAATGCCATGCATTTTACGTTTCCAGTTTTTTAGAGCTAATGCGATATATATATTAGAGTTGGAGAGAGATACAACATCCCTGTCTTAAGCCTTTTGCTACCAGGAATTCTTTTGAAAGTCGATTTCCAATTTTAATTTTAGATTTTGACCCTTTGTATAGTTCTTTTATCGCTTTTCTGTATGTATGATTGATATTAGTCTGCTCAGGGCTATCAAAACGGACGGGCCACGATCCTCCACTTTCTTGACGTCACATCCGGGGCTGATTTTTTTTTGATGGTCACGTTACGACACAGCTGATTGTCTTTAAAAAATTGAAGTTGGAATGACGGTTCATGAATATTAGATTTTCTTTAAATAAAGTCAATTTTTGAGATTGTTTTTACTTTATTCTGGCAGAACAATTTTTTTTAAATGTATAGTAATCCTTAATTTTTTATAGCCGATTCATTAGCTCACACAAAAATTAAATTTAAAGCAGAAGCAAATGTGACAATCACAGATGACAAAGTCAAATACATGTCAAATATAACAGTTGGCATGTGGTACATGGCGGGTAATTTGAATTCAAAATAAGGAATGCTAAATCTTGAAGATTTTCACCTTTTAATCATGTTGCTTCCTTACAAACCTTTGGTGGAATATCGGGATGGTGTCTGAGAATATTTCACTGAAATTTTGCGGAAATCTGTAGTGCCATTTTGAAAATACCATAAAAAAACCTCTGGCCTCCCATAAGACCCAATGTAAAATTCAGCCCCGGGAGAACAGCTGATTTTTTCAGGGTCGTGGCCTCTATTTTTGTGTTGGCCTTGGTCTGCTCTAACACTGTCCATAATTTTTCTACTGGAACGGTATCATATGCTTTTTGTAGGTCCTAAGAAGACCTAAGAAGTTATACATCGATAAAAAGGAAATATTATCCTCTTAATAAAGTCTTGTACACATGTTTTCTAAAAATGCTTAGATTTTAAGAAAATTGCATAAAACATGTAATAATTATTGTGATTTTTTTAAACATTCCCATTTTACGGACGCTACTGAACTGTTACTCACAATTTGGACTGCACCAAATGATACATATTTTACGTGAAAATGTTATATTTTCACAAAAGGCTTCATTTAAATGAAAAATGAGTTAAACTTAAAAGATTTGGTGTATTTATTTTAAATAACAGTGTGTACGTATAGCTCTACAAGGGTAGCAGCTAGGTAGTTCGAGGATATCTCGTTTAATAGATCTAATAATAAGCGTTCAGTACTTCCTTTACATATTTTCTTAAAAAAGAAGTACTTTCTGAAAACGCTTTTAAGAAAAAATGTGTGGGGGCTTTTATTATGTTTAATAGTACCTACCTTAATGGCTATTGATTACGCCTAGTCTTCGTTTTATATTTACAGAAATGTTTTATTTTTTAATTTTTAATCAACCAGATCCTTAAAGTAGAGCTCTTGTGCTACCAGAATCAGCAATAAAATTTTCTATAAAGCTCAAATCCAATCTCTTTATAAATCTTCCCAGATATTATTGCAAATTTTTGGCAACATTAGGGCGATTCCATGATTGCTAATGGGACACACACAAAGAAAAATAAAAATATCTCTATTTTATGTTTTATATATAATAATATTTTTAATCATATTTTTAGCAATGAGTTTAAGTAATGATTAGCCGAAAAAAATTAGTTATATGTTTTTTAGTTTCGCGATTGTACAAAATGATGTGTTTCTTAACGAAACAAAAAAATATTTTTTAAAAACATTTAGAGAGGTAGATAGAGGAAATTTATTTTTTTTTCAACTCCTTGGCGCACTCATAGAATTCTGTAACAGAGTGAACTACAACCTTCCCGCTTTTAATATCATTCCAGACCTCAAATATTGTTTTGTTTTTAGTAAAAACCAAAGAAAATATTGTACATTCACTAGGGAAAAAAGGTTTTTACTATTTTTTTTAAGAATGAGTGTCCAGACGAGGATAGATTCTCCATATTAATTTTAGCAAAGTGTTTTAATTTTTCTCTATACCTTTTTTGATTTTTGGCACAAATTTGTAAATAATGTTTCATTTTCATAAACTTTCGTTCCATACTTTGACACGCAGGCCTTAATTTTCTGTTTGCACTCTATACCTACCAGTGGCGGATCCAGGATTACCAGGGGGGAGGGACCAAGGAAGCAAAAACCAAAATAGTTCTTGGTTTGCGTTCATTTTTAAGAATTCTTGGGTCTGAAATGTAAAATTACAGGTGACAAAATCGCATTTTTTTATGAAAGGGGGTGGGGGGTAGGGGTGGCAGGACAGTTTTTCATTATTGTATTGTCATCGGACCACTATATGTATACCAAATTTCATCCAAATCGGATAATGGGAAGTGTGTCAAAAACGCATTTTTATATAGATGGGGGTGGGGGTAGGAGTGGTAGGATTTTTTTTAAATGTTGTATTGTCCTCGCACCACTATATGTATAACAAATTTCATCCAAATCGGATAATGGGAAGGTTGTCAAAAACGCATTTTCTATGGAAGGGGGTGGGGGTAGGGGTGGGAGGATATTTTTTTTAATGTTGTATTGTCATCGGACCACTATGTGAATACCAAATTTCATCCAAATCGGATAATCGGAAGTGTGTCAAAAACTCATTTTTCTATGAAAGGGGGTAGGGGTAGGGGTGGGAGGATATTTTTTTCTTAATATTGTATTGTCATTGGATTACTATTTGCCGATGATACTGGTTTATTGACGGTAGAAAAATCTATTGAAAAATGCATAGAAAAACTTCAGGATGCAGTCACCCAAGTTCACAGTTGTACCACAAAGTGGCGAATAAAATGAAACCAAATCAATTCATGTTGATTTTACAAACAAAAATATAAATCACATACAAATAACAATTAACAACATTCCAGTACCATATTCGAATCAGGCAAAATATCTAAATTGCGCTGGCAAGCACATGTTAAGAAAAAAAAAAGAAGAACTTGAGATAAGGTATAGAAAAATGAACTGGCTAATTGGAAGGAAGTCCAAT
This sequence comes from Aspidapion aeneum, assembly GCA_963576565.1. Lineage (NCBI taxonomy): Eukaryota > Metazoa > Arthropoda > Insecta > Coleoptera > Brentidae > Aspidapion > Aspidapion aeneum. The sequence continues at coordinate 83,487,270 of OY755044.1, read as the reverse complement.
TTAACAATTCATAATAAGTTACTGCTTTATAGACAAATACTAAAACCAGTATGGACATATGGTATTCAACTATGGGGTTGTGCTAAAGAGAGTAACATTCTAGTTGTACAGAGATTTCAAAATAAAGTATTAAGAAACATTGTGAATGCACCTTGGTACGTTCGAAATAGTGACCATCGAGATCTAAAAATCGAAACTGTAGCAGAGACTATAAAAAAGTACGCAAAAAGCCATGTGAATGTGGAAGCAATTCAGCTTCTAGACAATACTCTGCTAGTTCGAAGACTAAAAAGAGTGAAGCCGTTTGAGCTAGTAAACTAAGTGAATTACATATAAAACAAAATAATGCTATAAACACAACACAATTGTGAGTTACAGACTAATCAAAGCGGGGAGAACTGTTGAGTGAACCCTAAGTTTAAATCTGACTTTTCTAGTAAATTAAGTTAAAACAAAATTGCTAATTAGTCTTACTGACTAGTTCGTAATAAAAAAAACACAGTGTGTTTGACAAAAAAAAAAAACTATATGTATACCAAATTTCATCCAAATCGGATATCGGGATGCGTATCAAAAACAAATTCTTCTATGGAAGGGGGTGTGGGTAGGGGTGGAAGGATATTTTTTTCTTATTGTTGTATTATCATCGGACCACTATGTGTATACCAAATTTTATCCAAATCGGATAACGGGAAGTGTGTCAAAAACACATTTTTCTATAGAAGGGGTGGGGGTAGGGGTGGGAGGATAGTTTTTTCTTAATGTTGTATTGTCATGGGACCACTATGTGTGTACCAAATTTCATCCAAATCGGATAATGGGAAGTGTGTCAAAAACGCTTCACAAGATTTGATAGTTAGATAGTTAGACAGAACATCTGAAGTTAAATAAAAGCTTGTAATATACTTATTTGGAACGAATAAAAATAAATTAATTTTATAATATTATAGTCTATAATCTTTGATTTTATAGTCGGTCATCCCAACTATATCACCAAAATAGACGCGTAAAAAAATTGACAGCTTTGACAGCATTGCTCAGCTTTTTTATCCATAACCAGCTTGACAAACAAAGCCATTTTTTTGTAATTTCATTTTAGAAATAAAAATTATTTTATTGTAACTATTTCCCTGGAGTAGCAGATTAGGAAGTCAAAACACTTTAGTTTTATCATGTGATATAGACATTATACTATAACAAAATTACAAATATTTTCAGAAATATCTCATTTTAAAATTACAATTTTTTTTTATTGCCCATTCTCATTAGCGTTTTCGGACAGTTACATCAGCTAAGACTTTTCTTTCTAATATTGTCTGAATTGTACCTTATTACGTATTTTTTGAAAAATAATGTTCAACCCTCCCACTTTATATCTTCATACTTTCGATATGTTGGTAACAGCCGAACCTCTAAATGAAAACAATTCAATTTTACCGAGTAACCCTTCCCTCCGTTACCAGCTCTTAGACTAATAGGCACTACACCAACTTTGCAATAGAATGAGTTTTAAATAACGCTAGAGCCCAGAGCAAATACGCCAGACATGTAAATTTTCCGAAATTATGTGCAAAAGCTTAATTTATTGCTTCAATTAGACCATTTTTTATTTCTACAAAATTTGAACTTGGGATTTGTTGCATTTTTTAATCTGATATTTATGACTGCAACACCTATAAATTCATTTTAGTTAAGATTAATTTCAGTTAGCTTCAAAACATTGATACATCAATCTGCAAAAAAATACAGTAATAACCATTAGGAGATTATAGTGGATTTTGTGAATTTATTATAGATTTACTCTCAGCAGGACAGGTATTCTCGTAATCAACAACGCATAGCGTTTTTGAGACGCTCACCGTTTTAAGACGTCAAATTAGCTAAGCACCTGACCAAAAACGGTAACCGTGTTTAAAGACACCTACCAATTGGCATCTGTATTTGGAAATCGCATGGCGTTTTAAAAAAAATTAAATCTAATAAAAAGCATCATGCACACAGTTTTTGAATTTTTTTTGACCAATTATGTAAAGGAGGCTTTCAGCCAATACTGGCCATATGGTACCAAAATAGCTACCTTTCTTATTTTTCAAGGTAAAAATTTATGTTGAGGAATTTGTGATTAACAATTTACTGTATTTCTACCCTCTCTGGAATCTATTTGAGTGGTACAGACAAATGAATAATTAAGAATTGTTTATGGGCAAGTTTTCTATTCTACACTTCTGTATGTAAAGGTACCCTGTAGAGTAGGTACCCGAGCCTTTAAGCCTTATTGGGAACACCCTAGTACGAGCGAGTCTATATAATTGGAACAATGAAATGATGATGAATGAAGGCTGAAAAGGTGCCAAAACTTTAAATGATTTTAATTTTGATAAATTGTTGAAGAATGTTAACTAAATTTTCTTTTAAAGCTTTATTTTATTTGTTGGAATATGAAGCAAATGTATGGTTTACGTCTATATAACCTTTATTATCCCCTAGAAGTGTAGGGGTCATTAAACTCGTGTTAGGACATTCAAAAAAATTAATATTATTGGCTAGGCAATGAAACTGGTCACAGTTACTCCATACATATAAATCAACCTTAAGAAACTTAGATTTTAGATCCTTTTATCAATAAATACGAACCGAACTGAGATGAAAAAAGTCTCTAATGCCACAAATGTCAAAAAAACATAAACAAAAAGCGAGACTTGGAAGGATGCTTAGCGAATTCCATCGCAAGGGCGTTTGCAAAACGTAACGTTAAGCCAATTTATGAGAATATCCGTCCTATGGGACGCAAGAGTTAGTTAGTTAGAGAGGGCCAAACATTTTTAAGCACATGTTTGCAGGAGCCCAACTAGCGATTTTGAGGAGAGGGTGGGGCTTGGGTTCAAACATAATTTTTTTTTAACCAATTTTGGAAAAAAAAAATTGGACTACAAAAAAGTTTCTGAACCAAAAAACAAAAAAAAAATGACGGCGCATAATTTAAAAAAAATTGTACCTTTCGAAAAAAATGGCTTCACTGAAACAATTTTTATAAGTTTTGAACTACACCACCGATTTTAATTGGACAAATTGTACTTGGCAGCGAATTACTTAGAGTTTTGACTAATAATATTTTTTGTCCGCCATCTCCAAAATTCAAGATGGCGGACAAAATTAAATTGTACCCTTTAAAGATGCTCGTTTATTCTTGTGTTGGAAACATGTTTTAATAATTTTTTTACATCAGTGAAAAAGCTCGCCACGCACAACAAGGTACGAATCAGCAAAATCTATTCGGTGGTTCTAAAAAAAATATTTTTATTTCAACCATTGTTTTGAATATTATATAACTCACTTACGCGTCGTTTAATTTTATTCTTGTTCCACCAATTTAGTGCGGAAAAAATATTAACATTTTGCCTAATAACTTAACCGACCTATTTGATAATAACAAAGTTAACAATATTACCGACTTTAATTCGAATACCCTGTATGTTTTAAAATCTCTAACTAACAGCTAGATAGGTGACTAAGAGTTTAACTTTCTACTGTATATTATATACTAATTTTATAAGCGCTGGAAATAATGTTTTACGTATTAAAAAAAAATATATTGACAAAAGAAACACCCTGTATTTTCTTACAATTACAAAGCTAAATTAAACAATGTACACCATATGTGAAAGGCGTTCTTCTAGTTTCAAAAAGTTGTAAAATTTAAAAAGTATCCTAAACTGCATAACCGGTATGACCCAAAATTTGAGACTACTACTTTTTACATGATTTTTTTTTATCACCTTGTATCTTTCAGCATATTACAAAATGACACAAACATTAACATTTATGTCATAGCCTGTAATAAGCCGACAAATTGTGCCAAGTTTCATTGCAATAAATAATGTAAAAAACAGTAAAACTGCTGTCGCCCAGTATATACATTCAGAAAAAGGTAATGATTTAGCGCTTATCACAAAAATAGAGTACGATAAATGGTTTATAAAGGAAAATATAGTGATTGCAATGAGATGTCTATTTGACATATCTAGAGTTATTTAAATTTTCAGCGCTAAAATAAAAAATTACGAAAACACTTTATTGTCTAGTTACTTTTCAATACTCTGTACAAAAGTTTTTATTTAAGAAAATGAGTTTTGTATTCTTGTAACCTACTGACTGAGTTTTCCATAGTGATTCGTAACGTCGTCATAAAAAAAAACTATCCAAATTGATCATAAAAATGTAACTTATTTTTAAAAACAGCCTGTATTTTTATAAGTTCAACAAAATTTTCATTTTCTTTTCGTAAAATATAAATAAAAGCTAAGTATCTTTTATTTGGTATATATTTTTTGAAAATATCGTTACGTGTAAGAAAATCACATACCTTTCTATCTTTTTAGATTTTTTCAATTTACAATTATTAATTAAAACCCCCCTGTACTCCGACTCTGTATATGTCACACCAGTCCAGCAAGACAATTTGCTAATGCTCACAGTAAATTTTAGCAAGTTACCGCCAAGAATTTTTTTTTTCTATTCAACACCCACACCATAAATTTTTCAAAATTTTTTGTATTATATTTGATTTCTTGGAAGAAAATGAAACAATATAATTTTTTTATCGCTTAAAATAAAAGCGTATATGTCCTTATAATCGGTGCCTAGTTTCATTGCTCTAGCTTTACATTTAAATTTTATCGGGGTTCGGTTCGGCACTTTGTAAAATAATACCATTGTGTTATATTATAATCGTGCCAAGTTTCATTACGGTACGCAAAAATGGAGACAAAAGTAGCTTAGGCTCCGGACTAGTAAGTTAAAATATATGAAAAAATTGCGGCCAACGTTCTCTCGCCCCAATTGCAGGTCGCGCAATAGTCTAAACGCTAGCTAATTCTTTTTCTAAATCTATGATATCTAATAGAAATCATTTCAGACCATTGATTTGAAAAATCAGCGAGCATAAACGATGTTACTTTAGGGTTAGTTCCTTGAAAAACACAGACATAGCCTTTGTGAGCACAACCCATGCACAAATGGGAGATTGATTATAACTGGGTTACCGTCAGTAGGATAAGTCCCACATGTATAGATTGTGACATTTCAGTCTTTTCTGAAAGCAGCGAATGCAGTGTAAAAGACATTTCGATACCCTAATTCTGACACGTCGTAACCCAAATCAAAAAAATTTTACAGGAATAAGAAAAGTTAGACTTATTACAAATCGCGGGAATGAATTTTGGATGCGAGGATTTAGCAGCATATAGCTATGCATAATTACTAACCCTTTGACGCAAAAATATGAATTTTCATTCTTTGTGGGTTACGACGAATAATGGAGGCTCCTAGACCACAGCAGAAAAAACATTTTATTATGGACTCCTCAATTGTTAAGTCCATATGAGTCGGCGAAACTTGAGTAGGAAAAGAGCAAGGTCAGTAGAGGATTACAGACCTTGGGAAAAGAGGGTAATAATTTTTGTAATAATAACATAATTAATACTCGACAACTAGTGACACTGCTTGATGAATGTCGTAACAACTCCCAAAATGCCAGAAAAGCCTTGTTATTGATAGCCACAAAGTTTCGAACAAGTTTAGTACAGATAACGATAACAATAATTCCAAGGATCTTAGACATGAACGAAAAGCGAATTAGGAGCAACAATAACGAAGGGCTTTAAAAACTAGGCGAGGTGGTAACAACTAATACTGTAGATCCATGAACTTTAATAGTTCCATTGTTGGGTTTTTATTTTTTTCGAGCCTTATTAATGCTGTCCAACTAAGGAAGTTCCTCTTCATTATATAGTGATCTTATGTCGCAGTCTTCATTATGAATTGTTAGGTGTTGCTGTCTAGATTGTGTGTATGCTGACAAGGAAAAAGTCACAAAATGAGATTTTTAAGAGTTCAGCGTTAGGAAGCTGCTATCCAATCAGAGTTTGCTTTTACTCATTACTTCCTCTGCTTTGATATATGTTTCGTTCCAGGAGAGGGTGATTACCAATACTACTGTGTTGTCACAAAAACAAAATAATTTTTACAAATACTCCTTCTTGTAGTTTCAGTAGTTCGTTAACATAAATTGGAAATTGAATAGGGTCAAGAACGTAACCTGTGGCATACCGAATTCTGAAGAGAGCAGCTCACATTTTTCAGTACCGATCAGTACTTCTTGTGATCTTTTACCTAAAAATGAGTTAATTAAATTTAAAGGTGTGTTACTTATTCCAACATCATCAGGTCGCTCTAGCATTATTCGGTGTGACATGGACCCGATAAAGCAACTAATGTAAATTTTCAATGTAAAAAATCACCATAAATGTACACTGCCCCTCGTATAAAAATTACAAATGCGTCAAAAAATAACCTTGTGCGTTTTAGCTGTCGTTTAGGTAGAAGGTTCTATCTGTTGTTTTGCATGGTATATATATGAATTTTGAAAGCTAATATCTTAGGAACTAATCATAACAATGGAACGGGCACATTCTTTTAACTAGCACTTCTTCTCTAAAATACTGAAATTTAATTGAAATCGACCAAGCACCAATTTTCAAGAATAGTCTAGTGTGTAGTTCTTTTCCAAAAAGTTATATTTTTTCCACACACAACTAGGTAGCAATCATTAGAATCGCTAAAGTTGTTCCCAAATAATTATTTTTTGTTATAAATCCCTTTGTAGTAAGTGTATAAATAATAAACGTAATAGACTTTTTTTTATGGTAATAAAATATAATAATAAAAAAAATTACTAAAATAAAAGTTAAAATAATACTATAAAAATAGAAATAAATGTAGATTATAAAAATTAAATTAACTAATTATAATATAAGTGGTAGAAAATAAAAATAAGGTTTTTTATTTAAATTTAAAATAACACGGGAATACAAATAAAGGGGAGTGATGATTTTGCTTGGGAATTGAATGTGTATTAACGAACAACAAAAAATTGATCAAATGATAAAAACTACTTGATCATAAAACGGAAGAATGAAATTAAACGTAATTTTTTTTGTTTGTGTAATATTCTAAATATTCCTGTCCACGAAAAAAAATGTTTTAGACAAAAAGCCATTTTCATAAAAATTACAAAAATGCTTTTAAAATAGAAAGAAAATCCTCTACTTTGGTTTTAATAAATTACTAAAAGACGGCATAAAATAAAGCAAGAGTCTCATTCCATTATTTAATTTAAATCTATTTTTAACAAAAATAGCTAGCAGTGTATTTGTTACTTGAAAAAAGATAACGGGAGGTGACAATCCTCCGTATAACGCCACAAAAAAAGAAGACCCTCGCGTATGTTGTACTTATAGGATTATACAAAAACGAAGTTGTTATTGGGTTTTTTAGGGTCGAATGATATGGGGATCCTAAACATACGAAGTTATATATTTAAATGGCTAGAGCGGTCAAGCGTAAGGTCTCAGCAGATTTACCCTTCTTGTACAGCAAATTAGTACGCAGAAAGGAATTGAATACGTCAAAAAAACCTCGGACTGGGAAAAACGTTAAACGAATTGGGCGACAGCGCCAAACAAAAGCAAGTGACATCATGGTAAGTGGCATAAAAGCCGAGAAAATTTATTTTGTCTGGTCACATTAGAAAAATCGAATCCGATTTTAAGATAATCCAGATACAAAAAATAATGATTATTATGATAAGACAGAAAAACACAAGCCAAATAGGTGCGGAAAAGAAAGTGTTAGTGGAAAATCGCGTTATTAGTCAACTCTGCATCACTTATTTAAGTTAATGATTTTGATTTTTTTGTACTAATTAGTTATTATATTATAAATTAATATATGTATAATATAACTCTCATCCTGTCACAGTAAATCTTACTTTCTACCAAAAAGTATAAAAAATATCGTTATCTACGCTAACAAATGGTCTTGTGATTTACTGAATACAGCAAATACTACAGCTCGCCATACAAAACATTCAAAAAGGCGAATCAAGTCATGTCAACTGTGACAGCTTGCAAAAGCATTAAAGAAAAGATCCCACTCTTTTAAAAAACATGGACCAAACAAACGAGGTAAAATAACAAGAACAGAAAACCTGTTAAAATGCTTCTGACAATTGCAAAGAAGCCAGATGATATTTTGGATACCTTAGACAAAAAACGTGGGCGTTCTGATGATAGAGAAACTTATTTCAATCCAAAAAAATACTTGAAAGTCGAAGCGATTCAGCGATTTTAGCAATACATTATAGGAATATGCCCATCGTCGTAGACACTAAGGCTTTGCGTGCTGTGCGTTTCAATTGCCCATATTCGTCAACAAATTATCGAAACATTTACTCACACAATGGGTTAGCTATCCCATTGAAAAAAAAATATAGCTCCACATTAAGAATATTTTTAAAAAATTTCACATTGAACCTTAAAATATTTCCAGACATTGTTGTCAAGGCAATTTGCAAATATTTAGAAACCTTTATTAATGCAAACATTTCTTTGTAGATCCTAAAAATATTACAAAACCATAATGCAGAATAATTTTCGAGCAGTAAAGCAGAAAATACTTTTTTATATTAGAAATATTTTAATACTCTATTGTAGCAAGTATTTATATTATTTCTTGAATCTCATAAGTATTTTTTTTTATTTGTCAATGTATTACAATCTAGTCAAAAAGATTAATTAACAATTTTTCTAGCTTTGGGATATCGCAAGTGAATAATAAGTATAAATATGGGCCTAGTACGATACCTTGGGGCTTGCCTACATAAATTTCTAAATAATTTGAGTATGAATCTTCCAGTTTTAGTCTAAAATATCTGTCAGATATGTATGATTCCAAAATATCAGGAGATTATTTTGGCAGAAAACATTTTCATTTAAAATTAAGGAGGCTTTTATGTCACACTTTCTCAAATGCCTGTGCTACATCTAGAAAGACGGCGGAACAAATGTTTCCCTCTTATAGTGCTTTTTCTATTATATTAGTCAATTCTGTATACTTGGTCTATCGCGGAATGCTTGCTTCGAAACCCAAAATTGATGAGATGGAACAATTTCTTGTCTTTCCATAATTGCTTTTATTTTTTAAGCCATAATTTTTAATTAGGCTTGGATTTAATTGGCAGCAAAGATATTGGCCAGTAAGATGACGTATCATGGAGTGACTTTCCTGGTTTTAGAATCATGATAACTTCTGAAAATTTCCACAGTTCAGGTACATACCTAAGCGTAAAGGACACATTAATTAGATTGCATAATTTTACAATAGCTTTTCTGAGGAGTTGTTTTTGTTTTGTTTGTTTTGTTAATATGGAGCTTTTCTTAATTAATATTTTTAATTTCTGTAAATGTTTCTCTTGATGATGTAGAATTAATAAGGCCTTTGATTTAATGGGGTTCACTGCATCTGGTGCTTCATGAGGCTGAATTTTTTTTCTAAATAACTTGCAAAAACATCTGTTTCTTCTTGGATACTTCTTGCCCACTGGTCATTTGTTTTCGTATTGGTGGAATTTGGGTAATCGGTCTCTTTAAATCTTTGGTTGCATTTCAAAGGGAATAGTCGGTACTTTTATCATCTATAAGTTCATTAACGAAATTGTTAATAGATTCATTTTTTGTTATTAGGATTTCTTGCTTTATGCGCTGCGTCATGTTGTTGAGATTTGTTTTCTCGCGAGGTTCACGGCTGCCACTTCCTTCTTAGTTTCCTTTTTTCTAATATAATTTCTCTAGATTCCTTTCGATATTTTTTCCTTAAAAACTCTTTTTGGGTTTGGACTGTGTTCCCAAGCTGCCTGTTGAATATTTGTAACAAATTACTCAATTTCTTTATCAATTTATTGTGACATTTACAATGATACTGATAGGCTTATTTTTTCTGACAGACTTTGATTAAAACTAATCCAGTCGGTCAATTGATTAACTAGTGCCTCTATCTTTATAATGTTTTAATTAAGAGTTAGAATAAAGGTGAATTATCTGAGTGTAATCCTAACTTTCTTCTAGATCTACAAAATTTATAGATATATTTTTTACTATAAAAAAATCAATTAGGTCTGGAATTTGGATCTGTTGGATAGTATGTGGGCTTACCAGTTAATATCGGCTTACACTGATATTCACTAATAGCTTGCAAAATATATTTTCCTTTGGAATTCGTCACTCTAGGTCCCGATTAGATTTTTTTTTAAATACTTTATTGTCAAGAATAATAAATCCTATTGACAAAGCAGATTTTCGCTTTAAAGCAAGTTAAAATATAATAAAAGTTAAAAAAATAATAAAAAAAACACAATTAATATAAAGTACATAACTCAAAAACATACAGGCAATAACAAATTAATAAAATTTACTGCATTAAAAATTTAAGTAAAAACGTCACTATAAAATTCAGAAAAGTTATAATAGGGTCTTTTCAATAATTCCTACAACTTTTATTTTGTAGTGGAAGATTGCCAAAAATTTTCCTTACATAATTCCCGCAGCCTAATGTTGGATCTAGAGCACATAGCTTTATTCTGGACGATTAGGATACCATCTAGGAGATACTGACTGGCAGTACCCCAGAATGGAATCCCGTATCTTAAGTGTTAATCAAAGAAGGCAAAATAAACTCTCCTTGCCATAGCGTCACCCAACTCAGCCCTTGCCCATCGAATCGCAAAGCATCCAAACGAAAGTTTCTTACTTAGTTTAAATAAATGGTCCTTAAATTTCAGTGAATTATCAATTTGCAAGCTAAAAATTTTTAATTATTTTTTTGTGTACAAATTCAGCATCCAAGTCAAAATTTTCTATTTCACACTTAAAACACAAAATACTGGTTTTTTCGGTATTAAAATATAAACGATTGGCATCACACCATCTTTTAATTTGGAGTAGGTCATGTATGATGTAAACTTTAAAGGCAAATGGGTCCTTATGATGCCACAGAACCGACGTGTCATCTGCGAAAAGCGTGAATTCTCCTGAAATTTTGAGACGTACTAGGTCGTTAATATACCGGGTGGGCCAGAAAAAACCAGATTTTTTTTTCATTATAACTTTTAAACTATATAATAGATTTTAATGGGTCAAGCTGCACTTAGCAGAGAATTATTCAAAGTATTGATTAAATATATTTTCTTGTCCGCCACCTCAAAATCCAAGATGGCGGACAAAATTAAATTGTTCCCTTTAAAGATGCTCGTTTATTCTTGTGTTGCGAACAAATTTTAATTATTTTTTTAAATTAGTGAAAAAGCTTCATTCTTGCCACGCTCAACAAGGTACGAATCAACAAAATCGATTTTGTGGTTCTTAAAAAAAATATTTTTGTTTCAACCATTGTTTTGCATATTATACGATTGCTTTGCCAATCATGTCTGCATTTATTTCCTTATAAATTATTACTACTAAACCGATTTTGATGAAATAAAAAACATCCTGGTGAGAACTGACCGCTTTTTAAAGATCATGATCCAAATTTATCGCCATCCTAAAATTTAAGATGGCGGACAGAATCATATTTGATTTTCCCAAATGGCGTGTTTGTTCTTATTTTCCCAAAAGTTTTGTTTTTTTTTAATTTATGGAAAATCAATACTTTTCCCTCACACAACGACGTACAAATTAGTAAAATCGATGTGGTGGTTCCCAAAAAATTATTTATTTTTGTTTCAACCATTGTTTTACAGAGTCTACGATTGCATTGCCAATCCTGTCTGCATTCATGTCCTTATAAATTCGTTATTACTAAACCGATTTTAGTAAAATAAAATAAATCGTTGTAATAACTGATTGATCTTTAAAGATTGTTATCGAAATTTTCCGCCATCTTGGAATTTAAGATGTCGGACAGAATCATACTTGATTCTTCGAAATGGCCTGTTTATTCTTATTTTGCGAAAATGTTTTAGGGTTTTTTTTATTTATAGAAAAACACTACTTTTCTTCCGCATAAAAAAGTACAAATTAATAAAATCGGTGCAATGGTTCTTACAAAATCGGATTTTGGTTTAACCATTGTTTTACAAATTATACGATTGCATTGTCAATTCTACCTGCATTCATTTCCTTATAAATTGATTATTACTGAACCGATTTTAGTAAAATAAAAAACATTATGGTGGAAACTTTAAAGATCAGTCAGTCTGCACCATGATGTTTTTTATTTCACTAAAATCATGCAGACAGGATTGGCAATGCAATCTTTTATTTTGTAAAACAATGGTGTAAACAAAATCAGATTTTGTGAGAACCACTTAACCGATTTTTTTATTTTGTACCTTCTTAAGCAGGAGAAAAGTAATGCTTTTCTATAAATTAAAAAAAAACTACAAATTTTTCAGAAACTAAGAATAAACACGCCATTTTGAAGAATAGAGTATTCTGTCCGGCATCCTAAATTTTAGGACGGCGATAAATTTTGATCATGATCTTTAAACAGCAAACAATTCTCATCTCATGTTTTTTATTTCATCTAAATCGTTTCAGTTCAGTAATGAATTTATAAGGAAGTAAGTGCAGACATGATAGGCAAGGCAATTGGCATGGCAAAACAATGGTTAAATTAAAAAAAAAATTTTTGAAAACTATTAAACCGATTTTGGTTCGGTTCGGTTCGGTTCGCACAACAAGGTACGAATCACCTTGTTGTGCGTGGCAAGAATGTAGCTTTTTTACTGAAAAAACGAACATCTTTGAAGGGCATAATTTAATTTCGTCCGCCATCTTGGATTTTCAGATGAAGGACAGAAATATATATTTAGTTAAAACTCTGATTAATTTTATGTCTAGTGCAGTTTGTCCCATTAAAATCGATGATATAGTTCAAAAGTTATAATGAAAAAAAAAATCCGTTTTTTTTGGCGCACCCGGTATATTAGGAAGAGCAATGGTGCTAAACCGGAAACTCTGTGAAACCCCACAGTTTCTATTTAAGGAGGAAAATCTTGATCCGTCCCCAACTATTAATTGCTTGCGAGAGCTGAGATATGACCCAATCGCTCCAGCTTCCGCAGCAGTATTCCAGATGCTTTGTATAGATCACAGAGCAATACTGCAAACGCGTCTCGTTTACTGAGATTGGTACACACTCTATCTCGGAAATCGAAAATAGCATCATGAGAGCTTTTTGATGCTTGGAAGCCAAATTGCTTTGGAGTAATGATGTTATTCTTTAGTAGATAATTTCACATTCTTTGTTTAACGACTCTTTCTATCAGTTTGGATAATGTTTATAGTAGGGAGATGCGTCGAAAATCCGAGGGGATATCTGTGGCGCCACCCTTATGTAGATATATTACAATAGCGGTTTTAAGACACGATGGAAAACAGCCCTTTCTGTAAGAGTCATCATTTGCGGCATACAACGAAATCAAGGCTTTTTGAGGTAATTTCAATAATACCTCAGCAGAGATTTCGTCCTCACCACAAGATTTTTTGTTTTTGATTTTAATTAAAGCATCAATGAGCTCTGGAGGTTCCACAGAGCAAAATTGATCAGAACTTGAAACAGCAATATCAGACAAGTATTTGAGAGGGTCGTCATCTGAAGAGATAAAGTGCTGGCCATACTGCAATAAAATTCATTCAAGAAGTAAATTTCAACATTAAGATTATTTGATTGAAAGAAATTTCTGCTCATTGTTTGATTTATTCAACCTGTCACTATAGTATTTTTGTTTGATATATCGCAAATTTTTTTACGCAGATTCCGTTATTTATTGCAATATTCAACAAACCACTCCACTTTAAGGAACTTTTTCATATAGTTATGTGAACGAAGAGTACCTAATGAAATTTTGACTCTAATAGCTATCCACTGCTTGATTTTCTTAGGCTTAGGTTTAACCCATATCATCAGAGGAAACGCTCGATTAAAATTATTAAGTAAAACTACGTGGAAAGCTGTAATGGGTTCAGCAGATCGATCTATCCCATCCCAGTTTAGGGTCAGAACAACAATTTTGAAAAATAACATATGCTTCTTCACTAAAAATTATCTTTTAACAAGTTGGGCTTCTCGGAGCTCGTTGATTGGACTATAAAAACAGAACTTACAGTTTCATAGTCGTACAAACCTGAATGGAGCACAGAACAAGAGATTTCATCGAGATGAGAGCATACATAATCAATTGTCGTTGCTGAAGAATCATTCTTGTCGGAGACTTCACATGTCACTGAAATCAATGTTAAAATCTCCCCCGAAAACTAATTTAGAATTAAAAGATACTTCACACAGTAATGAGTCCAGCCTGTTTAAAAAATCGTTTATATTTGTTGATAGGAAACGATAAATGCAAACGACATAAAGTTTGATGCTCCTACAGTATGATATAGAGAATTAAATTTACTTAAATCTCAAAATTTTGTTTTGACAAAATAAGAGCATTCCCATGAGTTGAGGTTCCCCTACACGACAATGAAACAGCTTTAATAATTACGTACATTAAAATATTCGTCTGGGTGCAACCCGTGCTCAGTGATGAGAACTAGATCTAGAAAATTTTCTGATTCTAGAAAAATAATCAAATTATCAGTTTTATTCCTCAATAACCTTACGTTTTGTACCAAAATCGACAATGGTTTATTAGCTCTTTCTTTTTCTTGGTGGCTGGGAATATTTATATTTATATTTTTATTGGAAGCCTCCCTAGACGGAGGCCTACTTATAAAAAATGTTGAGCTTCTGTAGAATTTATATCATAGCAATCACATAAGTTTATGATTGCCGGAACTTCGATAACCAATTCATTATTACAGCTGTTAGGAGCCATAAAGTGACTATTACTTTCTATGTGTTTTAAAAATGAAAAATTGAAAGTTTTAAAATTTATGAATCTCTTAATAATGCCAGTAATTTTTATAAGACCACATATTAGCTAACAAGGTTATATCATCCAGTTTAATGTTTTCATCATTTAACCCCGCTAACACCACAATATAGTCGTCCTTGGGCAACTTAGTGATTCAAGCTTCTTGTCCATTTATTACATTTTTGCAAGTAGAATTTGGTTTACAGATTTAAGTCACCTCCAACTATAAACCGGATTTCAAATTTTCTGAGAAAATTAAGATATTAATTTTTCTTTAGTAATTGCCTGGGTGGTATATAGACAGCACTGATGAGTAGTTTATACGTTTTGGTTTTTACACTTACTAATGTAACCTAATTCTGTATGGTTTTATATCCCATCTCCTCATAGTGTGATATATTTTTTTTAATTATCACAACAGTTCCCCCATATACAGTATTGCTAGGACGAGTTGTATGCTATACTTTATAACCTTTAAATTTTATGTAACACTAGTGAAATGCGTTTCTGAGACAAGACAGTCGTCCATTTTTTTCTATATTTAGAATAACTTGCAACCCTTGCTGATGTTGCAAGTGTTGTCTTGTTTAGCATAATCAAGGGCAAAATAAAATCATAGGAACGCTCCCTCAGTTTTGCGTCCATTGTTCCTATTTGAACTGACTGAACAGATTCAATTTAGTGGTATGTGGATTGTGGTGTTTTGTTTTCCTATATATTTTTTGTTTAATATTCTTTCTAAAATTAATTAATTTAGTTTTCCATTCAGTTAAAGGACGCGGTCATAATAGGTGCTCCATATTTAAAGAAATATATTGGGGTAACACTTCTCTCCAGGAGAGAAGGAATAGACAGTGAAATAAGAATAAGAGGCCTAGATGATGAATTATGAGCAAACCGAAACGAGTGGACATTGGGTATCGGAAGACGTAGAACGTTGTGAAAGCGATAATTATATATATATATATATATATATATATATATATATATTGGGGTAACACTACAAAAATATGTATTTAAGAAAGAGTATTTAGAAACAGTTAGAGAATTGACCTATCGTTAAAAAACCTTTAAAATCACTCAAATAGTAGTAGTAATAGTAGTGCGGAGACCATTTTTGGTCTAGCGACTAGCCCTTTTCGCATCCGTACATCATATATCAAACTGATGCACGTGCCTCTTAGGTTGCAAGCTTTTTTTCTCTAAGAGGACCTAACACACACCTCTTTGTCGAGGGCAGGGATTTTTATACTGCGTAGCAAGTATACACAGTGGACCTACGCTTTTACACCCCTTCCGAAAGGTGGGGACGACAGACTTCTTTCCTTTTTAGCGCAACAGTCGTACCTTTATTTCTGAATGTTTGCATCAAACGCCAACCATTGTGTAAATAGGTAACAGGGAGTATTGGCATATTACGTATATGACGTTCTTGATCTTTAAGGTCAAATTATTTTTTTACGGGCATCGCATCACATGCTTTTTCGATGACGGCTGTTGAACGCTGAAAAGGAAATGGGCGACAAGGCGACCGATTTTTTTATTATTTTTATTTTTGCATCGTTCGAGACGCAAGCCTGGTACCTTCTGCATGTGAAGCAGACGACCATACCACGACACTACCCTGCCGCCCTGAGGTAAGGTTTCAGAATTTGTTAATTTCACTTGATTGCGCTTTGCGGTTAAAAACTTGTCGAATTTATTTAACAACTTTACCAATTGTGATTAAAATGAAAATCCCAAACGGCTAATTGATGCACATTCCTCAGGTGCGAGCGCGGCCTGGCGCGTGGCGGGTAGCTCTTTCGTTTCAAATATAAATTCTCAACGTAGCCGGCGTTGGGATTCAGTATAGCGCCGCGACGCCTCTCCAGTATAGCGTCCTTTTGATACCGTTCGTCAAAAACGCACGTTCGAGTGGATGCTTCGGTAAATAAATTTCGTTAGCTATAAGCGAGTGTCATTTTATTTATTGTGCGAAAACATGAACCGCGAAACTAATATGGCTCATCTTTTTTGCCGAATGCTTTATTAATGTACGTATAGTGAAAATATTTATATACCTATTTTGGTGGTTTAATCTTTTAAAGTTTGGTTTAAAATTAACTTGATATATTTATTATGTTTATTGACAGGTACATTTTAGGTATTAGGTCCAACGTTAAAATGTTACGCAACTCTAACCAAATAATCACTTAATATATAATTTATGAGTTAGTTTTAAAAAGATTTTCATAAAAATTTCACAATGAACCTATATAATTTATGTGACGCTAAAACAAAATGGTTTGAGTCTGTTTGGTGCATCCATTTGGAGCGTCATAAAAATTTTACAGTAACCCAGGTAGCAAGGGGTCAGCAAATGACGTCTTTTTTATGTCGAAAAGTGGTCATTTGGGTGACCAGCAGGTCATCTCCCAAAAAAATGTTGTCTTTAAGGCGTCAATTATTTGACGTCTTTTCGTAGTGTAGTTTTTGAGGTCTGCAAAACGTCATATATTGGTCACTACCCAGACTGCACACTTTGTCCAAGGGACATACACTCATACTTACATAGATAGTGCCCCAGGCAGTACTTGACCGGATTTATACGAAATGTGGGGGTACGTATGTAAAATAAATTAAATATGAAGTCAAGACAAACTTCGAGGCTTCTTTCGCTTCAAGGTGGAGATGTGTAAGTCTGGGTTTAGGTCTATTTTGATCTGTCCCTCACAGAACACCGCTGTACCTGTTCCAGTACTTCCAGGTCTAAGTCACAGAAGAGTCGCCTTCTGTGTCTAAGTTTCCTTCAGTGTTCTCAACTGCAGGGAATATTTCATATATTCAGGCGAGTTTAAAAAAAGTCATAAATAGGTCTGTGTGTGTGTCTGATGTTCTGATTTGGTCCCAAATACGTCATATTGCTGACGTCTTTAAAACGTCTGAAAATGACGTCATTGTGGGTGTGTCTTTTGAACGTCATTTTAAGGTCATTTACACGTCGGGTTAGAGACGTCAATGGTCATTAAAAATCACCTGTTTTTGACGTTTAAAAAACGTGACCTTGCTACCTGGGAAGGATTCTGCACACTTGTAATGGGTTTCTAGTGCACGGCTAATATCGATAAAATTTTAATATCTTGTTCGTCGGTAAACGGTAAAAATGTTGTGGTATGATTTTTAAAAGTTTTTTTTGCACGATTGTCACAAGCGTCTACATTTTAGCATGTTTCTAGCAAAAATTAATATTTTCCTATACAGGGGTTATCCAAAAAGTCTGCAACCCTGTAATGAGTTCCTAGTGCACAGCTAATATCAATTAAATTTTAATATGTTTTTCATCTCACCTTACTGATCAATAGTTGTTATTGACCTAATTTCATCCTATGACTAGTTTCGGAGATACTGGGGCAATCCAAATGATATTGCACTCTAACTTGGTAAAAAAAAAAAAATTAAGTCACAAGCTTTTATAAAATGCACTAAAAATTTAAAAATAATTTTCTAATATTATCATAATAATAAAAGCGATGGCCGACTGATGGAAATTTTGACGATGTTAGCACGACAAGATATCCGTATCAATTAAATATCACTATTTGCAAGAATCAATCTAGCAGAAAAATGCAGAGGTACCAAACCCACCCAACCCGACCCAAGATACCCCACCATTTCTCTGACATAGGTATGGCAATGGCATAACATTGCGGCACATCAAACATATCTTTGATGACCTGCTATTTTGAATATTATTTAAGTGTTTAGATCACAAATTTAGATTGCTTTGATTTGCGGCCATCGGTTTTATTATTATGATAATATTAGAATGTTAGAAAATTATTTTTTAATTTTTAGTGCATTTTATAAAAGCTTGTGACTTAAAAAAAATTTTTTACCAATTTATTTTTTACTTTTTAGTTGTAGATCGTGAGTTGTTTGGAAACTCATTTTTCTATTGGGGAAAGGAGAGGGTGGGGGTAGAGGTAGAAATATATTTTTGTTTGGGCTGTATTGCCATCGGACATTTATGCATATACCAAATTTTATAAAAGTCATTTGGTGAAGTGTCTCAAAAACGCATTTTTTATGGAAGGGGCTGGGGGGTAGGGTGGGAGGACATTTTTTAAAAAAATAAATTAAAATACGTTGGTAAAATAATCGAAAAAGTTGACTAGAATTAGAACAAAAAAAAATTATTTTTACCTCTAAAATCAAGTTTTAATAAAAAAAATTTACGAGGTACACATGAAAAGTAGTGCAGTTATAAATTATAACCAAATCTTAAAACAAAATAATGGAATATGCTCGCCATGAGGAACATATCAGTTACCCATCTACCAATAATTTAGGGCAAGTTCTGGATGCAGGTCATTGAAATAATGTCGAGGTTTTGCCCGAAATAATTGACTATTGTTACAGAAATGCGGAAGAAGAACAAAAAGCCTGATACAAATAACGACTTTGTTGTTTTTAAAATATCTACTATTTATAGAGTATTAAAGTTTAATTTTAATTGTGTTTTTTAAATATTGCTTGAAAGGATTTTGTTTTAAAGAAGTTTTGGTTATAATTTATAACAGCACTACTTTTTATGTGTATCTCGTTAAAAAGTTTCATTAATGTTTGGTTTTAAAGGTAAAAAGACATCTATTTGGTTCTAATTCTAGTCAACTTTTTTGATTATTTTACCTACGTATTTTAATCTACTTTTTTCGGATATCCCCGTAGGGAAAATCTATACTTTTTCTAAAAACATAACAAAAAAAAATTTCAAAATCAAACCACTTCATTTTTACCATTTTAGTGCAATATCGTTTGAATTGCCCCCATGTCTCCGAAACTAGTCTTAGGATGGAATTGGGTCCATGACAACTTTTGATCAGTAAGGTGAGACAAAAAACATATTAAAATTTTATCGATATTAGCCGTGCACTAGAAACTCATTGCAAGAGTGTGCAGGATCGTTTAACCGTTACTAAGCTGACCTCATTGGAATACCTTCTGGCTTATTTTGGTATAATCGCAAGAAATAGGCAACATATCCAAGATCACTTTTTTATTAAAAGCTTTAAGCTTTATTATATAGTTAATTTAAAGAGAAATATAAATACTGGGAGTTAAACAGTATAAATAAAGAAAACAAGCCGCACGGCTGCAAGCCTTGTGAGTTGACACCGAGTTTGTTACCGAAATTGAAAATAAGTTAAAATTACACTGAGCTTAAATACTGAAAATTATTCAATAGCTGGCCATACACACAGAGGTTGATCCGCCGGTTTGGAACGGCGCGGTTCAAACTGGTGGATATGTCTTTCAATTAGTGGACATTCCACGCGCCAGTTATAGTCGGTATAGATTTATCTGTGAGTTCAGACCGGCGGGCGGGCGAAACTTGTGGGTTCCGCGCTGCATATTTTAACCGGCGCAGATTTGTCTGTCGGTTTACACTGTGCCAGGGATACCAGACCGTTCATATAGTCCCTCTTTAATTTATTGAATATTATGGCACATGTTTCCGGAATGATATAACCAAGTGCAGAAATTTCCACTAAAAATTTCAGATCTTCATATGACCTTCCCGTGGCAAGGAAACGATGAGCAGCATTTAATCGCTGTTCTGGTTCAATGGCTTATTTTCGTAAGATCCTCTCTTACCAAATTTAATAAAAGGTCATACGTGTTAATATCCATTCTTAAATAATTTTTAAAATCGTCTGGATCATTTTCTTTTAACTCTTTTAATAGAAGGTCATGGCTAAATAGTTTGCTCTTAAGCAATAATAACTTTTAACCCACTTAGAACGTCTCTTTTTTACACCCATATGCATTATTTTCATATTAATAATCATTCCGATACACAGAGCCTGCTTCTTTTTAGCACGAAACATTTTACATACACTATGCTTAAAATACCGTGCCGCATAAAACTTTCAACTTGACGAAATTCCACAGTTTTGGTTTAACCGGCAGATAAATCTGGAGTTTTCGCCCACTAACGCGCGGTTATGTCTGCCACAGACCCATATGAAGGATCGATTCGAAAGATTTTTTTTTGTGTTAGTGGACTGCAGCAGTTTTAAACCGTTGCAGACAAAACGGTCAGACTTATCTGTGCCGTTCCAAACCGAAGGATCAACCTCTGTGTGTATGGCCAGCTAATGTTCCATAATGTTGGCCGAATATATTGTTTACAAAAAGATATATTTTTCCGTGGGTGAGAGACACAAAAACTTCTTTTTACCCGATTAGCCACGAAAACTTGTTTGATTTTTAAATTCACGGGTACTAAAATTTACGTTTGTTTGTATTATTTGGCTTAAAAATTTCGATGATAGACGCTCACGTCTGAAGGTGGGTAAAAACGCTAATCAGCGTTGATCTGGCCGGAAATGCAGAAGTCCTGTCGTATGTCACGGATGGTTTCTTTTTCGTTAGAATCGATCTTTTCATCTTTTTATATTCGCCTGCTCTTGTTCTAGTTTCTCTCATATCTCGGTAGATGGCGCTTTTTGCGAGGGTTTTCTCACTATAGACGTAGGACAAGGGACAAAACGGTGTGATTAACTTCGCAAAGGTGTCACATTTACCAATCAGTGTTCTGAGGAGTCCCATAAGGATGAAACAGTTAACTGTCAACACTTGTTAGGTGTCCATAAGACCTTGGACCCCCGTGAGGTTAAGCTTTCTAGCTACCCACGGAAAAATATGAAAACTTATTTTTACCCGATTAGCCACGAAAACTTGTTTGAATTTTAAAATTTATACAAATATTTTATTTTAACATAATTTCTATATAAATAAAATCTTATACAAACTAATTTACGTAGCAAATTTTTTTTAGGGTCTTCACCACTAACGAAATGTCTACGCTTAATGCAAAACTTTTTTGTGGTCTTGTCTCGAGAACTTCCGCATATAGGTAGCTTTACCTCGTGAACCAGATCTTATAGTAATTTGATTTTTATCTATCTACATGCATACATATATACATATATAAAAAGAGTACCACGTTTAACAAACTTCTTACTAAATCAGTTTAAGACACATCAAAGAGCGACATCTGCTCGACAGCTACTAAAACTACAGGAGTTTGAATGAAAGTGGGTGACATGTTTCACCCGCGTGAGTGACGGAGGGTTAAATAAATCCCGAAAAATCTGGCGCTTGGTTGTGATCATTTTTATTTACCTTTATAATTATTTACTTAGGGTTACATTTAAATAATCCTTGTTGATTTAGAAAATAATATCAAATGATAAAAAAATAGGTATGTAAAATATATCAACAATAATTATTATAAATGGAAAAATTACCATTCTTTTAATTCCGGTTCGGGTACGTTCACTTAAAATGTAAAACTACATGTACACAACTTTTATAAGAACAAAATAACATAATAACATTTATCGTAACGGTAAATCAAGAAAAATGCATCAAGTCACACCGACCTTTTTTTATTTAACAATTTACAAAAAAAATTGATAAATTTTTAAAATAACATCAAGATAAAGCAATAAATTTTTTTTCCAAATGGTGCCACGGTGTTACAATAATGATGTTCTCCAACTAATTTATTTGAGGCAAGATGTTACCCCTTGTTAGGGCTGCACTTAATTAATCAAACTTAACTGTCGTTCTTCTATTTAATAGGCTGTTTTTAATTAAGATTTTTGCTAGTCTGTCACACTTACCATTATGCGCAGTAGTGTTCTGTTACGCTGTTATTTTTAATAAAGGTAAGCAAGGCACTAATTGGTGCCAGATAACGGCTACCTATACCGTGTAATTTATAGGTTAGAAAGTTTATTTTGAAAAAATAAAAACAAAATTTTAAGATAATCACTTTTTGGTCTATTTTATCTTTGTTCGCGAGTCCACAAGAATAACACACTACATAAAAAGTTAGTTTAGAGCCAAATGATACTTTTGTGTACGTCCAAAATAGTTTTTTTAAACGAATTGAAATATAACAAACTACATAAAAAGTTAGTTTAGAGCCAAATGATAATTTTGTGTACGTCCAAAATAGTTTTTTTAACGACTTGAAATTACCTTTATTTACGGTAAAGATAACCATAATAGTAACGAGATTCACGCTAAAAGTGACTGAACAAAAACACTCTAATTGAGACAATAATGTCGCCTTTAATTTTATCGCAGAAACAAATATGTTATCCGATTTCAAAAACAAAAGCAGCAAATAAAAGCAATTCCACAAAAAATCATCCAATGGCTGTGGCTGGCCTGTGGCAGATTTCATTCTATATTTTAAGAAATTAAGTACTGGTGTCGAGATGACATTTTTCAATAATGGTGAGGTGCAGGTTATATTTGTTTACTATATAGCGCATATCAAATTTTAAGTACAACAATTTATAAAAAAATATAAAATATATTTTTATACCAGAATAAAATTCTTCCAATTACAAAAATAAATAGACAAGAAAACAAGAACTAAAAAAAATATATAAAACTAATCTTTTTAAATTAAAACTGATTTTTTTTTAATAGTTTTTTTTACGAATTTGCAAACATTTTTATGTTTTTGGTTATTTAAATGGCTACAATTTTTTTAATTATGCGGCTGTAATGTTGGTTAGGCTTTGCACGTTTAATGGCACGTTTTGAATTTTTTGTAAATACCTTAACTAAGTTTAACATTAAAGGAAATGTGATCTCACAAGCAAATCAACTTTTTTATATTGCATATAAGCAACTTACTTAAAATGTCATAAATAAAAACTTTTGGTACATTGGTCAAACAAACAATAGAAAGTATTGTGTAAAAAAATATATTACTTAAATTAAGAATATTTAAATATAAAATTAAAGAGTTTAAGAAATAAATTTTGTGTAAATTCTTTAGACCTTTAAAATGATAACCCACAAAGTTTCACAAGGGAAGAAACTCCTTAAAACTATTATTTTATTGTATTAAAAAATATATTAAAATACGAGTAATGTGCAATTAGTTGCCGTAATTCCGGTAATTCCCCGGCTGCACAGTGCGTTGTTGCCAACATCCTACATAATTATACAACGAGGAGAATTTAGGGTAAGGGAAAAATAAGAAAAATAAGATAATAAAAAGATTTACCTCAGGCTGGATTTGAACCAGCGACCTTTTGCTATCCAGGCAAACGCCCTTTCACTGAGCTACCAAGGCATTTCTAATTAAAATTCAAATTTAAATTATCCTCGTTGTATAATTTATATCTAGGGTGTTAAAACTAACTTTGTAATACTACATAATATTTATGCCCATGTCGTGCAGCGCTCCGTCCTGTTGTCAGATGTTCGCGTCCGGTTAAGGGAGGTATCAGAATTTTTTAACCAAAAAAAAATGTCCGCGTTCGGTTATTAGAGTGTCCGGTTACAGGAGTAAATTTTAAATGTAAAGAAATAGGTAAAAGCTTGGTTCCAACAAATTCGCTAAAAGGCAGTGTCCGCTTATTAGAGGTGTCCGCAAGGAGAGGTTTCACTGAAGCCCCCAGATGTGAACAACAACAACTACGCCCAGGATATTTTGTGGAGCGATATAACTTTTAGATGTAAAGGTTTGGATCAAATAGGTTAAATTGATTTATTTAACTAAATTAGAGCAAATACGTGTATTTCTTAATTTTAGCGTTTTTTTTTCGTATTTTTTCGTATTTTACGATAGTTTTAATTAAAAAAAATGCCAGCGGCGACTTCAGAAACAGTTTTGAATCATGTTTTGTTACGATTATTAATTTTTAACAAATAATTTTATACTATATTTTGTAGCAGTTAAAAGTATTTACTTAATCAAAAAGTACTTAATTTGGTGCATTTTCCTTTGTTCCAAAATTTTCAAAAGTTTCAGTAAAACTACGCGATTTTTTATTCGAAATCTCTTAAAATTTGAAACATGATCAGTTTCTATTGCTTTGTCAAGCAACATATTAAATAATTTTAAAACAAGTGATATTAATAAACCTTAATAATATTGCACTTTACATAACAAAGTTGTAGCGATTTTCTAAAAATAATTTTTTAAATTACCATTTTTTTACTAAACCGACAATTAATTTTAAATTTTTATTAGTGTCCTTAGAAGCATATATTTTTTTATAAATATTTGTAGGAAACTATATTATGAACCTTTAGGTTATAAAAATTAATTTTGGTTTTATATTATATGTGTCTCTTAACTTGCAGAAAATTTTTGTTTACTTGTATGATTTTCAAGTGTTTTGGTTGTTTGTCACGCCCTGTATATGAATAAAAAAAATTATAAATAACACTGTCCATTTACCACTACAAAAATTGATTATTTTAAAATTTCCATGGTCAAAATTTTCAATTTCTGGGTCAGTTCATGTGGGATTACTCTAACATAAAAGCAATTTAAAAACCATTCTAAATATATTCACTAGTTAAGTTTCTTAAGGGTAATATTAGTCCTTTTACAAGGGTGACCTTAAAAGTAAAAAATTATTACTATTTTCTTTTTAAAGAAGTAAATACATTTCTACATACACTTGCTCCACATAAATAAGCGAATCTTTATCTATGTCAAAAGTGTTTTACTTGAGTGCCATGAAATCTATCTTCTTGTCCATATTGAAAAGTCGTGGTTTTATTTCAAAAATTACATTAGCTGATCAAAAATACCCAATTTTATTTTTGTAAAAAGTTCAATATTTTAACCTCTTTTAAACTATTATTAACGAAACTAAACCAAAAATAAAATTAATGAAAATAATTTAGAATTAAAATTAATCACCTGATTCCAACCAACTAATTAAACAACAATGGTATTGAGGCATTGAAGGACGCAAATAGCATTTATTATAAAATAATAGGGATATTGTAAGGAAATAGTCAAACGACTTAACAAAAACAGGTTTGCGGGCATTTCCTCAAATGGGAGACAGGATAGCTCGAAGACACCGGTGTTCGAGAATAACCCTATGGGATGGAGATGAAATTAATGTATGTGAAAAGGAGTCATGAAATGCGAACATTTACTAAAAAAGATCAAATGTCAAATTGAAGCTTTAGTCACAATCGACCACTAAGCGCAGACATGATTTGACGTCACTACTGAGACAGATATAATCAGTCTCAGTAAATATCCTAGCCCAGAAATATACAATAAAATAATAGGGATATTGCGAGAAAATAGTCGAAAAGCTTAACAAACTACAGGGTAGCTCGAAGACACCGATGTTTCGTCCTCATTGGGATACATCAGTTCGAGCGTAACTATATGGGATGGAGATGAAATTAATGGTGATGCCTGAAAATGAATCATGAAACGCGAACATTTACTAAAAAAGATCAAATGTCAAGTTGAAGCTTTAGTCACAATCGACCACTAAGCGCAGACATGATTTGACGTCACTACGGAGAAAGATATAATCAGTCTCAGTAAATATCCTAGCCCAGAAATATACAATAAAATAATAGGGATATTGCGAGGAAATAGTCAAACAGCTTAACAGAAAAAGGTTTGCGGGCAGTTTCTTAAAAGGGGGACAAGGTAGCTCGAAGCACCGGTGTTTCGTTCTCATTGGGATAGATCAGTTCGAGCGTAACCATATGACATAAATGGTGATCATAAAACGCGAACATTTACTAAAAAAGATCAAATGTTAAGTTGAAGGTTTAGTCACAATCGCCCACTAGGCGTAGACATGATTTGACGTCAGTACGGAGACAGATATAATCAGTTTAAGTAGATATCCTAGCCCAGAAATATACAATAACATAATAAAAATATTGCGAGAAAATAGTCAAAAGACTTACCGAAAACAGGTTTGCGGGCAGTTCCTCAAAAGGAGGACAGGGTAGCTCGAAAACACCGGTGTTTCGTCCTCACTGGGATACATCAATTCGAGCATAACCATATAGGATGTAGATGAAATGAATGGTGATATCTGAAAAGGAGTAATGAAATGTGAACATTTACTAAAAAAGATCAAATCAGTATAGCTACGGAGACAGATATAATCAGTCTCAGTAAATATCCTAGGATAGCATTTATTGTTACGTGGAAGTTGTGAAAACCAAAGCTGTACTGTACGTAAACGTTGTGCGAAAAGTTTTGATTAGTTGTTTGATCGACTTTGACCCACATCGACAAAACGACTATTTCTTAAACTTTACCCTACTAAAGGCAATTGATCAATCAATAACAATTTTAGTAGCTAGGCATAGTTTTTTAACCAGTTTTTCAAAATGTTGTGCTAATTTAGTTTAGTAATGTCCCCTGAAGATGTAAGTTTCTGCTTACGAAACATGTCCGGACTATTTGTTTAATACAAATTAAAAATTAGTGGAGGAAGACAATAAATAACTTGTTTGATTACTATTCAACGACTACACCATAAAATGGCCTATTTCCTAAAATTATAAAATAATAAAGCTGTTTCTAACCTTTAAAAAAAAATATATATATTTATGTCATTGTTTTAATTAAATCCCCCTTGATCATAAAAAGGACACACTGGCGTCGTGTCCCTATAGTCTATGGACAAATCAAGTTTCGTGTGCAAGTCGTGCCAACTTTCTGCCGATAAGCTAACTTTGATAAGGGCATCCCATATATCAGGTTTTGACTTGTTGTCATTCTGGTAAATGCGTTTTTTGAAAGATATGGCGGATTCAAAATGGCGGAAAGGCGTATCTTTAAAAAAATTGTAACTTTTTTATTTCTTAATCCGATTTTCTTGGAACAAAGTTTAAAATACTTACTTTGTAATGTGTTTATAAATGTATTGGTCAGAAAATATGTATTTTTTTGTATTTCAAATGTAAAAAAAAAAATATTTTTTTTTTATTTTTTTTTAAAACTATTGGAGCTAGAAAAAAAGTTTATATAAAAAAGATAGCTGTTTCGATTCTTTATTCAAGTCTGGTTCAAATGTTCGAATGCGTTAATGAGTTTTTAAGTTATTTCCAAATAACTGGAAAAAAATGGGGGTATATTTAAAAATTATGCTTTTAATGAAAACCATAAGAACTTTTTGGAAGTAACTTAAATTTGTTTAACATACCTAGCAGATCAGGGTTTGACTTAGTCATTGTGATAATCGCGCTTTTTTTTAAATAAGGCGGATTCAATATGGCGGAAAAGCATATTTAAAAACAAATTGTATCTTTTTTATTTTTTATCCAATTTTAATACAACAAAGTTTAAATTACTTGATTTGAAATGTATTAAAAAAATACCTTTTAAAAAATGTATCTTTTTTTAATATTCGAGAGAAAAAAAATCGGGTGAATCATGTGACAAAAATGATTTTATTTATTTTATTTTTTAATTGACCCCCATATACGGACGTCGCTGAAGGGTTTGTCATTAATTAAACCTAACTGACTTACACACTGTTAAAAAGAAAATTTTATTTCCTACAATAAAGTATAAAACACATTTTTGTGAATTGAGCTTAGTTTTTGAGAAAATTGGAAAAAACCTGTAACACAATTAATTTGTTTGGTGATTTGTAAAAATTGACTTAAGTTGCACAGGCCTGTGAAGTTTTAACCTGAAGATAAATCCTACAATATTATACACGTTTAAAAGGAAATTTTATTGTCTACAATCGACTGTAGGTCACAATTTTTGATAGGGAGCTTGGTTTTTAAGATAATCGGGTAAAATCTATGTGGTTTCTTTAATTTTTTTATATTTTCTTATTAAACGGACGCCGCTGGAGAGTTTTTCATTAGCCTGACCCCACTGACTAATACATTGTTAAAAAGGAAATTTTATTTTCTACAATAAACGGTCAAATTATGTTTTTCCAAAAAGCTTAATATTTGAGAAAATTGGATAAAACTTGATAAATTTAGTCATTTTTCAAAATTGATTTTATTTACGGACGCCCCTAAATTGTTATAGGTAAAACTACCATTGCCTTATTATACATAATATAAAAAGCAATTTTATTGTCCATAACAAAGTGTGTGTTATATTTTTTGATATAGCGCTCGGTTTTTAAGAAAATTGGGTAAAACCTGTAATAAACATGTTTCTTTTTTAAATTTATTTATTTTATTTATTTTTAAGCGGACGCCGCCGCCGCCGCGGAGAGTTGGTTGTTAGTCGTACCCCACTGACTTATACATTGTTGAAAAGGAAATTTTATGGTCTACAATAAAGATTAGTACATATTTTTCCCTAAGCTTAGTTTTTAAGAAAACTTGAAAAATATCTAAAAATTTCAGGATTTGTGGAGTCTAGGGTGTTTTGGGGGATTTTGAATGATTGATCCATTTCTATGTCATTGTGTCTTTAGGGCGTCAACTTAATTAAATTTTTAGAAATTCGAACACGACTATATCTAAGGAGGGGGGATAAAAAAATTGGACCAAAAACTTTCCAAATCGTTAGTCTGTGACCTATTCTCTCAGCTAGGATCCATTGTCAAACTGCGGTCCTCATATTTTGCATACTCAACTACCTCTAGCACCTACACTATATTGTAAAAACTTTCGTCGATTGATATTCCTTTTCAAAAATAACAATAACAACGATAACAATTATAATAGAAATCATCTGTTTTACTTTACATACTGTTTTTACTTTACCTCAG
The DNA here is from genome assembly GCA_963576565.1 of Aspidapion aeneum. Lineage (NCBI taxonomy): Eukaryota > Metazoa > Arthropoda > Insecta > Coleoptera > Brentidae > Aspidapion > Aspidapion aeneum. The sequence continues at coordinate 83,457,966 of OY755044.1, read as the reverse complement.
CTGCGTAATGCCTTATAGGCGTCCGCGTATTCGTTTTGGTGACAACCATGACAACAAATTGTTTTTTTATTGAAAAAAATATAAAATTTACATCTATATAAGACCTATATACACCAAATTAAAGAAAAATATTGCTTTGGTGTTATTAAAAATGTAGGTTAAACTTTACTAGCTATACAAAAAAAAAGTAAAAATTCAGTTATTTTATTTTTTCTAAAAAAACGAAGCAAAATTTTTAAAAATATAATGGAAAGTTATTTTATTGTGGGTGTTTACTGATTCATTTGCAATTTTTTGCAACCCTCTACGACTATTTTTAAGAAAGATACATCGTTTTAAAAAGTATCGTGCAAAAAAAAAGTGGTGGAGGCCATATCTTTAAAAAAACGCATTTACCAGAATGACAACAAGTCAAAACTTAGCTTATCGGCAAAAAGTTGCACACGAAACCTCCTTTTAGGCCGATTTGTCCATAGACTACTAGTATTGTTCTAAAAAATAACAGTAATAAGCATTTATTTGATTTAAAAATGTTCTTGTTTTTTAAAGCTGCACTGCCAATCAAGTTGATAATGCATGAGGAAGTGTTGCGTGCATTTTACCTATGTTTGTTAAAACTAGGGTTTGTATGCATAAAGTGCAAACATTTTAGCATTTTAATCAACATATCAGACAAAAGTGCTTCATGTATAAATGAATATTTTATTACCTTAAGGCTTCTCTACACAATGACGGATATGCTGGCGAATGCGATGGCCGAAGGGCTGGGGCCATTGTGTGAAGTGGTCTGTTTGGCCAAATTGTAATTAATAAATTAACTGGATAAAAAATCGTGATAAAAAAATCTGAGCCTTAAAGTCCATACCATTATTTTTGGGATAACTTTTTACGATTTTTTTTCACTGGTCTATGTTATTTGTTATGGTAACAGCTGATTACAAAAAGTTATACCAAAATTTATGGAATGAACTATAAGTCAAGTTAAACTTCGTCAAATTTAAAAAGAATTGCTAAGCGGTCAAAATAAGCTTAAACAGAAATCAAATAAAAAAAAATTAAAATTATTTTCTTACGAGAACAATATATTAAACACCTCTAAACTAAGTAAAGGTTTTTTAATGCGCATGACATTTTTTTAAATAACGTTTTAGAAAGGCAGTGTTTTTCAGATCTTTAGCACAGCTTAGTGATTGATGGGTTGATGAGTTTCCGTATATTTCAACCGCAAGGTCTACTGCGCTTATTTGGAAGAAAAGTGTAAAAAAAAAGTTTTAGGGAAAGAGTTTCACGGGCAAATCCTCAGAGACAAAGATTGCTCGGAGACGCTGGGTTTCTGTTCCTTTCTTCAAGTTTTTTAAAAGTTTAAGGATTTATCCTAAATTATTACAAAATGTTATCTTACAAAACGTATGAATATCGCAAAGTAATAAAACACAAATATGATATGAATTCTTGAATGGGTGAGAAGTAGTACTCCCTCAAAATGAGGTGAAACTACGCATGCGATCCCACTGAGTTTCCGACTAAGAAAGATATAAATTCTTATTCTTTCTATTTTTAAGCCGTCGTTGAAGTATTGTCTTTTAAAAGATCTTATGATATTGATAATCAAAATGGGACTTTAGAATTGAACAGCAACGTCCTTATTGTTTATTCCGGTTTTTAAAACGCAAATAATTCATATATTCACATATATTTGTGAATGCAAAGTAAAAATATCTATTTATTTTAGTTAAAAGTACAAGGTGTGCCGTAATTGATTTACCATGTATGTGTTTTTAAATAGACTCCAAATTCGAACCATTCACATAATTTCATTTAAAATCAAAATACTTTATATGTTATTAAAACCGCGTTTATTGGATTTTTTGCGATGTACAGTTAGGGACTTTTTATCTGGCCGCGCTCGAAAATAATAAAAATTCATATTTCAAATAAGGAAACCCAGTTTGAACCAAACCAAAAAGTAGTGAACCTTACCTCTGTCTTTATACATACGTAATATAAAGAATATTTTCACATTATAAATTTTGACAGAAAAAAACACACCGGCAATTTCAAATGTCCCTGACTGTACCTCAGAAAGATATTTTTCTTAGTCCGCATTTTAATTTAAATTATTCTACACCCTACATCATTTTTTTTTTATTTTTAATAAGTAAATGAAAATATATAGTCGTTCGGTTTGGTGTGTTTAAATGTAATTTTGCCCAAATGATTTTGTTTTGTGAAATGACATTTTCTGATGGTTTAGAATAAGCATTTGCATTTATACTTTTATAATATTTCTTATAATAAGCGCAGTAAAACACCATGGTTAAAATATACGATGACAACCTGTATCAGTGGCGGTTTCCTCATAAGTGCACAAACGCACGTGCACTCATAAATTTTACTTAAAAAAATATAAAAATTTAATTATTCTTTAATTTAATAAATAATTACCCCAAAAGGAATTCACTAAAGACTAGAATATTATCTAGAAATTAATACCCGGTATGTATGTGTTTGTATTCGTGTTCAAACAAGCCTGCGGTGAATGGCGGATGCGCTATATAGATAGCTCGAATATAATTCTTTTCTCTTACTTACTGGAATCAAATTCTATGCACCGTAGATGTTATGTCGCATTCTAGTTACGAAATATAGAAAGAAAGGACATGTCCCAATGGAATTTTACAGTACATAGAATCTGAACGTTCCGTCGGTAGTGCTCTTATACAAAAACTAGCCTTGATGCCGCCCGCACCCCAGTGATGACCCCGCGTCCGCGGTTCGCGTTGCATGTTTGAGCAGCTCACGTGCACTTTTAATAAGTGCGGTTAGACAACTTGGCATTGGCGGTCGAGCGCGGGCGGTTTGTTTTGATTTCGACGATTTGGCGACAGTGGCGGAAGTTTCTAATTCTAATAGCATTAGCGTGCAATATTGAAAGACAATGTATTTTCATCTTTGCCATATTAGAAGAGAAAATAAACTAGGTATGATAACATTTTTTATTTATTTATAATCACAATAATAATAGGAAGGTAACTAATATCTAACTAAATATCTTATTTTTTAACTATTTCCTCTAAATTATATGATATGACGGCCTACTTGAAGGCCCAAAAAGTTAGCGTGGCACTCAAAAAAAAAACACCTGGGCCGCAATTTTTTTTTGGTGTGCACCCCATAAAGCTTTTTACCACGCGCCGCCACTGCCCTGTATAGCGAGTCAACAAAAAATACTTTTGAAAATGTTAAAAACTAGTTTGCCGCCAGTTTGTTTTAGACAAAATATTTTGCGCATAGAGCCAGGAAATATTTTCCGACCGCCCGCGCCCCGCGGCTTTTGATTTGTTTTCATCGCTATACTTGCTTAAGCTATGTAAACAATGCATTCAGGCTTCAAACAATAGCGTAAAACTACCGACAATTTTTTTATTGATTACTGAGGGTAGACTAAACACTTTTCCTGTGGCGCACTGGTACGGGTAGAGAAGGGACCAGTTTAAGCAGTCAAAAATGTGTTATTAAAAAAAAAAAATTACCTATCCTGCTAAATTCTAGCCAAATCTGATACCTTCGTAGCTAGCCAATTAGCACACTTCAAGTGCAGCCATAATATATCAGCTTTAAAAACAGTTTTTTGTAAATATCTCAGAAACTAAAGCTCCTACAAAATTTTTGGCTATAACACAAATTATTGAGGAAAATGTAGTCTACTACATATATTCCGAAAATTGCATATTGATGCGATACTTCGCTAAAAAGTTAGCATTTTTAAAAAAATTAATTGTCAAAAGACTTTCATGAAAATCTAACCAGCTCGTTAAAATGTCCAAGACTATTTAACCTGAAAATTTTATAAAAATCGGTTTATCAGTTTAGGAGCTATCGTGTTACGGACAGGCACACACACATACACACGCACACAGACATCACGACGATATTGCTAAGATAGGTCAAAATATATATATATATATATAATAAAAAAAATTTCTTTGAAAATAATACCTTCTCTAGCCATTGCTGCGCGGGCTAGGAAGGTAAAAATGGTTTGACCGTCCAAACCCCAATTGGCTCACACAAGATCTTAATTTTTTATAAGTATTTTGATTATTATATTAATAATAAAAATTATACAGTGAGAACGAGCCGATTGGAATAAATTCGCTAGCCGATTAAATGTAGGTTTTTTGGAATGATCCAAAACCACGTCCATTGAGATTTTTAACGGTTTTTTTTGGACGGACCCCTGGAGACAGGGTTCACCAATATTCACCTTTTGTTTTCAAGTAAGGTGACCCCACTTGTGGCAAATTGTTGGAGAGCCTATCAAAAAATTATGGTCCTCTTTTTTTTTACATCTGTCATTTGAAAATATACTAGTTTTTAAACAAAGTGCCAAGTGGGGTCTACCAGTTGCAAAAAAGTTGGGAATTACTGGAGCTCTTGTCGGGCGTCCACCACCTATTTTTTTAATAGAATTCTAGGCTTTACTCAAAATTACACTTTTGTTATCTAAAAATCTCAATAAAATCGAACTTATTTCTTTTTTGAAAATATTTGACACGTTAAAAAAAGTAGACCATCATTTTTCTTATTCGATAAGCTCTCTTACGAGGTACCACAAGTGGGGTCATCTCATTTGAAAAAAAAAGTTGAATATTGATGAACCCCTTTCCAAATGTCCATTCAACAAAAATTTCCATAAAAAATATTGCGTGCAAAAAATCTCAATTGACGTGTTCTTCGACCTTTCCAAAAAAAAAATATTTATCTAGCAAATTTACTTCAACCTGCTCGTTCTCGCTGTTATAATTTAATATACATTATGGATTTTCACATGGACACGCATGATTTCCTTATAAATCAAAAATTCTTTATTTTTTCCTTTTGGACTTTCCCTGCGTGTTTCTTTTTGTACGATTTTTTCTGTATGCGCTTTCTTTATGTAAGCTTTTTGTGGCCGCTGGTTAAAAGATAATGAATTATAAGTGAAAATACTCTGCCAATATAGGGGCACCTAAGCTCACACTAGGTCACTAGGTACTATAGTTATAGTGTATCTGTATATATTTTATTTAACTCCAGACTCAATTACCTTTCGTTTAATACCACACAAGCCATGTATTGACCAAACTCTAATTTTTAAAATCTACCCCTACCATTTAAAAAAAAAACTAAAATCTATTTTATTTAACTCCAGACTCAATTACCTTTTGTTTGATATTACACACGCCATATTTTCACTTAAACTCTAATTTGTGAAATCTACCCCCACCCTTTTTTAAATAAACTAAAATGTATTTTGTTTAACACCAGACTCAATTACCTTTCGTTTGATATCACACACGCCATATTTTTACATAACCTCTAATTTTTTAAATCAACCCCCACCCTTTTATTTGGCTTGTATTTGGTGGATTTTATTAATTTTTAAAAAACACGACGGCGTGACAAAAAAGTTTCAAAATCATCTGAAACGCAAATATATATATAAAAAAAAAAGTGAGGATCACCATAGCATATGAACTACTATAGTATAGGAGAAGTGTGAGCTAAAACGTCTTAACGATGCTGAAGGCGACGCTAAGGGTGTGATGATGATTTATATGTAAGTGGGCCTCGCCCTTCCACTGCGACCACAAGTGGTTCTATTGCTCTATAGTTCCTCCATTGAAAATTGTCACATAAGGGAATGTGCAAAAATAAAGAAATTATTTTTAAATTTTGAGAAACATTGCAGTATTTTTAGCACGAATACGTATTCGAATGTCTTTGAGTAAAAGTACCGAACGAACCTAATGTGTTGATATGTCACTAATCCCTTCTTGTAAGGCTTGACAGAGGCTATCAACAAGTACTACATGCACCCTTTAACAATGTGTTTAACACTTCAAATGTGATGACTTTTTTATACAGCGAATTGCAATAGAGGAGCTTATTAAAGATTTAGGAGAAATTGATTTTTGTGCCCCAGAGAAGCGTCGCATTGCATACAAATGTAAACTCGTTTTGATTAATAACAATGCTGAAGCACAATGTTGGTATCTGTGGCTAAAGTACAAGAACGTCATTTGCAAGCTGATAAGTATTTAAGTAGGGGAGAGCGGGGCAAGATGATGAAGCGGGCAAGTTAGCAAACAAACATTATAAAGGGTAATGAGTTAATTACTCTGGTGTTAGAACCGAGGGGTGGCTCGATCTCCGATCTTTGTACACCAAAAGGAAATACTTACGGTATTTCCTGAGGTAATTCCTGGTATTTTCTCAAATTTCAATGGTATTTCCTAGTATTTCCCAAGCACCGAGATTTCCTAGTATATTTCCCAGTACTTCCCAAGTATTTCCTGGAATTTCCCCTAACCTGTACACCAAAAGGAAATACCAAGCCACCCTTTAAAGTCAAGGTTTTATGGGTTAATAATAGTACAGTTGCTTAGCATCTATATTCCGAGTGGGTGCTTGTAAAATTTGTTTGCTGAAAAATAATCTTTTGCCAACAAATCTAATATAAAAATAATCTTTGTTAGTAAATAGGAAATTATTAATTATATTTTCAATATAAGAAAATGTTAATGATTATCTTTGGTCGTTTTCCGTTCTTATTTTTTATTTTTGATGACAAATTCGTTAGAGCAGAGAGCTTTTATTAAAACGTCGACTCCAAATAAAGAATAGCCTAAAACAACGAACTTGGAAAAAATTGAACAAGAAAATAAAAATAGAACCCATGGTAAAATCTTAAAAGTTAAGAAGAAAGTATTTAGTGATGTTAATCAAAACCTACCAGAAAAAAAAAGAAACATGAACATATTTTCTGTCCAGGATGCCAGCAACCATGGATTGGACCTCGAATACAGGACTGGATTAAATGTGGAGAGTGTGAGGGTTGATGGCATGAGGCGTGCACCTCGTATGAAAATAAGGGGACATTTATTTGTGACATATGCGCCTAGTCGCCATCTTGCCTAGATTGGGTTTTGGCTCTAGATGGTGTCACTTAAAAATAAATAAAATCCACCGCACATAAGCGAAAACAAGAAGTGGGGGTTGATTTCAAAAACTATTGTTTTGCTAGAATACTGGCACGGATCTACGGGAGGGGAAAAAGGGGAAATTTCCCCCAGCAATTCTAAATCTATATTTAGTTTTGACACAGAGAATACACGTCTTGAGAACTATGCAAAAGAGCTTTATGCAATATTTATTATGATATTTCCACCGCCCCCCCCCCCCAAATAAATTTCTTAGATCCGCCTCTGTAAAATATAACTATAAAAAAGGCAAGAGCGCACCCAGGGGGGGCCTTGGGCCCCCAAGCCTATGATTTTTTTAGATTTTTTCCACATATTTCATGAACAAACACAAAAAATAGCTTGAAATATGGCATCATGAGACCTCGGGCTTCAGAAACTTCAGCCATTGTCGTAAATACCATATCGTCGAAATCAAAACAAATCGCCCGCGTCCGTCAGATAATGCCAAGTTGTCTAAGCGCACTAATTAAAAGTGCACGTGAGCTGCTGTAACATGCAATGCTAACTATTGACGCGGCGGGCATCATGGGGGTGTGGGCAACATCGAGGCTAGTTTATGTCAAAGAGCAGGACCGAAGGAAGGCTCAGATTCTTTGTACTGTAAAATTCTATTGAGACATGTCGTCCTCTCTTTCTATATTTCGTAATTAGAATGTGACATAACACCTACGGTGCATAGAATTTGGTTCCAGTAAATAAAAGTAAAGAATTAGATTCGAAGTAACTATATAGCGCATCCGCCATTCACCGCAGGCTGGTTTGAACAAGAATGCAAGCACATAGACACCGGGTAATAATTTCTAGATAATATTCCAGACTTTGGTGATTTCTTTTTGGGGTAATTATTAATTAAATTAAAAAACCATCAAATTTTAATATTTTTTTAAGTAAAATTTGGGATAGCACGTGCACATGTGAACTTATGTAAATTGTAAATAATTAAGTACGTACCTAGTTTATTTGGATGTATGAATAGATTTTGGTCAAATATATGTAGGTATTGAAAACATTTGTGCGTATCCCTCCCTTTACCTAGATATTTTTTAATTCACAATTACTTGTCCAAGCTGAGTAACCATCACTAATTTATTATTATTATTTTAAATACTAAAGGTATAGGTATATATTATGTATATGGCTAAAGGTCTGTTCGTTAAAATAGTTTTAAATAGGTGCGTAAACTTCAGCGATTTTGAGCAGCTGGCTTAGAAGAAATTTAAAAGACATACTCTTACAACAAATCTCTGTTTTTGCAAAGTTAAACTTTCCCACGAAACCTCTTTATGCACTTATTATTATTTCGCATAAAATAATAAAACGTTAATTTAAAGTTCAAAAAGTTTCAACATTATATACTAAACTCGATTTTTTTATGATTTAATGGTTTCTGTATAAAATTAGCATCCGAAAAAGATAAATTTTGCATGTTTCTTTTTCTGTTACGCTAAAATTTAGCTAAATGTCATTTCCCAATGGCAAAACAGGTCCCTTGTGGCCAGTGGCGGCTGATGACGTTATACATTGGGGGGGGGGGCAGAAATTTATATTGACTGGAAAAGTAAATAAAAAAACACCTTAACAATTTTATTTTAGCATTTTACAAACAAGCAGCTACTTGGTGTAGTTTTTAGTTTATTTGTTTATATATAAAGTCTTTTCGCCCTTCTTTTACATGCGCAAAGTGCTCGGATAAGCACCAGTTTCAGACTCATCATGGCCCCGTAGAGCAACGTCAAAAATCCTACAGAATTTTAAACAGTCTAACTAAGTATATGTCTATTTTTGCCACATTTTCATTATGTTCGGTAATGTTTTGCCTATAGGCACTATTCAATTGGCACCTAATATCAGTCTTGTCTAGCATAGAAAATTCTATGTGGTTATGTAAATAAGTAGCACTTACTTTGTGTGTTTAACTTTTCACTAAAGTGCTTAATATCACACATTCCCTTTGCCACCCACGCAGGATCACTTCGTGGATTTTTCATAATAAGACAAGTAAAGCAAAAAAAAAAGCATTTCGTTTTTCACAACCGCACAACCAGTTTTCAGCATCGTATAATTTTTTATGGTGAGAAAGGGTTAGCGGGAAATAAGGACAACGTTAGAGATTTAACCCTCTTTATTTTCTGGCGACGTTTGGACGGTTGTTTTCCGTCTTTTTCAAGCCTTAAAATTAATGGGTCAACCGTCGAAACGTCGACAGAAAATAAAGAGGGTTAAATCTCTAACGTTGTCCTTATTTCCCGCTAACCCTTTCTCACTGTAAATTCTAAGGACGTCAACTTTCTTCAAATAATTTTTTATTTTATGAATTTTTAGGTATTTTAGGTCCGGTCTATGTGGCCCTAGAGATTTTACTTGTAATCGAATTTCATATGTCAACGTATTTAAATTTGCACAGTTAATTATGTAATCGACGGTAATTATTTCCATTTTATACACAACCGATAACAAAAACAAATAATGACACGCGACCGGCAAGGCTGACCTACACCAAATTAAAACAAACTCATACGTCTTCACTTAGGATAGAACCGGCAATATGGAGGAAGGGCAACGAACGTTTTGGCACAATAAATATGGCCGACGTCAACTAAAACAAACATTCTTCCCGCACGCGCGCGAGTAGAGCCACCCATACACCGCTGAAAAATGAGTGAAATTGAAATATTGTCCCGCGCGGTGCTGCCGGCTTGTAATTATTTACGATAAAAAAGTTCACCCAATTAATCGCTTGTTGTTAACCACAGATAATAAAAAGAACTAGACAATCATGTCGTAAGGAAAGATTTAACTTTTTTAATTAACTCAATTAAAAATAGTGTTTGTTGTCTAGTTTTGAGAGGGCACTGCTCCGTTGCCCTCCCTGTGGCAGCCGCCACTGATTTTATGTGTACGTGTTTCGAGGAGCGGCAAACAGCATTCGATTCAAGCCAGTAGCATGCGAAGACGCGCCATTCGATCGGATCGGATTGGATACGGACGGGATTTATTGGTTTCAATGCGGTATTCACTTGAGCATGAATACGAACGACGTATTCGTTTGGCCTCCCAGCAAGGCATGCGTGTAAACATTCAAAATTAAAAAAAAAGATCTAATTTTTATTAGAGGTTAGATTTGTTTTTTATTTATTTAAAATTTAGACTTAACACTTGTTATTTTAAAATTAAAAATACAAAAAATTTCATTTAAATACCCAGAATTGCAACTGTCGGCCGCCATTAAAAAACTGTTTAAGGAGCGTTCTTAAATTACGTAACGCCAAAATTCAGGATTTTTGACCCCCACCCCCCCTCGTAAAGCATTTTCAAGAAAAAACACATTAAACTAACATTGAGTATAACGCAAGGCCAAACCTCCCCTCCCCCTTTGAGCGTTACGTAATTTAAGGATAGGCCCTTATTTAGTCAAAAGGGTTTTAACAACATGAGAGCATATTTTTAGGCTAACAGTAACGGTAATTTAAAGACAGTAAACAGTTTTAGTGGACGTCGACCGACCGAAGGTGCGGTTATTTGTCGTATGGTGTGAACTACTTGTTTATGACAAGCAAAATTTAAAATATTACATAGAGAGTCTTACATTTGACAACCCACTAAGCACAAAATCGTAAAAAACGTTAAATACATGTTAAAAAAAATGGTATAGTTAAAGAACAACAAATATGTATGCAGTGATTTAAATGAAGCACCACAAAATAAGTTAAGAAAGTAAAAAAAAGCAAAAAAATGATTTTGTAACGAATATCGCACATCTACGTTATAGGTAATTAGACAGGGAATGCGACAATTCGCCGCGGACGATTAGCCGCCGTACCTTAAGCCGCGTATTCATTTGAGGCAGAATTTGCAAGCCTCGCAGCGGGACCAAACGAATGCCTCGTTTGCATTTATGCTAAAGTGAATAAGCGCCTTGAAACGATAAAATATTCAACAGATTCCTTCTCTGAAGTTCCCACTTTGATCGGTTCAAAGCCGAACGCGCATACGTATATGCACGTGCTTTAAAGGCGTGGCTAACAGCCACACGCATGAACCCGCGGCACCGGACACCATCCGATCAGAGTACGAATTTCAAACGAGCATTCAGTTGAATATTGTTTGCCTTGTATTCACCTGAGCGAGGTACTTACTACAAAATTAGTATTTACATAGAATTAAAAATTTAATTTTCAGAAGCTACGGATCCGAATTTCCTTTACTGAGTGTCGAGTTCACGAAAACCTCAAGGGACTCTCTCTCTGCGTTTCCAAAAAAGAAGAATTTTATTTACGTTATTTAAGTTACCTTATCTTTAGAGATATTTGAAAAAAATATATTTTTTCATTGTTAAAATTTTTTTTATTTTTCAATGTCAATTTTTTTAACGCTCGAAAAAAACGTTCGTTTTTTGATGTTGGAGAATTATTTTTAATGTTACTATGAATATGATGTTAGAACTAACATCGAACCTAAAGTTATGTTTTTAAATTAAACATTATTTTAATGTTATTAAAATGTTTTTGTGTTTAGTTAAATTATTTGAAATGGTTTGCTTGTAAAAAATGTATTTTAAAAAAAACAAAAGTGCTAACACTTTATTAGTATTGCAGTAGAAAAATTTCAAATATTTTTTTGAGATATCTCAAATGACAAAAGACAAACTGCAAGAGTAGCAAAAAATTATTTCCTTCCTATTACCACATCTTGTAATATATAAATGGGTTTCGCCAGAATTTATTAGAAGCTCGCTCAAACATAATCGCGCACGTTCTACGTACGTCAAAATTCCTATGTTAACCGTCCGTGAGTTTGCGGCCACTAAACCTCCAGCGCCATCTTTTCGTGACCAACTGAAGTACAGAAAATTCCTGTATGGGTTCCCACTTTAACGAGACTATGTAAATGTCTATCTTATGCAGACTCAGTTTAACAAAAAAAATCGTCTGTGGTCTCAATTTGGATATTTTAGATTTTTTGTCAGTGTGTTACCCTTACCTTTATTGTGCACGGGGCAGCAGCACTCTACCATGCTGTTATCAAAAGAATAAATGAAGTATAACAGACTGGCAAAAAACCTGACCAAGCACACCCTAAAAGAGATAACAGCAGGCCTGCGATGCGCTGCTGTACCCGCGCAGAATAAAGGTAAGGGTAACACACTGGCAAAACCTGAACAAAAGCACTTTAACGTATACGAGTAAACTTTCTCTATGGCACATATTTGCCATGTGTTTTAAGGTGTGTAAAAACATAATCTTAAAAATTTTTAATTTATCGGAAAATGCCAATCAGTGTCGCAATGCCAGCCTGTTTATACTGTTCTTGTTCCTTAACTAAAAAGAGAATTAAATAAAAACAACTTTAACAAATTTTCTGCTAGCGCATTTTCTCGTTTGGTTTGTCTGTAGAAATAGTAAAGAGAAAAGGCTCTAGATGAATAAAATGTAAATTTGCTTCATTTGCATCTTTTATATTTTGCCGGGGCACTCATTTATCAAATTTTTAAATTTACACTTTTTATGAAAGACCACAGTAAATTTAAAAGTGGGGTTGTTTCCTCTGTTTCATTAACCCTGCACGACCATAGATATGGACGGTTTAACAAATAAGGGTGAAATATTTAATACACACTAAACTGGTTTGCTGTTAAGTTAAGCTCTAAGGATTTTTTAAAATTGCTAGAGTTTAAATTTAGTTGTTTATGATTTTTTACCTTCCTAGCCCGCGCAACAATAGCTTTTTGTGTAAATCTTTTAAAGTCGGCACTGCATCCTGTGTCTTCTTTGAAAACGTAGTTTTTTTGCAGTCGCATCTTATGCCGTATTCCATTGGGGAAATGAGTGCAGCACTAGTGCACAACTGGCTCGGTGTTTGCATTCCAATGACATGCACTTTTTCAGTTTTCGTATTCCATTGAGGAACTTATGAATTCAGTTTTGCACTGAGTGCGGCTTTTTTGACACCGGCTCTGAGGGCTCGTGCCGCACCGAAAACTTTTTCCCGCCATTAATTTTAAACGCTTTTTATTGTCGTGGGATGTAAAAATAAGTGAAAATAAAGTTGTGAGCGATAGTAGCAGCGAAGAAAATAATATCATTATTAAGAATAGCTTTCAAAGAAAATGTTTTTGAACAAAAAAATTTTAAGAAAATGTTTTTAAACATTTTTTTGCTTGAAGGAAATGTTTTTGAATAATTTTCCTCTTCAAGAAAATGTTATTGAAGTATTAATATTACTTTCGAACAAATGGATTTTGAACACATGTTTTTGACCAAATTCCGCAAGGCAGGAAAGTTAGCTTTAGTTGAATAAAACTTGTGAAATATTATATATGTATACAAGGTGTTTCGAATCCTTATGTTCAAATTTTGGGGGCATAAAGTACACTTCTGGTTAGGTTTTTTTGAAAAACAAGCGCGAAATACAGATAACTACTCTATCTGTTGGTATACGAGCACAAGCCTGCATTCAACAAGGAGGTGGGCATTTTTAAAATATTCTTATTAACTTTTTTTAAATAAAATTATTATTTATTTATTTGACGAATTTTTATTGTTATCTTAGGATAATATTTATCGGCGTGTAACTTTGAAACAAATAAAAATGGATATCGTCGTCAACTACAGGTTGTGTGACATTTTTTTCAAAAATGAGATTTTTGCATAATCAATTTGCCCTATTCATAATGGATATACTATAAAACATTATTTGCAAAAAAATGTTATATGAACGTTGCTTAAAGCAAGAATAAAAAAAGAATTTCTACAGCTCATAATGGCATACCACACGAGTGCGATTTTTAATTTTCCGCGTGTTCCATTGACACTGCACTCGGTGAAAATTTTTGACAGCACCGTTTCAGTGTCAGTGCACCACCAGTGCTGCACTCATTTTCCCAATGGAATACGGCATTAGTCGCGCCCATTCTTAACCCTACTTTTGTGGCTCCCTTTATAAAATAGGAGTAGTTTTTCATGGATTTCCAACCGATCTAAAAATGTTTGACTTTTACTTTTTTTAGTTATAGTGTCAAATATACAAATCAGGATAAAAAGGAAGAAACATCGAAAGAAGTGTCAAGTCTGTCTTGTTGTCCCCACAGAATTTATTTTCATTTAGACCACTTTCACATTGAAGTATCAGTACCATATACCATTTCTATATTTTCTTTCTTTTTATCCTAATTAAAATACAACTTCATATGGACACCATCCAACATTTAACAAATATTTCTTAATAATATAGTATGAGAAATATAACAAACAATAACAAAATACAACTTAGCAAAGTGCAATAAATCAAGGTTTTACTGGCAACCGTAAACAACAATTCCAAACCAGAGGTGAAAATGGTGAAATTAATGAACGAAAAATTATAAAAATAAAAGTTTTATGTGCCTCGGCCGTGACTCGAACCAGGAACCTTTGGATTTGTACACGGGACCATGCTTGTTCTAGTAAAATAAATCAATAATTTTGGTTTCTAATACAATACTTGTATAAGTTTTCATAATACAATACTTGCATTGGTTTTTGTAAAGTAAAATGTGTAAACAAACCTGTAATAAGAAGCAATAATACCGATTGATAATATACGACGCATTTTCAACATTCACTGCATACATAAACAAAAATTCACAATACCATGATGATCCTACAGACCACCGTATTAAAAATCAGGCTCAAGTATTGTTGTTGAGAAAAATGACAAATGAAAATTGGCCTCACACCAATCACTTAAGGATAGTGCTATTGCTTATCGCGTGGTCCCTACTACTGTGAAGGTGTTTTTGGAGTAGCGGAAGCTAGGGTCTAATACGTTTCCGTGACGGAAGAGTAGAAATTCGAGTGTGCTGTAACAGGGCCTGGCGTATATGACAGTGGTACTGTCAAATAAAGTGGTCAAGGCTTAAATGTTGTTAGCTACCAAATTTGCAACAACTTAAAAATAGTAAATTAAAAGATTAAATATGATACTGATTGACTAATTTAACTCTCGAAAGGGAATTTGACGGTTCTTGAAGGAAGTGCGCTATAGGTGTTTTTCTCAATTAAATCAATCAATGTAGGAAATATATACATACCTGTTCAATTGTTCTTCATCTTCTTTTTCTTCATACACTAGACATTATCACTGCTTATGGACTATATTTTCTCTTTTTTGAGATTGGTTGCAACCATTTTTATCTTAATATTTTACACTTTCTATTTACCTTTTTATAGGTATATTTTAAATAAATTATTATTTTATAAAATTCATTATGTAAAAATGTTTTTATAAACTAATTAATTCAGATGGTACCTGTTATAGTATGGTACTTAAGGTAAGGAAATTATAAAATTATAAACAAAATGTTTGGCAACAAGAAAGTTTTATTTAAAAAAGTAATTGGATGTTTAATTAAAACAGTGATAAACTGGTATAAACGATAACTCAATTCAGAAATAAATGATGGTAAATAATTAATAAAATATGTTAAGATAGAAATTGAGTTATACTAAGAATTAAATAAAAGATATTTATTCAAAGGAAAAGTATTTTCCCCTGAATAAAACTCCATTTTAAGAAAGAAGTTGACCCAAAGAAACCCAACTAAACTCTGTCCTTCGACCCGTAAAGAAATTTCTAGGTACTCTACCCCTAAGTCCCTTTCCACTTCTCTTTGGTGCAATCAGAGACAGAAAACTATGGTATAGAAAAGGATAGCACCAAAGTAAGAACGACAGGACCTCCAAATTCCTTCACAAGCGTTGGAACATCACTTTTTTGTTTATCCAGTTTTACAATTTAAAGAAGTTGATATAAGATAATGGCCCTAAGAACGAACTGGCCGTATACATTTAAAAACTAACCACAGTCAGAAAGCTCGCTTGAAAACTAACTGTTTTTATGTTGCCATTTTCTCAATAAATGTCTTAAAGCTAGTTACGATGCAAAACATACTAATTAATGCTTGTTAACTGAGAAAATGTTGCAATACGTATATAGAGTGCCAAATAACAAAATGTTATTAAGGCTTGCCAATGACAGTTGTTGTTTTTAAATATGACAAGTTAAGTTAAGACGAAGACCCTGGCAAAACGGGTATGGTATATTATGTATAACTATAATTTTAAACAATACTTATATGGTTGCTTTAACATATGTCTGTACTACTTTGAATAGAGCTTTTTAGGTCTAGACCAGCGATAACATAAACAGTCATAAATTAAAAATAATTACTTCCAGATATATTTTCTCTAGGTTTTTGGTTTCACTGAGAAAAGAAATCAAGAAACCGTTAATATTTGAATTGCTTTTAAGAAATAAGTGGACAAATATATTAAAATAAATATTAAATAAATTAAAGCAAATCTGCAAAAACCGTATTGTTACATTACTCCCCCCTGATTTAAGTGTAAACAATTTTTTTCAACGCTAGTCAAAATAAAATGGTTTATCACAACAA
Source organism: Aspidapion aeneum (assembly GCA_963576565.1). Taxonomy (NCBI): domain Eukaryota; kingdom Metazoa; phylum Arthropoda; class Insecta; order Coleoptera; family Brentidae; genus Aspidapion; species Aspidapion aeneum. Next base: position 83,441,505 of record OY755044.1, on the reverse strand, counting down.
GCATTAAATAGTGCAAACAAATTTAATCAAATTAATCTAATTTATCTTCGTTTTCGTTTGTCTTCTCCTGGATATTAGCGACAATCAACAAAACATTCTGGCTGGAACAAACATCTTGAAAAACTGGACTGCAACACTGGTTTAGGTAGAACATCTTAGATCAGCTAGTCAGCAACAAACATGGTGAACGATCAGTAGACTCCAAACAGTACTGCAAGAACAGAAATCTGTATAGCTTAATTACAACGATAACTTAAACTAAATGAGGGCAAAAAAACTTGACAAAAAAGAAATATAAAAATATATACGTCTATATATTTTTAAGAAAAATTGTACGAAAACTACTGCCGAAAAGTATATATATATAGTCTGCTGCAGAAATTTATGGAGACAAATAAAAACATTTAAATTAACGTAGGTAAATTAAGGAAGGGAGTCTCCAATCCAAACCGTTTCCCCTATTGTGTTTAGAAAAAACACCATGTATATAGTGACATCTGAATTTATACATTGGCCATCGTTGAAACGGGAACAGAAAATTCTGCAATGAATCTGCGCAGAAATATCCAATTGGAGGTTTGCTCAGCGATTGTAAAAAGACATAGCGTTGATGGCTGCTTAAGCTGATGTAAGGACCGCAATGGTGGAGTGGTTTGGTTCGGCTTGGCTTGCTGGTTTGATGGAACTGTTTTGCCTTGTAGAAAAAAACAGGCTGATAAAACTTTGCAGTAGCTGACCTAAAAATAAAGTGATTTTGATACAAGAAAAAAAACTATGTTTTTAATAACAAGAAACCAACCTTATGTAAAACAATAATTAAATTTAAGCAAAAATAAAAAAAATAAAGATTGAAAATTTTAGATTTTATAATCATTATATTTGTATAAGTCTTAGATGAACTAAAACTTAGACGATAAACACCTACGAAAGGTTGTCTAACCAGAGAAATGTGTTTGTATTTAAAAAATATGAAAAAAAAAACAAATCCGAAACAAAAATAAAAGTAGAAAATTACAAACACTAATTGATATTTTATTAGTAATTACTTTAAAATGTAAAAAAAAACATTTATCATAATAATTAAAAAGAAATAGTTGATATTGAATAAAAAAAAACTTTAAAAGAAAGTTGGTTTATCGTTTTCATTGTAATAAAAAACACTACCAGGTTAATACAACAATCTTTAAAACAAACATGGAATACTCTACCGAAAAAAACATATATCAAATCAAATCAAAATAACTCATATGATAGAATAGAAGAAAATTTAAAAAAAATTCCAATATACCAAGATAAACAATAAACATCAATAAAGAAACTTTATTACAAATTTATATCATACTTAGGATATTAATGTTATAAAAAAATACTCTGCCAATATATGGGCCCCTAAGCTCACACTAGGTACTATAGTTATAGTGTACGTGTGAGCTAATATAACTAAAAACTGAAATATATTTTATTCAACTCCAGACTAAATTACCTTTTGTTTGATACCACACAAGCCATCTTTTGACTTAAACTCAAATTTTTGAAATCTACCCCCACCCTTAAAAAATCAAAAAACTAAAATGTATTTTGTTAAACTCCGGACTCAATTACCTTTCGTTTGATATCACACACGCCATATTTTCACTTAAACTCTAATTTTTAAAATATACCCCCACCCTTTTTTTTTAAATAAATTAAAATGTATTTTGTTTAACTGCAGACTCAATTACCTTTCGTTTGATATCACACACGCCATATTTTCACATAAACTCTAATTTTTGAAATCTACCCCCACCCTTTTATTTGGTTTCTGTTCGATGGATTTTGTTAATTTTTAAATGGGACCATCTCGACCCAAGACCCAGCCTAGGTACCAAATTTCATTAAAATCGGCCAAGCGGTTTTTGAGTTATGCGCGTTGGTCGTTACAGACATACAGACAGACAGACAGACAGACAGACAGACATACAGACAGACCGACAGACAGACAGACAGACGGCGCAACAAAAAAGTTTCAAAATCATCTGAAACGCAAAGATATATAAAAAATTTTGAAATCGGAGCAACTTTTTTTTTCTCGAAAAAATTAGGATCACCATAGCTCACACTACTATAGTATAGTATATGTGTGAGCTAATTTTTAATTTTATGGTGATTCAAATTCAATCGAACAGATTTAAATAGAACAGAAAAAAGTAAATGGAACAAATATCAATAGAATAAATCCAGCCAGATGTATATACACATCAAAAAAAAAATACTTAGAATAAAACTCCTCCTAGAATATTTCCACAATTTTTCCGAATTTTCTTTTAATTTTCGCAAAAAAACAAAAATTTTCCAATTTAAACTTTTTATTTCTCAGATCTTGTTACATATTTTTATTTTAAATTGATTTAGTATAATTTTTAAAATAATCTGTTAGGTTTTTCATTTTCTAAATAGTTTTCAGTTAATTTAATTTAACTTTCTTTTAAATTGTAGGATGATTTTATACAATTTCCTAAAAACTAAGAACAGCAGCAAAACAAAGTAGGTTAAAATTCATGTCTTTGTGTATAAATTAGACATCCTTGAGTCAAAATACTTGACTTTAAAATTTAAATGAAAAAATTTTTAAACTTAAACTTGACCAATTTAGATTTTTGCCGATTTTCGAGGCGGTGGACGATTTTCAATAACTCAAAACAAACAAAATAAAAAAATATACCTAGTTAACAACAAAGTTCTTTAAAAAAAATCTAATTGAAGCGAATGATTAAAAAAACAAAAATTACAGTTGATTATTGCTTCAATTGTCTCTATTGAGTGTAAAAAAAAAATTCTTGAGTGAATTCCTTCTCTTTTACAAAACTACAAAATAAGAACTTAGAGCTTTTGCTGTCGCAAAATATACAAAATTATTTATGCTCTAAAATACATTAAACAAAATTTATTAGGTTGATTAAAAAAAAAACAACAAAACGTATATTAAGAAAAAAATCCAGCAGGTTTTTTAGATACTGCAAGTTTTAATAAGTTATAAAAAGAAATGAGGCAATGCTTGCTAGTAAAAATAAACAATCATTTTAGAAATACTAACATTTTTATAAAGTTTTCTTTAAAAAAAAAATTATTCAGTTACTTAAAGAATTTATTTATTTCCATCAAAATTGATATAGGTAGTTTTGTTTACCATAGATACACATTAAAAAAAAAACATCAAGGCATAGTTTTAGTTGGTAACAAAATAATTTAAAGATGACAATAAAAATAAAAATATTTTAGTTATTTATTTTCTTATGTAGTGCTTAAGCCTGTGCACTAGCATATAATTTTATTACTGATAATAGAATGCAAAAAAAAATTTAAATCAATAATAAACAAGGAGAGCAAACAAAACAAACATTAAAAAAAACATCACATTTTTAGAAGAAGATAAAACATTTTTGTAATTTAAATTAAATTTTTATATTTACCTAATGAAAAGTGCAAAAATTTCATTCTCATATAGGTAAGGAAAGGTTCAGATTTTAAAAGTTATTAAGATTTTTATCTAGAAAAAGTACTTATAGAGTTAGAGTACTATAACATATTTTCATTATGGGAAAAATACAAAAAAAATATTGTTTTATTGATAAACTAACAAAAGATTTGAAATAGTTTTAAAGGGTATTATATTGGAGCCTGGATAATATTGACGTTATCAATTCTCAATATGACAACAAAAAACAGAAAAAGGTATCTTATCAGCGTTACGATTGCTATGATAATATCCAGTTTAAAAAAAATTACTTTAAAGTGATTAAAAAAAATATGTTTAAATCGAACAAGTAACCATCGATGACGTGGTTATTGTTTGGTTTACTGGAACTTAGAAAAACAAGAGTTCTCAGCAAGAAGGATCATAAAAAAAAACTAAGTTATTTTTTAAAATAATGGACTTTACGATTTTACGTTCATATTTTAAGCAATAGGTAAATAAAAACAAAACACAAAGGTATGTGAATATTTATCAAAAGTAATTATTTTTTTAAATTAACACAAAAGGTAAAGGATAAATAACTGAAAGTTTACAAAAGATCAAAAATGACTTAGTCATTAAGACAAATGACTATACCAAAAAAATTAAAAAGAGTTAGGTATTGAATTTTCATTGTTTAAGTAAAAAAAATATTAAAGATATCTGATAGATGCAGATATTATCTGAAGAGAAACATAGTATCTCTCTTATACCAAAGTATAGGGAATAAAACAATTAAAAGTTCTTTACACTTAAAGATGGAACTTTAGCCATAACGCGACAGAGACACTGTCTCTAGGCCAACGGCTGTTATGCTGAATACCGATATACAGGATTACTAAAATTTTCCTTACTAGATTTGTGCTTTTGCACTTAGTTTGTTTTTATGCTAATTACGTATTAATATCTGAAAGAGGAAAAAAAAACAAATGTTTGCTGTGTGCCAAAAATTTATAGACTTAGAATTTACTTACTTCATTGATGTTATTCAGACAGACTTTTTAATTATTTTTTTAGGTTTGATAAATAAAATATATATAAATTTATTGTTTTAAATAATATCAAAGGTCGTAAAGAGTTGAAATAAGCTCTTCAAATTAAAAAGAGTAATGAGTTGGTCACAAAAATATTAAAAGAAAATAAAATACTACGTTATTCTGCTGTTCTTTTCTGTTTTTATAATCTCTAATTTTCCTTGTGTTAAACAGTTTTTAAAATATCACGTATGAGAACCAAACAATTTTATTGATATGACATACAGAGCCGTCTGCTGTTATGGTTGTATCTCCTAGGTTTTTTCCTAACTACACTTATTCCTACATATACCGTTAAATACTAAACATAGTAAAACTTTTAGTTACCATTTAAAATTTTAATATAATCTAATTAACCTATTTTATAACCAAGTCAGAAAAATTGCCCAACTGTCTACTATAAAAACCTGTTTTAAAACAAAACCCCATTATTCCAGTACAGGTTCTTGCAAAGCGTATAGTGACATTCGTGTACCAAATCTATAATCATGTTTCGTCATAAAAAAAAATATAGGCACGCGCACCATTTTTAAATTGAAATATGTATTGTAAAATAAAATAAAATTTATTCAACAACAACGCTTTTGTCTTCCTAATTAGAAAACATAAGACACTGTGGATTCAACACTCCCAGGAAGTGGCCATCTTCACCGAAGTTAGAAAAACACAGGTGTGTAACGAAGAAATAAACAATTTCAAATCTTCTTGTTAAACAAGTTTTTCGGTCTATTAATTATCCATTATAACTCAAAATGAGTTCCCGACATGACGAAATAGAAAATAACCTAGATCTCTTAGTGGTATCTACAAGGTGTGACGTCTACTGACTTCATTGAACTCTCCTGATGAAATATTTATTGTCGTATCATAGGCAAAGTTTTACCTTTACCTAATAGTTTTCCCAAAACAATTTGACTTGACCCATTTTAACAAAATTACTTGACAACCCCAACCCATATATTTTTCCGCTGTTTTAGTCAGTTCACCTGTACTCCACATAAGCTATGGTTTGACGGTTACCAATTCAGCAATTTTCTTGATAAAGATTGGTTGAAACATTTAACTGACTATACCGTAATTCAAAAATTGAGTTACGATATTAGGAGACACGGCAACAAACAAAACAAATATAGACCAATTAAACATTTTAATTATAGGTATACCATTTGAAGCACCCTCTCGAGTGGAGAAGAATTTCCCTATAACCTCCCAGTTTTCTTCTCAATTTGCTGGGAAGTATAAAATCCAGCTAAAACACTCATTCCATAAAAAAAAAAACATTTTATAAAATAATCAAATCTATAATGATTCAAACAGCGAGAAAAATAAATTCGCCATCGTCTAAAAAACAACAAAAGAAAAAAGGAAACGCGACGAGTTCACTTGGCGAATTATTATTGGTCTATTGTTTTATATCAATCTATATACATAAATGTATAATTCTAGCACAAACCTTTGCCATACCATATAATCATATCAAAAAAACGTTAAAAGAAAAATTCTAGGATGCTTTAACTCCAATATACCTCTCTCTCATATATAATTGCTCAAAAAATAGAAATAGACTCTTCTCATATATAAAACAGAAACTGTCAAAAGTTACTGAACAATTTTATAACAATTAGTGGTTAAAAACTTTGAACTTAATATTTTGCCTATATAGAACTCAATATGAAACAATACAACACAGAACAATAAAATACAATACAATCCTGAAAAAAAAAATATAAACATATTATGTGAGAGAAGTCCAAAATCCAGAAGACTTCATCGTGGTTGTCGTGGTCATCACCTGTAAAAGAGAACGAAGTTAAAACACCTATTTTCTACAACGTTTAGAAAATATAACAAAACTTTTTCTTTAAAATATCATTACATGAACTTATTACGCTGTTGACTCAGTGTTTATAACACTAGTATTTTCCATTAAAATCGGTTTCGTAGTTTACTAAAAATTAAAATACATTTATGACAAATTAAAATGAGTGCTTGTAATAGATGTATAAAAAAAAATTAAAAAAATTTTAGGCGAATAAAACAATAATAGTTCTACAAACGCAAAATTCAAGTTAAAGTGCAAAAAGTCATTACTTAATGGATTTATATTATTATATTTTCTTATTTGATGATAGATACGCTTGTTTGTGTAACTCAACATTTAGCCATACAACAAGGAGGAAAAAAAACTACACCTAGTAATAAAAATTTAAAATATGAGAACAACAAAAATAACTTTTTAGAAAAGATTTTTTTTTCTTTTAACTTTCAGATCCTAGATTAAGATCGCTAATTTTTATGAGATTTTCAAAATATGTGTTGTATTATTCAAAAATGGTGAAGGTCCGGTAGTTGACCTGTTTAAAAAAAAACTAAAATTTTTGGTAAAGATTATGATTGAGATGTTTGTGTTCACCTCAAAATTAAGAAAAATAAAATTGTTTATTTAAATAACTATGTAGAATTAGTTCAACCACCACAAAATACTAATTACGCATCAAAAATACTTTTTGAATGAATATGTAAAACTATGGTCTGATAATAATTGCATGAAAATTATTATTATTTACAAGAAAAAACAAGACAAAAAAAATAAAACAACAGCAAGTGTACAAAGAGTGTTAAATCTTTCGGTTACTGAGATATTTACGCAAGCTTGGTTAATACAATAAAGAATCTTTGTATATAAACCTTGAAACTTTTGAAATGTTATGCTCCCTAAGTATGCTAAGAATATTCTGGACGTACTTATCCAAAACAGTCCCGGCACATAAGGAAAAATAAAACGATACCGTAAATGAAAGAAAAGTTTAATTCTCTGGACACCAACATAATTTGCAGTCAAAACTGTGAAATAGTCTGACTGTGCAAAGAAAAATTAATTAAAAATTATAGAACTTTATTTACAACTAATAAATTAAAAAAAAAAATACATCTGTTATTTGTAGTTTCTCAAACATACAGTATGAGTAAAAAGATGGAGGCCTTATGCCTGGCAAGTAGGCATTTTCAAGGGCGCTTATTTTCTTTTTGATAAATACAAGTAATTAGTAAAGTAAATCAATAGGGACTTATCAATGATATACTTGTGGGCTACTTTCTGTTGAAATTGATAAAGGCTTATTATGATCAAAGATGATCTTATAAATTTAAGGAAAAAAAACATTGATCAATTTTAAAATAAACATTGGATAAAGCGTAAGAAAAATAAAGTAAGGTTTGACTTAAGTGTCAAGAACTTAAGTAGAGTAGTTTATCTCACTTTTCCAAATCTTAACCTCTGATTTTAACAAAACAAAAAGACCAATAGGTTTTACTTGTAGTAGTTGTTTTATAGAAAAGACAAATTAAGTTTAAAATTCAAATAATACGTTTAAAGTTATTAAAAATAGAAACAAAACTCAATAGTTAACTAGGCCTTTAATTACTATAATTTATAAAAAAAAGAAATATAGTTCCATACCTATTAATTGATTAGATTCATAAAGACAAATTTAAGTGAACTGATTTCAGTAGATCGCTTGAACAACGGGTGAGTGCCTTGCTGCTCAATGTGAGTTACTTTCTTAGTGCTAAATGCTTAGTTTTTAGACGGCGAGGTAAAAACCGTCATGATTTTGACAAATAGCCATATTCTAAGTTCTAATTTAGTGGCAACATTTAAATATTTTTCTTAAGATATTATATATTGACTAACTGTAAGAAGTTTTTAAAATCTTATGGTTTCTTTCCAATTCACCCTATAGGACATTTTATATAAACTTTAACCAGCAGATCGTTACTGATTTATCAAGATTATTAAAGATTTATCAAAAATATAAAATTGATGCATGTATGAAGTTTTCGTTGAGCAACTCAAAAATCACTTGACCGACTTGAATGAAATTCAAAACAAACAACTGCACTTTTCTAAATACATTTTTTTGAAAAATATAAAAACTGGGTATAGAGTACTTACACCTAGTTTAATTGATTGATTGATTGATTAATTGATACTGTAGGTAAAATGTTACTTTTCTTTTACTATAAAAGAAGGGTTTTTCCCAAATAGTGTTTCATTTTAAAAGCTCTTGTGACTCGATTTACAAAAGGCTCTGGTTGCTACACAAAAAAGGTCTATAGGTACCTGATTTAAACATGTGTTTTAAAAATTCTCAACACAAGCTTAAAATGCTTTTGTAAGAGGGTACTTTAGACAAAAATGTGTTCCTTTTAGAAGATGGTAGACACATTTTAATTTTGAACGATTTTTTCCCATTTTGAATAAATTGATTTTTTTTTTACATAATATATTTTTCTAGTGCAGTTAGCGCAGTACCTTAAGCAAAGAAAAAGCTTTGTCTTGTAACGTTAAATATAACCAAAGAGAAATATATACTACGTATTCCTCTATGCTATAATAATGTCTTATCTAATTAATTTAATTGTCTCTATCTAATCTACAAAATATTTAATACCAAATTCTTTGGTTTATTTTAACTTTTATGTCAAAGGGTGTTAGCTATTGCTTCTTCTTAAGCAATCCAGAACTTTATTAGACATTATCTATATTATTATTATCTAATTTCATTAATTAGCTAATTGGTTACGTAGAACCTAATTTAAATTATGTCAATATCTTACTACAAATCTCATTTCCTTTAATAAAGATGGGCATCTTTTGATTAGTAAAAAGTGAAATGGGTCAAATTGTTTAAATTTATTTCAATAATTATTTGTTTAAATAATATAACTTTTAGGACGAATAAGTATAAAATGATTACCTACTAAACTTAAATAAAATACGTGAGTTATTATTTTAGGAAAAACATCAAAAACTTTTAACAACTTTGAAAAGCAAGTCAAATTATTTAAAAAAATATAGATTTATTTATTTATATCATTATCTTTGGTTCAGTTATAGAAACAATTTTAATTGTTTTTACTTTTTTTTTCGATTTCACATCACTGATTAGGTCTGGGTTGGTTTATACCTACATATTTCAAACATGGCATGATGTTATCAAATTTATTTATTTTAATTAATTATGTTTTTAACTATTTAAAATTTGCTCTTAATTTTGTCTGTACCTTCCTAAATAAAATTTTACAAAAATAATGTATTTTACAGTAAACTGTGCAATTTCTCCCTTAAAAGAAACTGATGGTCATAAAGATATGTAACACAGGTGACATTAAAATATTTTCAGCTTTATCAAATTAATCAAAATAATTTTTAGTTGGTTGTTAAATCTTCTTAAAAGCAAGCAAAAACGGATATCAAAAAATCTTTACCGTGTTTATTTGTGGCATTATGAGAATGCTAGGATAGGTCATGTTTTTTCCAAAACTACTGTGTGGCTTTACAAAATATTATTTCACTTAAGACATGGTCGATAGCACCAATACATTTGTTAAATCGATCGTCTTTTTGTCAAACAAATGTATTGTAAACTGGAGACCTTGGGAAAATAAAAGAAGTAGGGGACGACAACAAATGAGATGGGCGGGCGATTTGAAGAAACATGCGGGAACTGATGGATGAACACGGCGACATACAGAAAAGAGTGAAAGATATTGGGGGAGGCCTATATCCAAAGATGGATCGAAGAAGGCTCAATAGATAGATAGAAAGCACCATTTTTAAAAAAATATATTTTACGTATTGATGAAATTGCGAGTACAAGAGTTGATTAAATCACAGTTGAATCGAACAAATAAATGACAAACTCAAAATAAGTTTAATTTTTTTTTCTGTGTACTGTGGTTTGTCGCACTTCGTGGATATCACACACATTGTGCACAAAGGAACGAGATCTTCACCTTGGTTAGTTATGAAGAAAAACTGGTGCTAAGTTAGAGTTTTTTTCAGGTACTGCTTACGTACAGCTTGTACGTTTTTTTTTCTCAAATGGCAAAATAAAGTCGTCGTAGGAACGACTAGGACTAGGACGAGGAGATTAAATATTTTTTATATAAAATAGGTATTAAGCAAAAAGTTTGTGGGCAGGTAATTTAGCACTTTTTTTTAGTTTAAATGTGCTTTGATTTTTTTTTTTAATTAAAATTATAGAAAACTTTGTTTTTCAGTACCTCTAAGATATTGTTAACATCATCTTCAGTTCAGTACATGCCTCGAACAAAATGAATAGGATGTCACTTTCTCTGAATAAGCTAAGTTATTTTTCCAAATCGGTAACTAGTAACCGATTAACATGCCATTTTTATTTTTATTACAAAAGGTTTAGTTGCTCTTAAATTTTTAGCGAAAATTTGTTATTTTATTACTTTAAGATTTAAAATATGTTATCATTCATTAATATCCTTTTTCCAGGGAACAATTTCAATTTGTTTTTGACAAAAATACATCTACTAAGTTGGACGCATACCAAATGTATAAGATTGTATTGACATAGGTAAGAATTTCTTGTAAAGAAATAACTGTCATCTTGTGCTGACTTAATGAAGTTTTTGATTTTTTTTTAGCATTTATGAAGAAACATACATTATGATTTTTAAATTAAAAATAATATTGTAGTTTAATTTTTCGATTGTTTTTAGATACAAATTGATGGTCTAATTGGAATAGTTGGTTTAAACATAGCGACAATCTACACTGTTTTTAAGTTTTCATGTTAAAAAATGTTAAAAATTTATGAGAGACTTATGATTAATAAGTTATTTATTACCTCAAATAGTTATAATTATTTACTTCGCACGTAGACGCTCTAATTTCTCTAAAGGCAAAGATAATGATTTTTCTCTTAATAGAAATTTTACTGTGGTTTTTCCCAAAATGTTCTTATTATAAATTATTATGGTATTACCTACATAATAATTTATTCTAAACCAGAGACAATTAAGATAATTAAGACGGTTAACGAACAAAACACATAATTTTTGTCCGGAGAGTTTAGTACCTGGATCAAAGAAAATTGAAGGTATCGCAGTGGCGTCAATTTAAAATTTTATACTATTTATTTATACCGTTTTTCAGAAACGACTTGACAACAAATACTTTTTTACTTTGAACAAAGGTTCATCCACACAATATCTTTCAATTTGATTAAAAATAGTATAAAAATAAATTTACTTGGATATTACCTACATGTTAGTTAAAGAAAAATAAAGTCTCTCTGAAAAAAAAACAAATATACAAGAGGTTCTGGTTAGGTTAGGCCTTCTGTAGAAAATAAAATATACCGAAGGACCACTCGAGATAGCTCGAGAAAAACGTGGGGGAGTTAAGAGGGACTGTATCTTTCCACAGGGCTCCAACAGGGAAAAAAGAGCCTAAACTTAAATACTAAAAATAGCGCAGCAATGAAAAATTATCGAGAAACGACTTACCCTTAGATGTCTTTTGTAGCTGCTTGGCTGGCCAGCCCGATTATACGCGAAGTACCAGACTCTCCATTGTTCTATAGTTCAAAATGTTCCAAACACTAATATCTAATAAACTAAAGCGTAAAATTAATAGTTTCCACAATTTTAATATAAAATAATAGCGGTGCGGTGACTTTACTTGCACGAGGCGCGTGGTTGAGTTCTTCGCTCAGACAATCGGCGTTTTCGTCTGCTAGGCCGAATTTAGCCGCTTATCTCAAATCCTTCATTGCTGGAAGAAGCGCGCGAAGTTTTAATTTAAAATATGGAAAGATATAGCGTAAAGTAAATCAAAATAATATTCTAAAAACGCTTGTAAGCGTAGAAAATGTAACCCAAAAATATTTAAAAACTAAGAGAGATAGCTTCTCTAATTTTAAGTGAAAATTAGAGAATATAATTATTTACAAAAATAAAAACAAGTTGGGAAACTTGTTCATTCGGCCCACCAAAATGAGCATCATTTTTCGGTAGGTGAATCTGAATCAATTGGAAGGGGGCAAAGCTTGACTAAAGGTCGTTTAAAGATACCGGACGCGGTACGAACATTTGCCACCCTAGCGTGCCCATCAGGCCCTTTAAAAATTTCAATAATGCGACCTACCCGCCATTGAAGGGGCGGTGATAACTCGTCTTTGATAAGAACGAGGGTACCTATTTTTGGCTCTGCGCATGGTTCCAACCATTTATTTCGGACTTGAAGGGTATGTAAAAATTCTTGGCTCCAACGACGCCAAAAATCGGCTTGTATTCGTTGGACCAAGTTCCATCGCGATAACCGATTCTCAGGTTTACTTGAAAAATCTTCATCAGGAACAGAAACTAAAGGTCCATGTGTTAAAAAATGTCCCGGTGTTAAAACCTGTAGATCGTTACAGTCGGTAGATTGCGGGGTCAAGGGGCGAGAATTTAAAATCGCCTCAATTTGACAAAGAACCGTGTACAACTCCTCATAACTTAGAATTTGCGAGCCAATGGTACGAATTAAGTGAGTTTTTACTGATTTTATCCCTGACTCCCAAAGACCGCCGAAGTGGGGAGCTGATGGAGGGATAAAATTCCAGGCGATAGCTTGTTGCGTGCAAGCATTTCTTGCAAGATCAAGCAATTCTTTGCTTGATTTAACGAAATTTGTGCCATTATCTGAAAAAAGAGTTTTTATGTAACCTCTTCGGGCAACAAAGCGACGTAGCGCAGCTAAAAAAGCGTCCGAAGTTAGATCTGACACTAACTCGAGATGTAAAGCTTTAGTATTTAGACAAATAAAAAGGCAGATATATGCTTTTTGTGTTTTTACACCTCTGTGTTTACTGAGAGTGATAGGTATAGCACCACTAAAATCTACTCCACTAAAAGTAAAAGGCTTTTGTGGAATCAAGCGGTAGGACGGAATTTGTCCCATGATTTGCTCATAAGAATGCGGTTTGACGCGAAAGCAACGAACACATTTGGATAAAACTGTTTTAATTAAGCGTTTGGCAGATAAAATCCAAAAAATTTGACTAATGAGATATTGGACTGTTTGCACTCCGACATGCAAATATTTTTTGTGCATATATTCAATAAAAATATAAGAAAGTCTACTTTCCTTGGGTAAAAGAAGAGGATGTTTTTGTCCGTAAGAAATAGTCATGGCTTGTTGAATGCGTCCTCCAACTCTTATAAGACCATCCTGGTCTAAAAAGGGATTCAATTTTTGTATGGGTTTTATGCATTTTTTCTGGTTTTGAAGGTTAAGAATTACTTCAGAAAAGTATTTTTGTTGTTCGTGCTTAGCCAAACATTTTAAAGCGTTAAAGAGATCGATATAATCTATATTTGTCTTTTTTCTGACGTCTGCGGATAGTCTACAATTATTTATGAATCGCAAACTGCGGGCTAAAAGTAGTTGAATAGCGTAAAAATCGGATTTATTATTTAAAAGCGAATCTAAAAAATTTTCAGTTATTCGGTCACAAGAAATCAGAGCAACATTTTTTCGTTCCTCAGTCTCTAAACTGTCATTTATTTTGACTTGCGGGATTTTTGTTGGCCATTTATCGAAAGATTCTTGTAAAAAACTAGGGGCGGCCCACCATAGGGGATGATTTAAAAGCTCACTCGGCGAGCAGCCGCGGCTGGCTACATCGGCACTATTGAGAAAGGTGGGGGTATATAACCAACATTCTGGATTAATATTATCTTGGATAAGACTAACACGATTTGCGACAAAAGTTTTCCATTTACTTGGATGGGATTTTATCCAGTGTAAAACAATCATTGGGTCCGAAAAAGCGTAAATATTATTTATTGTGAACCTTTTTATGAAGATATCATATGTGTATTTTAAGACCTCAGATAAAAGAGTAGCGGCTAGAAGTTCTGTTCTCGGAATACTAACAAATTTTTTAAGTGGAGCGATGCGACTTTTCGCAAGAACAAAATATATGTGATATTTAGCGTTTCGTAAGACACGTAAGTATATTACGCATGCGTACCCTCGTTCACTCGCATCACAAAAACCACAGAGATCGATGGATTCGGCGTTGGTGATGTCAATGTGGCGGGGTAAACTAAATTTTTCTAAAACTTGAAATTCAGATTGATAGAGTGTCCACTGACGAACTATTTCTAAAGTAGGCGTGGCGTCCCAGGAAATACCAAGTAACCAAATTTGTTGAATCAAATATTTTAAAGTGAATGTTACTGGGGTAAGATACCCATGGGGGTCATAGCAGCGTGCTAAAAAAGAGAGAAGCGTCCTTTTAGTACAGCTTTGCTGATTAGGTAATATGTTAAATCGAAACTCGTCGTAGGAAGGATGCCAGCACAGGCCTAAGACCTTAGTGACGTCATCCGAATCGAGAGATAAAACTGCGGGGTTGACTAAGGAGGGATCTAAATGAGAGATCACTTCTGAGCGATTGCTAGACCATTTGTGTAATTTCAAGCCAGCGTTTCCTAATAACTCCGTAAGCTCATGCTGCAAATTTAACGCCTCTTGAACCGTTTTACAGGAAGTAGTGACGTCATCAATATAGGTATCGTTAAGTATAACTTTAGCAGCGTGAGGGTAGTTATCATATTCGGACTCAGCTAAGTGCTGAAGGGTGCGTAAAGCGAGATATGGTGAACAGTTCACTCCGTAAGTGACAGTTCGTAGGTTAAAAACGGAAACTTTGTCATTAGGGTTAAACCGCCAAAATATTTTTTGGTATTTTTGATGATCAGGGTTGATATTTATACCACGATACATTTTTTGAATATCGCAGGTGAGCGTCACAGGGTTAAGGCGAAAATGTAATAATATTTGAATAATATCTTTTTGTAGTTTTGGACCCGATAATAATACTTGATTAAGCGAAATATGCGTAAAGGGGTCAGTAATACTCGCATTAAAAACTACCCTTGTCTTAGTAGTGATAGCTTCATTTTTAACAACAGCGAAATGTGGAATGAAATAGCTGTCTGAATCGTCTTCTTTTTCTGAGTCATAGTCCATATGACCCAATTCCAAATATTCATTCATAAATTTAGAATATTCACAATACAAGTTTTTATCGCGAAGCAGTTTTTTTTTCTAAAGATAAGAAACGATTTAGCGCGACTTGTTTTATTGCGGGAAAGTGTGGTGGATTTTCAAATGTGCGAAAGGGAAGGGAGACAGTATACTGGCCGTCTTGATTACGCGACACGCTCTGTTTAAAATAATTTTCACAAATTTCATCCTCTGGTTTCAAATGAGTTTTTTGGGGGACGCAGTCGGTTTCCCAAAATTTTGAAATTAATTGCGAAAGCGAGTCATTTTCATTTTGACAAAAAAGAGCATTAATTGGCGGGGTAGAAATTAAGGGTTGATTTATTTGTCCCATCAAAATATAGCCGAAAATAGTTCCCATAGCAAAGGGATGATTTGGATCATCGCTAGCGATTTTTTCACCCTGTATAATTAGGGGAAATAGATCCATACCAATTAGTAAATTTACAGGCGAAGGGTTGTAAAAAGTGGGATCTGCTAAGGGTAAATTTTTTATAAAATGCCAATTTTCTGTATTTATTTTTACTGACGGTAAATCAGTACAAACTTTTTGCAAAATAATTGCTTGCGTAGACACAAAAATATCTGGTTTTTGAAAATTACAAATTTTAATAAAAATCGATCCTAGATCAGAAGTAAGAGAGTTGCCTCCAACCCCCTGTATATTTGAACATAAGGGTTGTCTGGGAAGGCCCAATTGTTGCGCTAATTTTTGAGAACAAAAAGTGTTTTGCGAACCGCTGTCTAACACCGCTCTAACTGTTTGAAAGTTACCGCGGACAGCTTGAATTTTTACTAGGATAGTTGACAATAAAACTTGCGATTGCGCAGAAATAAAACCACAATGCGTGGGGTTAGAACCCGAAGGAGTTGCGATTGGTACTTGTGAATTAGAAGACGTCGAAGTAAAATTGTTATTATTTTGAGTAGAGTAATTTTGAAGCGGACAACCAGTAGCCGGGGATCTAAAACTTTGCTGACTGGCCAAGTAACCACGTGGTGCACTACTTGGAGATGCGTTGGGAGAAATATTAGAGAGATTTTGTGAGAAATTCACGTTAGCATCAAAATGTGATCTATTTTGATTTTGAGAATTAGCGCAATTATAATTTCGCTCAAAATGAATTAATGAGTGATGTCTTTGATTACCAGGGTAATAGCGACATGAGCGCAGACTTTGACAAGAATTTGTTGAATGTATTGAGCTTAAACAATTTAAACATAGTTTCTTATTTTTAGCGTAAGTATAGCGTTCGTAGGGAGATTTACCTTTAAATGCGTGACATAAATATATTGAATGTGTGTTAGAATCACAAAAAGCGCATCTATCTTTAGAATGAGTATTTTCCGTACCAAGTAGCGTTTTTGTATAATAAGGCGAGGCGTTATTTTTATAAAACTGTTTATTATTTTTAAATCTATTTTTAGATTGTAGCGAATAAAGCGAATTACATTGACTTTCAAGAAAATTATAAATTTCTTGATATTTGGGCATTTCATTAGACCTAGAATTAGCTAGTTCAAAGCGCGAAAGTAGTACCTCAGGCAATTTATCTAGTAAAATGTTGGCGAGCGGAAAACACCATTGATCAGTGTCGTAATTTAGAGTTTTTAAAGCCTCAATGTTTTCTGAAAAAACATCAAGCAGCGTGCGCAGCGTTTCTGGATTGTCGTCTTTGAGAGCGGGAAAATTATACACGGAGCGCCAATAAGTTTGAGCCGATAAGCGGGGGTTATGATAGCGTTTTAGAAGCGTATTGTAAGCGATTATATAATTAGCGTCGGTTATTTGTAAATGTTTAACTACGTTTAAAGGCGGTCCTTTGAGGTAGGACAGTAACAAATTAAATTTAGCGTTTGTAGGAATACTAGGATTATTGTGTACAGAACTATTGTACATATCTAGAAAGGTTGGAAACTTAGTGATGTCGCCATGAAATTCGACAATGCGCAGTCTTGGCATTAAAGACGCCATAAAGCGGTCTGGATCAGAAGAATTTGAAACTTGCGTTAAGTTTTGAGGTTGAGGAGCTTCAATTTTCACCTCAAATAGTTGTTTTTGAATTCTTTTAATATCATAGAAGCTGTCGTCAAACTCAGTAAGGCGTTCATTTTCTTCTTCCAGTCTCTCCGGACTTGCCGAATAAGCCTCTATTATTTGATTTTGATAAATAAAAAATGTTTCTTTCATTTCATCAAGGTCGATAAGTCGAACCTGTAAACACGGTTTTTTTGTATCATCCGTTAGGCAAGCATTAGCTAAGTTATGAAGAGTATTAATGCGATTATGTTGCACATTACGGAGTGCTTCTAACTTCTTAAGTTGCGTACTCATTGTGATGTTTTTAAAAAACTCCGTTAAAACAGGTGAACGATTAGTTTCCGAAATTTTTAATATTTAAAAATTAAAAGCGTTTAAAAAGAAAAGAAAATAGGCGATAAAAAATGTAAACAAGTCTCATTTACCTCTCTAATATCTTTTACAGCGATGTGGTGGAAACTTTTCCTACGTGCAGGTGACGCCAAGCCAAAAAGAGGTAGGAAATGCGCGAAAACAATGCGCGTTCGGTACTTTTTTACTTGTTATTTTTGCTGCTAGCACAGCAAAAAGATCAAGGTCATGAGTATTTATTAAAAATTTTATTTTTAACAAAATGCGTTTTAGACTTTAATTTTTCCCGGGGTCCTGTTATCAGGCTCGAACCTGGACCAAATGGTGAGGTTAGGCCTTCTGTAGAAAATAAAATATACCGAAGGACCACTCGAGATAGCTCGAGAAAAACGTGGGGGAGTTAAGAGGGACTGTATCTTTCCACAGGGCTCCAACAGGGAAAAAAGAGCCTAAAAACTTAAATACTAAAAATAGCGCAGCAATGAAAAATTATCGAGAAACGACTTACCCTTAGATGTCTTTTGTAGCTGCTTGGCTGGCCAGCCCGATTATACGCGAAGTACCAGACTCTCCATTGTTCTATAGTTCAAAATGTTCCAAACACTAATATCTAATAAACTAAAGCGTAAAATTAATAGTTTCCACAATTTTAATATAAAATAATAGCGGTGCGGTGACTTTACTTGCACGAGGCGCGTGGTTGAGTTGTTCGCTCAGACAATCGGCGTTTTCGTCTGCTAGGCCGAATTTAGCCGCTTATCTCAAATCCTTCATTGCTGGAAGAAGCGCGCGAAGTTTTAATTTAAAATATGGAAAGATATAGCGTAAAGTAAATCAAAATAATATTCTAAAAACGCTTGTAAGCGTAGAAAATGTAACCCAAAAATATTTAAAAACTAAGAGAGATAGCTTCTCTAATTTTAAGTGAAAATTAGAGAATATAATTATTTACAAAAATAAAAACAAGTTGGGAAACTTGTTCAGGTTCTTTTTTTGACATTTACCTTTACTGAAAACTTGGGAACTAAGAATAAAGTTCTTTTTTATAAAGAATAATATATGTTTAATAAAATTATATAGCAAGAATAATTTGATATGTTTGTTGTTTTTAAAGAAACATAGCTTTCTTGTAACATAAAATGCAAATTCTTAATTTAATGATAATTATATAGAATCGAATAGCTATAGCTACATTTATTCACTTAGTTTATGGTTTTAATTAAATAGTGCTCTTAAAATTTTAGAAGATTTGTGCATCTGAAACTTTATGAATTTTTTCTAATCGACAACATAGTTACTGAGAAAAACAGTCACTAACAAAAATATAAAATTTAAAAATCTGTAAAACAAAATAAAACTTGAAATTTTAAAATAGAATACCTCTCATGCTTACCGATAGGTGGATCTCGTAAATCATATATCTATCTATGATTATAGAGAAAAAAACATCTTATTCATATTTTATATAGGGTACAGCTAGTAGCCAGGTCAGTTTAATAAATTTATTTTGACTAGATACTTAACAATAGCCCTGTAGCACGAATTTATGCAAAATGAAATTGTCATGATGATTGCCAACTATCTGTTGCAGATAGACCATGTAAGCAGAGGTATAGTGTACTACTATGCACACTTGTGTATGAAAAGTAATTAAAAAAAATAGAAAATAAAGTTATAATTTTTAAATTTATGCAATATTCATGAAAAATTACGTTAGGTTAGGTTTATTAATGAAATTTTGTCCATTTTGGAGCATTATGATGATAAAATTATTTGGCTGAATCTATTTGCCATTTCGCTTGGCACAGGTATTAAAAACAATAAAACCATAATAAAGTAAAAAAGTCGTTATCTACCAAGAAAAATACGAAAATCAAGGATATAAATGACTTATAATACATCTTTGTATTATTAAAACAAATATGTTTTTAAATATTTAGTTAACAAGGTTTTAAGAAATATCTATCAATACTGAAGAACCATAAAAAAAACTTGATAGCAGTTTTTTTATGCGATAAATTAATTAGTAAAAATCATATCTTCTTATTTATACTTGACGGTTGTCCTTAAAAATCTCTAGTTTGTCAGAGATTTGTTGGGTTGGTAATTATTATTCCAGCCAGCAGTGCATTTTAATTTTTATGTGCATTCAATAAAAGATTTCTTTAAAATTTTGAATTAGAACAAAAAAATCATTCCACAAGTTTCTACAAATAGACTTTAAATAGCAATACAAGAAAATCTTAACCTTAATGAGACTTTATTTTAACAACTGTGTTACAATTAAAAATGATGGACTGTTTTGTCCAATTAGTTTAAACAGTTTAGATAGTTACATTGACTATACAATACAAAATAAATAATGATAGTTAGGACAGACTTAGTGTTCAACAACGAGTTAAGAGTGATCACTCAAGTTTAGAATTTAGTTAGGCCTTACTAAGGCAAAATGATTAACTAATCGCGTGCTGGAGTCAGATAGTATTCAAACTCAACTTTTCAATAAAAAACATTCTACCAATTTATCTTTTTTTTAAAATGTTTAAGACTGATCTTATATCCAACAGAAAAAATATAATTTTTCTCGTGTTTTCTGTCTTAAGTAAAAGATATACAAAAATATTAAAAATTCAAAAAATAATTGTAACACAGATTATAATGTTAGTAATTTAAACAACCAAGATAACATTTATAGCACATCTTCCAACAAATTAGTTTTGGTTTTAAACAAAACTAGGCAAAACTATTTTCTTTTCAAACGAACAATTTTAAAATTTTCCTTTAGTTTTTCCAATAAAATACTACCAATGGGTTAGACATAACTAAAGTACTATGTTTTTCTCAAAATGCAACGTAAAATTTTCACAAATTTTCCAAAAACTAATTTACCCAAATCTACTGGCACCACTTTGTAACAGGGCCTGGCGTATATGACAGTGGTACTGTCAAATAAAGTGGTCAAGGCTTAAATGTTGTTAGCTACCAAATTTGCAACAACTTAAAAATAGTAAATTAAAAGATTAAATATGATACTGATTGACTAATTTAACTCTCGAAAGGGAATTTGACGGTTCTTGAAGGAAGTGCGCTATAGGTGTTTTTCTCAATTAAATCAATCAATGTAGGAAATATATACATAACTGTTCAATTGTTCTTCATCTTCTTTTTCTTCATACACTAGACATTATCACTGCTTATGGACTATATTTTCTCTTTTTTGAGATTGGTTGCAACCATTTTTATCTTAATATTTTACACTTTCTATTTACCTTTTTATAGGTATATTTTAAATAAATTATTATTTTATAAAATTCATTATGTAAAAATGTTTTTATAAACTAATTAATTCAGATGGTACCTGTTATAGTATGGTACTTAAGGTAAGGAAATTATAAAATTATAAACAAAATGTTTGGCAACAAGAAAGTTTTATTTAAAAAAGTAATTGGATGTTTAATTAAAACAGTGATAAACTGGTATAAACGATAACTCAATTCAGAAATAAATGATGGTAAATAATTAATAAAATATGTTAAGATAGAAATTGAGTTATACTAAGAATTAAATAAAAGATATTTATTCAAAGGAAAAGTATTTTCCCCTGAATAAAACTCCATTTTAAGAAAGAAGTTGACCCAAAGAAACCCAACTAAACTCTGTCCTTCGACCCGTAAAGAAATTTCTAGGTACTCTACCCCTAAGTCCCTTTCCACTTCTCTTTGGTGCAATCAGAGACAGAAAACTATGGTATAGAAAAGGATAGCACCAAAGTAAGAACGACAGGACCTCCAAATTCCTTCACAAGCGTTGGAACATCACTTTTTTGTTTATCCAGTTTTACAATTTAAAGAAGTTGATATAAGATAATGGCCCTAAGAACGAACTGGCCGTATACATTTAAAAACTAACCACAGTCAGAAAGCTCGCTTGAAAACTAACTGTTTTTATGTTGCCATTTTCTCAATAAATGTCTTAAAGCTAGTTACGATGCAAAACATACTAATTAATGCTTGTTAACTGAGAAAATGTTGCAATACGTATATAGAGTGCCAAATAACAAAATGTTATTAAGGCTTGCCAATGACAGTTGTTGTTTTTAAATATGACAAGTTAAGTTAAGACGAAGACCCTGGCAAAACGGGTATGGTATATTATGTATAACTATAATTTTAAACAATACTTATATGGTTGCTTTAACATATGTCTGTACTACTTTGAATAGAGCTTTTTAGGTCTAGACCAGCGATAACATAAACAGTCATAAATTAAAAATAATTACTTCCAGATATATTTTCTCTAGGTTTTTGGTTTCACTGAGAAAAGAAATCAAGAAACCGTTAATATTTGAATTGCTTTTAAGAAATAAGTGGACAAATATATTAAAATAAATATTAAATAAATTAAAGCAAATCTGCAAAAACCGTATTGTTACAGTGCTATCTTAAAATATAAGGGAACGCTGACACAAGAGTGGTTCGTATTACGTTGCCTCAACTTAGTCTCACTTTCAAGTGACCCTTTCGAATATTAAGGAATATTGTTTGGGACGCCATGATAGAAAATTTAATATTTTTATTTTCGTTTTTTGAGCCCATATTAAGGAGATATTCTATTGTTAAGCTTACCAAATGCCTATGTTAAACACCATTTGTTGGATAATCTCAAAAACCACAACAAAAATAATTATTGTGTGTGCTTAAGACCACACGGCAGAAGTGTAAACTTCAACAAGGCGAAATTAATAACACTGGCTCATAACATATTCTGCAAAGCGGACCGAACCTAATTCTTCTGTGTACTGGCCCTCATCTGAATCATCATATCGCTCGCTGAATGTTTCTCACAGTTAGTCGACTCAAGCCGATTTCACCCGAATGAGCGTTACATAGCCGAGCCTGACGGCTCAGTTCAATTCACTACCCACAAAAACTGCTAAACGCGCCTAAAGAAGTTTACACTTCAAAAAGTCCATCAGCTACCAGAAAACGGCTCAATTTTAAAGGCGCGACGGTTTTTTGCAATAAATATGATGTAAATGCTGTAAAACCTCGCACTTTTAGATAACATAGGACATATTATAGCCATAACAAAACTAAAAAACTTAGCCAGTTTGTTTACTGTAGTATTCACCATATTGTCTAATAATTCTACCAAAAAGAAACGATAATATTATTTGCAACTACATCGCTACTTTTACGCCATTACGAAAAAAAACAACCTCTACGACGTAGTAGATACTTGACTGCGACGTAGTAGTGTAGTCGTTACTACAGTGACTTTAAACACGTGTCTAAGTAGTATAACTGGAAATTGGTATCCCACTTAAAACAATTTTGATTAAATAAAAAACATCCTGGTGAGAATTGATTGCGTTTTAAAGTTTATGAGAAAAATTTTCAGCTACGTTAAAGTTTAAGGGCGGACAGAATCATACTTGATTTTTAAAAATGGCATGTTTATTCTTATTTTCTGACAATGTTTTAGTTCTTTTTTAAATTTATAGAAAAGCACTATTTTTGACCCAAACAACGAGATACAAATTAGTAAAATCGGTGTAGTGGTTCTCAAAATTTTTTTTGCACTTATTGTTTTGCAGATTATACGATTGCATTGCTAATACTGTCTGCGTTCATTTCCTTATAAACTGATTATTACCAAACCGATCTTAGTGAAATAAAAAAAAAACATGGTGAGAATTGATTGCTCTTTAAACAATATAATCGAGATTCGCCGCCATCTTAAAAGTTAAGTTGTCGGACAGAATAATACTTGACCCTTCAACGAGGCAAGTTTATTCTTATTTTCCGAAAATGTTTTAGTTTTTTTTTTTAATTTAAAGAAAAATAATATTTTTCTCCCGCATAACGAGGTACAAACTAATAAAATCGGTGTAGTTGTGCTAACAAAATCTGATTTTGTTTTAACGATTGTTTACAAATTATACGGTTTTATTGCCAATCCTGTCTGAAATTCTTTCTTTATAATTCATTATTACTGATCCGATTTTTATAGTTGCCGTTAAGGAACATTCAATTCTCACCAGGATTTTTTTTATTTTACTAAAATCGAATTTATTAGGAAATGAATGCAGACAGGATTGGCAAGCGTATAACCTGTAAAACAATGGTTGAAAAAGAATTGATTTTTTAAGAACCACTACACCGATTTTACTCATTTGTACCTCATTGTGGGAGAACAGTAGTGCTTTTCTATAAATTAAAAGAAATCTAGAGCATTTTCGGAAAATAAGAATAAATATCTCATTTTGAAAAATCAAGTATGATTCTGTCCGCCGTCCCAAATTTTAGGATGGCGATAAACTTCAGTTCTTATTAGGATGTTTTTTATTTCATTAAAATCGGTTTAGTAGTAATGAATTTATAAGGAAATAAATGCAGACATGGTCGGCAAAGCAATCGTATAATATGCAAAACAATGATTGAAAGAAAAATATTTGTTTTTAGAACCACTGAACCGATTTTACTGACTTGTGCGTTGTTGTGCGTGACAAAAATGTAGCTTTTTTACTAATTCAAAAAAATAATTAAAACATGTTTGCAACACAAGAATAAATGAGAATCTTTGAAGGGTACATTTTAATTTCGTCCGCCATCTTGGATTTTGAGATGGCGGACAAAAAAATATATTTAGTCAAAACTCTGATTAATTCTCTGCCAAGTGCAGTTTCTTCCATTAAAATGAGTAGAATAAAAAAAAATTCCGTTTTTTTTTGGCCCACCCGGTATAATTTCTTAATAAACTTTCTAAATACGTACTAACTAAATTAAAACGCAAATTTGTTTTTTGTTATAAAGCTTTTTTCTTAGATTAGCCACTATGAGCCACTCTCCCCTAACTACTTTTTTTTTGAAATTTGAGTTCATAAAGATAAGTAAAATAGGTACCCTTTTATTTATTTTATCCATTTGGTCAGGGGAACCTTATGAAATGGAGCGATAATTAATAATTAATATTTAATTAATAAACATTTTTCCCATTTGCGGAAAAAAATATAAATTTCCTTAAAAACAGCAAAAATAAATTGTACAGTGAAACCTCCCATAAGCGGACAGTCACGGTTCCGTCGATTTTGTCCGCTTATTGGAGGTGTCCGCTTAAGAGAGGGAACTGCAAAATGTTGATATATATTTATTAATAATTTCCGCTGCTCGAGTATTTCCGATATTAAATTTTTCGGCGATCTTTCGTTCTGATAGATGTTCCTTCTCCGAAACGTTAACAACTTCCATTTTTCCACATAAACTAAGAAGTTTTTTTACTAGGCGCATTTTCAAAGAGATCTATTATTACCCAACTGAACAATAAACACATCATTCCCACCAAATAAAATAATGTTGTAAATACGACAGAAATATTTAGTCTTCACATTAAAACGGAAAGAGGTAATTCCCCGGCTGTAGAGTGCACTGTTGCCAACATACTACATAATGTTTATGCCCATGTCGTGCAGCGCTCCGTCTCGTTGTCAGAGGTTCGCGTCTGGTTAAGAGAGGTTTCAGAATTGTTTACCCAAAAAAAATTGTCCGCGTCCGGTTATTAGAGTGTCCGGTTATAGGAGGGAATTTTTTAGTATAAGTAGTAGCCTAGAGACTAGATTGTTTAGTTTACACTTGATAACGGTTAGAGATACTTACTAACCGAAACGTCGTGTTTTAAAATAATTAAAGACAATGGAAGTCCGAAATTTTATTTCTACACAATCATTGTCTACGAGTTTCAAACAAAAAGGAATTTTACATGTAAAGACATAGGCAAAAGCTTGGTTCCAACAAATTTGTCCGCCTAAAGGGAGTGTCCGCTTAATAGAGGTATCCGCAAGGAGAGGTTTCACTGTATATGTATTTAATAATATCTTATATTTCTCTAATCCTTTTTGTTAACTTAAACGCAATAGTATTTTTCTTTATATAAACAAATAAAATTTAACTGTCAGGGTTTTTTATTGCCTACTCAGCCAATCCAAAGACATTCAAATTAAGACTTGTCAACGCTTAAACCATTTCCCTTATTTATATTTCTTTGTGTAATAGAAAGGGTTACTAAAAGGGGTCGAGAAAATTTGCTCGAAAACACATTGTTTAAAATCCATTTGTTCCAACGGAGTAGTTCAAAAACATTTTTCTCAAAAGGAATATTATGCCAAAATATTATTCAAAACCAATTTCTTTAAACGAAAATTTGTTCATAAACATTTTCGTCGAACAGGAATTTGTTGGAATTTTTTTTTCGAACGAAAATATATTCCAAAACATTTTCTTCGAAAACAATTAGAAAAAAATTCAAATGACATCTTTTTTTAAAATTATATACTTAAATTAGCTCTCCCATTGTCCTTTTGGGATTTCGTAATTCAAACCTTTGTTCATTGATCACAAACGTATACTAATCAGTCAATTTAGGACATTTTTATAAAAAGTAGGAAAAGGTCAGCGTCGAGCCCGGACAGGTTAGGATGCGTTGAGGATCAACGTACAAAGGTAAGGAAAACACCGATTTCTACCTCACAAAAGAAGCTAATTTAAAAAAATAATTTTTGAAGGAAATATCTTTCAAATATTTTCAGATGAAAATGTTTTCAAAAACATTTCCGTTCGAAGTTAATGTTTTCGAACAATTGCCTTTCGAAGAAAATGTTTTACGCCCTGTATTTACATATTATTTTTAAATTATGTTCGTTTTTATTTAAAAAAAAATCATAACAATTAGGTATGTTTATGTTGTAATAATATTTTCTAAATCGAGGCGCATTCAGGATTAGGCTCACCTCTTATGAGATTTCTATAATCCGTCCACCTTCATGAAATTTTGGTATGTTGTAGACTGAGCCTTTCTTATAAGTTGGGCCCGTGAGAACTTTCGATGAGCAAGGTTTAATCTAGAACATACTAAATCTTGTTTCTTATTAAAACATTCGACTAATATTAACTTAAACACCCTAAAGATAATGTTTTAAAGGTACAGAATGAAAATTATAAATAAATCGTAAATATAATATGTAATAGTAACATTGCTTAAGTGTTTGGAAAAACCGTCTAAAGAGCTATTATGCTTCTTGAACATTATCACTTTCAACACCCTGTATTTCAAAAACTGGTCATTAATACAACATACCAAAATTTCTTGAAGTTTGATGGAGAACCGAAATCCCATAAGCGGGGTACCAGATCCTTTGTCCACGGTGCTTTTTAAAATTTTTATATGTAAATATATTATAAGTTCGGTGAAACCCAGTAGGTTTATTGACCTCAAAGATTCAACAAGATTTAAAAATGTGACTTGCAAAGCCCGAGTAATTTATAAGGATTTATAATTTACTTCAGAAGGGAAAAAGGACAACTTGCAGAAAAGAAAACCATAAAACTCTTTCAGTAAGACATATTTCCTCTTTTGGCCTGTGAAAGAAGTAATAAGGAAGGACTAGACAGTAAATTTTAAAACCACTGCGTTAGATTCTGTAGCAGTGAATTCTGCATCAAAATTTAAGGCGATATTATTACTAGCGACATAAAAGTATATAGGCAAAAATGTCTTCAAAATTGTTTCAAACTTTGGTAATAACAAAGCATGCATATTAGATTGTTTTGGATGTAGTAGATATAAAAAGAAAGTATATATTACACTTTCTGCCAGCCCTAATGTGCAGATTTATGCAGTTTTCAACGTTAGCATTGGTAGTCTATAATAAAGTTTAGTCAATTTAAACCCAAAAAAATATAATACCCGAAGGTATTGTCTTCAAAGAAAATGTGTTATTTGGGTGTATTTTGATCTATCCAAGCAATATTGTCGTGTGTATGTCAATCCGTAACACGATAGCTCCTAAACAGCGAACCGATTTTAATGATTTTTTTTGATGAAATAGCGTTTGGGACTGTAACGAGCTGATTGATTTTGTTCAAAATTCATAAATGCAAATGTTATTTTTTTAAAAGTTAAATTTTTTTTAAAATGCTAATTTTTTAACGGAGCGTCGCATCAATATGCTGTTCTTAGAGCATGTTTTTCTTTAAAAAAATTGTTATAACCAAAAACTTCGTAGGAGCTTTCGCTTCGGGGATATTTACGAAAAACTGTTTTCAAGGTTGATATAGCATGGAGTTTACTTGGAGTATGCAAATGGGCTAGGAACGTATCAGATGCGTCATTGATCCATTTATTTTTTCTTTTAAAGACTGAATCTGGGCAAAACCATTCTAGCGTTTTAGTGTCTGACATTTTTAGCAAGAACCTATTTTACCTAATCGATAAGTCTGAATTAATTTATTTCATATCATAGGTTCCTACTTCTTTATCTTGGTCCTAAATTATATTATTGTGTATTGAAACCAATCTTGGTAGGTGACAAACCAACATTATTTTAATGTTAAATTCCTTGAGTGATTTCAAGACAAAAAATCATATAAACATAGGTCTACAAACGCTTAGTTTTCGAGACACAGGGTGCTAAAATGTAATTTTTTTATAGCTCCTGCAGTTTTTGAGATAATTAGCTCAGATTTGGCATGTATAATAACTCATTGGCATTACGCTATTAGGCATGCCAAATAAGTTGTAATTATTTTGATAAACACACTGGAGCACTCTGTTACGTTACCACAATAGAAAGAACCCCATCATTAATTATTTAATAATAAACTTTAATAAAATATTTAATAAATAATATCAATGACGTTGTTCTTTTCCATTGTGGTATTGATACTAAATTCACGGAAACCTTCCAAACTGTCAAAACAAAAGGCCATTGCGACAAGAAACGTACATGTGCCAATCGGATATTTTTATTTAATTTTTTATGAATGACTTTAATAAAGAATTTGGAATCATTTTACCTTTGCCTATTAAATATTGCTGGGGCCAAAAATAGGGTATTTTAATTTTGTATTATTATTGCTCCAAATTCACATAGAGGACCCTAAAATGACATTCTAAACACTTTTTTCAAATAACTTTTTTCGATATTTTGCCATCTAACCTCACTTTTTGGGTTTTCATGACTAATTTTTTGAATTTGCCGTCATGACAGTGATCACGTGACTAATGTCAAAATGTCTTTCTAGGTTATTCAACAAGCAGGATTGATCGTATGTAATTTTTTTCCATAACTTACAAATAAAAAATTTTCCAATATGTTGCGAACATTATGGGGGACACTGTATATAAGTTTAAAAAAATAGAAATTGTATGTTATAGGTTAGATATTTTGAAGAGAGAAGAGAGCTATAATAAAATTGTAATAACTGGGATTAAATAGGCCAAAAATATCGCATCACAGAATCACCAACTTGGAAGTTACTTGTTAAAATTCTCATACTCATTAGCAAGCCGACCCTGTAAGTGAGCCAGAACAGTAACTGATACCATATCCTATGATTTACACGTGTTACACACCAGCTTCGCGAGCATTATTCGAGCCGCGAACCAGCGGTCACAGTAGCGAATATTGATACAGTCTCAGATACAGTATCCCTTACTGTAACGGCTCGCTTACAGGGTTCGCTCGCTGATGAGTTTTACGGCTCTTCCTCTGCTAACGGCTCTGGTACAAATGAGCGCATGTCAAAATTGCGCTGTACGATGTTGCGCAGACGAATGCTGGGCGACAAGGACTACTGCCCGGGGTGCAACGATCCAGAGGCGCCAAATCGGTTGAAAATAACGCAATTATAGTCTACGAAACTTGACAGAGGCAATATACGTCAATTTTGTCTTTAAATTCACGAATAACGTAATTTACCTACCAAATATCTCAATTACGGATTCACTGATAATGAAAATATCTTTTAGAAACTTTCTTTCTTATAAGAATCTTAAAGTTTTGTGTAATTTTTAAACAGCACTAATAGTAAAACTTATTTGTCAAAATAGCAAATACAATCTAATAAGATAGGACAGAAAGACAACTGGTTAAGAATCGGAAAGGCCCAGGTGTGTCCCTGCAAAACTGAGACGGTTGATCACCTTGTTTTTTAACCCAATACCAAATAATCTGTGCTACTACAAATAAGCTTGAGGCAAAGCATTATTTACATTTAGATCACAGCTGATGCGAGAGCTAAAAAAAAAATTATTTCAATAGCGATTGATTGAAAAGAATTTGTGGGTGTTGTTTGTTTTTTTATGGTGAGAGTAAGAATATTAAATTTTGTTAATTTTTATTAATTTATTCGTTTTTGAGTTTGATGGAGTTTATAAAACCTTGTTCGTATTTTTCATGTGTTTTTGATAGGGTAATTAGTAGGTAAATAAACAAATAAGGATGATATTATTTTATTTGACGCTATATTTTGACCCCCAATAGCTTGGTATGTTATGGAATTTACAATATATTTAACAAGGCATAAGTTGAGTAAAAATGTTTGTTTTTTTGAAGCACGATTTTTTTGTACCCCTCTTAATTGATAAGCTAGAGATTCTATTTTCTGTTGATAGATTACTTTAAGAGCTCAGCAGTAGCGGTTCCTCCTTAAGTGCACATTTGCACGTGCACTCCCAAATTTTACTTTAAAAAATATTAAAATTTGATCATTCCTTAACTACTAATTTCATCATAAAGTATCAATAAACCAAAAAAAAATTCACTAAATACTTGAATACTATCTAGAAATTAATACCCGGTATGTATGTGTTTGTATTGGTGTTCAAATCAGGATGCAGTGCATGTTGAATGCTTGGGACGACTCACGCCGCCTTTTACTTGTACCAAATTCTATGCACCGTAGATGTTATTTCGCATAACTTTAGAAACATAGAAACAGAGGAGATGTCCCTATAGAATTTTACAGTACATAGAATCTGGGCCTTCCTTCGGTTGTGCTCTTATGCCGAAATTGCAGTCGATGCCGTCCGGAGCCACGTAAGGCCCTCGCTTCCACGGTTAGCGTTGCCTGTTACAGCACCTCATGTGCACTTTAAAATAGTGCGCTAAGACAACTTGGCGTTATCGATCGGGCGGTTTGTTTTGATTTCGACGATTTCGTAGTTACGAGAATAGCTGAAGTTTCTAATTCTAATAGCATTAGGGTGCAATATTGAAAGACCACTAAATTTTCTTGTTTACCACAATGGGTGAGAATAGAGAATCTGATTTCGCAATGTTATCTATTGAGAAAAAAAGTATTCAAGAATTTTCAAAGTTCAATGAATTAATTATTTAAAAAAATATTTCAAAAAAGGACAAACGCCGTCATTTTCAATGCAAATCGTATATGAAATATAAATTGTATTATTGTGTAAGTATGATATATTTAATATTTATTTATAAAAACATGAACCTCCACCTCGGCTGGACTGGGCAACTAGACTTGGTAAAGTTGGATGGGCTGAGGTACAACAGCGCAGCGTGCTATCGTACTTTTGCGCATTTGACCTGCGCGTATTTCGCGCTTTTATCCTGCGCGTATTTATAGTACAACAACAAGACAAATTGATTAAACTAAAAAACACACGCTTTTAAATGTAGGTACTAAAAGGTATAGAGTGGGTAACGTTTCTTTAATGAGCCAGGTGCTCAGACTTTTTTATCACAAAATGTTTTAGGCAAATTATATTATTTTATATTTTCTAGTAGGTACCTATATTTAAAATTGTATTTGTTATTTTTTAGCTTTTTAGTGTTTTTTTTTAGTTTTTTAAACTATACTTTGTCTTTTACGTTTTTGGTTTTGGAATAATAAATAAAATAATAGCCTTGTTAATTTAAATTTAACATAAATAAGCTGTGAGAAGTCAAGCACTTATTCAATCCATTTAATATCAGTGGCGTATGCATGGGGCGTGTTTAGGGGCGGAAGACCCCCGAAAGCCCCTGATTATTGACCCCTAAAATAAGAACCCTTTTTTATTTGTGAAATATTTTAATATTTTTAAAAATTTTTTGAAATTTTTGTAACAATAAATAAATTTTGTTTAAAACCTCTTATGGTTCACGTCTAGGTTGGAGGTAGGTTGTAGGCCTAGAGTAAGATATTTTTTCTTATCCTAAGGTCGTAGGTAATATTTACACTGGCACATAAAATAAAAAGTGATCTTTGACGCCTCGTGCGGTTGGAGAGTTATTCACCTTGATGTGCGTTCTACTATCGCGCGCAATCTTGTCGCCTTTCCTCGACTAGTTAGGCTTTCGGAGTGGTTTAAAGCGGATCCTGCATAGCTCATTTGCTCGAATTGTGATAAACGACAAAATTTAGCAACGTAT
The DNA here is from genome assembly GCA_963576565.1 of Aspidapion aeneum. Lineage (NCBI taxonomy): Eukaryota > Metazoa > Arthropoda > Insecta > Coleoptera > Brentidae > Aspidapion > Aspidapion aeneum. Next base: position 83,409,492 of record OY755044.1, on the reverse strand, counting down.
TAATTTAAAGTAAAACTCAAAAAAACGGCTACTGAATACTTTCAAATGCTAAAAGATGTCTACGGAAAGCAGTGTATGTCTCGTGCAATGATTTTTATGTGGCATAAAAGGTTTTTCGAGGGTTCTGAAGAAGTTAAAGATGATGAACGAGAATGGCGCTCCAGCACATCCATAACAGCGATGCGCATTGTTTTTTTTCGATATTAGGAATGTTCTTCTTATTAAATAGGCACGTGAGGGTCAAACAGTGAACCAACATTTATATTTGTAGTATAGTATAGTATTTATGTAGCTAAGGCAACGTGTAAGGAAAAAACGTCCAGATTTGTGGAAGAACAATGCGTAGCTGCTCTACCAGGACAATGCACCGGCCCACAATGCCCTATCCATTAAGCAGTTTTCAGCTAATAAGAAGATCCCCGTCGTTAACCACCCACCATATTCTTCAGACTTGGTCCCTTGCGACCTCAACCTGTTTCCGAAAATGAAAAAATCGTTAAAAGGAACCCTGAACCTCTTCTGATGATTTCTAAAATTGCATGCAACGCTGCGTCGATAGAGAAGGGGACAACATTGATGGGGAACATCGTTAAGTTGTATTAGTATTTAAATAAAGTAGATTTTTTACAACAGTATTATAATTTTATTGTCACACCTCGTATATTTGGTCAAACCTACTTATTCGGCGTCCTTATATTATAAAAACGTTGCAGTTTTTTCCGCATTTAGAAATAAATGCGGTAACCGCTGAAAAAATATAGAAAATTTTCAATTTTATCAACGTTGCTTTATAAAGAAGCTATCCGAGGTAAACTTATTTAATGGCTTTGAAAATGTACCGTTTTCACAACTTTGCAGTGTGTAATATTGCAATACTTTGATCAAGTTTTTTGTAATTTATTCGAAATTTTGAGGGTGTCCTCTATGCGCTTTTTTTCGTTGTATACTTTTTTCCACAGCCGATTTTTTCCTTGAGTGGTTTTCTGAAAAAGCAAGTCAACAAAAATATAATTTTTTTCAGCCTTTAACTTACCTGTAGTAGCTAGCCGCCCTTATACTTTACATATTTTTTCTGGTTGTGGGGGGTATTATCCCCTTTAAACCCCCCTTCTCTACCCCGGAGAACCGCTAATAGAACAGTGTAATCTGAACTTTAGCATTTGTAGCATTTTAAAATAGAAATTCTATTCCTACGATACTGCCACAAATCAATAAATTTATTTTAGTAGTTAGCTTTAAATTTTTACAATATGTAGGCATTTATGAGATGCGCTACTAAAGAAAAATCGTGTAAGGAGGCAATGAACAAACATTAAGGCTTCGATTTATCACCATTACGTAATGCGTATAACGTTATAACGTTCAACGAAAAGATGAAAAAAGAAAATGTTAATACATCAGGATGATATATTAAATTCTCGTTCCCCGCAGACTAAACAGGGAATGTGTAAAAGTGGCCTTTTATGTAAATTTTAGTCACTTTGACGTTTCATTTATAGAATACAATTAAAAAGGATCATGGCGGCGCGGCGAGTAAGCGCGTATCTGGGCCGAAATCTAGGGGGGGGGGGTAATATTTAAAGGAAAATATATTTATGCAATAGAGAATTATTGAAATAAAGCCAGGCTATAATAGTCCAGGCACAATTTTGACACCTTCACATTGTAATATCAGCTGTGATCTTTCAACATACGGCCTTTGTTTACTATATGAACCGGAATAAATAGTGCCTCCTTTTATTAATTGAAAATAAAAGACGAAAGTTAAATTTGACTTTGGTATGTCAATTTTAATGGATTAACTGTCAGTTTTCAATGTGAATGTGTCAAAATAGTGCATGGCACAATTATAGCCTTGCTGTATTTTAATAATTCTCTATTATTTTATTTTGTGCGGAGTTATTAGCGGTTGAGCTCTTTATTTATTAATTCGGGTGAAGGTCGAACTGCGCATGCGATCTCACTTGGTTTCCGCATTTCTACTTATTACTCGTGACGCGGGGATATGCTCATTCTCAATCTCACACATTTCAATAAATTATATGTTGTGTTGTAAAATATTTTTGGAAATATTTCCGGAAATATTTCCTGAAACATTGGAAATATTGGAAATATTCAAACAAATAAGAAAAAAGGGAATATTTATTTATAAAAATCATAAGAAAACACCGGAAAACGCAGAAGGCTTATACATTAACACAAATAAAGAGTTATTATTTAAACACATAAACAGAAACAACGTCAAATTGATACAACAAAAATCTCATTCTTGACACACTACACTATTCACTAGTCGAGCATTAGGGATAACTTCATCGCTGTCATCAGTATCACACTCAATAACATCGTCTTGCCAGTCTACTTCCTCAAAATCTTCAATAGTGTCGGATATAAAAATTGATACATCGCCTTTTTCTATTATCATTGCGTGATAACTATAGTAGCTTAGCGGCTCTGACATTAGTAAGTCTATTTCTCTTTTTTTAATGAATATGACTATAAATGCTAAAACTGCGTTTTGTGGTAGCCGAAGATGCTGGAATCATCAAAATTTGTGAAGCTGCTTGTGATAATGAAGATAAAGAACACAGTCCTTTTCACCAGGAGACTGGGTTATCAAAACTACTTTTTCATATGAAGTTATTTCCAAAAAACATGCGGTAGTCTGCTATTTTATCTATTATTTCTTGCTATATGAAAGATATATTAATAAACATCGCGTTTGAATCGTTATTGACAAGGTTTAAGTATTTTTCCATTTCCATGGAAATATTTCCATTTACATCACTAATTATATAATCTATACTATCCTACTATCTTATCTTATACAATTAGATATTATTATCTTTTGCGTTCCTTTGCGTTAAGGATTCCTTACTTGGAAATATGCTGTTGCTTCATAATTTAAGAAAGCTTATTTTTTACCTTAGAGTTGTGAAAATTAAGGAATCTTTTTTGTGATGTAGCTATTTCTCCAAGTCTCCAGCTCTGCAAAGGCAGAAAACATATTTTTTAAATTTAAATCACCAAAAACAGTTCGAAGTAAAAAAAATGGATCCATGGCGGTATATACCTTCCTAGCCCATTAGTAAACTCCATGCTATATCAAGCTTGAAAACAATTTTTTGTAAATATCTCCGAAACAAAAGCTCCTACGAAGTTTTTGGTCATAACATAACTTTTTAAGAAAAATGTGCTCTACTATTTTCAAAAAATCGCATATTGATGCGGCGCTCCGTTAAAAAACTGTCAAAAAACTATCATTAGCATTAATTAATTTTAACCAAAATCTAATCAGCTCGTTACAGTCTCGAACACTATTTTATCTTAAAATTTCATGAAAATCGCTTTAGCGGTTTAGGAGCTATCGTGTTACGGACAGACATACACACACACATACACAGAGACAGACATATTGCTAGGATAGGTCAAAATACACCCAAATTACACATATTCGTTTTCTCAAAAAATTCGTCGTAAATAAAACCTTCTCTAGTCGTTGCTGCATGGGCTAGAAAGGGCAAAATACAAAAATTTTGTTAGGAATTGGAAAAATGTAGTGAAACATTTTTTGAGGTTAGCTTATTTTGATCGATGTTATTGGGCCACTATCTGACTTCGGCTTAAGTACTAAGTTCCACGTAGTGTAAGATAAGCACTTGCTGGTGCTGTGAAGGGTCTACTTAAATATGAAATTTTGGACCTTGTGAGGCTAAGTTAAACTTCAAACCTCACAGATTGGTTTTTTAACAAATTTATCTCGATTAATATTATTTTTTTAATATGATATCTATGCAAGAAATTCTGTTTGTTATACGGTAACATATAAAAACCCCCGAGGGATAAACCGATCTTAAAATTTTGAGAAATTTTGTATATGGAGCTTGTCAGGGATGATCAAGAGCTTGATAAGTTGACATTTGTAATCAATGGCATACTGCGGCAAAGATTTGTACACGTTAAACAATGTAATTAATATAGGTAAATTCTCAGGCAGTTTATAGGTCCCTATTTTGTTCCCTTGTGTATCTCTATCAGAGGCGCATTAGGCGGACCTAGGGTGGTCTTATCTCCCCAATTAGGTACCATGTTTTTCTTAGAGAACCATTTTTTTTTCGTTTCTTTATATCATAATAATAATTTGTGTATGTTTATCACAGGTTTTCGTCAAAAAATTAATTTTTTTAATCGGGAGATCTCCCATATAAAACGTGTGGCTTAAGGGTGAGTTTCTAAGACAAATACGGCAGCCATCCTTAATGGGACACTCTATATATTCAATTACAAACATGACCTATTATGCTAAATTTTGAGGTTATTTGGGATATTCGTTGTCAGGCCGTTGTGCATTGCCTGCATAGTTAGGTGGTTTTCCTGGAAACGCCGCACAGAGGGCTGTTGAAACAAACTAGGCTGCAAAAGTATAAAACTTGTTTATTTATATATATAATATTATAGAAGACATCCTGAGTACCTCAACTTGTCAAACCTCAGATTCGGATTCAGCACACAAAAAAAGATTTAAAACCGGGAAAAACACTTGCCTAGTATATTTTAATATATATTTACGACAAAGCCATTTTACAAAATACCTTAGGGCTAAAAATGTATATTCTAAGCACTATCACAGATCTGTGGCACTATGTTAGTTTAATTCAGTTGATTCAGTCAGATGATTCGTTAGAAATCTATTAGTTTAAGCCCCAATGCATACCAGTTTAAAAATAAGTTAATACATATTTTTTAAACCTGTATAGAATAAAATGTTTTTTAACATTTCAAAATCACCGATCACTTTTTTGACTAGAAGTAAACTATTGATTAGGACAAGTACCAGCTGATTTAAAAAAAGACTGATACGACTCTTTAAAGTAAAGTACCTTTTCCAAAATTTGAGCAGTGTATGCTAAGCCGACATTTGAGCTTTATCAGTATTTTAACAATATCAAAGCTGTTAATGCCAAGTCAAAAAATAATAACGTTGTCATCAGCCACCGAATATTAAATACATAAACATAGTATTTAATCCAAAAATCGCTTTACATACGACCAAAGAGCTAAAAAATTGTTATTATAAAGTTGAAAAACGGTTAGTCCTTTCTAGTGGTAGGCCCACATTTTGACCGAATAACAGTTTATTCTATCAATAAAAGATAGATAAAAGAATAATCCAGGATGATCTTCGAGAAAGCGAAGATTGCAAGAATTTTTTCACAGTGTCTAGGCAGCCAAGCGCCCATTTGCCGTAAAATTAAATCATCAAACCTCAGGTGCCGAACTGCAGCAAAAAAGACCGAACTTACTTTTTAAATGTATTATTTAGCAAAGCTAATAAAGATATTCAGTTTAAAATTAAACTCAATTTAACAGAAAAACGACCAAAAATATATTGTTAACTGGTTTTTCTCAAGGTTTATTTTGTTTATTTTATCAACATGTAAAAGGAAATTATCAGTCCTCTTATTGGACGTTATAACAATACTGTAAAATGTTAATGTCAACCCGATATAATTTATATAGACTGCTTAAAATTAAAAATAAGGTTTTCCAGTCGTATCAGATATTTTTGAAATTAGCTGTACATTGAAAATTTAAGAATTTATTTTTTAAAAGATTAAATTGTCATCAATGAAAATTTATTGAATTCCTTTTTAAGGGGACAAACTTCGACCGAAAACTTACCATTTGACAACACTGATATCGCATTTTTTGGCCAAATCTTTGTTCTAATAGAAATAGAAAACGAGAAAGCGGAACGCGTCGAAATTTTGAGGGGTATTCTTTTAAAGCATTTTTAACAAACGTATCTTAGCAGTTTTTTGCAAAATCATTTTATTCAAAAAATAAAAAAAAAGTTATGGCTAAAACACAACAAATATTTCAAAACAATGTTTGGCATTTCAGTAGCCTAGTTGTGTTATAGAAAACTGTAGTGAAATTGTTTCGATTTTTGTATTTTTTGGAAATGTACAAAAGAAAATCAAAAATCTAACAAGATACGTTTGAAGATTTTCAAAAAATCTTGCACATGAACAGAAATAATGTTTTAACTAGTTTTTTATAGAAGAGATCTATTAGGATTTACAAAGGCGTGCTCAATTTTATATTTGCTGCAGGACACCAAATCAGACAAGAGCCATCAACCTTCTGACTGAAGCGCCACCCCCATATACCGGGGGCAAGTCAATTCGATTGAGAAAATTTAACTAAGATCACGTGACCCGGATTTTTACATTATTTTCAGATATTTTGAATAAATAAAATGTAGTTTAATATAAGTTAAATGATTATAAGAAGGTATTTAAAGACATACAATTTTTTCTATTTACAAAACGTTTTTTAAGGGCTGGCCATAGCGTAACAAACAAAATCACGGGATTACGAACCAATTTATAAGATAGTTTTTGATAATTAGTTTATTGCTCAGTTAACAGAAGCTTGTGCTTAACTTCGCTGAAAATAAAGCCCTTTTGATTTATTTATTTATTTATTACATAGCAAGAGAAGAAAGTGGCAAATTTCACACGAGCGTGAGAAAGTTACTTTCTGTCGAGTTATGGAGCTATTTTTCCCACGGACACTGTTGAACTATACTAATTTTTGAAAAAATTGGTGTTTAATTTTGCGTAAATCAAATGACACTGCTTTTCCGCACATGTGTGGGAAAGTAGTTTGTAACTCATGTGCGAAAAGGTTTTGTGACAGTTAAACACTTTCCATACATGTGCCGAAGTACTGAAAGTACTTGTCACACATGTGCGAAAAAATTTCTGCACACGGATGAAATTTAATGTTTTCTGAGGATGCAAATCGTGTAAAATTCTACATTTTCAGATGAGGTCGCAGGAAATAGTAATTTACCTAACCAGTGCGGAAAACGCACTAAACACATTCGTTAAGTATGTAGGTACAATATTTTTTCTACGAGGTTGTGGAAACAAAAGTAAAGTACTACAATAAAAACAACTCATTTATTATATTTAATTTACAATGATTGCCGAAAACTTTACTTCTTATCCTGTGCAGCATCTGTGGATCAGGAGATTTTCGTTTTCATCTTCTGGATCAATGATATCGGAAGGGCTTTAAATATATTTTGCTCTAGATGTATTTGAAGGCAGGCTCATAGGAACATTATGTGTTCCATCCTATTGTGGCTAAGTCTTCTTCGGGATTATCAGTATTTTCTATCACAGTAAATAAACACATTTTTTCTATTTTTATTTATAAGATGAAATGTCATCCCCTGGTTTTTGACAAAAAAATAGGCTTGGTTATTTACTCTACTCTTTTATTTTTTCTGTTGCTATTGGAAAACTAGCCGCCCACTTGTGTTTTTGGGCAAAAATTAACGTCAGTGTCAAACTCAAAATGTCTTGTTTTTGTCATCCCTAAAATTTTAGTAAGGCCCACAATTTAGAAACCGACTAGGTGTCCCTAGGACTCTAATATGTAGTGCCACCTATTGACTGATATTTAAATATTTTGCCTTGTTGTCATTTGCGTAAAAAATTAGCTGAATCGAATTTGTCGCCTTAAGGGTATTATATTTAATAGAAAATAAATCTATACTATCCAGAAGACGGTTGGCGGCTTCAGCCATCCCACTCAGCGGAGTGAAATAACCGTAATTAGTATTATGAAAGTCAACCTTAAATAGCTCATTATTTCGGAGCCTCCGAGTGGTTTTAAAACCAAAGCATAATCGTAATTCCGTGCAATCTATATTTCCACTCAATATTTTGTGCATTAAGCAGATGTCAGAATTTGCTCTTCTTTTTTTTTAGGGTGGTTTATATATTGTTGTAGTTCCTCGTAATTAATATCAGACAGAATACCAAATTTATAAGCAATAAGCCTTAAAAATTTTCTTTGAACGCTTTCCAGTTCATACTCATGGATCTGACAGTGAGGTGCCCAGACAGAGCAAGCATATTCCAATATTGATCTTACCACTGAACAGTATACATTTTTCAGAATATTTATTTTTTCAAAATCTTTTGGGGTCGTTTAGACAAAACATAGTAGTTTTAAGCCTTTTTTTGATACGTGATTTATATGTTTTCAAGTGAATTCTACTTAGATTTATATTTTTTATCAACGTCAAAATCACATTAGGTTCACGCTTTTTCTACACGAATTAAATTAAAATGCGACTTGCATGACTTTTCTACCAAATATTATTGAGATTTTACTAGAAGCAGCGCCACCTATTGGCGACATTTTTCACTTCGACGAAATCTATCCGGGAGTGCTTTGGCCTCTAAACTCCAAAAACCAGTTACTGAACTGATACCTGATCCTTCACGATCACGACGCATCAGTTTTTAACCTGATAAACACACATTAGTATTGTGTAAAAATGTTTACTGTTGAAAAATCTTGTTTAGCTTTTAAAGAAAACATATGTATAAAGATTTTCTCATGCCTTGAGCACCATCTTTTAAAATTGTCTTGAAGTGTTGCAGTCTTAAACTACTGTACTTTTAGAACTTCTTTTCGCGTCACTTTTAAGTTATAAAAAACGTGACAAGAAAAGACGCAGAAAGTTATTACTTTTAACAAATCTTTATCTAGAACAGGCTTTCGCGATTAAAAAACATATAAAGAAAAACGCAACAAAATAATACGCAAAAAGTTTGTAGGTTTGAGAAGTCTTAATCTGTTGAAATAAAGATTTGATTTATTTGATTGTTCTATCCTGTAGTTTATAGAACCACCATGCCAGTGTTTGATAAAATTATATTTAATGTCAGTAGTTAGTCAAGAAAATAAATTGTCTTGTCATTATTAAAGTTTAAATTGTATTAAAGATATTTAACCGTATCTTGTTCTTCGCCCATTGCCTCTGTGTATTTCAACAGGTTACGTGCCCAGTTATTTACAAAAGAACACGAAATTAAAAAAAAAACTAGAAAAAGCTTTGTATGGTCTGAAACAAGCAAGTCATGTATGGAACATCAAACTAGATAAAACGCTTAAAAAAATTGGTACGAAATGTTCCGAAGTAGATCCTTGTTTTATAGTTTGATGGCAAATGGCAAAATATTGATAGTAGCTGTTTGTGTCGATGATTTTTTGATATTTTGGAATCACGAAGAAATGAAAGATAACCTTAAAAGAGATCTTATGAAAGAATTTAAAATGAAGGACTTAGAAACTGTATCCTTCATTTTAGGTATGAAAATTTGCCGAATTGAGAAAAGAGGGAATTGAGTAATTTTAAAGAAATTTGAAATGGAAGACTGCACAATCCCATCAATACTCCGTGTTCTCCTGGTCTTCGATTAAGCAAAGATATTTGTCCGAAAACCGTGGAGGTAAAACTTAAAATGAGTCAGATTTCATATCAACAAGCTGTTGTAAGTCTGATGTATACACAAGTATCTCGTCCAGATATTTGCTATGCAGTAAACGCCGTTAGTCGTTTCAGCTCCGATCCAGGTGAAACACATTGGCAAGATGTAAAGAGAATTTTTCGCTATCTTAAGGCTTCAATGCACTTACAGATTGTTTTCAGAGCAGAGAATAATGAAACTGTTCAAGGTTTTTCCGATTCAGATTGGGGTGCTAATACAGATAACAGAAGATCTGTTACCGGCTACATATTTATATTTCAAAGAGCTGCAATTTCATGGAATACAAGAAGACGGAATATATGGCGTTGGTAGCAACAGCTCAAGAAGCCCTTTGCCTTGAACAATTTGTCAAAGAGCTTGATGCACAAACTAGTTCAATGCAATTGTACTGTGATAATAGAAGTACAATCAGTTTGTGCTCCCATAGAACGTTTAAAGCTCGAACGAAGCACATTGATGTGAAACATCATTTTTTAAGAGAATTGGTTGAAACTGGTCGTTTGATTATAAATCATGTTCCACCAACCCATATGCCAGCAGATGTTTTCACGAAATAACTCTCAAATGGCAAACATGTCAGCTGCATTGAGAATATGGGCCTGTGTAAGAGAAATCAAATCTGGAGGGAATGTTGAAATGAAGATTTGATTTATTTGGTTGTTCTATCCTGTAGTTTATAGAACCACCATGCCAGTGTTTGATGACATTGTATTTAATGTCAGTACTTAGTTAGAAAAATAAATTGTCTTGTCAACATTAAAGTTTAAATTTTATTAAAGATATTTCACCGTATCTGTGTTCTCCGTCAATTGCCGCTGTGTATTTTAACATAATCTAGTGGCGTTTTAGAACATGTTGTGGAAGACTTCTCAAGTGTGAATTTGGCACATGAAAAGAACGAGTGTAAAAAAGATGTTATATATATGTGAAATTTCAGCAAAAATTAAATTTTTATAGCTTGATTCCTCCATATTTTTAAGTTATCTTTAAGCATGTAGATTTAACCAAAGAAAAAAATAACTTTATTATTTTTGTTCACATTAATTTAATATTTTTGTGCTATGTGGGAAATTGACTTGTAACTTAAAGCATACTACATTAATCTATTGCAGTTTGAACTTTAAAGTATGACTTGCTCAATTTGGAAATGTCTGTTTTTTTCGGGTCGCGGTTCGTTGGTCGAAAACACGTTTATCGAAAACATCTTTATCGAAGACATTTTGATCGAAAATCTTAATTTCGAATGACATTTTGATCGAATAATGCTTTAATCGAAAACTTTTTTATCGAATACAACTTTTTCGAATGACTTTTTAATCGAAAACATTTCTAACATACATATATTTTTTAAAACATACTCTCCTGACCTCTTTCCCGGGATCCTAGAGAATGTGAAACCTAACCGTTGTCAATCGATCGCCAACGTAACCGAACCGTGTCAATGTAGATAGAAATTAAGATTTTCGATCAAAATGTCATACATTTCTAACATACATATATTTTTTGAAAACATACTCTCCTGACCCCTTTTCCGGGATCCTAGAGAATGTAAAACCTAACCGTTGTCAATCGATCGCCCACATAACCGAACCGTGTCAATGTAGATAGAAATTAAGATTTTCGATCAAAATGTCATTCGAAATTAATATTTTCGATTAAAATGTCATTCGAAATTAAGATTTTCAATCAAAATGTCATTCGAAATTAGGATTTTCGATCAAAATGTCATTCGAAATTAAGATTTTCGATCAAAATGTATTCGATAAAGATGTTTTCGATAAACGTGTTTTCGACAAACGAACCGCGACCCTTTTTTTCCTCTACTCCTCAAATGTAAAAAATATCCAGGTTCTAAACCTTTTGTTAATGTAATTTAGGTACCAAAAACTTTTAAAATCAAAAATGTTGGCTTGAAAAATCTTATTTTTAATTTTTTTAATTAAATAGTTTGAAAATCAAAAAGTTTTAGTCAATCACGGTTATCGCAAAATTTTCTAAATATTACACAGACCTGCCGTCTTCAATTATGAAGCTGATGTATTGTGTTGTAAACACGGCACTAAGCTCAAAGTTAATCGTCTGTATTTAAATTTGACACTCATAAAATGATTTATTATCATTATCATTATATACCTTAATGTAGGTATTTTATTAAACATTATAATACTAAATTTAGTTTTATAAATTCCAATTATTTTGTTAATTGGAATCGTTATTAATTTCAGTCGGTCTAACGAGTGAAAACTTCATAATGGGGAAAACAAAAGCGGCAAAGTAAGTAAAAGTAATTAAATTATCAAAAAGTATGGCTCAAAAGTGACAATAATAAAGTGCTTAACAAAAACGGAACAACTTTATAAAAAGGAAATTGCTTGTATTTAGTAGCTGGTTTTATGTTAAAACCATTTGCAAAGCATCGACGTACACACGGGGAAGGAAGAGAGGGCTCGGTGGCGAATGGAGATACATTCTTTATATCCTGATCTTGGTTTAATTGGCCTAATTTTAAGTAGTTGATCTAGGTTTAATATAAACTTTAAAAACTCTATTACCGCAATAAGTGCGCTAAAAAAAGTGGTAATCGTAATAACTTGCTGTCAACATCAAATCATAAAAGTTGTGGTTTTCTTACAATGACGATAAAACAATCATGTACATTTTAAAAGCCGTTCTACCGTTTATCCTGCTCTGAAAATCACCAAAAAAAGAACAGAGGAACTAAAATCTTGGTGGGTGTGCTTTCGGACTGTTCGGCCGTCGTCGTTGGAAATTCGTTCTCGACGTTTCGCCATCTCGAGTGGATGGCATCTTCAGGAGATGTTGACTATTTGTCGGCTTCTCGAAGACTGGTGGTTAGACTGTCGCGGGCGCAGGTTATATACGCTATGGTGGGCGGGGCGTATATCAGAGCTGGTCGGTGATTGGTCACATTCCCTTGATTCAGTTTTGTTATTGTAAGCGAGCCGTTTAGTGTTTTTAAGAACCGGGACCCATGTTCTGTTAATTTTAAGAGTTTCTTCAGATCTGTTGAAGTTCTGCTGGTGTTTATGAATTTCGAATGCTTCTCTATAGAGTCTTGGATAGTATGAAGAGGAGGCGCAGAGAACTTGTGTGTCTTCGAATTTTATTCGGTGGTCTTCATTGTTTAGTGTGTGGTCTGCAAACAAGACGCTAGCGCTACCAAGTCCACTTTCAATCCCTGGCTTCGCAAGCGCAGAACTACCAATATTATTTACCTCATGTCTTAGAATAGATGCATACAGGGTGATTTTCACTTGAATGATTCTAACCACATGAAAATAGAAAGTTTCAAAAACCTAACCTAACAAAACCTAATCAAATCTAACCGAACCGAAGGAAACTGAACCAAAAATTTTTTTCAAAAAAAAAATTTTCCTGACTTCCTGCCCGGGATCCTAGAGAATGTGATTCCGAACCGAACCAACGCGGTTCGGTTAGATCTGATTAGGTTTCGTTAGGTTAGGTTTTTGAAACTTTCTATTTTCATGTGGTTAGAATCATTCAAGTGAAAATCACCCTGTACATCGATTCTAATACATGAGGTAAATAATATTGGTAGATCTACGCATGCGAAGCCAGGGATTGGAAGTGGACTTGGTAGCGCTAGCGTCTTGTGTCTGCAACTGCGGATTTTTCCGTATGTCCGAGTCGACAGTTGGGTTTGTGTTCTTTGATTCTTGTGTTTACGGACCGTTTGGTTGTTCCGATGTAGACACTTCCACAGGTACAGGGAATGCGGTATACCCCGAAGAACTTAGTGGGTTCCTTATAACCTTCGCAGATCTGACGTGGTTCTCGATCTTCTTAGATGACTTGAAGACCGTTTTTATGTTGTGTTTTCCCAGAATACATCCGATCCTATCTGTCACTCAAGGGATGTAGGGCAGAAAGGCTCTTGAAGTAACTTCGCGGCTGCTCAGTCCACCGCTACTGTTACTTCTAGTGCTCGGCTTTGGTCGTATACATTTATCTATGTCGCTTTGAGTGTATCCATTTGCTAAGAGGGCGTTTTAAAGATGGTTTAATTCTTTGTCTAGATGTTCTGGTTCGCAGATTCTTTTCGCCCTCTCTACCAATGTTCTTATTACCCCTTTAAAATCTGCCTAACGACATCATATTTCACCTTCAATGAACAAATTTATGAACAGATCGATGGAGTATCAATGGGTAGCCCTTTATCGCCAGTGATTGCGAACTTTTTCATGGAGAAACTAGAAGAGAAGGCGTTGCATAATGCCCCTCATAAACCCAAAGTCTGGTTTCGATATGTAGATGACACTTTTGTCGTTTGGCCTTATGGTAGAGACAGCCTTAATGAATTTCTCAACCATATTAACAGCATACACCCCAGTATACAATTTACAATGGAAACAGAGAACAACAGAGAATTAGCATTCCTTGACGTACTAGTAACGAGGAAAGAGGGACGACTAGGACATACCGTATACAGAAAATCTACTCACACAGACCGCTACCTAAACAACACATCTAACCACCACCCGTGCCAACGAAAAGGGGTAATAAGAACATTGGTAGAGAGGGCGAAAAGAATCTGCGAACCAGAACATCTAGACAAATAATTAAACCATCTTAAAAACGCCCTCGTAGCAAATGGATACACTCAAAGCGACATAGATAAATGTATACGACCAAAGTCGAGCACTAGAAGTAACAGTAGCGGTGGACTGAGCAGCCGCGAAGTTACTTCAAGAGCCTTTCTGCCCTACATCCCTAGAGTGACAGATAGGATCGGACGTATTCTGGGAAAACACAACATAAAAACGATCTTCAAGCCATCTAAGAAGATCGAGAACCACCTCAGATCTGCGAAGGATATAAGGAACCCACTAAGTTCTTCGGGGGTAACCAAACGGTCCGTAAACACAAGAATCAAAGAACACAAAGCCAACTGTCGACTCGGACATACGGAAAAATCCGCAGTTGCAGACCACACACTAAACAATGAAGACCACCGAATAAAATTCGAAGACACACAAGTTCTCTGCGCCTCCTCTTCATACTATCCAAGACTCTATAGAGAAGCAATCGAAATTCATAAACACCAGCAGAACTTCAACAGATCTGAAGAAACTCTTAAAATTAACAGAACATGGGTACCGGTTCTTAAAAACACTTAACGGCTCCGTTACAATAACAAAACTGAATCAAGGGAATGTGACCAATCACCGACCAGCTCTGATATACGCCCCGCCCACCATAGCGTATATATAACCTGCGCCCGCGACAGGCTAACCACCAGTCTTCGAGAACCCGACAAACAGTCAACATCTCCTGAAGATGCCATCCACTCGAGATGGCGAAACGTCGAGAACGAATTTCCAACGACGACGGCCGAACAGCCCGAAAGCACACCCACCATTGGACGATGGCCGCGAAAGCCTTTCACAATTTGTAAAATCTTACTATTAAAGTAATCATTGTATCTGCGTTTGGTATTTAAGTCGGAATAATCTTTTTGATCGAAATCGTTCGTTAATTCCATCTAGATCTAGGGGAGGTAGATCTGAATCGTTCGGTAATTCTGCTCAGACTAGTAGGACGTAAATCTGGTTGCTCCGTACATTTTGATCGTATTTGTTTTGTTTACAAAAATAATTTTTTTGTGTAAAAAGATTGAAATCGAATTATTTGATGTTGAAGACAACAAATTATATACATTTCCGACATCACAGGAAAGTTTTTTCAAAATTATAGCTGGGCGTGAGTTGCAATATGTACATAATATTTTTGGTTATATTTAAGGTTAGAACCATTTATAAAAATTTGATCGATTTGATCTAGATCGTTCGCTAATTCTAATTTGCTTCGACTAATCTGTAATCACGTATCCAAAAATCCGTCACGTCTGAGATGCAAATACCGAACGCAGATTGTATTTCAGTCAAAAATTTTGATTTTATATAAGTTTTATTTAGTTTTTGACTTTTAGACTTGACATAAGTGATATTATCATCGATTTAACGTGGTAAAATTTAGCCTTTACATTTTAGTACCCTTATTAATCAAAGATTATATTAGTTGTCAAAACCATGACTTGTCGGTTCTTGTTGTTTGTCCAAGTTTTCCAAAATGCATCTACAAATTTCCGAATTTTATAAAGCTCAAATTTTGGCCGGTTGGTCGGTGCATTACTATGGACGAAGCACGTTGACGATTGTGCGAATCTAAAGAAAATATGAAGAAAGGGAAATTGTTCGGCGAAAGCAAGGTACTGACTTGACCAAATTAGCACGCCCCAAGAAGATTAACAACTACTAGAATTTTTAGAAAAACATCCTTATTCCAATGCCTGTGAAGCGAAGGCGTTCTAAAATTCTTTTAAATGCAGAAAAAAACAAGCCCGTCTAATTTTTCCTTTAACTTATTCTCTAGAAAATCAAGATTTTTTGGCAACTTGTGTGATCGAAAACAAATTTTAGTTTATCAGCCACCAAGAACGTGCTACCAAGAAAAAAGATTTCGGGAAACGAAGGCTAACCTGGAAGATTTTCTATGAATGTTTGGGAATGGATTTCGGCAAGAGGACATGGGACTCTTTTTAGAATCTTTGGTTGGTTTAGTGCTCATAGTAGAGGAGGCCATGAATATTTTTTGGAACTTATTTTCTTACTCTTTGTATATGAATAAGTATATGCTGTTAATGATAATAATCGACAATTTTTCATTTTGGTGATGATTTTCCGATGGATTTAAAAGTTCAGTAAATGATATGAGTCGGCTTATTTTTTAGTTCTAAATCTTTTACACTAAGAAGAAGAGATCATGAATATTATAAGAAAAGCACTCTGGCTCATCTCATGAGGTGGAAAAAAACCCTGGCTGAAAATTTTCGGTTCCAAAAATTGGGCTGATTTGTGCCTATATTTTCTTAGTCTTGAAACTGAACGTATAAACTGATGTTATAATACACTATCACTAAAAATAACTCGGGCTGATATACAAAGTTGAAAATGCTCCAGAGGCGTCTTCAAAATTGAAAAATCAAGAATTTACTTTCCTATTTTTAAAATTTTTCGACATGGTAGATTATGTTATAATGTCATGGAGAAAATTAGTCTGGCTGTTATTTACAATTACGAAAGCCTCGCCAGAAAAGCTCTAAGATCGAATCTAAAAAATTATTAATACATTTTTTACTCCTTAACTGTCGCAGATACAAAAAAATTCAAAGACCTTAAGCATTGTAGACAGGATTTAAGTATCAAGTCTATAGACTTGATACCGACCGGTTTAAGTGTATTATTTAATACTCACATGTCAAATAACTGCAAAGATTTGGTTCATCCTAATGTGCAATATGATAGTAAGCTTTTCTCAGTCAGTTCTATCTCGTGTAAATTCAAATTAACTTTAGAAATAAAGAAAAACCACATAAAAATTTTGTAACGAAATGTAATTTTTTGGAAATTTAGTCCGTGCAGTCGTAGGATTCCCGTTAAAAATAGTCTCAAATTGTAGTACCACCCCTGAAGGGTGGTTTAAAGTTCGAAAAACAATAGAAATACTCTGCCAATCTATGGGCACCTAAGCTCACACTAGGTACTATAGTTATAGTGTACGTGTGAGCTAATATTACTAAAAACTGAAATATATTTTATTCAACTCCAGACTCAATTACCGTTCGTTTGATACCACATAAGCCATGTTTTGACTTAAACTCTAATTTTTAAAATCTACCCCCACCCTTTTTTTTAAAACTAAAATGTATTTTGTTTAACTCCAGACTCATTTACCTTTCGTTTGATATCACACACGCCATATTTTCACTTAAACTCTAATTTTTGACATTTACCCCCACCCTTTTTTTTTAATAACTTAAAATTCATTTTGTTTAACTCCAGACTTAATTACCTTTCGTTTGATATCACACACACCATATTTTCACATAAACTCTCATTTTTTATATCTACCCCCACCCTTTTATTTGGCTTGCGTTCGGTGGATTTTGTTCATTTTTAAACGGGACCACCACGGCCCAAGACCCAGTCTAGGTACCAAATTTCATTTAAATCATACAAGCGGTTTTTGAGTTATGCGGGTTGGTCGTTACAGACAGACATACAGACAGACAGACAGACAGACAGACAGACAGACAGACATACAGACAGACAGACAGACAGACAGACAGACAGACAGACAGCAAGACAAAAAAGTTTCAAAATTATCTGAAACGCAAAGATATATAAAAAATTTTGAAATCGGAGCAACTTTTTTTTTCTCGAAAAAATTAGGATTAGGACACTACTTATATAGTAGTAGTGTGAGCTAATAATCTATGATTGACAAAAAAACTTATATACATAAATATTCAAATCTAAATAATACATATAACTTAAAACTATATCTGTAGATGCATTACCGTTTTAAATACGTATCAATTTAAATACTATTTGATACAAGATATATTAGAATCCCTTTTCAATTACATGTTCACCAAAACAATCGAACATCTTAATAGTCGTTAACTTGTCTAAAATATAAACATGTAAAATAAAGCGGACAGCTGACACTGACTTACACCGTTTTTATTCGACATTTCCTAGTGACGTTTGGAGGTTTAAATGTGGCTACCATTTCTAAACCAAAATATTATATTCTTTTTATTTATTTATAACCTTTGTGTGGAAATAATGTCTTTGTTACAATGAAAAAGATGACCCATTTCGCAAGGTATTTATGAACAATTTATATAAATATTAAAACTATTGCATTCGCGGGAAAGATAAGTTTAACCTACAACCAAAATCTACACTTGTAGACCTAGGATTGTAGCACTTAGCACTGTAGGCCCTTTAGTAAATACCGGTGTAATAGCCCATCGCACCGACTTTTTTTTTTCGTTACTTAGCCTTAAGGGTTGCTTATTACGTCATATTATGATTATATTAAGAAACGCTTTGAGCTAAGTAACGAAAAAAAAGTCGGTGAGATTAACCCTAAGAGTCCAAAAAGCTTCCAGATAAAACAAGGAATTTATTATGTATCTTAGAATCCATCAATGCCGAACCAGCTTCAGGGGAAGGTGAAAAAGAAGCATTCCCGCTTAAAAAGTATTTTCTTTTAGATTCTTATTATTATTTGGCATGCCTATAGACGTTTATCCTGTAGCTTAATTTAAGATTTAGGTTTGAGCTAAATCTCCTAAAACTGCAAGAGCTATTAACGAAAAATTAAAAGAATGAATTAATTTCAACAGTCTATAAATCGGCAATAAAGCGTTTGCGGACCTATGTGCATGAAAAATTTTAGTCAGAATAAACCAAAAAATTTTTCCTTCTAATCTGTATGTGAGTCTAAGAAACATTAACATAATCGAATGGGTTAAATTGACGGGCATCAGATAACTCTGACAAGCCTTTAAATAACAGCCAAATGTCAAAATCTCATAAACTTTCAGAGCCAAGAAAATAAGAGCACACATTTCATATCCTTTTTACCTTGTCAGAAATACTTGCCACCCTTAGAGACTAGCCAGAATATATTTTTTAGTTAACTTAAGTATATCCTTTACTGTTACAACTAGTTTTATTACTAAGAAAATAAGTTCCTCGTATTCACATCGTATTTTGCATTTTGCGCCTAAGCCCATGATCAATGAACAATTCTATCGATGTTTGCTAACTAAGAAAATAAGCTTCCAAAATCTTCACGGCCTCCCCTACTATCAGGCTTATGTTACCATCATGAGAGACGTCATGCTTCCTTAAGTCAGGATTCTTTACGCAGATGGTTTTGTATACAAGCAATACAACTGCCCTGTCCACACAGCCCAAATATCACGACAGTTGTTTCAAGAGAACAATGTCGAGATTTTGCCTAGGCCAGCCAAAATTCCCGATGTTAATCGAAAACGTGTGGGAACTTATTTCTAGAAAATTATCAAGAATGAATATTACTCCTAGAAACTAGAATCACCTTATGGAACTCTAGAAACTCGAATCACCTTATGGAAGTTATTATAGAAACATATGAAGAATTCATTCAGGCAAACTCAAAAAATTGTTTCAAAATTTAGCAAATTCAATGCCTAAAAGAATACCAAGTATTATTAAGGCCGATGGTGCAATGACACGTTATTAAATATTGTTTTTTTTTCTGTATACCGCCGACCAATTTTTATTATTATGTTGTAATAAAAAGAATTTTTTTTGTATTATTTTCCCAGATTTTTTATTAGTACTTGACATTAATTAGTAGCCTTATAGAACCGTTAGACACTTAGATAACTATAGGAGGTCTCCTTATTTATTTGTCAAAAAAATATACCTTTTTTGCAAAAACCAGTTACAATAAGCCCTGCAAACAGCAAATTTTTAAAATGCATTTTTTGAGGCATTTTCTGTACAATCTTTTTGAAGCTCTTTAGTTTTGTAAATAATATTTTATTTTATATTTGTGTTAATAATTCTTTCACGTGTCAGTTTCAGGATCCAGTTAGTGCACGGTAAAAAAAAATTGTCCTAGATCAAAGCAAATTGCTTTGAAGTAATATAATTTGTGCTTTCCTATCAATCAAAAGAATATTTTCTTGATATAGCACAAAAAAAGTCGTGCCTTTTATTTTAATGTGAAACAGAAATTGTTTTATTATAAGTTGGAACTGAATTAATCTAAGACACCGTTTTCTCTAGAAGCAAAATATTACTTATATGAAGACAATTTGCATTGTTATAAAATGGAGTATACTGAATCAAAACAATTAAAGAAGAAAAATAAAGTCTTATTTCAAGATTAAACGCTGCGTTGAACTAAAAAGAAATATTTTAATTCAAAATATTATGTTTTATAGTAAAACAATTTATTGAAGAAAAGAACGTGTTTTCGTTGCAGACAAAATTTTTTACCGAGTAGTTATTAGCAAATTATAAACAAATTCTGTTATAATTTTTTTCTATAAGCGTGCGGAAAAGTCCACTTTTCCGCACGCATTTTAGTGTGGAAAGTGCCACTTTTCCGCACTAGTGCGGAAAAGTAAATTTGTTACGATTTTGAGGTGTTCTACAACATTTAGACCGTTCAAAATACATTTGTATCTTTCCTAGCACACGAAATATCCTAAAAATATTCAAATTGACTAAAATTCTGCTATATTTTCAATATTTTCGATAAAATAAAGTTTTCAGTAAAATAGGTTCAAATTATAAGTTTTAAACCTCCCCGGTATAAATATCGTCATTGTCAATGTCAAACAACAATGAACACTAGTGGTTTTAGATTTGGCATCTTAAATCACCATAGCAACAAAGTACAAACAAACTGTCAAAACAAAGCCAATTTTGCAGATACAAGCGTCTTTTGAATTTTTCAAACAAAAAAATCAGATTTTCAATGGATTCTTCGGACGAAGATCTACCCCAGTCAGTTCTAGAAGCCGCTAGAATGTGAATAATAATAATTGATTTGATTAAAACGTTTTGAATATAAATAATTTTCTGATTAATTTTTAGTTTTTTCCTCACGCTTATAGAAAAAATAGTGTACCTAACTCGTGCGTAAAGTGTCTTTTCCGCACTTGATTGCTGGCCAAACTCCGCTATCGCGTCGTTTGGCCATCTGCAATCGTGTGCGGAAAAGAGGCACTTTCCGCACTAGTTAGGTAAACTACTATTACCTAGTCGCGTGCGGTAAAGTAATTAATTTACCGCACGCACTTTACCGTACGCGCACCACTTTACCGTACGCGCTACTTTAACAAAGCGTCAATAAGACAGCTTCAATATTTGTTTACTTTTCAATTCCATCTAATTTGAGAAATTTATTTATTAATTACATTCAATTTTTTGAAAAAAAATCGGTACTTATAGATAAAATATTGTGCCTAACGCACATGCGGAAAGTTTCTTTATTACCCTTGACCGCTTGGCCAACTCGCGTCGCGTGCGGTAAATTATTACTTTCCGCACTTGTTAGGTAAATAACTATTATATTTATTGAATAAATATTCCGTTGAAATATTTCACATATATTGGTAAAAAAATCTTTAACATTCTTTCTAAAACGATAAGAATTATTTTTATCAAAAATAACCATGAATCGCAATAAACAGACAAAGTTTCAAGGCATATTTCTAATTATACATTTTTCCTTTAATTTTATTACTTAACTGGGAATATTACGCGCCTGAAGGACTTAATATTCCTTTAGTAAGTCCAAGAATTTGCATTATTCATTTATCTATCTTACATAAGGGGCCCGTTCAATTCCTACTTCTCACGACAAATTGCACAACTGCAGTGTTGAAGATTAAAATTATGTCATTCCAACGAGGTCATCCAGTGAGAAAATGAGAGCACTAGAACTTTTTGTTGAGGGTGCTCAATTTTTTTATTTTTTTGAAATTTGCGTTAATTTGGGTTTTATCAAAAGTTTTAAAAAATATTATTTTTGAACTTTCGCAACGTTATGTGTTTGCACTCATCCATGTTTTCTCTTCTTAGCTTTACTCTTAAAGGTAGCACATTCAAAATCGGAAAAAGTGAGCACCTCGAAATTATTTTCTTTAGCTAACACAAAAAAAATCAGTTTTATTCATATCACTATAATTTCTAAATTTCATGGTTTTTTTCTACAATTATTTTGATCAAGTGACTAAAATAAAGGCGATTTACAGAGAAAACCGCGCAGCAAAATGGAGTGAACACTGTTTTGATTTTTTCTCCCCTCTCACAATTGCCATAACGTTTGTATGAACCAATTTATTAAAATAAAAAATTCAGCAAAAAAAATAATTGTTTTAAACAATTTCTGAATTTGAATCAAATAATAAAGAGGGGGGGGGGAAATACTTATTTTTTGACAAATAATTTAAAAAAAGGTTTTTGTGAAAATATTTTTTTATTTTTTTTTTATAAATTAGTTTTTGAAAAACTACTTTTTAAAAAAAGTTTTAATTAGTTAAAAAACACTATTGAATTTTTTTCAAGTTTAAAAGAAATCCAGTTAAACCGGTAAACAAAAAGATAAACCTAAACTAGACCAACAAAATCTCTTTGGTATTTATCGGTGTTAAGAACCAGAAAGGACTTGGCTGGAAAAGGGCGCATTCAGCCCATAAGGTAAGGGGGAAGCAGGTTTCTAGATTCGATGGATTTCTTAACTTAAGGACGGGGGATCGTCTTTTATGACTTATTTGAGTTTCATTGTTTGATTTTAACAAATCTCGTAAGAAATAAGGGGGTATCTTCCCCCACTCGATACGCCCTTGTGGAGGGACCTATAAGGATAGTGTCGTTTTCGCGTTTTAACTGGCGTATGTACCAAGCCCTAGGGAGTCTTAGGACTCTACGATTATTAAAAGATAACAACGTTTGTACTTTTGTAAAAAAAATTGCTAAGTCATCATCTTCAAAGCTGACCAAAAAAAAACCATTTAGAAACTTATGAAATTATAATATAAAGCTAAGCTCTTAAATTTAATGAATTTATTCCTGAGGTATGGTATCTTACCAGTTTTAATATTTTTGTATAATACACGTTTTAAAAATTGCAAATACAAAAAAATGGAATGAACTAGGATCAATTAATGTACTGTATCGAAAAAAACTGGTGGAGAAATTTGCCTATGACCAAGTTTTGCTGAAACAGCACTTCTATACGTTTTGGAAAATTCGACTTTAAACGATATTTTAAGACATTTGATGAAAATTTTTAGATAAACTTTCAACATATGGCATAAAAGGCATTACTATAAAATGGTTTCAAAATTATTTAAGTGAAATATATCTGAAAATTAAAATTTTAAGTAATATACTCTAAAAAGAATCCTGAATAAATATTGATGTTCCACAAGGTAGTAAATTGGGTCCACTATTGTTTATTTTATATATAAATGATTTGCCCTAAAATTTAAAATATTGCTTTATACAACTTTTTGCAGATGGCACATTAATTTATGTGAAACACAAAGATCTTTCCAAAACTTTAAAAATTATGAATTCAGATTTTAAAATAATTAGCAATTGGGTAAAACTAATCAATTTAAAATTAAATAGAGTTAAGATAAATATTTTATAATGATAATTTAAATTTAAATATTTCTGTTGAAAGGGGTAAACCGAACATAATTGGTTCATTTAAATATCTAGTGGTATTATAATAGAGTTAAAATTAAATTGTCGCCAAATATAATATATAAAATAGTTTATTAAAAAAGAGCTAATCAAAACTTGAGTACATGGTCAAAAAAAGTTGTATATAATAGAATAATATTACCACACATTATTTATTGTTCCACAATTTTATCATCGACAAATTAAATACGTAGTTTTAGAAAAATTACAGATTTGACAAAATAAAGCAATGAGGATAATTATTTTAAATGCAAATAAATATACTAAAATAAGTCTTATGTTATCAAAATTGGAGTGGCTGAATTTACAACTATAAATTTTAAACAACCTGCATATTTCACACAAAATAATTCAAATTTTTACGATAATAATTGCAAAATTAATTTGAAATTAAATTCGATTTTTTTTGTAATTTAATTCAATTTTTTTAAAGCGCGTTAAGAATTTAGTCAACTAAAAAATTATACTTAATCAAATCCATAAAATATTAACTTCTAAAAAATAAGAAAGTGAATAATTTAGTTAAATTATAAATATTTTGTACCTAGTAGCAAAATGCAAAATAAAATATATTACTAGTACTATTACCACTAGTTTCTTTAGGAAAAAATAAATAAGGTAAGGATAGCTTATTAAGCGCGGTCTTATCCTTTAGCGCTTTTTTTATACATGCGGTTTTAGTCCAGCGCGCTTTTGTCCATAGGCGTAGCTAGGGGCGCCGCCCGTGATGTACCACGGGACCCCCCCGTGATTTACCACAGGCCCTCTCCGTGATTTACCACAGGCCCCCCCGTGATTTACCACAGGTCCCCCTCGAATTATATTAGGCCTTTTCACTCCGTTCTAATAAAAAACAAGAGCGTAACCAGAGTAAAGGCAGAAGCTCCCCCCTCTCCTTTCTAATTCGATTTTTGAAAGGTCATGAAATTCAAGAACCTGCCCCTCTTCTGTTTTGGATTGAATACGCCCTTGATAAAGAATATGCATGTCACACAAAATATACATGCCCCTTGCCCCCAGTAAACTTACGCCGAAGTTTCTGTCATTTGGTGCTGTTTGTGTCTGCCCTGTTTTTACCCAACTGCAGCACCGCGAAAGGAAGGGTAATGTTTTTCCATTGTTGTATGTATGTAAGTAAATATGTATGTTTTTGTTACATTAGAGGCTAAACCAATTTTGACAAAAAAGTTGTCGTTGAATTGCTACTGATCCCGAAGGTGCTAGAGGCTATATGTTTTTAAACAGGAATCAACATGGCGGTCTTCAGACGCCATTTTGTCACATGATGTAGGCTTTAAGACATACAAATTATCTAAATTTTAGGCGATTTTATTGAAATTCCTTTGATTACCCATTGCAAATGTTCTCTTATTTGCTGTAGTTATTTTGTAGTCCTCCCTGCTCCCACCCATCTCCGGTCCTGTCATACCCCCACCCTATTCAAAAACCATATTCGCATAATTTTATCAAAAATAGAGCGATTTCAAAAACCCTTTCTGTATACGCTTTCAGATTTTTTTCCAACACCATTTTACTAGTCCCTCCTCTCCGCGTCTCCCTCTCTCCTCCCCGCCTTCCTTATTACTAATAGTTCTAGCTATAGCTTTCAGAAATATAAAGCGATTTCAAAAGTTCTTTCTGCAAACGCTTGAAGACTTTTTTTCCAACATTATTTTACTATTTTTCCCCTCCCTCTCTCCTCCCCTTCCTCCTTATTAGTAATATTTGTAGCTACACCTTTCACAAATATAGAGCGATTTCAAAAACTCTTTCTGCACATGCTTTAAGACTTTTTTTCAACATCATTTTACTAGTTTCCCCCTTCCTCTCCGTCTCTTCTCCACACCCTCCTAATAGTTGTAGCTATACCTTTCACAAATTTAGAGCGATTTCAAAAATTCTTTCGGCACACGCTTTAAGATTTTCTACGACACCATTTTACTAGTTCCTTCCTCCTTCTCTCCTCCCCAAACTTACCTCAATGAAGGGTAACACTGTTCGCGTCCGTAGAAAATCTACACGTACTTTTTGGGTAAAGCTAAATGAAAATGAATTTTAAATGCCACATCCATTTACCATTAATTTAGCTTTACACAAAAAGGACGTGCATATTTTCTACGGACGCGAACAGTGTTATCTTGTTGTGTTAAGGTGACGGAGGAGGAAGGGAGGAGACAACTAGTAACATGGTGTCGAAAAAAGCGTGTGCAGAAAGAATTTTTGAAATTGCTCTATGTTTATGAAGGGTATAGCTACAACTATTACTAATAAGGAGGGTGGGGAGAAGAGAGAAGGAGGGAGAGTGACAAAAACTGTTTAAAAAATATAGCATATAGCACCTTCGGGATCAGTAGTAATTCAACGACACCTTTTTTGTCAAAATCGGTTCAGTCGATTAGCCTCTAGCGTGACACAACCATACATATTTACTTACATACATATCCCAATCGAAAAACATTACCCTTCCTTTCGCCGTGCTGCAGTTGGGTAAAAAGAAAAAACAAAAGTGAGTAAAATACGCAACGTAGCCAAAGTTATAAATAATAATTTTTAAAACTTATATTAAAACCCAAAATAATGCAAATTTCAAAAAAAGAATAGATACCTCAACAAAAAATTGTTCCAGTGCTCCCAGTACCCAGTCACAAAATACTCCAAGTTTATGTGAAATAAATTAAGGGTCTCTTACCAGCTTAGTTTAAATTAGTTGGGAATAGTTAATTAAAATTTCCGAAAGCCTGATTAATCTAGTATTTAATTTTATACAGAAGTTACTGTACAAAACCTAGAATTAAACAATTTATTCTTGTCTTATGAGCAACAAGAAAATAACCTAGCCGTAATAAACTTAACGCATTATTTACACAAAAAACGTAGCTAACATGCGCTTATGTAAAACAAATAACCAAATAACTGGCAAATATTAGACACTTATTGGAATTAAACTTGACCTTGTTTTAAAATCGACCTTATGGTGACAGATTTACATATAAAAAGCAGCTGCTCTCCTTCAAAATCCGGCCTTTGTGTATTTAAAAACCGGATTTATTAGTGTCGGTATTTACGAAATGAAAGTTAGCGACTTTATTATTAAATTTAACTTTGGTATGTCAATTTTGAGAGGCCAGCTGTTAGTTTTCTGTGTAAATGTGTCAGAATAAAGTCGACTATAAAATAAAGTCAGGTTATATTCCAATAAGTCCCTAATATCTAAGTAAAGTTTACGTTAATTATCTAAGAATCAAAACCTCTTGTGATCACAATTGGCTTAGAATGCTCCATATTATAGTTTTATCTATAACCCAATAAGTGAACCGATTCAAATTAGTTTAAAATTGTTTAAAAGGCCTATGATTCTACCAACTTTATTAAGACACTTATCTGACAGTCTGGAGGATCTCACAGACTGATTACTTAGTCCAGAGCGAAAAAGAAATAGGAACACGAGGAGGTGACTGATCTTGTTCAGTTCGACATTAATCTCATCTCATCAGTTACTTAGGTTACTATCTTTATATGTTTATAAAGCCGTGCTACTGGGTATAGCCATTTCCACACCGTTTTAGTGCGGACAATCCATTTTTCCGCAAAGATATAATTTTTTTCTCGCAATAGTTATTTACCTAACAAGTGGGAGTTGTGTTAATTTTCCTCACGCGACGGCAGTTGACTGAACGACACGTTGCAGAGTTCGGTCAAGCAGTCAGTAGCGGAAAAATCGGTTTTCGCATATGTTCCGTATAATATTTTACCTTTATTTTCTTCTTCTCTGCAATATGATTGGTGCCGGTGGACTGACCTTAAGTTGCGCATTTTGTGATAGTAAGTTAATTTTTTACAGACCTTTCAAAATTTTGTTTACATTGACCAATTAGTGGATTTATTTATTATTCATAATTAAACGCGTTGCCCTAGCCTT
The DNA here is from genome assembly GCA_963576565.1 of Aspidapion aeneum. Lineage (NCBI taxonomy): Eukaryota > Metazoa > Arthropoda > Insecta > Coleoptera > Brentidae > Aspidapion > Aspidapion aeneum. Next base: position 83,382,103 of record OY755044.1, on the reverse strand, counting down.
TTACTGTGTATGATTTTTGTTTGAATTTAACTGGTGGTTTGGGACAAAATGGGGTTTTTCATGGGGGCAAACCGGAGTACCTTGTTAGACGTAGTAACCTATACCCCATTTTGCTCCAAAAATAGCTTTTAATTTTTTTTTCGTACCATCATTGAAAGCTTTTTTATGTTGTTTTTGCAAAAAAGGGACGCAAAATTCATATAGGAGAGTCGACAGCTACACTGTAATTTTTATAAATTTTGTAGATATTGAATTTAATTATTATAAATGTATTTTTTATTACAACTTTTTAAATAAGTATTTTAATCTTGGTTAGTATTTTAATAAATAAAACTTGTCCTACAAAAAAATTGATTCTAAATTACACAACCTACCCGCTTGTTTTACCACATGTAGGTAACTTTTTACAAAAATAAAAGTATGATGGAGTTCTAAATGGCTTAAACTGAAAATTAAAACATAAAGATCACATATCTAGCCAACTTAATTCCAAATGACGAACGCATCGGTGATCATTTAATAGGAGAAGTAAGCCAATAAAATTAAGTAACACATATTGCCCCCCTTTCCCTATATCTTTATTAATATTTTAAGTATTTTTCGAAATAAAAATATGAGTGGAAAGACATAACTTTACCGCACTAGTGCGAGAAAATGTTACATTCCAACACTATTCCCAATGCTCGCCGTAGTTGATGCCAAAGGAAAATCCGCCGAAAGCGGAGGATTTTAAGGTTGCCACGCCCATTTTTGGTCCAAATACTATAAGATAAGAAAAAATCACGATCTTGGACTTATGACGTCACACAGGCGCTGTTATTCAAATTGGAGGCAAACACCCGACGACTTAAAATTAAGCACTACATAGCCAATCGATTTGGGCCAGTCTTTTTTCCTAATTTCTTTACTCTTTATCTTAATTGTTAATCTCTTGAAAACAAGAAACCTGTTAACAGTTTTTTTTGTGAAAGTAAATTTGAAAACGTTATAAGCCAAAGTTTGTGAAAAAGCATAAAAACAGCCACCATCTTAGATATCACGCTGGCACTTTCACTCAAATTGTAGGCAAACACCCGGCGAAGATTGTGTAATCTATTACAAATCGACCTAGGGTAGTTTACAAAAATCTTCAACAACTATCCCACGTGATAACAAAGAACTCTCAACTACATGGTACTTACTCAAAAGAGTATATTTATATCAGAAAACCAATACGTTACTTTAAAATTAGTTTTTAAACTTAATTTTCTATATTTTAACTTTATATTTTTAGTAGAAATAGAAAGAAAAACCAATCAAAATAAACACAATTTAAAAACTTTAAATAAAGTCGTAACAGATAGGAGATGTTTCCAGGGTGAAGATACATGTTCATTTAGCAAAAAAGAAAATCCTATTCTTTAGTGTTGTAAAAATGTATTATTCATTATTCATAGCATTATAGCTCTACGCCGTTCGGTTAAATAACATTGTCAAAAGCCTTCGCAATCAGACTGCAAAAGTAGAAAAATTTTGGTTAATAATGGTTGACTTTTTAGGTCCTATCATATGAACCTTTTTACACCAAACAAAAAAGATGTACCGAATGGACAGATTAGGATACGTTTGCGACCAATTGGCCAAAGTTGGGTTTAGATCAATTTTAACCTTCCAAGAGGATGACAGAGAGGCTATTATTAAATTATATTATTAATTATTATTAGCCTCGGCCAGTCTGATCGGGCCCGGTATACACTGTAACTAAATGTAAATATGGATGAATAATATATTTCCGCAATGCTGGAGAAGCTTGCCAGAATTAGCTTATTACAAGTAGTTTATAAAAGAACCCTGAAAGAAGAGGACGGAGCTAAATTTTAAAAAATGCATACTCGTATAGTCCCTGACCCGGTAAATAAAAAAAATTGTGTATTTGACACTCAAGTAAATTACTTATTAAGCAATGATCATAACCACAAAAGGTAAATTTTAGCCAATCCTGAGAAATTTAATAAAAAATATACAGGGTGTCCGAGTCCACCCAAATATCTGCTGAAGTATTGAAGATAACTGGACCATATTTGGCAGTGACCATCAGGAGGTCTATTTTATAAAAGGGCGGGTGTGCCGTCTCTATATTAGGGGGCGGCATACGGGCGGTCAGCTAAATATTTTTAAATTAAAACATCTATCAAGTGATACCTTGTTTTAAAGCTCTTTGAAATACTAACATTTTGACATATCTGCCAATTATCTACGTCAAATTTGTCAAAAGATCATCAAACATCATTTTTTTAAAATTCACAAGTTTGTTGTTTTAAACAAAAACCTTATTAAATGTTATTTTGTTCGAAATTTCTTTGAAAAATCAACATTGCGGCGTAACTGATCCTGGCCTATGTCAAACGTGTCAAAATCGATCAGAAATTATTCTTTTACCATTCTTAACAAATTTTACAAGTTTTGTCTAACCAAAGCTTGCTCGAAAGGTCTTTTAAAAACTAACATGTTGACTTAACTGTTACTGGTTTACGTCAAAAAAAATTTTCTAAATTTTTTTTAAAAAACTTCGGCTTGAGTTGTTTAAAATGCCGCGGTCAAATGAAGATAAAGTTTTTTTATAGGCGAACAAGATGTTACAGGGAAACTAGATAACTTTTTAACAATGCGTTTACCGAGAGACAAAAAGACAAAAAATAATTTTAACTTAATCTTCATTTGATCGATTAAAATGCTTCAAACTGAAGTTTGTCAAAAACGTGACAAATGACAGTTACGTCAACAAATTAGTCTTTTAAATACCTTTTAAACAAGCTATGATAATACAAAACTTGTGGAATTTTAGGTAATATAAAATGGTAAAAAATTTTTTTACATATATGTTCTTTGTCAAATAATTGTATTTTATAAAAATTACGTGTTTATGTTTGTTTGACTAATTTTTAATCTGTATGTTGTTTTAGACTATTTTAAATGTTTTTTATTTTTTATTTATGTGTGTTCCAGATTTTAATTTGTTTTAAAGATGATTCTTAACTGTCTACCAGACAACTTGATAATGGTTTTTTTAAAAACCGAAACGCGTCCTGGTTAGAGAATAAAATATTTGTGAAGTAAGCAGGACTTTTCGGTTCTTCTCATTTAACAATGGTTTATCAAGGGACAGTTACTTTTAAATGTTGGCTTTTTATGTCAAAATCTTAGTTTTTCAAAGACATTTAAAACGAGGTATCACTCCGTCGAGGTTTCAACTAAGAAACATTAATATGGCCACCCCTATGCCGCCCCCTTATATAAATAAATTAGTTGATGTTGTTTATTACTGTGAAATATGGTTTAGTTCTCTTTAATAATTCAGAAAATATTTGGGTGGACTCGGACTTTTGGGACACCCTGTATTTTTTTTTAAAAAGGACTTTTATAAGCTTTGTGTCGACTAATTTTACAGCTTTAACGCAAATAGCGTCATAATCTGACGTTTTCCATTTCCAAGCATTTTAAAAGCCCCACTAACTTCGGATTCCAAAATGCTTGAGAAGTTTTATGGATAAATGAATCCTATTTTTTCTTCTCTATTGTTGTAAAAGAAGTTTGTGGTATATTTTATTAAGGGAACATGCTCTTATGTAAATTCTTTTTGATTATTTAATTGGATGATGGATCACCAAAATAAAAGATTTCAATTGAATTTTTACCAACTCGGTCCGAATTAAAATTATAAGTTTCGCCATAAAACTATTTTATATTGTTGTGCTGTATTTATCATCTGAGGAATGATAATATTTCATTTTGCGAATTGTGCTGCGGCCACAAAACAAAGAACGATTTTGTGCAATTATTTCAAAATAACGCAAAGTGCTTTTTTCGAGTGTGAGCTTTCTAGCTGGGCATTATCGTCGGCTACATGTCAGATAATATATGGCAGATTTTTTATATATATATACTTATTTCGTTAGCTGAACGAACATGCTCTGTAGTGCCATAGCTAATAGTTTTATAAAACATTTGACTAAAGGATCCAGCGCGGAGCTTATGGGCGGTGGCTTTTGGTTGGATTTCTTTTAAATTTCGGGATGTTGTAGATCTTAATGCCCTGATGAAACGTTATCATTGCCCCATTGTCGTCCGACTTATGGTTTCTAAAATACAGGGGTTCAAAGTTTCAGTTTTTAGCCTTTGTGCATTTTTCACAAAATACTATATCATGTGATTTCTAACTATTCTGAATAACGATATTTTTGTTTGTTGTAAATCAAACGTTAGGCCAAGTAGAGCTTAATATACAAATAAAAAAATTGAACCTATTGACACTTCGCTACATTCAGAGGCGTTCCAGACATTATTAAAAAATAATTTATTCAAAAACAATGCTTTACTGAATTAACTATAAAAAAGAAACAAACAGCGGAACTTTAAACCAGAATATGTATATATGGTAAAAATCGGTTTGTAAAGTTTTTCACAACACACTGTAAAACTCTAAGCTTTTTAGGATTTTAATGTATTTTTATAGAAATGAAAAATACTTTCGCTTTTTTTTAACGATAATATTTAAATGAGATTAATGGAATCATTTTTGTTGCTCGTAGTATTTGTTTAATCATTTATTAATTCAGTGGCGTGCAATTTACTAAGATGAATGTTCGAAATCCTATCTTTCTTGACATTGATTTTTTTGCGAAATTAAAAGTAAAATAAAAAAGTTTAACAATATGATCTTTTAATTTGACTTTGGCAGGTTAGTGAAACGAGCTATAGGTAAGCTCTACACGAAAAACAATTATATCTAATCTAGAAAAAGTATTTTCTGGATAATATTATATTCTCTCTGCTTTCCAACATTATTTTATTTTTCTCGATATCTATATAAATTGGTTTACCTGAAAAGCTATTCTCAAAATTAAACAAATAATTACCGAAACTAAAAGCTTTGTCAGGCAACAACTTTCTTTCGTTGAATAAAAACCATTATTTCCTCAATCAGAAAGCTATATTTTATTGTTATAAGGAACAAATATAATAATAATTTTATCAAACCAGACTTCAATTTTCTAAAACAAGTACTTTTCTTTTCTACATTTTGTGTAATTATACTTTCGGTTATGTAGTCATTGGATTTCGATAAAACCAATTGCAATAAATTATTCCACATTTATTTAAAAATCTGCATAATTTATAGTAAAATATACGATTTCTAAAAAGCTTAGAGTTTTACTGCGTTTTGTGAAAAACTGGAACAACCAATTTTTAACATATTGTTACAAATTTAAGTTATTTAAATTTTATAATTGGAATTTATTTAGGTTTAGTGTAGTATTAGGTTGAGTTTTAATTGTAAATGGCCTGTGCTAGAGAATCCTGAGGTCTACCAAAAAGTGATCAAGAAACAAGGTTCGATCTTAAGGGTTACAGTGGGTTTAAAACCAGTTCAGAGTCATTGCCGGATACCTGAAACATAAGTAACTGTTTGCAGTTATCTTATCTATCTGTGTGCAGTGGCTGATCCAGGATTTCACAAAACACCAAAATATTTAGTTTTAGGAGAAACCTTTTTAAAAATTAAGTATATTTTGTTAAAAAATTTAAATAAATGACTAGACTAAAAAATATATTAAAAAGTAAACGTGTCCTGTGTCGGTATAAAATTAAAAGTAAAACTGTCATTGTCCGTGAATAAAACAATGCTGACTGTAGGTTGGCAAAAAAAACGAGCAGATAAAAAAAAACTCCAAGACTGTGTAACTGCCTATGGCAAGGACTATAATTGTGGGTAATTCCGTGCTTTTTTTTTCAGAAAATTTAGGAAAAACGAGTAAACTAAGAGCCTTAATAATAATAAAGCGAGTCGCAAACGAGGGCTTTTACTAGGCGAGTGCTTTTTATTGACGAATTGCTTGAAAATGAATATTTTTGGTAAGATTAATATTTTTTATTGGTTTATTGTTGTTTGTTATTATTATTTAACATATTTAATAGAATAACTCTTTATTTGTTACTTTAGGTTTGCCCAACAGGGTAAAGCAAACATAAACAAATCTATAATTCATTAAAAAAATATGTATCTATTAAGGTTGTCTATCAAATAATATGCCTTTTTCGTCATATATTTCTTTAGTGTATCTCGTAGATAAGAAAAGCAGTATACAGGGCGTTTCTTTATATTTCTTCCCACCCTTTTTAGCCAGTAATTTTCGTAATAAAACCAAAATTTAAAAAGCGTTTGAATCAGAAATTTTATTTCTTTTTCGATAAATTGTTGAACTTAACCATATACAGTGGGGCAGGTAAAAGTTATGTTATTTATCAAAAAAACACCCGATATGTCATTTCTATGTCTACCGCTTTTTTCTTATCGATACGAGCCTCGCTGATGGACAGTATTTTTACTAATTAATTAATTTCTTGCAGAAACTTCTATCGCAACGATTTCGAGAACGAAATTGGGCATTACGAATTTACCTAAAATATTTTTGTTTCTGTAGCACCCGCTGAAGGGCATTAATAAAATCTCCCGAGTAGGGTCACGGGATCACGAAAACTGCATCTTTTTTGCGTAACGACAATATACGTAATATTCCAGTACTCCCTGTTACCCATTTACACAATGAGTTGCGTTTGGTGCAAAGATTCAGAAATAAAGTTACAAAAAATGCATAAATACCAAATTTACATTGACAGAGTTTTTGTCAACTGTGTACCGATGATTTGACGTGACGAATACACGAATAAAATTATATGCATGTGTAAAAGAATCACCAATTAGGACATTATATCTTAAGGATCGCAAAAAGGACTGACTTATGCCCACTGATATTGCTATTTCACATATGTTTGCATCATGCATCGTAAGGTACCTTGGGTATTGGAATAATACGTACTATATGGAAATAATATTCATATGTGTTTAAGCAACCAATCAGGGCATTTTTTCTGCGAGGACTTATGTTTGATGCATCATGCATTAGTAATTACCGTGGGTATTGGAATATTATGTATATGGTAGCAACACGACAGCTAAATATTTTTGGTTACATGAGCAATCTGACATTGTCAGGAGCGTAACTTTTTTTATGCTCAAATAAATAAAATGGTTTACAAATGTTGCGTAAAGGACTGTCTAAATAAACAAACCAATAACATAATGCTTTGTGAGATATATTAACTAAGCTTTTTATGATTTCAATATTTATTAGAATAGCGCAGAAAAACGAAAACTATAAATGATGTTTTATATATACAGGGTGTCTCAAAATTTAATAACATAATTTTAATGTTAAATTCTTTGAGTGATTTCCAGACAAAAAGTTTATACAAACATAGGTCCACAAACGCTTAGTTTTCGAGATATTTTTTTTTAATTATTTTCATATACTCGCCACATAGCATACTGGAACATTTTTTATTTTGATGATAGCAGCGATTTCTCTAAAATGGTTGGAGATGCGAAAAAATCGACAAGACATAAAAGTTTGCCAATGAAAAAAAAAATTACCGAAAAAATTATCCTGAGAAAAAGGCGACATGACCCCAAAAAAACGTATCTCCCCATAGTTTTGTACTATAATTTGGCACGTCTAATATTGCTGTCTATAGCTAAACCTACGCGTCAAATTTTAGCTAAATATCTCAAAAAATTGCAGGAGCTATGAACAAAAAACTAAAAAATAATTGAATTTTTAACATCCTGTAATTTGCAAACTAAGCGTTTGCGGACCTACGTTTATATGAACTTTTTGCCTTGAAATTACTTAAGGAATACTACATCAAAATTATGTTATTAAATTTTGAAACACCCTGTATATCATAAAATATAGAAAATAGTTACAGTCGAACCTCTCTAACTCGAACCTCTATATCTCCAACCTCTCTGTAACTCGAACCTTTTAATTGGTCCCTGCTCTTTTTATATGTATTTTAACCAGTTTAATTCGAATTTCTATAACTCGAACTCTTCAAAACTCGAACTGTTTTGGTTGTCCCTTTGAGTTCGAGTTATAGAGGTTCGACTGTATTTTGTATTTATAATTTCATTATGCACTTTAGAGATTAAAAGTACGTGATCTCATTTTTCAGGGACAAAATATAGGTATTCAAGACAGTGGCGGCCCGCGAGCTGTCAAGTTAGTTTATATTAACATAGAAAAAAATACCACAATGTTATCAAAAAACTGAGATGAATTTCTTACTGTCAAAAAATTACTCTAAAAAAGCAGAAATGAAAAATCTACACAATGTAGGATTTACCTGCTTATGTTGAAGAAAACGTCATTAATCAGATCGTTAAGCAAAATAAGTGCATTATGCAGCGGTCTGCCTCCCATAAAACGCCTACCCGTTTCCATGGTAACGCGAGCTGCAATATGGCTTGCGGCCCGAGAAACCCGAGTGGCTAGGAATCATCGATTCGTATTTAATCGTATCGGCAGTCGGATACAGAGATATGGGAGCGGATATCACACACACACACACACACATTTTGAAACACCCTGTATAAAACATTTGTTTGAATCTGTCTAATTGGCCCGATGCATTTATGAACAAGTCTCTTAAAATAAAACTCTCTGTGACACGTACGGGACCAGAAAATTCTGAGGGCACGGCAGGGAATATTACGTATATGCACGGCAGTGCCTCGCCAAGTTACGAATCTCAAACTTTGCACAGTCGTAGATCTTCATGAAGTTAACAACCCTTCGAAGTTTCATGGAATTCCATAAAGTAGTAAAGTAGTTACGAAATTTCAACAAACGTCGAAATTGCCACTCACTCACTCACATTGTACTTCCAGAGATGCTACAAAGCTAAAATTTGGCAGACTGATAGAAATTATAACCAAACCCCTGGAAAAAATTAAAAAACCCCAAAGTTCTAATTTACTCCCCTCCCCTATACATGTAAAGTTATGTAAAAGAAATGCTAGAGAGCTGAGCTTTGCCAGATTGATAGGAACTATGATAAAACTATAGGAAAAAATTTAAGAACACCAAAATTATAATTTACTTCCATCTCCTATAAATGTAAGTATGTAAGTATGCAAAATTAACACTGCCCACTTCCAGAAACGCTAGAGAGCTGAGCTTTAGAAGGCCGATAGTAACTTAGATAAAACTATGGAAAAAATTAAAACACCCCAAAATTCTAATTTACTTCCCTCCTCCATAAATGTAAATTTATATAAAAGTAACATTGCCCACTTCCAGAAACGATAGGGAGCTGAGCTTTGGAAGGCTGAAAGGACCTATGATAAAACCATGGGAAAAATTAAAAAACCCCAAAATTCTAATTTACTCCTGTCTGAGCTTTTTAAGACTGAAAGACACTACGATAAAACTATAGGAAAAAATTTAAAAACACAAATATTTTAATTTACTTTCCTCTTCTATAAATGTAAATTTATATAAAAGTAACATTGCCCACTTTCAGAAACGCTAGAGAGCTAAGCTTTGGAAGGCTGATAGAAACTATGATAAAACCATGGGAAAAAATTTAAAAACACCAAAATTTTCATTTACTCTCCTCCCCTATAAATGTAAAGTTATGTAAAAGTAACATTACCCACTTCCAGAAACGCTAGAGAGCTGAGCATTGGAAGACTGATAGAAACTATGATAAAACTATAGGAAAAATTTGAAAACGCGAAAGTTTTAATTTACTTTCCTCTTCTATACATGTGAAGTTATGTAAAAGTAACATTGTCCATTTTTAGAACCCCTAGAGATCTGAGATTTGAAAGGCTGATAGGAACCATGATAAAACCATGGGAAAAAAATTGAAAACCTCAAAATTTTAAGTAAGGCATTGCAAAAGTTTTGAACAATATTCCGAATATTTTACTACTTTAAAAATTAAATATTATCCAATTCCTTTCAAAAAGAAGTGAAATTATAATAAAAACATTTCATGTAAAAAAAGCCAAATACGCGAAAATAGCATTCCGTAAAAAGAATTGAGATAAAAGTAAAGCCAAGTTCTCCAATACAAATTTCAAAATGAAAGGTTCTTACTAGTATGGAAATGTTTTTATAAACTTGGCTATTACGGCTGTAAATGATTCTTGGGCACAGTGCATTGGAAGGAGAAATCATTTTAACTAGCTACAAGGCACCTCGTTTTCAACTAGGCAACAGTAGAGGAAGGTCGCCAAATTTTGGATAGTTTTTTTATTTTAACTTTTTTTGTGTAACGAAAACATATTTTGTTAATTCTTCTGTTCCTAAAATATGTTGTTACGTCAATAAAAACAGGGTACGCTCACAAAAATATGTTTTTCAACCCTAAAGAATACAAAAATTCGACCAAAGTAAAACAAAGCAATTTTTCAATTTTAAAAATAGGGTTCCCAAAATTGGATACCCTATATTAGCAACGCAACTACATGGGTTACTAATTTTCGATATCCAAATTTATAGGTATACCTTCCTATCCAAAACTAGGCAACCTTTATATTCTAGGTTATGTGACTAATATCAAAAAGTCCGTGAGAGAAATTCTTATTTCATATACATAGTTTTGTTCTACAACTATTCTTGTACATCCTTGCCAAATTACACTTTCCTAGGCTAAGTACTTACCTTTTAATTAACGGTTTACACGTGAAGCAACAAAAAACTCGTTTTCACAATTAAAAACATAAGCTTATGGCACCACCCAATGGTGAACAGTCGAACGATGCGTTTCACAGAGAATCATTTTATGTTAGAGACGCTTCATTTTGTGGTTTGAATTGAAGGAAACTGTAAACGGATTTTGGGATAATACGGTATCCAAAACTAGGCAACTACAAAATTAGGCGACTTTTCTTTAGTATTGCGCTGTGAGAAGAAAAATATTTTTCAGTACCTCATTGCTATTTTTTTGTCACTTTCTTAAGGCGATGCAACATGCTGCTTATAAGGTAGGTAAATTTTTTATTTACCTTTAGTTTATTTGGAGGTTTAGAAATAAAATACATTTATTTAATTTGCTCTAAACAATGTTAAAAACCAAATTATATTTATATGAAAAATGGTAAAGATTCCTAAAATGTACCTTTTTCAGCTTCCTATATTGTACCGGTACAATATAGGAAATTTTTTTATTTTGTCGAGATTTAATATAATATAAGCTTATTACTGACTTTAAACTTTTTCTAGCAATAACGTTGTGATAAAAATGTGTACATGGTTCACTTTTGGCTCATACGAACCGGGGAAACGCCCACAGGGCGCTAAATTCTAGGGATCAAATTATAGAATTTGTTGATGTTTTGAGGTTGGTAGAGCTGCGGGACTGTAAGCGCTGGCCGTTTTATAAAATCTGGGTGCAAAAATCCTTAAAAGGACGATGTAAAAATATTAATCTTTCCGAGCCACATAAAGACAATATAGAGGATTGGCACTCACCTTTTCAGCTGTTCCCGTCGTCCAGAGGAGCTCCTCTCGCTGGCCCAGTCGTTGCAGTCGATCCACACTAGAATCACTTGTTTGTGTAATGGTTTAGTTTGATTTTCTAAGAATGTTATTGGATTTTTTGGTTAATAGAATTTATCACCATGCTGCGTGGTGATCTCGATAGAATACGACAGACGAATCTTTTTTTTTGGTTACGCCTTTTTGCGCAGATTCATTTTCCGTAGATGGCGCTGGCGTTTTGCTTGTGCCAATCAAATTGAAATTGTGTGGGTTTTCCGAATACGGGAATTTGGCGCAAAATTTGAATTTAAAATTAAAGTTGCACGAACATTTTCCGCCCACTTAAAACGAAGTTTTACATTGAGATTAATTGAATAAACAAATGGCTATATAAAAAAAATATAAGTTAATTCAAAACCTTAAAGGGTAGGTTATTAAAATCCGTTTTAGGTTTATAGATCAAAAAGAAAAAAAATGAAAAAAAATATATATATATTCTAGATAACGACACACGAAACAAAAGAAGTTGCTTGGGAGTTTAGTGCGCATCTAAAGGTAGTGGGCACAACTTGACCACGGGACGAGTGAAAAGTCCGTGTTGTGTTTTAACAGTAGCAACTCGAATGTGATTATCCCGACCAGGATGTACAGATACTATTCTACCCAGCAACCAGTGTAATGGCGGCCTAGTTTCATCCTTAATTAATACAAGCGTATCTAGCTTGATTTCAACCGAAGGGTCCGACCACTTAGAACGCTGTTGTAAAGTATTTAAGTACTCGAGTTTCCAACGCTTCCAGAAATCGGCATGAATTCGTTGGATAAGTTGCCAACGCTTAAGGGTATTAACTTTAAGGGTAGAAAGGTCAGGATCAGGACACGAATTAAGGGGTTCCATTGTGAGGAAATGACCCGGAGTCAAAGACGTAAGATCGTTTGGGTCAGAGCTTTGCTCACAAAGGGGTCGAGAATTGAGTAATGCCTCTATTTGGGCGAGGAGAGTATAGAGCTCTTCGAAGGTTAGTATCTGGTCACCGATGACCCGATACAAATGTGTTTTTATAGATTTGACTCCTGCTTCTGCTAGACCATTTAGGTGGGGGGCTCCCGGACTATTTAGACACCATTTGATTTTTAAGCTCTCAGAAGCTAATTTCGAAAGATTATGGAGCTCCTTAATAGCCCCAACAAAGTTTGAGCCTCTATCACTTGTGATTTGGACACAAGTGCCACGTCTAGCGACAAAGCGTCGTAAAGCAGCGATGCACGCCTCTGTGGTTAAATCCGAAACAAGCTCGATATGGATTGCCTTGACAGAAGTATCGACAAAGACTGCGATATATGATTTACCAACTTGTGCTCCACGACGTCTCTGACCTACAAAGGTTTTGATTGGGCCTGCATAGTCTAAGCAAACGTGTGAAAAACATTTTAATTGTGACGTTCTAAAAGAAGGTAAATCCGACATGTACGGAGTATACGGTTTTGGTTTTAAGCGAAAGCAGGGAATACATTTCAATAAAACCCTCTAAATAGCTCGACGTGATGACATAATCCAAAACTTTTGACGAATTAAGTATTGAACTGTGTTTATTCCGGGATGTAAATTTTCGTTATGAGTTTGAATAATGATCAATTGGGTTAATCTATGAGATTTCGGCAATAATAAGGGATTTTTTGCCTCAAAGGAGAGTTGAGAATGCCGTAAGCGTCCGCCCACTCTAAGGAAACCCAATTCGTCCAAAAAGGGCGCGAGTTTACGAAACGGCTTAGGTAATAGCTGAGTATTTTGAATTTTTTGAATGATATCCGAAAAACACTCTTCTTGGACCCTTTTAACTAAAACAAGTAGAGCCTTGTGTAGTTCAAAAGCGGAAAAAAACGCCGGATAAAGGGTCAACTGAGGTTTTTCGATTGTGAATAAGTCTTAGAAAATGACAAATGATTTTTTGAATGGTATTTAAATTGGATATTTTATCGATTAATTTATCAAAAAAGTTTTGATTTTGAATTTCTGCCGTCAGCACCACTGAATTTTCCGGTTTTTCTTCTTTGAGAACCTCGTCTGGAACTCCCAAAGAACGTTCATTTATAAACCTTTGAATTTGCCACTCCGTAGTGGGCAAGGTAATCCATGGAGGGCCGTGAAACCAAAGAGGGTGATTTATTAAGTTATTGGGCGACAACCCTCTGCTAGCGCAGTCGGCAGGGTTCTCGAGTGAAGTAATGTGGTACCATGGGACTTCGGGGATTGTTTCTTGAATACGACTTACGCGGTTTGCCACAAAGATCTTCCACTTGTGAGGTGAAGATGTGACCCAATGAAGCGTGACCTGTGAGTCCGAGAACGCAAGAATTTCATCAATTACGAGTAATGATGAATAGGTGCGAATAACTAGTTCGAGTAAATCAGCTAATAGAGTAGCTCCAAGTAGTTCCAAACGTGGGATTGAAATAGTGTGTAAGGAAGTAACCCTTGACTTGCCCATGACTTGAGCAGTTTTGATAATTTTATTTGGTAATTCGACGCGAACGTATACGCAAGAAGCGTATCCTAGCTCGGATGCATCGCAGAAACCTAGCAATTGACATCGTTGAATATTATTCGAAAAAATATGTCTAGGTATACAAAGATTCGAAAGAGTGGTTAATTGATTATTGAATTGATTCCAAAGAGTTTTGATTGGATCGGGGGGTATTTCATCCCAATCAGTTTTGCATAACCAAAGTTTTTGCATGATCACTTTGGCTAAAAATGAAACAGGCGATAAGAAACCTATAGGATCCCAAATTTTAGCGATAGCCGATAAAATATTCCTTTTGGTGCAAGGTTTTTCACAAGGGGTACAAGAATAGGTAAAAGTATCTGTAGAAGGGTGCCACTGAAGGCCCAACACCTTAATCGATGTTGAAGAATCGTCTTCAAAGGTAACAGGGATCTGACAATCAGCGGGCGACAAATGTGAAAGAAGTTTCGGATTATTTGATGCCCATTTTCTTAATTCAAATTTTCCCAATTTAAGCAACGCTATGAGATCCTTTTGAAGTGATAAAGCACCTTCTAGAGAGTTAGCTCCACAGCAAATATCGTCCATGAAAATGTTATTCAAAAGGACCTGGGATGCTTCAGGATAATTCTTAGCCTCCAGGATGGCTAGTTCTCTAAGAGTTCTAATAGCTAAATAGGGACTTGAACTAACACCAAACGTCACTGTATTAAGCCTGTATTCCTGCAGGGGTTCATTGGGATCAAATCGCCAAAGTAGCCTTTGGTAGTCCCGATGAATTGGATTAATTTGAATTTGTAAAAAGTGCTGTTTTATATCAGTCCAAAATACGATAGAATAAAATCTGAATTTTAATAGAATTTCGGAAATATCGGCTTGTAATTTTGGTCCTATTAAAAGAGTTTCGTTCATGCTTAGGCCTTTCGAACCCTTAATCGAGGGGTTAAAAACCACCCGGAGTTTAGTCGTTGATTTGTCAAGACGAAGGACTCCGTGATGTGGTAAATAAGAACATAACTGAGGTCTAGGTTCGGATTGTGGAATTAAAGACATGTGCCCGTTTTTGAGATATTCTCTCATAAAATCCGAGTACATACTATAGAAATTTGAATTTTTTATTAAGCGAGATTCAAGAGACAAAAATTGACGATAGGCCACTGAATATGTGTCTCCTAGGTCAGGAGGGTCAATGTGGCGAAAAGGCAAATTTACAGTAAATCGGCCCGAAATATCTCTAGTGGTAGTTTTTTGGAAAATCTCTTCACATCTTTTTTCGTCGGGTGAGAGAAACGTTTTTGACTTAATTGATTCTAGTTCCCAAAATCTGCGAATATTAAAGTCGAGAGACTGCTCACAGGAAGTAAAGTAAGAATTGACTTGAGGTGAAATATTTATGTTTTGAGTTTGGCCCATCAAGACCCACCCAAAAACTGTCTCAAAAGCGGAGGGTAGGCCGTGATGTCCTGGAATTCGTCCTGATTGGACGATTTCTGTGTAAAGTTGTGCACCTAAGAGTAAGTCAATTGGACCAGGGTTGTAAAATTGGTTATCTGCAAGCTTTAGATTTGAAATATGACTCCAATTGGATGAATCTACCTGTACTGAGGGCATATTCGAACAGAGTTTCGGTAAAACGAAGACTTGAATAGAAAAGGTAGGCTCTTGTTGGCCTAGGGCTCGAATAGTGCAAGTAGAAATGCCGTTAGTGGCCGATGAAGATTGATTTAGTCCCAGAACAGGGATCGAAATTTTGTTTCTTGGCAAGCCTAACCTGTTAAGACAAGCTTCACTTATCAGGTTAGCTTGGCTACCGCTGTCCAGAAGTGCTCGGACAGGTTGGTAGTTACCCCGACTATCCAGTACCTCTAATTTTATAGTCGCTAGAAGCACTGTCGTCCGGGGCGTCAAGGTGGATAACGAAGAGTATTGATTTGTAGATGTATTTGGATTCGAATTGATTTGAATTGAATTTGAACTGGGTTGAACAAAACTAGGGTTCTGTTGGCTAAGACTTGAATTTGAATTCTGATACGATAAGTTTGTGCCTGTGCTAGGCACGGCCACTTGATTTGAATTAAAACTTTGATTTAAGTTCGAATTTTGATTTGAATTTTGGTTTGAATTAACAAAGGATTGACTTGAATTCTGACGGATTGAATCTGTCGTTTGCGATAGATGAATAAGACTATGGTGCCTATGTCGACATACCCTGCAGTTGTAGGTACTACTGCAGTCAATTACTTGATGATTTGAACGTAAACAGTTGATACATAACGATTGTTGTTTTACATAAGTAAAACGATCTGAAGGAGATTTGGAGATAAAAACACCACACTGCGAGAGTGGATGAAAAGAATTATTGCATAATTTGCACTTATAGGGTTGTTGGTTTTGTCGAAATTGAATATTGGATTGTTTATTTGATACTTGTGAGTGCGTATGCGCTAAAAAATTTGATGGAGGGCTTGATTTGTACTGATTATTTGAATAAGAATTATATTTTTGGTTACTAGAATTCGAATAATTTGGTTTTTGCTGTTTTGAAGTCGAAGGTTGCATTTGCGTATTTTGGGGAGATAGCTGTACTGTTTCAAGAGCACGGCATTGGTTAATAAGAAACTGAATTAGATTTTGATATGTTGGAATCTCGGTAGTACTATACTTTAATTCGAAAGCGGTTCTTGTGGTTTGATCGATTTTTGATAATAAAATTGAAAATAAACAAAAACACCACGACGTTACCGGAAATTCAAGATTTTCGAGCGCCGCAATATTCTCGGAAAAGGTATCTACCAAGACTCTAAGATCCTTTGCTGACTGGTTTCCCTTTAAAGAATTTGCATAGTAGATTGAGTTCCAGTAGGTACTGGCTAAAAGTCTTTTATTTTGATAGCGATCTGTTAATACCTTCCAGGCGATTGCGTAATTACTTGCCGTTAATTTTATAGAACTTAAAATATTAAGTGGTTCGCCCTCAAGGAAGGTTAGCAAATGTTGAAATTTCCTTATATCGGAATAATTAGAGTTTTCGTGAACCAAACAAGAATAAACATCGTAAAAGGTTGGCCACTTTTTTACGTTTCCATTAAAGCAAGGTACCTTTAAAGGGCCCAGATCATCGCTACGTGAATAGTGTGAAGTTGCGGGGGTGATATTTGAATGAACTGAATCGGAACATAAACTCGAAAAAAGAACTTTAGCTTGGTGGTAGAATAGATCCGTATCTTTCCTAATTTTGTCCTGTACTTCGAATTCATCATCGTGGTCGTCTTTCAAGAGACCTATGATGTCATTATGAATGTTTTTAAATTGTTCATAGTGATCATCTAACGATTCGTAAAACGCCTTAAAAATTGGCAAGGAAGAACTATCTGATTTAGCTTTTGTTCCCAAGTTATACGTTTCCGTAATACGAGATATTGAAACTTTGCGTTGATTCTCAAGCTTTTTTAACGACATATTGTTAATTAAAAAAATAAAAAATATTTAAAAGGAATAAAACTAACACTTGACCCCTATTGACTTTAATCAGTCCAAAAAAGTTCAACAAGCATATATTTTATTATCGATTTCTCGAATAAATGCAAAAACTTATCAACAGCTGTTATCCTTATTCACACAAAACAACTTGTACCTACTACCGCTTCTCTTATTATTTACAGGTAAATACTAATTCTACTAGATGTGTTTGTTTACCTGTTAAATAAGAACAAAGCATTTAACTCACAAGCACTTTTGTTGTTTTGAATAACTATAACATATTATTTAAACAAATAACTATTATTTAAACAAATTTTGATTTTTGAATCAAAACAAACGACGTACCAAGTGCCAATTTCGGCTGCAATGAAATGTGGGTGGAGCAACCGTTAAGCCACGCAAGGGGGGACGGAACCTCCGATTTAAACTGGACACGGCAACTAAGCGAACCAAAATGGCGAGGCGAAAAAATCTAATATTTTTAGCAAACAAATTTTAAAAAACTATCTGGGTCGTGGGACCAGAAAATGTTGATGTTTTGAGGTTGGTAGAGCTGCGGGACTGTAAGCGCTGGCCGTTTTATAAAATCTGGGTGCAAAAATCCTTAAAAGGACGATGTAAAAATATTAATCTTTCCGAGCCACACAAAGACAATATAGAGGATTGGCACTCACCTTTTCAGCTGTTCCCGTCGTCCAGAGGAGCTCCTCTCGCTGGCCCAGTCGTTGCAGTCGATCCACACTAGAATCACTTGTTTGTGTAATGGTTTAGTTTGATTTTCTAAGAATGTTATTGGATTTTTTGGTTAATAGAATTTATCACCATGCTGCGTGGTGATTTCGATAGAATACGACAGACGAATTTTTTTGGTTACGCCTTTTTGCGCAGATTCATTTTCCGTAGATGGCGCTGGCGTTTTGCTTGTGCCAATCAAATTGAAATTGTGTGGGTTTTCCGAATACGGGAATTTGGCGCAAAATTTGAATTTAAAATTAAAGTTGCACGAACAGAATTAGCAGTGCTAAATTTTAGCTTAGAGGCGCCAATTTAGTGCGTCATGCTATTTTATCTAGGGTTGGGTATAATCATGGCTATTCTTACTTTATTGACAAAACTTGATGCTCTGCTGTGCGATTCTTTGTTCTTACGTTTTTGATTACACACGTTTTTTCTTCTCAAACGCATAGGGTCAAAATATATGGACGATGGAATCAAGAAGATATGAAGCGTGCCTTGGCAGTATTTAGTGCAAATGACATTGGATTGAATTTGAATGGATGTTGCCAACTTATTTAAAATCGAGATCTTACGAAGATTGGATAAAGTGCCAAATTTGCAACAAATGGGCGTTGATGATGCCGAATTATTTATGTGCGAGATATGTTTACCTAATATATAGGTCAATCACTGTTTCTAAGCAGCGGTACAATTTAGGCAACCGGAAAATTCTCTTGTTTAATTTAATATTTTAATTGCGTTTCTAATAAATAAATGTTTGAAGTTTATGGAACTGATTTTTGTTTAAAAAAAATTCCTTTATTAAAGATGATATTTGAAAAACTTGAAAAGTGGTACAATATGGGCAAATTTCCCCTACAAAAATAAAGGTTTTGAAATACAAAAAAAATGTGTAATCCCACAAAAATATTTTTTTGGTAATTGTAGGTAAGTAAATTGTATGCATTAAATTGTTTTGTAGTTTTTTTGGATTAATTTTCATTTTAAGAATAGAAAAGTGGACAAAAATTTTAAAAATATGTATTTGAAATCTTGTCCTTTGATATTTTAAAATTGTTTTACATGCTGTAGGTACTCTAATAATTCCGAGGTTAATTTACAAAATTTTAAAAACATGGCATTATTCCGAGGTAATTTAACGAGTGGCCCATGAAAATTCCGAGTCAAATCAAGTGGGCTTTTCGCTATTCCTGGAGACGCCAGGCTTCCAGGATGCAGTGACCCTACTCCGGAGTGGGGTCTCTGCATCCTTGAAGCCTAGTGTCCAGTTTTTATTGTCAGGGATTTTTTAAATTTCAATGCTAGAAAATAAGAAACTATCCTATTTAACTTTAGGCAAACCAGTTTAAACCAAACCAAAATAAATGAGTCCATGACGGATCTGACACCTTCCTAGCCAGCCGATTATCACACTTCAAGTGAAGCCATGATAATAAATTAGCTTTGAAAACAGTTTTTTGTAAATATCTCAGAAACTAAAGCTCCTACGAAATTTTTGGCTATAACACGAATTATTGAGCAAAATATAGCCTACTATATTTCTATATATTAGTTTATTGATTTTTTAAGTTTTTAGTTCTTAAAAACAGTCATTAGCTTTAATGGATTTTGATCAAAATGTAATCAGCTCGTAAGAGTGTCAAACACTATTTTACCTGAAAATTTTATGAAAATCGGTTCAGCGGTTTAGGAGCTATCGTGTTACGGACAAAAATATTATAGACAGACACACAGATAGACATCACGACGATATTGCTAGGATAGGTCAAAATACATCCAAATAACACATTTTTGGCTCAAATTTTTTTTTTAAATACTTTCTCTAGCCATTGCTACGCGGGCTAGGAAGGTATAGGTATAGTGAACCTTACCTCTGTCTATATATATGCAAGAACTGTTTGAAAAGTTCTCGGCCTAACACAGAGGCGGCGCTGTTACCCTCAAAATTTTCTGACGCTTTTCAAGCTACATCTTAGCGCCGGTACACACACGCGTTTTTCTGCAGCGCGACGACGCAGCGTTACCGCAATTGCGGTTCGTGATACTATGAAATAAATGGCGCGATTCACCCAGTTGAGCGGCAAACGCGCGTTCGTCTTGCGTGCATTCTTCAGAAAAACGCGGTAACGCTGCGTCACCGCGCTGCAATAAAACGCGTGTGTGTATCGGCGCTTATAGGTAGTCGGCTGCAGAGTTTCGAGTGCATACGGTGATTTTCTAATTTTTGGCGATTAAAAAAGCAACTGTGATTTTGGACAATTATTAACAATGGATAAAATTGAAGTTCGTGCAGCAATTAAAGTGTTAAAGGGTTTAGGCCCAACAGACATACAAAGTGAGTTTAGGGAGACACTGGGGGATACTTCTTCATTTTCCACAATAAAAAAATGGACTGCAGAGTTAAAGCGTGGCCGTACATCGATACAAGATGATTAGCGTTCCAGACGACCAAAAACGGCTATATCAGACGATTAAAGGTGCGTGAACTAGCTGAGATGGCAAAGATCTCATGTGCTCGAGTGCACTATAGATTGTACGACATCTTGGGTATGATGGGTGCCGCGTTTACTGACACCTGACCAAAAACGCATCCGATTAAATATCTCCCAACAACGTTTGGACCTATTTTAACGCAATCAAAATCAATATCGACGGATTATAACAGTAGATGAAACATGAATTCACCACTACACACCAGAAATAAAAGAACAGTCGAAGCAGTGCAGTGGATCGGACCTGGTGAAAGGGCCTCCAAAAATGCAAAAAGTGCCCCCTCTGCAAGAGAAGTTATGGCTACAACTTTCTGGGACTCTCATAGTGTGGCGCTGATAAATCTTTTAAAGCATGGCAGGACTACCACTGGAGAATATTTTGCCAACTTACTTGGCCAACTTAACGAGGCTATTCAGGTTAAACGTCCACATCCTGCCAAAACGAAAGTGCTTTTTTACCACGATAACGCTCCTGCTCATGCTTCACGGATTGCTGCTGCAAAACTGCACGAGTACACTATGAGGTGCTTCCACACGCACCCTATTCACCTGATCTAGCACCGACCGACTATAACTTTTTTTCAGATCTGAAGAAATGGCTCGGCAGGCAGAAATTCACTTCAAATAAAGAGGTAAGGTATGAAACCACAGCGCATTTTGCAGGACTCGAAAAAACGTATTTCACTGAGGGTATCCGGAAGCTAGAGAATCGTTGGAGTAAATGTTTAGAATTGAAGGAAGATAAAAACGTATTTCACTGAGGGTATCCGGAAGCTAGAGAATCGTTGGAGTAAATGTTTAGAATTGTAGAAAAATAAAAAATAAAATATTTAAAATTCCGTGTTATTCTTGGCCAGGCCGAAAATTTTTCGAACAGTCCTCGTACATATTTAACAAACACTTGTGAAAAAAAATCCCAGCAATTTAAAAAGTCACTGACTGTACCTCTATGTCCCTTCTCCACAGGAAGGGATTAAAAATATTACTTTATATTCAAAAACAGACTTGAATTTTAATAAAAACTTATCAAATTCCTTGATAAAATTTAGCTTTAAACACAATCATTAATTCAAATCTTTTCCTAATGTAAATCCGCGTCGCTTTTTTCGAAAACCCAATAAAAAAAATACGCCTCATTGAAAATATATGTTTTTGGCATTTCTTCTCGAGGTTGATTTATATCCCTTTTCCATTATGTTTTTGTAGGTAAACCCTTGTTTGAGGTATTTTATTAATGGTTAGTCAGACCTTTCCGATAATTTAATTAGTTTTACTCACTTTCATTTTATTGTTTCTAAAAAAAGTTATTCCGTACTATAATGGACTTTTAGTTCCTATATGGTCTAAACTTAATAACTTGCTTGGAAAATTGCTAATTCTAGAATTTGAACCAATTAAAAACTAAGAATAAAACAAGTTTTCGGGACCAGGTGGAAAAGAATGTTTTTGTTTCTCTAGTATTTTTCCGTGGGAAGCTTACTTGGGAGGGGGGCAGTGGTCCAAGATCGAAAGAACACCCAACAAGAGTCAACTGTTTTGTTTTTTAGAACTTTTCAGAACACCGCGATCGATGCTACAACCCTGTAAAGTCAAGTAGACATTTGATTGGCTCTGATCTGATATAGTATTAGTTGAGTTCCATCAGTCCGAAACATCCCATTTGCGTTCCAGGTCGAAGTTGTACTTTTATCGGACAGTTTTCCGTTCCATCGGGCCATTTAAACCAGGTTCGGGCTCCTCTGAAATACAAGGAGCACAGCTTGCACATTGGTCCTTCAAACCGGATCAAGCACATTGGTCCTTCGAAGAAAGAAACCACCGCCGACGCCCGTAAGAAGAACACCACTACAGCCCAACCGTCCACCTGCCAGTACGACTGTCCGTACACTTGTCCTGTCCGAAGCCACTACGCAAGAGAGCTTCAACCAGAGCGACCTTCCACGAGAAAGTCCATCCATTCTACAAGCTTCAAAAAGCCGTCCACCTGACAGTACGACTATCCGTACACTTGTCCGAAGCCACTATTCAAGAGAGCTTCAACCAGAGCGACCTTCCACGAGAAAGTCCGTCCATTCTACAAGCTGCAAAAAGCCATCCACCTGACAGTACCACTATCCGTACACTTGTCCGAAGCCCCTATCCAAGAGAGCTTCAACCAGAGCGACCTTCCACGAGAAAGTCCGTCCATTGTACAAGCGTCAAAAAGCCGTCCACAGCCCGTACGACTATTCGTACACTTGTCCTGTCCGAAGCCACTACTCAAGAGAGCTTCAACCAGAGTGACCTTCCACGAGAAAGTCCATCCATTCTACAAGCGTCAGAAGACTGTCCACCTGCCCGTACGACTGTCCGTACGACTGTCCGTACACTTGTCTTGTCCGAAGCCGCTACGCAACCTTCATATTTAACAGGCCAACACCAACATAAACAAAAAAAAATCATTAAGAAGAAACCAGTACAAGAACCAACCGACCACAATGATAGGAAAAAATCTAGAAAGAATATTGCTAGAAAGATAGCTAAGAAGATACAAAATGGGCTCACGCCTTCTAGATTGCCTTCTAGACATACATATAATGGAGTATGCGTCAGCACAAGACCTAAAAAAGCTCCGACTGCATGCCGAAGATGTACTTGAATTTTCACAAGCGATTAAAGTCAATTGGGAGCCAATAATCACAAACATAATTTACCAGAAATGGGATGTCGAGACGCACATTTTACACCATGAATGGATAAACTACGAACTAGGCAGATTGCCCACATTGAACGAAGTCCTTCAGTACTTAATTAAAAGAATCGAAGAGTTGATCAAAAACCCATCAGCTGATTTTAAGTACAGTGAAATTTTTCAGATTCCAAACGTCATTATGGATCATTTAGATGATATCCGAGACATCCCAAGTATGGATGAAGAAACAGTTAAGGAATTACAACAGCTTTATGAGAGGAGCCGTCAGTGCCTTAGAGACATTCAAACCTCTGGGCAAAATACAGAAACTTGGGACCTACCAATGATGAAATTATTGTCAAAGAAACTGACGTTTAAACTAGAAAAGTCGTACCATAGTTGGTTCCAAGGGTTTCAAAATAAAATCCCCACAATAGAAGACTTTTTTCATTTTTGGAGAAAAGAAATGTATACACTCAATTCAAGAATCAAAGACTCAATTCCAGAATCAAAGGCTCAAACTCAAGAAACTGAAAAAGAACAGAATTTAGAATGTTACCCAGATCATCTATATCAGAACAAAAAATATGCTCAGATAACTCCAGTCATCTTGGTTATACAAGACGAAACCTTAGTAAGAGACACCAAAATCCAGCATATCAAATTAAAAAGCAAAGTAAAAAAAGTCCTGATTTTAAAGCCTTAAAGAAAATTGGTGCCTATCCTGTGCTCAACCAGGAATATCTTCACAATAAAAAGCAAGTCCAAAAATAACCAAAAGTCAAGAAGACATATTAAAGAGAAGAAAACTTTTAAACAAGAAGCAACAATCCTTATTAGAAAGAAATCCCAAAAGAAGAAACATTCAATCTCAAAATTTACTGAAGAGGCGGAAGGACAATGGCAAATAAGTCATAAACATTTTGTCATTGTAAATATGCAACAAAAGATTTTTAAATTCTTGCCTCCCAATTTACAATTTCTTCATGGCATTTACAATAGTAAGGGAATCACAATAACAAAAATAGATCATAATATTTTGCAACAGCAACAATTTGTCGCCACAGCGAAAAGTTCGACGACGTACGATGACCGCAAAATCCAAACACAACCGATGCCTAATAGATACATTGCCAGCAGTTTTAAGAAACTGACCCACCTTATAAAGCAGCAGTACCTATTTCGATACCTACCTACCATATCATCAGCATTATTCAACCTGAGGTCCCTACAGTCACCCGTTCTGGAGAGACGGGAAAATGTTTAATTATAAAATTAAACAGATTTTCTTTTTTACCATTTCTTCATTTTTAGTTAAATTTATTATTTAAACACAGGTGATCTTGAGAAATTAGGTTTTAATAACATAAACTAACCTTCTCAAGTTTACCTATTTAAATAATATAAATTATTTAGTTTATAAAACAACACATTATATGGAATTTTATATTTTATAATTTATCACGAACTATAACAATTTGTTAATATAAAAAGAGAGGATTTATCGTTATAAAGGAGATTCAACATTTGATAGTTGTTCTCACTATACCTACTTAGTTTACTGTACCATAAGCCTTCTTGGTCATTGCAGGGAGTGAGGCTGCTCCCTGGCAGTAAACTTTTACTTTAGTCCCGCTGCTTAACCAAGCCGAGTTAAGCAAGTGTAATTGTCAAGCACAGCTTGCACACACGTAGATATAAAAATATTTTTTAAATTTCAAAAAAAAAATTGTGCAACATCAGCAGCATCTGTTGATTTTTTTGCAAGAGCCTCTTAATTTTTATTACTATGGGACTACGGAATGTTGTAGGTATATCACACGGAAAAAAGCTATACTGACCATAGGGTAGCCTGCTTAGAAAAAGAAAAACTAGTTTAACAGGTGATAGAGGTGTTGATTTTTGTTAATTTTAAATACTCATTACTAATCGTTACTCGACTTCTAAGTTATCATTTTATATATTCGTTACTATCGTTACTTTGATAACTGTAACTGTATTCAATTCAATCATACAATTAGTGCACAATTCTCGGACTGTCGCTAATTCGAAGATCATTTACTTGCAGGTATATTTTTGTTGTTGATATTATGGAAATATTCAATTGAAATTTTACAAAGGCGGGCTAAAATTAAAAAAATAAAGGTAGGAATTACGTAAGAACTGTCCTGTGTACAACTTTATTTTAAAAATCTAATGCTTAACATACTTAAAATCTAAAAATAAATAAAAATAGGGACAAATACTAAAATAATAGTCATCAAAGTAAAGAAAGTAATCATTTAATTTTCGGATCGGTATTCGTTACTCCGTTATGTGTAACGAATAGTTACTTTTTTAACACATCTAGCAGCTGATTGGATAAGAATAGAAACATAAGGGTTTACCCTGATCGCAGCAAATCCCGGTGACCTGTGATCTAAAAAATAAAAGAGGAGGGATAACACCGGATGTGAAATTTTACACCAGATTTGGCGGAAGAACAAACGACTTCACTTTAAGGCATCGACATTAAGGTCATTAACTATATATACCTGCCAAAGTACAAGCTACAAAAGTGATTTTCCTAACTTCTTAGAAGTATCACGATCTGTATTTCCTAAAAATGAATAAAATCACAAAAACCTTGTGAACATTAAAGCTTTCTATAATATGTAGGTAATTTAACAAATATTTTGTAAAATTACAAATTACAAATAAATAAATATATAAAATTTACATAAAACTTATGATATTGTCGGGTACGATTTTATTTTAAATCGAGCCCTTAAACGAGGGTACCGTAATGGATCTCTTGTGTGTATAAAATAAATATGAAACAGTTTTAAAAACGTTACAAACTTTAATGAATACAAAATAAAACTCTGTTGCAATTTAAAAATTGTTACAACTTTTCTTATGACCTATAAAACGAACAAGACCCAAAATATTAAAATAAAAACTTTAACTTACCATAATAACAAACTGCAAAATATTATTTAAATATAAAAATCTTATGTTTCTTTAGTGACAATTACTTTTAGAGGTTTAAGTTAAGTTCGACAAAACTTAGAATGTAACTACCCACTTGTCTTCTCAAAGTTTGGGTTTTTATAAAGGGTAGGTTGGACCTAAATAATCCATTATCCCCTCTTTGAAGAGCTTGGAGGAACCAAGTCAGTAGCGTTGCTGATAATCCTAAAATTTACTTTACATTCTAGCTAATGAGCTAAACAAGATAAGCTAAACAAAAACAAAGATAAAATACATTTTATAGACAACATTTTCTTATCTCACAGTTTTTCCATGTCCAATCACTTTAAAGGGAAAACCCTCTCGCTACTTGCTGTATCCCCACGCTCAACCATTACGACTCCCACTCTAGACTTTTCAATAGTTTTTCTCGCCATAACCATCTGCTGTGTAGTGGGCGGCAACCAAATGTTTTCTATTTTGGAGGGAGGCGGAACCACTTTCTTATCTCAACAGAACCATAATTGTGTTTGTCGCTTTTCCAAGAGGGTTTCGTACAGTGGCACAGTCAGGGGTTATTTGCATTCCTGACATATGCCCCCCACCAATTTGTCGGCGACCTCGACGACCTGACGTTATATGGTCTAAGGGTTGTTTGGATTTGACTATAACCAAACTTTGGAACCATTCATCTTTACTGTGGAACTGATATCAAATGCTGAGAGTTTTTAGGCTGCTTTCGTGTGTTGTGCACCATTGACATGTAACAAAAGTGAGGCATTAGTTCTGAGCTTATACCGATGATTGTTTTCAAAATATGAGAGATAATGTTGTTGTCTTTACAATATTTAAAAAAATGTCTTTATGTTTAATTATAAAATTACTTAGTATAAAATTATCAAAATATTAAATTATTTACATTTGCAAAAAAAATACATTTTGTTTAAAATAAATATGTCCTGAATAGTACGAATACAAAATTAACTATAATAAAAGTATTCAAATATTCCTTTTCAAAATAATTAATTTGGGTCTTGCCAACAGAGTATTTAAAAACTAATTTTCCAAATATCACTTGTTGCTTATTTTCACAAAATTATAAGCAAAAAGTGATTTATATTTTCCAAGAAAAATATCTCTCTCATATTTTCAAAATATTTAATACACATATTTAACCAAATAAATATTTTATATGATGCGCGCTCATTACCTAATTTAGGTAATTTTCAAAATCGTTTGCTATCGCTATATAGCTAGTTTCATTTGTTCACCTTGTATTTGAAAGAAAAAAAAAAGTCCACCTTGTATGTTCACTTGGTATGTTCACCTTGTATATTCATCATGTACCTTCTTGCAAGAAACAAAAAAAAATTCTCCAAAGTTTTAAATTATCGTATCCCCGCCAATATTCAAACATGCATGCATAAAATCAAATCAATAAAATAACATCCCCTCAAATTTTCCAAATATTATAGAAATCCAAGTTTCCTACGCTGCAGCTATATTTTTTACTTAAGATGTGCCCATTGGATATATTTTTATATCTTTTAATTCCTTTAAAGATTCAGGGACAAAAGTATAAACTTATCTTTTTATAAATAAATCAACCATTGTGTGAATTTCAGAAGAAAGCTTTGTTGTTCTGTGAGCTTTTTACTGCTCTTGAAGTCATTAAGATAAAAACCAAACTGAATCCGTATATGTATATCAAACTGCAAATTTAGCGTTTTTTGTTTAATTACTTTTAACAAATACAGAGTCTCTCATCAGGAAATATTACATGTTAAAAAAATGTTCTTTATTAAGAAAATACGTATTGTAATATCTTTAATAATTAAAAAAAAAATCTTAGTATAAATACTTTTTAATTCTCAACAAAAATTAACTTTTTGGTTAATAAAGCTGACAGTTGAGCTAAATAGCTTTAGGTTAATCTTTTGAGCTAATATTATGTATTAAAAAATCTGCACAGTTATTTATGTGCTATTTGAATTTTTAATATAATGTCCTAATTTAACATTGACACAATAGTCCTGTTTTAAATGGGTGTCTTTGAAAATATGCTTAGCCCATTTCTCGAGAAATTAAAATAAAAAAAATTATTTTTCTTTTTAGTAAAATTTATTTAAATGCCAAAAGATCTTTTGAGACTAAATTTATGCTAAATATTAAATTTTATATAAAACAGTTAAACTTTTTGTGCAAACTGATTAGTTATTCGCTTTCTCAGCTACGAGTGAAGCTGAAGGGTCATTGCGTGCTTATTTAGTTCAGCTAACCAATTTGAACACTGGCCATTGCTCACTAAAAAAAATTTGTTTTTTTTTTATTGCTAAGAGATATGCCCTATTGGGGCATGCGCAAAACGTACCCTTTTAAATCTTACTGTTTTTGTATATTTAGCTTTAAGTTTTTCAGAAAATATCAAAAAACATATTTTTATTTTTAATTACTAATTTTTTTCACTCGCCCTGTATTTCGTTGTTCCTGTAAAAGTTCCTACTTGCACAGGTTACCCATTTGTTGCGTGTTCTGTGGTACTTGTGTAAGTTCTAAGTATGTTTTAGTCGCTTTTCGTCCTTCCAGATGTTAAATTATAACGTGTGTTCTGCCAAAAAGTTGGCATCAAAAGTCGGTAACGTCGTGACGGTTATTGAAAAAAATAAAATAAAACGTAAATCGTTCTGCTCGGTAATTTATGTATATGTAATGTGTGTAATCTCAAAAATTTTAAAACGTGTCAACCTAAGAAAAAAAAAATTATATTAGTATCTGTGTTTATGCTAAAATAAATTTAAAAATATTTTAAAAAAATTGTGAAAATAAGTGGATAAACATTATGTTGAAGTTCTACGTTACACTTGAATCCTGTATGCACCATCCATCGAAAGAATTAATTTTTTCTTGGAGATACCGATGTAAGTCGTTTTTTATGTTATTTTTTGTAGGAAAAAATATTATAATAATTTTTTATGGATAATAAGTTATAACTTATTTCAAGTTTTTTTTTTCAATTTTTTCCAGCGCTGAGCAATAGTTATGAAAACAACTAAATTTACAACATGTTTTTACCTTCCTTTCTTGTTGCGACTTTAACTGACTTAAAAAATTGACGTTCAAAGCACTTAACATTTTTAATAGTCTGAAATGTTAAATTCCGACTGGCTGATTAAATCTTTTTTTAAAATAAAATAAAATTTCTAACTTGGTCTTCTGCCTATGTTATAAATTTGCCCTGTATAAATATTTTGCCGATATTTTCTATCCTTGTCACTAAAAACCGTGACTTTCTTTTTATGTCCAGATTTTAAAACAAGAAAAACATTCTGTGATTTTCCACGAAATCGCTTTTTATACCTAAAAAGTTGAGTACATTAACAGAAAAAATTCTTTAAAAGATATAGCGATATTGCTATTCTATTTTTATATAAGTTTTTTCCAAATTTTTTTTCGTGCGCCAATTAAAAACAAAGTTCTACTAATTGAGTTTAAGGTTATGTTATTTACCAATTTTTCACAAATCCATCCTTCATTTCTTTTTTAAGATTTATTTTCAATAACTCTCAAACAACTATTTTTAAAAATACAATTTTATATGAGCTTTTTAAGAAATGTATTGCCTGTGGCGCTGCAGTTCCTTATGAACTTTAGTTCAACCTTTTATGTTTTGAAAAAAATCATTGAAGGAAACCAAAAATGTTTTCAAAATGCGTGTTTTGGAAAAACATTGCTTTTCGGACATAACTATTCACTTTATTTCACTCCATCTGTGTACTTTTCACGAAAGCATAATTAAATACGGCAAAACTTCTTATTTTTGCACTAGTTTAATTATTAGAACACGAAAGTCTAATTTATTCAAGTGGCTATCGAGAGCCTTTCCAATGCGACCTCAAGCGGGTCTTTTGTGGCTAACGAAATCTTAACTTGTACTTGATTTTTCATAAACTGACAAATCTTATTTTTTCCTTTTCATTCCAATACCAAATTTGTTGTTTAAAATATAATTTTTTCGTATTTTCGAAATATTGTCTTACTGAATTTCAAAGTTAGAAGTGGGTGTTTTGCATAAGAAATATTTACAAAAAATCGCATTCAATAAATAAAAAGAATAAATTTAAGTGTTTCTGTACCAATTTTTTTTTTAATGTGCTTACATTCGCTTCTAAATACTAAAAAATATTTTTTTTTTTACTTTTTTAAATTTTTACAAAGAGTAATTCAACTTTGGTGTTTTACAGTTCTTGGATTTTCGAAATTTAAGTAAGAGATGCGTGCTTATTTTTCAACATGATAACAATAAAGCCCATCTTAAAAAATACTAAAATAAAATTAATCAATGTATTGCAATCGAAAATTTTACCTCAGATAATTTAAAAAAATAGTTACCTTAATTTACAGAAAAAATAAAATAGAATTCAACAGATTAAAAATTTTAGTGTCTGTTTGATACCTTTATAAATTATAAATATATACTACTAATTTATATAAAAAAAAGTTCCTGCTGTACGAACTTTAAAAAATTAACCAGAACTTAGTATCTAATGTGCTATTAAACTTTGGATTCGACTCAAGTGATTTATTAACTTTAAAAGATCGTCTG
Source organism: Aspidapion aeneum (assembly GCA_963576565.1). NCBI lineage: Eukaryota > Metazoa > Arthropoda > Insecta > Coleoptera > Brentidae > Aspidapion > Aspidapion aeneum. Next base: position 83,351,291 of record OY755044.1, on the reverse strand, counting down.
GATCTGTCGGAGGTTCTTTTCGTAAAATATAATAACTTGTGAGTATATCATTATGCAAACCACTTTCAAAATATTCCAAAAAATTAGAAAATGTCATAGATTCATCATATTCGTCACAAATATTTGTTAATCGAAAATAATATTTTTTAATATCTTCATTCTCTTTTTGCTTTGTATTTAATAAACAAATTTTTAATTCACGTTTGTAAAAAACTGTTCCAAATTTTTCTAAAAAATCGCCGGATACATCTTTCCATTTTTTATTTTGATTTTCTGCCTTTTCTTTATATTTTTGAAACCAAGTAAATGCCAGATTTACTAAATACGTGCCAAAATACATTAGTTTTTCTTTCGAAATGCCTCAAAAAATCACGAGCATTTATATCTGAGGAGGGATCAAATAAATTTGGGGATACAAACTTTGGCTTTGCCGGCGTCCCGGTCTCATTTTTTATATCAGAAATTGTAGTATTCGACATTTTTAAGTACTTACAGAGCTCTTTTATTAAAATAACCTCTAACCTTGTTATATATTACTAAAATAAAAAAATCGAATTCAGACCAGGGGGTAGCACAACTTTGGGCCCTCCAAGTTTTGAAGAAGTTCAGTTTTACCTGGTCGAAATTCGTTATAGGGTTTGCTTGTCTTATAGTTTTAACATTGGTTTAAAAATAAATACAATACAAAATAAATTGATAAATACTAAATAATTAAAAATAAATTGATAAACAAATAATTATTAGCCAAAAAATTATAAATTTAAAAAAAAAATATTTTAAAAAAATTAATTTTACTAAATTATTTGCAAGTTTTTATTCACACAAGCCTCAAGCCTCCACCAACTTGTCGGGTACGATTTTATTTTAAATCGAGCCCTTAAACGAGGGTACCGTAATGGATCTCTTGTGTGTATAAAATAAATATGAAACAGTTTTAAAAACGTTACAAACTTTAATGAATACAAAAAAAAACTCTGTTGCAATTTAAAAATTGTTACAACTTTTCTTATGACCTATAAAACGAACAAGACCCAAAATATTAAAATAAAAACTTTAACTTACCATAATAACAAACTGCAAAATATTATTTAAATATAAAAATCTTATGTTTCTTTAGTGACAATTACTTTTAGAGGTTTTAGTTAAGTTCGACAAAACTTAGAATGTAACTACCCACTTGTCTTCTCAAAGTTTGGGTTTTTATAAAGGGTAGGTTGGACCTAAATAATCCATTATCCCCTCTTTGAAGAGCTTGGAGGAACCAAGTCAGTAGCGTTGCTGATAATCCTAAAATTTACTTTACATTCTAGCTAATGAGCTAAACAAGATAAGCTAAACAAAAACAAAGATAAAATACATTTTATAGACAACATTTTCTTATCTCACAGTTTTTCCATGTCCAATCACTTTAAAGGGAAAACCCTCTCGCTACTTGCTGTATCCCCACGCTCAACCATTACAACTCCCACTCTAGACTTTTCAATAGTTTTTCTCGCCATAACCATCTGCTGTGTAGTGGGCGGCAACCAAATGTTTTCTATTTTGGAGGGAGGCGGAACCACTTTCTTATCTCAACAGAACCATAATTGTGTTTGTCGCTTTTCCAAGAGGGTTTCGTACAGTGGCACAGTCAGGGGTTATTTGCATTCCTGCAAAAAATAAAATATTTTTTCATAAGTTTCGACCAAAAATATGTGCTAATGCAAGTTCGTTTTAGTTCTTGGTGGATTTAGTTTGTATTGGTTTATAGTTTGTGAATATAAATTAAGTTAATGTAATTTTATTTGCATTTTAAAGAACTAAAATTAAAAATGTATTATGATAATCCTATGTAATTGTGTAATCTTTCTGTGTGCAACTATAGTTTCGTGCTCTCGAATTCGTTGCCTTCGATCTATCTTTACGCGAGACGAAGAAACCTAACCTTTCTTTTAGTCACGTGACTTTCCTTTTAACTCTCTTGGATATGATCACATGATTGAAGTAACTCGATCACTACAATAACAGCATTCGTTTTTTGGACGGTAATTTGGTCGTTCCATCAAACCAAAACCGTTTCGAAACAGTCCTCGTACTGCATTACGCATGCATTGGGATTTTTTGGACGGGTTTATGACTGTCGAACGAGATAATGGAACACTCCTAATATATTAAAAGTAATTTACGGTGCGAAACATCATGTTGCCCCTAGAGCTACTACTACTAAGATAAAATTATTGTGCATGATAGGTGTGCATTTCCTTGAGTTTTAATATATCAATTTCATTTCGAAAGCTTTTTTGTCCAAAAATTTTTAATTTCTATTGACAAAGCTACACTTAATTATTTTAACTCCAAATCAAAAATTTAGGCCAACCGCCAAATCAAGCATCCTTAGATATTACAACAAAAATATTATCCCTAAATACAGTTTCTATTATTTTTATTACATTTCTTGGGCAATATAGAGAGTTTTTAAATATGTAAATCCCTGTCAAAGTTTTACTTAATAATATACATACTAACACTATAAAACGAGTACACACCTAATTTTTTTCTATTAATTGATTTTTTTTCCTTTATCCAGAATTTTTATGCATTATATTTTTTACGCATATGTTGATATCTAACGTTTAAAATAACAAGATATTGGTCATTTAAAATTATAAAAATACATAAAAACAAAATCAAATTACAGACAACAGTCAAAATAGAACAAAAATAAATATATATAAAAATGACTTAGTCTTGTAAAATTGACATTAAATCACACTTAAATGTTTAATTTAAAACAGTTTTATATACTAACATCACAGCAAGTCAGTCATAAACCATATCAAAGTGAACATCAATTTTAATTTAATATATATAATTAAATTGATGAAAAATATATTCTAATTAAAATTAAACTATAAAGTAAATTTTGTTTGAACTAACCTTTCCGACATTTGTAAAATTCTTAACAGTTAAAAAAACAAGATAAACGAGATAATATTACACATGCTTTAAAAGTAGTTTAATATGTCGTATCATAAAACCCACTCAAAATATTGAAAGCTTTGGCTACTAGGAGAACCTTCCGAGCTGCGAAATCTTAAATATTCTTGAATATTTTTGATGTTTTCTGGTAAATGATTGAAGTTTGATACTTTCATAGATGACTGAGTTTTTTGTTAAGGTGAATTTTGGAATTGGCAGTGGAAGGTTATTGTGATGAAAATTGTAATTTCTTTCAAGGTTGATTCCCGCAATTTTTTACAAAATTAAACATATTCTAAGATGAAGATGCAAGGTACAGTGAGAATTTCATCCTGAATAAATAATGGTTTGCAACTTTTTTTGCAAAGATACTGCACCGCTTTCTTCTAAAGGACAAAAACCGACTGCATCGATCTCTGGGTGGTTCATTCAATCCCCAAAAAGCGATGCCATATCGCACATGCGATTCCATCAGAGAGAAGTACGTCATCCTTGCTGTTTGTGTGCCAAGTTCATGTAGTAAAGAGCGAATGATTTAACACCCTTTTGCTAGTTTTTTATTCAGATCATCTATGTATGCCTCAAACTTCAATCGTGTATCTATAAGTAGTCCCAGATATTTTACCGTAGATTTCTGTTCAAGAGGAACAGCATCTAATCTTCACAATAGATCCTTTAAATATTACAATATTTGTTATATTAATGTTAAAACATAACTTATTGAGTCGCACCAGGTTCTAATTAGGGCGAGATCATTCTTGATGTCTGTTTTAGAATATTCTGATTTTTCCCTCTACATAGAACAGTTTTGTCATGAGCAAAAGTGGTTGACTTTGCACCCAGTACTGACCCTTGTGGTACGCCGTGTGTGACATTTAATAATTCAGATGACTCACCGCCAGCACGAACGAATTGCTTTCTATCTGATGAACCATGCTAAACATGTTCCCTGAATGCGATAGTGGTTAAGTTTCCCCAGCAGTATTCTGTTATCCACGCAATCAAAGGCCTTTGAAAAATCACGAAACACTGCTGCGGCCACCTCATCATTGTTCAAGCTTAAAAAAAACTTCCTCTAGAATCATCAATCGCCATCTCTAAATCCAAACTAACTTTTTTCAATGATTTCATTTGAGTCTAGAAAAGCCAAAAGATGTTTTTTTACAATTTTTTCAACAATTTTTGAAATTGTAGTTTCTTTGGTCGGTTCACGGGGTTTTGATGTCCCTCTACTCTCATGAAACAATTCTTCTACTCATAAATCGTTTCTGAGATTTACTCAATGTTAAGTTCCCTCTCGATTTGTACGTTACACACAAATCAAAAAGCTATCTGCTCAACAACTCTGTTTTGAAGGCATTGAAGTCTTCTCATTTGAGTTTTGCACACTTTTTTCCAACATGGGGCTGCATAAGTTAGTATGCGTCGAAAGACGTGCCTCCATCTTTGTAATTTTACTATCCGGTTTGGAGTGCTCCTGGCATTTAAACCATTGTGAGGTCTCCTTGCTTTTTGAAGTGCATTCAATACCTGGTCGATCCTTGTTAGTTTCTTGTCGAAAAATAACCCCTAAGAGAGAAAGCTCTGTCCTCGGATTGTCCCTTTATCTAGTAAAGACAAGTGAGTGAGTCCACATGCCCTTTAAATTATCAAACCTGATCCTAATTTGAATGGCAACAGTTTCGAAGGCTGACACATCTAAAATATTGACTATTTTGAAAACAAAAAAATATAGGCTGACAAGAAAATAATGAAATATCAGTCTCGACAGCGTTGTATTTCAAAGAAGGATGCTTGTTAAATTGAAGGAGCTGTGGTAAGTGATTCTTCTTTGATTTACAACACTATCGAAGGCTGACATTTCCATTATTTTCTTGCCAGCCTATATTTTTTTGTTTTCAAAATAGTCAAAATTTTAGATCTGTCAGCCTTCGACTGTTGCCATTTAAATTAGGATCAGGCTTGATAATTTAATGGGGCTGTGATCTGGGTTAATGAAATCTTGAGACAATACTTTGATATTGTCAAAGTGTCACCCGCGTTCACATAGAGGCTCGTTTTTCGGAAATTGGGAGCAAGCGCGGATTAAAGGGGGGTAACGTGGTAATTACAGTAATCTTTAGATTTATAAATTATTAATTTACATTTCGTTTATGCATCAATCAATTTTTTTTTATTTTTGAAAATAATACTTTTTTAAAAAATAGTTTTTCCGAAAACTAATTTATCTAAATCTGATTTTTTTAATAATAATACTTAAAAAAAAGTATTTAAAAACTAAAAAAAAATGTTTTTATTATTTTTTCAAAAATATGTTTATGACACACAAAACATTAACATAAAAACTAAAAAAAGTTCTCGCGGTGAATTATCCTGTGGCAAATCGGCAGTGACCAAATTGTTCCTGCGGCGAATCGGCGAAGAAATGATTTAAATCCGAGAGGAGGTACAGCATAACCTCAAAAAGTCTAACTCTTTTTTGTTAGTTGTTTTAATTTCGTATTTTAAAGTGTTTCTAAGAATATCAACAGCTTACTAAGCACGAAAATGATAACTTTGTCAGATAATTATTTTACGGATCCATGGTCTATTAATACAAAACCCACGCGCGTAAAGAAAATTAATAAAAATTGATATCCATTAATAAAAGGAGTTCGTGTCTAGCACACAAAGTATCTGAAATAACTACTTTATTTGTTATGCATACCGTGGGTAATTCACTAATGAAAAAATAGTAATATTTCTTACATCCAGTTCTTACATACAGTTTCAACGGATAGTAGGGACCTTAGAGTAAGAAAAATAATAGTACTTTTCTAAAAATAATAGTAGTTCTGAACTTATTTTCTACGAAAACATCGCTAAGACCAGTGGCGGCTGCTACAGGGAAGGCAATGGACAGTGCCCTCCCAAAACTAGACAACAAGCAGTATTTTTAATTAATTTATTTAAAAGAAGTTATATTTATAAATTAATTAATTTTGTTTCTGCATAAAGCACTAATCACAAATAAAAAGATTAAAAATTTTCCAATTCCGAAGAAAAACAAACATAACATGTAAAATGGCTAGTTAAAAAAGTGACAGCTCAGCTGACAAATTTCGACAAACTGTCAAAATATGGCATATATAAATGCTGCATGAATTTATTTGTGCACTTAAAAGTCTTGCACAACTTTTAAATGCACAAATTATTTATACCGCGTAACTGCGCAAGCCTTGATGTCAATATACTGCTAGCGTTATTATTGCTAGACCTTATTACACATTCAATAAGTATCTAATGTATGAGAAATGCGGTGCTCTAGGGATGTTTTGCGAAGTAATTTAATCAACTGTTATTAAAATACCCCAACATAAACAAGTTTTAAACATGCAATAATTCCAGCAGCAATAAATAACAAAAAAAAACATATAGTAAATTTTAAATCTTGCTCAAGTAGTTTAAAGGAATACTATATCATAACAAAAAATTTAATGTAAAAAAAGACAAGTAGGCGAAAATGGTATCCCGTAAAAAAATTTTAAAATAAAAGGTCCTTACTAGTTGTGTAGTGTTCTAGTGGAAATTTTTTTTTTTAATTTGCCATTACATCCAAACTTCTTTATCTTCTACTAACAGTCATTTGCAGCCGTATTAGCCAAATTTAGAAAAACATTTCCAAACTAGTAAGGACCTTTTATTTTGAAATTTGTATTGGAGAACTTGGCTTTACTTTTATCTCAATTCTTTTTACAGAATACCATTTTCTCCTACTTCGCTTTTTTTCACATGAAATGTTTTTTTTTAAAGGCTTTGAATAATATTTAAGTTTTAAAGTAGTAAAATATGTGAAATATTGTTCAAAACTTTTGTAACGCCTTATTAAAATGTTGAGGTTTCTTAATTTTTTTCTGGTTTTATCATAGTTCCCATCAGCCTTTTAAAGCTCAGCTTTTTAGCATTCCTGGAAGTGGGCAATGTTACTTTTACATTACATTTATAGGGGAGAATAGCAAATCTCAGCTCTCTAGCGCTTCTGGGCAATGTTACTTCTACATGTATTGGGGAGAGAGTACATTAGAATTTTGGGATTTTTTAATTTTTTCCAAGGGTCTGGGTATAATTTATATCAGTTTGCCAAATTTCAGCTTTATGGCATTTCTGGAAGTACAGTAGAATTTTGATGAGTGACTGAGTAAGTGAGTGGCAATTTCGACGTTTTTTGAAATTTTGTAACTACTCTACTACTTTATGGAAGTCCATAAAACTTGGAGGGGTTGTTAACTCTATAAAGATCTAGTACTGCGCAGAGTTTAAGTTTCGTAGCTCATTCCGAAGTAGAGTTATAGATAGGTCAAATATGGGCTGAAATTATTCAAGAAAATATGGTGCAGCAGCACTGCCGTGCCCCCAGATATAAGTACGAACTCCGGAAAAACATTCGGAGGGGATAAAAAATTTTTATAATATAAAAGTTTGCGTACTGTGCAATTTCTTTGTTGCATAGAAATCTCTTTTAACACACTTTTTTGACTATTTAGAGAGGTACTGATCCCCTTTAATCCCCCCCTAGGTAGCGCTTTGAATACACAAGTATTCTTCCGAATGAAATAAGACATTGTATAGTTTATTTAAAATAAGCAGATTTTCATAAAAATAATTAAGGATTATCACAGCCCCCTTAAATTAATATTAAGGGGGCTGTGGTAATATTTGTTAAGACATTTTTCTCATAATTATTATATACTTGACAACATGACAAAAAAGTTGACAAGAAATAATTATATATTTATTAGGAGATCCGAACATTTCCAAAAGCTAATTTTTTTTCAAATTTCCTATGTACCATGATAAAAAATTCGCACTGTATATTTTTTACAATTAAGGAAAATAATTAAAGTTTTAGACGAGACAACCTATTACTACCTACGTTTTATAATGCACCATTATAAAATATTATACTCTCCCAATTATTAATTTTAAAATGAAAAAAAAAGCTTTTTCCTTCCATTTTCGTCTTTAATTTAATAACTACTAAAGTTAGTAATATGCGCTTCAATATTAAAACACCCCGCTGAGGAAGGAAGTAATGTTATTATTTTGTAACAATCTTCGCTTAATTAATTTTTGATTAAAATGTAAACTTTTTAAATATGATTTATAAAGATTTTAATAACGCAAAGTTAGAAAAAAAGCCAATGATTTGCATTTTTATCTCAGTTTTTTTATCTTATATTTAAGCCACAAAGATATGTGTCTAGGGAATGTATTGTTTTTGATAAAACAATAATAGGTCTATTGGAAGTGACATAAGGTCTAGAAGGCGACTCACAGGAGGATCGAAAAAATTTTTGCGAAACGTAGAATGGTCGAAAAAAATCAGGAGTTGTAATTTTGTATAAAATAGAACCCCCAAAAATAAAAAGACCAAAATAAAATTAAAAAAGCGTAGTTTTTTTTTCTCATTTGATAACGTGACTCTTTCGCGGGTGGCCGAACAAAGATCGAAAGACAAAAGATCGAAAAACAAAAGATCGAAAAGACAAAAGATGGAAATACAAAGAAAAAGGAAAGAAATCAGGAAAGTTTTTTTTTAAATATGAGACCGTTTTATCGAAGTATATGATTTGTGTTAAGTATGGCAAGCCATTGGTTTATTTAACGGTTAGGTAATTTTACCTTACCTGACCTTGTCTAAACTGTTTATGTGAATATACCTAAGCAAACATGATACGCGTCATTTTGTATATTTCAATCTTATTTACTTGCAATTTTTATTGGATCCTTTTTCTTCTGATATTTTGTTTTTCGATCTTTTGTCTTTCGATCTTTTGTACTTTCAATCTTCTGTATTTTCGATCTTTTGTTTTGCGATCTCTTGTTTTTCGATGAGACCGTTTTATCGAACTATATGATTTGTGTTAAGCATGGCAAGCCATTGGTTTATTTAACGGTTAGGTAATTTTACCTTACCTGACCTTGTCTAAACTGTTTATGTGTATATACCTAAGCCAACATGATACGCGTCATTTTGTATATTTCAATCTTATTAACTTGCGATTTTTTTTCCTTTTGTCTTCTGATATTTTGTTTTTCGATCTTTTGTGCTTTTGATCTTGTGTATTTTCGATCTTTTGTTTTTCGATCTCTTGTTTTTCGATTTTCTGTAGTTTCGATCTTTTGTCGTTTCGATCTTTTGTTTTCCGATCTTCTGTATTTTCGATCTTTTGTCTTGCGATCTTTTGTTTTTCGATCTTTTGTATTTTCGATCTTTTGCCTTTTCATTCTTTTGTTTTTCGATCTTTTGTATTCGATCTTGTGTCTTTCGATCTTTTCTTTCGATCTTTGTTCCGCCACCCCTCTTTCGCCGACACTAAGGCCGCCATTTCGGAACGCCTAATTGAACGGGTAAGCGTAGTTTTGTCGATGCGTAAAAATGTCAACCATTATAAAGCAGAAAATAATTTAGATAAATCGTAATTTTGTCGTTTTGTAAAAATATCGAAAAAAATATAGTCGAAACCTAGCAGCAGCAAACCGTATTGTGTCGAAACTGAAAAAAATTTAACCATAAAAAATTCGAAAATGAACGTGCTATGTTGCCATATCCAGCAAACTTTCTTGAATAAATTCATTAAACTGGTGTTTATAGTAAAAATACTTTTTTTTGAGATTTTTTTTGCAATTTAGGTTTTTACAAATACTTTAGAGCATAAATACATGTTCCAAAAATCGAAAAGTGAAGCACTCATAGCTTGCTTTGGAAACAACGGCAAACTGAAATTCGCAGACGCGAATTTTCAAATGCGCATGTGTGTGTTTTGTCAGGTAGACACACAGCTGCTCTGTGGATTGACACCATATTTATTGTTTGCTTACATTTTGCGGTGTTTTGCGTTTGTTGTATACAATTGTTTTTTTCTGTGAAAAATGGGAAATAATGCACGTAAGACATGTGCGGGTTGTGGCAAAAAGTCCGGGAAAAGTAAGGGAGTGTCATTCCATAGGTAACTACTTCTATTGTTCTTTAAAATTTGTTAATAAAGTTAGGAGTGGTTTATAGATGTCATTAAACACTCTTCATGGTGTCCCCAGTAAATCTGCACAATAAATTTTGGAAAAATTTTAATCCACATTTTGATAAATTTTCACCCAATCAACTAGTTTTTAGAAATAAAAATATAGACATAACTTTACATTTTTGACAATTGTCAAATAATGTAGTGACGTAACAGAGTATGTTCCAAAACCACCAAAACTGACGCATACGCAGTAAGCGAAATCCTGTCTGCCCGAAAAAGGAACATTTAGAATTAAGTGGGGTCCTGGCTTACAGGGGAGATATAAATTAAAAAGTTTAAGATTTCTTTATTTTAATAGGATAGTGATTAGTTGATATTCTACTACCAAAATATACTATGTAATGTAATATTGGCAACGTGGGGCGTTTATTGCAGGTGCAATATAAAATCGACAAGTTAAAAATTTTTTACGGTTCAATCTGTTGAGTTTCGACATAGATTGTAGATTACGCTAGGGGTTGTATCAGCTTGCAAGCCGCTCAGCACCTATACCTCCAAGATATTTTGAGCATCACTCCGTATCTCATTTTGTCTCCAAGAGTTGCAAGTTTTTGACGAAGGAAGCTATTTTCTTGGGAGTTAGTTGGCTCACTTCTTGAGGCGATAAGGTTACCTCCTTTAAGGTACTGGAGCCTTTCACGAAGTAAGGCGGGGCAATCGCAGAGCAGGTGTTCGGCTGTCTCTGATGCGCTACAACAGAGTCTGCAGTTGTCATCGTTGGCCTTTCCTATTGCCTTTAGGTGATCTTTCACTAGGCACTGTCCGATAAGCAGTCCGACTACTAGTCCTAAGTTGTTCATACTTATTTCTAGATGCTGTTTAGACTTCTTTGGTGATATGGTTATACACCGTTTTGATTGCCTTTTTCCAGGAGTTTGCCCTCAGTAAGACACCAACTGGTTAATTTTGCAACCATTCAGTTCTTATATGTTCTTATATGTAGTGGCTTTTTATTAGGCCAGAGAAGGGCTTTGGGTCCGCAATATGGTGTCTCCGCCCCTTTCTGTGCGAGGCTGTCTGCTTCTTCATTTTCTTCAATGCCCTGATATCCTATTTACACTTCCAGACAAGCTTTGACATACACTTAAATGCTATTATGGCCCCTATGGGTGTTTGGCCGTCCGAAAGTATGAAGATATGCTTCCCCGAGATGATTGAGGCTCATATTTAGGTACTCTTGTCCACACATGTTAATCGCTAGCACTTCTGCTTGGAATATGGTGGGTGTGTTGCCCATGGACAAGAAAAACTTGAAATTTTGACCTGTTATGCCGAAATCAATCCTTTCGCTCGTTTGGATCCATCTGTATACCAGACCAAAGCGTTCTTTGCTTGCGGTATTTATTTTATTGTCCATGATTGTCGGTCCTTTCTTACCACTACGAATGGAATGTCTGTGTGCAACAAGACTGTCATATGGTCCGTTGGTTTGCTAATGCTTTATCACGTCTAGTATGATACAGTATCCGTATAGGTTCATTCATCATTTCGCAGGGGAGGACAGCATAACAAAAGCAGACTTGATAATACTTTTTGATGTCATTGGAGAAAAAATCGTAAACATTGTGAACAATATCCTAGAAACTGGCCTGTTTCCTGAAGAACTAAAAACTGCAAAAATAACACCAGTATATAAAAAAGAATCACCAAAAGAACTTAACAATTATCGGCCAATTTCTGTCCTAAATACGTTTTCAAAAATAACAGAAAAAATAATTAAAAAAAGGATAGTAAAATTTATAGAAAAACAATACAAATTTGATCCATACCAATACGGTTTCCAAAAAAACAGCAGTACTTTAGAAGCATCAGCAGACCTACTAGAACACATATCAGGAGAGCTTAACAAAAATAAATATGTATTAACAATATTCATCGATTTGCAAAAAGCATTCGACACGGTCGACATTGATATAATGCTTCATAAATTACAAAAAATGGGCTTCAGAGGAGTTGCGAAAAAACTTCTCCAAACATACTCCAAAGACCGCAAACACTACACACAAATAAACGAATCAAAAAGTAAAAAAAAGGAAGCTAACCGTAGGTGTTGCCCAAGGGTCGGTCCTTGGACCAATACAATATTTACTCTATATACAAAACCTTCAATACTTGGGACTAACAGCAAGATATTTCGTTTTCGCCGACGACACAGTATTAGTTCTGTCAGCAACAAGTAAAGAAGAACTAGAAAAATTTGCAAATGAGGACTTAAACAGTTATCATAAATGGTTGTGTTACAATAAGTTATCTATAAATACAAATAAGACTGTATATATGATCATTAAACAAAAAAACAAAAAACTGTGATATAAACTTGTTCCTAAACAATGTTAAACTAAAAGAAGTACAAAATTTTAAATACTTAGGTCTAAACTTAACAAATAAACTTGAGTGAGACATACATGTGAACCAAATTATAAAAAAAATTGTTCCCATTGTTGGTGCAATAAAACGGTGTACAGATAGTTTAAACAATAAATCTAAACTCTTACTCTATAACAGTTTTATTACACCTCATATAAGGTACTTAATTCCATGCTGGGGAAATCTTCCCACCTATTTACAAAATAAATTACAAAGAACTCAAAACAAAACAGTAAAAACCATATTTCAAATAAACCGTATTACTCCAACTGAAATGGTGTACAAAACAACAAAAACATGGGACATAAAAAAAATAGTGACTTTTGAACAAACAAAATTTATATATTCCTTAAAAAATAAACTGCTTAAAAGTAACCTAGATATAAGACAAGTGCAACAACTACATAGCCACAATACACGTAGTGCAAATGAATTTCGAACTAATTTTTCAAAAACTCTCAAAGTACAAAGATCGCCATTATATAGCTCTATTCAAACTTATAACTCTATACCAAAAGTGATTGTTGAAGCAAAAACAATAAAACAATTTTGTCAGAAATTAAAAATATATTTACAGTGACAATTTTCATTTTCTACTTAAACTTAAAAAGACTCACATAAAATACCAAGCTTATTGTATAATTATTTTATTTTGATTGTAATTTAAGGCTCCGGTACCAGTATTTAACACTGCTTTGGAGTCAGTTATAAATAAATTAAATAAAAAAAAAATAAATAAAATTCAGGCCACTCTTTAGTTTTTCTGTTTGGAGGACCCTATAGGCGTGTGTTAATGCTTCTGCTTTGAGTTTCGATGCTCTTGCGTGTCGACTATATTAATTTCGACATTATTACTCAGTTAACAAAAGCTTGTGCTTAACTTCGCTGAATTGAAAATAAAGCCCTTTTTATTTATTTATTATTTATTTATCACGGATCGTAAAACTATGTTTCGTTTAAATTATGTTTGCCTATTCTATTTTCGGTTGTTGTATTTAGGACCAAATTACCGTTCGACATTTTTCTCTTCGCGCCCTCTCGTAGTTATAAACCTAGCAGTATTTCAGTATTTGGGCTTGCGCCTAGAAGAAAGCTGCATGTAGAAATTTTCCGTTTCGAAAAAAATTGATTTAAAGTTTTATAATTTTTCATTGATTGATTGTTTTAAAATAAGAAATGATGCTTTTTTATTTTTTTACTTTTTATATCAAACTTATAAGACAGTAAAACTTTATAAAGCTTTAAACCCGGTTTTTAAAAAACGTGGAGAGGCGGCAGAATATAGATTGTGCTATACAGGGTGTCTTAATTGCCATGGGTCACTAATACTATCTCGGTAACTACAGGAACTACAAGGTTGTTCAAATTTAATAAAATGAGCAGTTTTTCGGGGACATTAAAAATCTGGTTTCACATTTAAAAAGAAACTATTATATCCAGAGCTACAGGGGCTTTTCAAACAATTGCTCAATTCTATTTTATTAAATATCACAAAAGGTATAGTATTTACAAAAAACAACAACAACATTTTTTTTTGCATTTTTGACGTTCTTGAATTTGGTATTTTTAAAAAATATATACTACGACTAGTTTTCGAGATATTACTATTAACTTACTTTTTTTAGATACAGACCTGTATTTTTTTATGATTTTTTTTGGCACTTTTACCGTTTTATTATAGGTGGCTTGGACAGCAAAAAAAACAATTGCTTATAAAAACCTATGATGCGTAATACATCTGTTAAATTTAGTTTAAACCAACATGGCAGCGTATTTCAATAATTAAAAATTATATTTAAGACCAACAAAACAATTGACTGTTTTATAAACAAACAGACTGATGCGTTTAATAAGAAAAACTGTTTACTAACTTTTAAAACATTTAAACTTTTTACTGATTAATTAAATTAAACTTATTTAAAAATAATTATTTTTATTGTAACACGTTTTTTCAAAATAAAACAACTTGCTTATCCAAACGCTGAAAATGTCCACCATTTTGTTGCAAGCAGAGATGCGCCCTTTTCGTTATTTTATTTTGGATTTTGTGTGGAATCCTAGGGTTGTTTTATAAACCTTATCTTAGACAAGACCCCATATGGAAAAATCCAGAGCAGTAATGTCCTGTGACCTGGGGGCGAACGTATTGGTCCGTTATTTCCGATCCACTGATATGGTTGGAAATTATTCAAAAACCTGGTACAACGACGATCTCTGTGGCCAGGTGCACCGTGCTAGTAGTACTCAAAATTTGCTCGAACATCCAAAGACAGATCATCTAAAAAATCTTGTAATATATTTGTCAGAAAATTGTAATAGGTTAATTCGGTGAGAGTTTCTTTGAATAAAAAATACAAGTCCGTATCTAAAAACAATAACCTAATGGTAATATCTCGAAAACTAGACGTAAATTTTCTTAAAAAGTACCTTATTAAAGAACGTCAAAAATGCAAAAAAAAATTCCATTACGATTTTTATGTAAAAACTATACTCTGAGATATTTAATAAATTAGATTTGAGCAATTTTTCGAAAAACCCCCGTAGCTCGGGGTATTATAATTTTTTTTTAAATTATAATATTATATATAATAATTATATGTATAAATTTTTAATGTCCTCCAAAAACTGCTCATTTTATCTAATTTAAACAACCTTGTAGTTCTTATAGTTAACGAGATAGCAATAGTAACCCATGGCAATTAAGACACCCTGTATATCTAGACTTTAATACTACACCAATAAAATCATGCTGTATTTATTTTATAGATTTTTTAATATTTGTCAGTTATGTTCTGACCATTCTGCACGTTGTGTTTTTTTTTTGTTAATTGGATAATTGGTTTATAAAAAAAAATCATTGACAAAAGAGTCCGGCTGCGGTTTCCGTACGTGTATGATATATTGTTTCTCCGGTTGTTTTAAATATCCAAAATTAAATACATACATTGCGAACCGGACCAACTAAATTGCAGTGTTTCCCTATAAAGTAGTATAAATACAAGGAAAATTTAATTTAACTAGAGGGATAACCGGAGCTATGAGAACTACCCCGATCCTGGCCTTAGAGACAATTCTGGGACTACCATCGCTACCAACTTGGATCAAGATGGAGGCGATGGGGACCTACCTACGTCTAAGGGACACGGGTCAGTGGAGAGGAAGGGGAGAATCATCTTGCTATGGAAGAGCTGACAATTAGAGAAATCCCCCTTACGTCAATGACGGTCAGTAGAGCACACGCACCTTGGAGGCTCGAGAAGAGGTACAAAATCCACATCCCAGACAGGGAAGCGTGGCAGAGAGACGAAATGATGTTTGAGGAGAGCGCTTTAGTTTGCTACACTGATGGATCCAAACTATCAGAGAGGCAAACCACAGGAGCGGGAGTATACATGGAAAAACTAGAAGTTCAGAAGAGCTACTCGCTCGGTGAGCAGGCTACTGTTTTTCAAGCAGAAGTTTACGCCATAATAATGGCGGCAACCTTAGAAGAGGTTCGGAACAGCGTATATATATATATATATATATATATATATATATATATATATATATATATATATATATGCTCTGACAGTCAAGCCACCCTGAAGGCGCTAAACGCATCCAAGATTGCTGACGGCTTGGTGGAAGAATGCGCAGAGGCGCTGGAGACCCTGAGCGATGGCAAACGGGTGACGCTGGTTTGGGTTCCGGGACATACGGGGGTACCAGGCAACGAGAAGGCGGACGAACTCGCACGACTCGGGGCGGGAACCACCTATGTAGGACCGGAGCCACTTTTGGGCGTGACAAAAAGACAAGAGCAAAGCGGACTCATCAAATGGGCCCAGGACGCGCTATTAAACTCCTGGGAAACAGGAACGGGTTGCAGACAGACCAGAGAATTCGTAGACCGTCCAAAAGCGACCAGAATTAGATGGATGCTGGGACGGACACGAAAAGACCTCGGACTGCTGATAGGTACTCTAACCAGACATAACCGGTTGAGGAGGCACATGACCCTACCTGCCAAGCCTGTGGACAGGAAGAAGAGACATCAAGACATTTCGTGGCAGAATGCGAGGCCTACGCAAGGATGAGACAACAGGCACTGGGAGCGCCAACTCTGAGCGAGAAAGAACTGCGCATGCTCAAATGGGCAGACTTACTGGACTTTGTAAAGAGAACAGGAAGGCCCAATGAGTTACCCGACCATCAAAGGGAAGTGCAGAGATTGTGTTAAGGGACATACTTGGGGCATGGCAAAAAGGGCCTACTCTGGCCTACTTGTCAGACCTGCGGGTCAACCCCCCACTACTACTACTACTACTACTACTTTTTACCTCAAACTAAAAAAAAATAATATGGCGGGGTTAAAATTGCGGAATTTTCCAGTTATGAGTCGATACGTATCCAGTTTGGAACTTTCGCGATTATCATTTTTTACTTTAATTTAAAACACACTAACATTGCAGATCCAAAATGACGGCTTTTCCTTTTTATGAACCGGTATTTAGTTGGCGAAATTTTCCATTTATGAACGGACATCACATCCTGCTTAGAACTTTGCTGATTATAATTTTTTACTTTAACATAAAACAAACTCTCATGCCAGATTTAAAATGGTGGCCTTTCCTATCTATGAACCGATTTGTATCAATCTTGTAACTTTGGCGTGTTTAAGTCGCTGATTGTGATTCTTGAGCCAAACTTAAAAAAATATTTGGTAAATCCAAAATGCCGGATTTTCCCATTTATGAACCGATATGCATCAAATTTGGAACTTTGTGTGTGTGCTATACTTTAGATACTTTTAATTTAAAATAACTAAATTTTAAGGGGCCATAACTAGGGTCACTATGGCAATTAATATCGTTTTTTGACTTTTCATTACAAAACAATTCATGAAAATATGTGCTAGTTTTTTTAGATTATTGCAAAAATTCCTAAAACAATAGTTTATAGTAACTAATCACTTTGAAAATTGTATCTTTATACAGTACCGTTACTTTAACCGTAAATAACTTAAAATACAAGGTGACAATTTAAAAAGGAACGACCGGCATTTTCTCAAAAATTATCAAGAAATTAAAAAAACGCCGAAATACGTCGATTTTGTTTGCAAGGGGGACACTTTCTGGCTGAAACTTTGCTATTCCACCCAAACTTTTTTATGTTTAATTTAGCACTGTGCCTAAGAGTCTTTTGCAGCCGTAATAGCCAAGTATAAAGTAAGAAGTTATGAAAAAAGTTTAAAAAATCGCCAAATTTGATGCTCTATATCTCGATAACGAAGGAGTTTTGACCCCTGTATTATATGAAATTTTCCATCAGAAATTACCTCCTCTATCACCTGTTGGCCTACGGCCCCTAAGTTATGGGACACCCTGTATAAACATTAGCTACTGTAGTACTATCACAAAGAATATAGCCTATAGCAGATGCTACATTCTTTATGGTACTATCCAGCGCATCTTTACCAAACCATCATTGGCAAACTTCTTAGTGCAAACGAACATATCACTGTAATTATTTGTTCTCTAATGATTATAGATGATTAGTAGACAGGTACCCATCTTGCCCCCACTTGTCCATCTTGCCCACCCTCCCCTAAAGTTTGGTTCGGGACGTTTTTAAAAGACCCGTCGTAAACATTCCAAACATGACCTAGGCGGCAAATGACATTTAAAATCAATTATTTTCATTTACACTTATAAATTAATTGCTTTAGCAGTTTTAATTTAGATGTAGTTTTTCCACCGAAAATATATTTTAAATTGAATAAATTTGATTAATTATATTTAAATTATTTTTCTTACACAATAGAATAATGATTGCAAATTTACTTTCTAAGCCATTCGGCAAATTAAGGTTTGATAATGAATGCGCGGTTCATAATTTTGATGTCATTGAAATAACTAGAATTTATTTATTGACTCCATGAAGCAGCGACAAAAGCTTCCAATAAAAGCTGCTGTGTTCGTTTACTTATTTATAAAGTAAAGCAGGCATTAATTGACAAATGAACATGACTATTTCCTTCAGAAAACATTAACCAAAAGCTGACAGATTTGGGCCAATAGAAAACGATATACAGCGATTATTTACACTCGCTGTACTCTTTTTTTTACCGTTTTGTTACACGTCATGTCTATTACTGTCAGATATTGTTTTGAGTGAATGAAAAAAACATCTTAGTAAAACGCAAATTGTAAAAATTTTACGGAATATAAAAAAAAAACAAATCATACAAACAATATGTACTTCACAAAGAGTCCGCAAAATATATTTCATAGCAAACTATGATCATTTTTACCTCACCACTCGAGTGCAATCGTGGTCTTGTGCTTCGGAAAAAATTATCGACAATTTGCCATGCACTCGGAGCGATCGGTCTTCTCGGATAATACCTATGAAATATTAGTCTTAGTGTTCAAACTTAAGGCGGTTTTTGTCGTTTCCCGGTGTTGTTAGAGATTTGTAGGTCATTAATTGATGCAATATACAGAGTGTCCCAGATAATAGTTACTAGATGAACATTTCGGAAACGGTATAAGATAAAATTTTGGGTAAACGAGAAAAAAGTTGCGCTATTCCAAGCCGAATCAGATGTTGTATTGAAATTAAGAATATCTACAGTGGCTTTTAAAATTTCAAAAACTAAAAACTATGTTTTTTGAAAAATTTTTGCTCCCTTGTAAACAAATTTTATAAAATTTGTTAGTTTTGTATTAGTGACTACCGCCAATATAATGACGTTAACAATTTTTTTCTAGACCTAGTTTTTTTGTAAACATAGCCAACTTTGCTATTTGTTAAGGCCGCCACATTGGACATCATTAAGTAGAGCATAAAAGAGCTCTTCCACCAAGTATAACAAGCCGCGGAACATGAAAAATGTGATGTTATTAATAAAACAGTGTTTCGCTTAGCTGGCTGTGAAACAAATATCGTAATTGCCTTTGTTGTCAGATCTACATAAGTAATTATCTGACAAAATTTTGCTAATTATTTGATTTCCTTTTTAACTTTACATTTTTTTAACTAAAACCGATGACAAAGCGTTGAAATAAATTTAGGTAAGTGTTTTGATGAAATTTATATTATTTAAAAACCACCCCATTTGGGTTTAACTAGAGCTAAAACTTAGAACAAATTATTAATCTTACCAAGTAAAAAATTTTAAGTTTTTCCAGCGTTCTTATAACAAAATATGGAACACTAATCTAATTTTTCCAATTCCAATAAGTCAATTTTTCAAGGTGCAAACCTTTCCATATTAAATTTAGTTGGTAGTGGAACTAAAGAAATATCAAAACTAATTGAGATATTTTAAAACTCTTTACGAATAAATGAAATAATTTCCATTTTCCGTCATATAAAGATCGACTTGTTATACATAGTTGAAGAGCACCCTTTGTTCTCTATTTGATGACGTAGAAATTCAATATGTCGGACATAAGAAATAGAAAAGTTAGCTATGGTTTCAAAAAACTAAAAGGCCTAGAAAAAGAAAAATTCAATTTTTAGATTCAGCTCGATATTTTGAAAACCCCTACAGATATTTTTAATTTCGAGACAGCATCTGATTGTCCTCGGAAGGGCGCAACTTTTTAATCATTTATCAAAAATGGTATCCCTTACCGTTTCCAAAATCCCCATGCTAAAAACAGTTCTCCTAGCAATAAAACTCTTTATGTTAAATTTAAGGAAACTAATTACACACACAAAAAGATATTTTAAACTAAAACTGATTTTCTATGCATCAAAATATAATCAGCCTTAAAATAAAAGATTTTTTTTCTTCAAATATTCCATTCACTGAAGGCAAACCATCTATCGTTTAGAAGATACATTTGTTTTATTCTTCGAACATTAAACCAGATTTTCTAAGGTTTTATTCCAAAACAATTATATTGGCTTATTTTTAAAAAAATATTGCTTAAATGAAAAGAACTTACGATTTAAAAAGAAAATTTTGATCCGAGAGCTGAAATAAAGGAGGGTACTATTTTTGGTCAGTTTACACTACTACTCAAATTAAAGTGAGACCAGATAGAATAGGTTTGATACGATCACGTGATGATGCAATTTTTTAATACTTTTTAAAAGCCCCTGCTCGTGCCGCAGGCGAGGTAATACAGTATTCAAGTGATTCTCGTTTTAAAGTTGTTGCGTCCATATACGTAATATGACGTATATGGTTGCGTCCTGGAACTTATAGATAATGGTACACCAGTTAAAAGAGATCAACAACATATTTACATATACAATCATACAACATATTTTCAAGGTATATATTTTGACGCACCATGCTCTAAGAGTTCTAGGACGCAATGAGTTTTACCGGTGCACGGAGGAGTATCTGTGTAATAAAACCGGTTAAAAGTAAAAATTACCAAAGTACTCAAAACTACCTTCTAACCATTTTTAGTTCTCGTCCAATAACCTATCTATCAAGCCGCCCCTATAAAGCTTCCCCCTCTACTTGCGTCGGGTCGTGAGGTCATTCGAAACTTAATGAATTTTGGAATCACAAGCCTTTGCTCTCGACCATTTTTTTGAGGTGTTAGTTAGTACTGTTATTGTGTTGTCGTGTGGCTCATATTAGAAAAACCAATTATTGAAAATGGAAATAGAAGGCATGTACTATATTTTAAAAGATTTAGTCCTTTGTTGTTTACATTGTATGTTTACAAAAATTTTTAAAATGCCCTATTTGTGTATTTATATTTGCCCAATTTTTTCCTTATAAAAGCGTTTTAGTTGCCTTCCGGGCTTTGCCGAGATATATTTCTTTAATAGACATGAAGCTTAGGCTTATGTCAATCATGGCTCACCAAAAAATTGTCCGCCAACGTCCGCCATTTTGGATTATATGGATTCAAACAGTGAAATGCTTGTAAAAACAAAGATGATTTTTTTACATATAAAAAGGTTTTTTGTAGCAAGCAAGTATAAGCAACAAAAATCAAAAACTATGTACAGTGTCCCAAAATTAAAGTTTTTGGGGGTTTCAGGTATTTTTAGGATAGAAAACCTATGCCCACTTGCGAGCCTCCATTTTCAAAAGATTATTTATTAAAGTTGAAAACCGCATCTTGATATTGCAAGCTGTTTTGAAGCTATGGGGGGCTTTTGAGAAGTTTGCATTTTGGAAGGAGACCTATAGCTATTTTCTTTATGAAAATTTCATTTTGCTGTAAAGTAATTTTTAATAGTTTTTTAAATAAAGAATCCAACTGGCACAATTATTTTTATCTGTCACTTTTTTCTTATGAAATGACCCTCTTTTTATTCGATTTTTATAACCGGCTTAAAAAATTATGATTATTGATAATTTTAAGTTATTTGATGAAACTGTGGTACAACTAAAAGATAAAAAATATAGTTATAAATTATTTTTTTAGTGCACATTTATAATTGTTGTGGTCTTCCAATAAAAATTATTTCTTAAAATTATTTGTCATTTCTCAAATGCCATGAATAATTTTCTAGTCATAGCTAAAAATTTTGTACATGTCTAAAAAATACAATTGTATAAAACAGTGACCAATAATTTTAAAAAGTAATATTATATCAAAAATTAACAACATGAACACAGGTGGATCTAGGAATTTCATTTTAGGCGGGGGAATATCCATGCCCAGTCTTCAAAAAAAAAATCCATTCTAAGGAAGCAGAAGGTATGGTGTTCTGTGTGTCAAAACTGAATCCCAACAAACATTTAAAGTTCTAACGACGAAACCCCAACTAGAAAGAATATCTTAACAGTAACCGCAACGTACTCCCGCTACGTCTCAGTATACCATACAGCGACGTGTTAATTCCCTAAGTGGGGAACCAATTTCTGGTTATAACTACTTGGCCAAGTGTTTAAAGTCACTGTAGTAACAACTACACTACTACGTCGTAGCCTGGTATCTACTACGTCGTAGAGGCTGTTTTTTCCATAATGGCATAAAAGTGGCGATGTAGTTGCAAATAATATAACCGTTTCTTTTTGGTAGAATTGTTACACAATATGGTGGACACAACAGTAAACAGACTCGCCAAGTTTTTTTGTTTGGTTATGGCTATAATATGTAGTATATGTTATCCAAAAGTATGAGAATTTACGAGCAGAGGATCAAAATTAGAGTGCGACGCAAAGTTTTTTGTGTAACATGCATTATACATATTGCAAAAAACCGATGCGCCCGTAAAATTGAGCCGTTTTTTGGTAGCTGATGGAATTTTTGTGTTGTGATTTTGGAGGTTATGTTTTCATAATCGACACTTAACTCCAACAAATGGTGCTTAAGAAGAGCATTTTTGGTAAGCTTCAACTAATTTGTTTATAAAATAGTATAGCTATTTAATATGAGCTCATAAAACGACAATAAAAATATTAAATTTTCTTTCTCACAAAAAAACATGGCGTCCTAAACTATATTCCCTGATAGTCGAAAGGGTTACTTGAAAGTAAGACTAAGTTACGGCAACGTGTCACGTACAACTTTTATGTCGGCATCCCTTTTAGTTCTAGTTAACACACTCGAATTTGTACTCCTTCATTGAGTAAACGTATTATTAACTAGCTTTCGCCACTAGAAAATGTCTACAGAGTGATAGGAACCACGCGGTAAGTAAAACTACTACCCTCAAGTTATTGGGGTGTCGCCACACTTATGTACGAGCGTGAATTTGTGGTAGGTTTTAAAACAAAAACAAGATAAATTAAATTCCATTATAACAATAAATGAAGTGCCAATAAAAATGGTTTTTTAAAAATGTATGTTGCAGTCGAGAGCATGATCCCTATTCTAGAATTTCTAGGAAGTTTTGATCGAGGAACTAAAAGAACGTAGTCACATCAATGAAATTAACTTATGTTACTTTTTTTATTTATGCATTGCTCTCACAATTCGTATGTAGTACTTTTTATTGTTTTTTTATAATTTTCGCATTCTCAATATTCAGTAATTTTTATTACTATAGGCCCTATAAGTAAAAAAAGTAATCTTTGAGACTTGTTAGATCGCTTAGAAATCCGCATGTAACTTGTTTTTTTATTAGCCGCAAGGTTACCGCAAATTCCAAAAGTTTCTAGATGAAGCCCAAAGAGGTTTATTTTAGGGGCCGTGCATAAATTAGATACCCTTCATAAGGGGGTAGATGATAGCCGAAGCGTTACATACAGTGGGGAATGTCATGTTGCGACATCGTTACGTAAATTTTTTTACCGATTAGTTTTAAGCATTGAGTTGTATAACGCCCTAAAAGGGCGTTAGAGACGGAAAGACAAGGCATTTTTTATTGACCCTATCCAATTTGGTTCCTATGGTCGGGTATTTCTTTTACAATAAAAACAGAGATAGACATTATTGAACATGTGAAACGGACAAAGATAGGGTGATTTTGCATGCTAATAATACCCTAGATAATATAAGGGTACTTTTATCTCTTTCACACTGACGGCATAAGTGCGACAGAAAAGCAGCTGGCTACCTTTAATCCACCTGCCGTATTTTGAGTGATTCTACCTGTTAGTCCGTGTATACAGGGAAAACTGATAGACAATGTTGTCTAAGTACGGAAATGATTTTTTTTGAATTTTGTGCGGGAATATTACAAAAAGAAATCTTAAAACGTTTAAAAACAAGTTTAGAAGTAACTATTTGAGTTTAAACATGGTCCAAAATTGTTTTTTGTGCAAAAGAAGAAAAAAAATCCATAAAAAAACAACATTTCATGGGTAAGTCGTCTTGACAGATAGTTTTTCCTAAAACACGAGAAAGTTCAGTAGCGTCACGATAGATAGTTTTTTCTGCGACCGTGCGATTTTACCCTCACACATTTTGATTCAGAAAGTGTCACTTCCCCGCACTTTTTTTTGCATTGCATGAAAATTAACAAAAAGTATTTGATATTCTTAAAAATGATTTCTTTTTAAATTCTTACATACCGATTTTTAGCCAGTTGTTTTTGTTTTTTCGAACCAAACTTTTGACATGTCACGGTCGAGTTTCATACATCTTGATGAATTGTTACACACACTGATCTATGTTTTTATAAATTTCGATAAATTTAATGTTTTTTGCGGACTTTACAGTAATTTTAAGTTAAATTTTGGGCTTTCATCGCGAAAGTATATATTTATTATTATATGACCACCGCGACCGGTCTACAGGCCGGTATCATATGTTTATGTCCTTCTAATGTCATTTGACTATCATGCTGTCTTACTTAATAAGGTCACTTAGTTTAATTAATAATTTTGTCCTACATAATATAAAAGAAGAATAGAAACCAACAAAAAATTTGTGACACTTCGATTACCCATTTTCTTTGATTGCGATGGATTAGGGTGACCAGATTACGGTTTATTAGGGTGCCCAGAGTGCGCAAAAAAAGATTTTGAAAAATTTCCCTAAAAAAATTGAAGACCAGACACTCACTCGCCACTCAATGTTTATGGTCGCATACACTAATCCTAACTCGATTTCCGACGATTATGGACAATGGTTACCCCCTGGACATAAACCTAACAACTTTTACTATATTTATTAACAATAGGTAGGTTAGGTTGGGTTAGGTTGGGTTAGGTTGGGTTAGGTTGGGTTAGGTTGGGTTAGGTTGGGTTAGGTTGGGTTAGGTTGGGTTAGGTTGGGTTGGGTTAGGTTGGGTTAGGTTGGGTTAGGTTGGGTTGGGTTAGGTTGGGTTAGGTTGGGTTAGGTTGGGTTAGGTTGGGTTAGGTTGGGTTAGGTTGGGTTAGGTTGGGTTAGGTTGGGTTAGGTTGGGTTAGGTTGGGTTAGGTTGGGTTAGGTTGGGTTAGGTTGGGTTAGGTTGGGTTAGGTTGGGTTAGGTTGGGTTAGGTTGGGTTAGGTTGGGTTAGGTTGGGTTAGGTTGGGTTAGGTTGGGTTAGGTTGGGTTAGGTTGGGTTAGGTTGGGTTAGGTTGGGTTAGGTTGGGTTAGGTTGGTTCAGTTTGAGTATGTTCGGTTAGGTTCCGCTAGGATTGTTTAGATTAGGTTTAGCTATATTCGGTTAGGTTCGGTTCAGTTTAAGCAAATCGAACCGAACCAAACCGAACCGTTAGATTCGGTTTGATTTGGTTCATTTCGATACGGATGGGTTCAGTTTGCTTTTGTTCAGTTAGACCTTCGATAAATTTTAAAAAAGTAAATAATTATTAATTTTTAGTGTTTTAAGGAATAAAAATTGATATAATGTTCAATTAAACTAATTTTTAATTGTAAAAATGTAGGAATCATAATTTTCTTGATTTTGTTTTGAATTTCATGCTTTTTTAAAAATTGTGCATTTTCATAAAAGGACCAAAAAAACTGACCCGATTTGGATCAGTGACCTTAGTTATTTCAAGTTTTTGTTGACAGCTGATAGACGTCAGGGACCGTTTTGTTTCAGTTTGAAATGAGAAAAAGCTTCTTTTGTAGCAATTTGTATGGGTTTTAATGGGGTTTTAAGAATGTTTCAATTTCAATTTTTTTAACAAAATCAACGATAGTCCGCAATTTTTTTTTTAGAAATCACTATAAAATGGTCTAAAATTATCATTTTTCAAAAAACTTCGTAGTTTTAAGAAAGGTGGTAAAACGTACCAGACCCCTGAAATGTGTTGCAGTCTAGGACAACTGGGCGCCGCCAACTCGGCGCCACCAACTGGGCGGCAGGCCAACTGGGCGCCGGGCCAACTTGACGCCGAGCCAACTGGGCGCCGGACTAAAATATTTTTTCTTGATAAAATGTGCAGATGAAAAACAACCTTAAAAAAATTAAAGTGGCGGATCCAAAATGGCGGACTTTCTTATTTATGCATCGATATGTATCGAATATGGAACTTGGCGGTGTTTCAAGTCGCAGAATACTACACCTACCAAATTTCAACACTCGACTTAATAGATGTTGAAAGTTTTGTATAAATAACATATTTATTTTGTTTTTATCTGCGCATTTTATCGAAAAAAAAATAGTCCGGCGCTGAGTTGGCCCGGCGCCCATTAGGCCCAGCGTGGCGCCCTGTTGGCGGCGCCGAGTTGGCCCGGCGCCCGGTTGTCCCATTTCGAATTGAAATGTTTAGTTCCGAAATTTCATCTGACTCGAGCATAACTTGTAGTCCACCCAAGAAAAGAAGAGTTGAAGAAGACCCTTGTTCAAAGAAAGAAAATATTTTACCTGGAAGGTACAACATTTGTAAAGTTCTAAGATGAAAACAATAATTTTAATACATCCACTGCACTTAGCATGCTTAGAAATTCTTTTTACTCTTTTTTTTACTGAAGAGAATTTTGTAAACACACACAAGTAAGTATTCATGAATTATTTATTATTCAAACAGAAAATTGTTGATAAAAAAATTCTAGTGGAATTCAAAATTTTTATTTTGCGCCGCCACTGCCCTTTTTTATCCAAGACAAGCAAATAGAATATTTTTGCGATGTTGCATGTTTCCGGACTCACCAAACCGAAATTCTATTTTCATCCCTATTTTGCTCATTAAATTCTTACTTGTATTTGGTCAATTGCGATAAAAGCTTGATATAATGGCAATTTTGGCCCATGCCGGGTCTACCCGTAGGGTATAGAAGTCAATGGTTTTAAGGTTTCTTTTTAATGTTCCTCATTGTGTTACTGGTTTGTTTTTATTTGTTTGTGTTTTACATTATCATTATCATTATAGCAAAAAACTAAAAATAAAATATTTTGTTTTGGAAGAGGGATATATAAAGTTAAAGTCCAGCTCAACACATAAAATAAATCACAATGAAACACGCACGTCATCACAAGAGGGTGGCGGCACAAGAGGGTGGTGCCACAGCACAAGCCACGAACGACCGTAAAGACAGTACAAGAATAGAATACCAACAACAAGTAGCATAAAAGATTAAGGATGGAGATTACGCATCGACTAGGGATTTTTTTAAATCCGTGTGCGTACTCGATATACTTTGGATCAATATTTTGCATTTTGATTGTTTTACAAAATGGTCAAGCAGACCAACAATGAGGTCGAAAACATGGACTGGTCAATGTAGTTAAAAAAATATTTGCAAATTTATTCCTAATATTCCCATATTATAGAAGGAGCCACAAAAAGTAGGGTTAAGAATGAACGCGACCAAGATGTGACTTCAAAAAGTCTACGTTTTCAAAGTAGAAACAGGAAGTAGAGTTTACTTTAAAAGATCGACATTAAAAAAAAGTCAAAGTAGTTGCGGCTTTAAAGTTGATGCAAAAAGTTATTTTGTCTACATTGTTACATCAGATGTTACTATGATGACACAAACTTTTATGGTAAAAATTAAAGTTATAATGTAGTTGTCGGATACACTTGTTTGGGACTCCAATGAAACTTAACTTTCTAGTGGTAATTAAGTAGGATTTAAAAGTCAGGGCGACTACAAAATAACGACTAAAAAGAAAGTAAAACTTTAGTAACGTCCTATTGTGGTAGAGAAGACTATCAGAATCGACTATCAAGAAACAATCCTAAGAAGTAGTTTAGAGGGTCGTTTTTACGGAACATCTACTATTTCATGATACTAAATAGTAGAACTAAAAAGTAACAAATTTTGGTTAGGATCACCACATTTCTACTATAAGAAAGTAGCAAAGCCTTTAGAATATGTGGCCGCTACTATAAATGTTTGTTGGGATATATATTTATAATTTTAATTTGAGGAAAATTTTCCCTTTCCATCCTCCCCATAGATCCGCACCAGACATTAAAAACCGGATTATAATATACTTATATCGTTATTATTATCACCTCAACCCCATCACCTCACTCCGTCTGATCCATAACATGTGGGACACTTTGTATAGATAGATTTTTTATTATAAGCAGTTTATTATCATCAAACTGTGTTTTTTATTCAAAAAATTGCAAAAAAACACAATTAATTTTGTCCCGTTTTATGATACGAATACTCCTATGTGCTATGTTTATAATATACCCTTCACCTCTCCTACGGCACGAGCCACCGCTTTATATTTAGTTTTATTCATAATTGAAGACCCAAGTGGATGAAGTTGCTATGTCGCATTTTCATTAAATTTGAGTTTTTTCCACCAAATCTCAGAAAAAGCGCTATTTTTTTCTTGCAAATTATTGATTCGTGGGACCTAACAAGTGATGAAACAATTTATTTAAACGAAAAAATTGTAATAAAATATGCGAAAACCGTTAATACCGAAAGAATTATTTTGCGACTTGGCACCTTCATCCACTTGGATCTCAAGAGCTCAATTTGAATAGCAGTTAATTTTTTTGTCTAAAGAAAAACCATGCTATACAACAACATGCAAACAGTATAACTAAGTATAACTTTTATTTTTAGGTAATTTCTACATCGAAAAATCAAAAATGGAATTTAAATGTGTTTAAAGTAAAAGCGCTACAAAACTATTCAAAGGACGAAGATTAGTTTTGTGTTTAAAAAAATATGAAAACCAATAACTTATTTTAATCTGTGACAAGAAAATCGTGTATAAACTTTATAATTGTTTAGAAAAAACCGCAAAAAAATCGTGTATATTCAAAAGAGAACTAAAAACTGTTCCGCCTTTTAAAAAATGTGAAACAACAAAGAGACAATTACACTTAAAGTGACTTTCAAACAAATCATAAAAGTTAATATTTTAATTAGTGCAAGTTAATTATGAATGTTTGGTGGCTTCAGTATCTGGGGTTGTTTCTTCCAGCAATCGCAAGGAGGGATGACTACGATAAGACTGGTAAGTAATATTTAGTTTTTAGTTAATCGTTGGACCAAAGGATCCCGCCCGGAGCTTATGGGCGATGGCTTTCGGTTGGATTTCTTTTATATTTAAGTATGTTGTAGATCTTAATGCCCTAATGAAAAGTTGTCATTGCCCCATTGTCGCTCGACCTATGGTTTCTGAGATATAGGGTTTCAAAGTTTTAGTTTTTAGCTTTTGTGCATTTTTCACAAAAAAATATTTCAAGTCATTTCTACCTATTCTGCAAAACGATATTATCGTTTGTTATATATCAAACGTTAGGAGAAAAGTATAGCTTATTCACTAAACAATAAAATTGGACTTGTTATGTATATAGGTTACAAATAGTTTGTTCAAGTTTTTCACAAAACGCTGTAAACCTCTATGCTTTTTAGGATTTTAATGTTTTTTTTTAGAAATTCAATATACTTTCGCTTTTGTTTTAACGCGAATACTTAAACAAATTTAATTATAAGGTTTATGGAATGAATTTTCTTGCTCACAGTACTTTTTCAATTATTTATTTACTAAGAAATAGTTTAAATCATAACTTTTTTGACGTTGATTTTTTTACGACATTAAAAGTAAATTAAAGAAGTTTAGCATGATCTGTCAATTTGACATTTGCACTTGAAGGAAGGTTCATATGTGACTAAGCTATTTTTTTCAACAACTTATGGCACACGAGCGTAGAAGTGTAAATCATATATTATACTTAAAATAATGCGGCTTTTTTCTGCCACGCTAGAACCAAAAATTAATTGTACACATTTCATAATTGGAGTATGCATACCAGTGGCATATATAAGGGAGGGCCTGCCCCCCCCCCCTTTAAAGCTAAGATTTTTTTAGATATTTTCCACATATTTCATGAATACAAACATAATATACGGCCTCATGTGGTCTCGGGCCCCCTCAAAACTGTCTCGGGCCCACCCCGAAACTTTTTTCTATATACGCCACTGATGCATACGCAAAGATAACTCTAGGCTTAAAAATATAACATGTTATTGAAATATGTATATTAAATATTATTTAAATCTAATACTAGCATCCAGTACCACATAACAGATGCTACTAATGTAGTGATGTCTGGAATAGCCAATCCTGTACCTACCAAATAAAACCAGTCACATCGTCACCCCCGGTATATTAAGTTACTACTACTTAGATGCCTGTTATAACAACCCAGAAACAATTCATGCGGCATTAAATAGCAGTCTGTAAATATGGAGCTATTGCCATTGGTTTTATCGAAAACCAATGACTGATTACATAACCGAAAGTATATTACACAGAAGATAGAAAAGAAAAATGTTTTGATTTAAGAAAATGAATGTCTTGTTTAAAATATAGCTTTTTGATTGAGGAAATAATGGTTTTTTGTATAGAGCTCACCTTTAGCTCGTTTCACTAGCCTGCCAATGTCAAATTGACAGATCATGTTTTTAAACTTTTTTGTTTTACTTTTAATGTCGCAAAAAAATCAACGTCAAAAAAGTTAGGATTTTAAATATTTATCCTAGTAAATTGCACGCCATTGACTGAATAAATGATTCCATGACAACAAAAATCATTCCATAGACCTTATAATTATATTTGTTTAAATATTCTCGTTAAAACAAAAGCGAAAGTATTTTGCATTTCTAAACAAAGCAATAAAATCCTAAAAAGCATTGAGGCTTACAGCGTTTTGTAAAAAACTTGAACAACCTATTTTTAACCTATATACATAACCTGGTTTCTTTGGGAGTTTTCTAAAAGATAGGAAAAAACAAAAAAAAATCTAACTTTTGTTTTTTTTATAGTTAATTCTGTAAGTATCGTTTTTCGATTAAATATTTTTTAATAATTTTTATGTTTGGAGCGCCACTGAATGTAACAAAAGGTTAATAGGTCCAATTTTTTTGTTTAGTGATTAAGCTATACGTTTGACCTAACTTATATATACAACAAACGATAATATGGTTTTGCAAAATAGATAGAAAATACTTGAAATATTTTTTGTGAAAAATGCACAAAAGCTAAAAACTGAAACTTTGAACCTGTATCTTAGAAACCATAGGTCGGAGGACGATGGGGTAATGATAGCTTTTTATCGGGGCATCAAGATCTACAACATACTGCAATTTAAAAGAAATCCAACCAAAAGCCACCGCCCATAAGCTCCGGGCGGGATCCTTTAGGATTTTTGGAGCCCTAGGGAAAATCTTTGCTCGCCGCCATCGCATCGGTCGCATCGGGTCGTCGTCGTAAGAATTATAGTGGGTTTACACATGCATGAATTTAGTGGCGCCAGTGTTCGCGCCAGTTTTATTTGCACGCCAGTAAAGGTTTACACTATTGTGCGAAAATTAAAAAGACTGGCAGGCCAGTTTCATTTTTAAAGTGTACACGATACGCGATATGTCGGCTGAACTCTCGGAAGCCTGCAAAATAGTCGCTAAACTTTTATAGAAAAAAAAAATAAATGAGATTCAGGAAAAGGAACAACGAAAAGGCCGTATCTGCATGGGTTAAAGCATGGATTGCTAGTCGATCTACTTTGGGTGCTTCCGAAAAACTTTTAGTAGAACTTGCAGTAGAAGATCCTGCGAGCTATAAAAACCATCTTCGAATGACAAAGCAACATTTTGATATTCTTCTATTTAAACAACATTCTTTAAAATTCGGTCTGCTACTTTAAACCATGGTATTTTGGAGTGTATACTTCATTTGCACCGGCTCCGGAACGTTGGCTTTTTTTAATTTTTGTCAATTCCAAAGCATATGTGTTTCTTATGGATCATATTTTTGCTTTTACTTCTGCAACTTCAAAGCCTTCAATAGTCATTATTTTACTAATTTTTTGGGAAGCATTATCTCGACTATCTTATATGTTTTTATACGAACTACTGTGTACATCCCATAAACAAGGAAAACATTCATAGCCTTCAAGAAACTGTCTGGTCAGTTGTGCTGACCACTTTTTTTAGCCATATTAAGCTATAAAAACAAAAATAAACAAAATTTTTAAGCTCAAACACAATGAAAATAAAAAATAATGTAAAATAATGAACTTAAAACTGGCGAGCCGACGTGCAAGCACTTGTTTACACATGAAAATTTTCCTTTTCTGCGCGCATGCGTCACCACTGGCGCCAGCAAATTCAGTCAGCTGCAGACTTTTTTGATACATGCATGCAAAAAAATAACTTGTATGCAAGTCGGTGTTTACACTTGCAAATTTAACTTACTGGCGCGCCAGTTTTTATTGGCGCCAGCAAATCCATGCATGTGTAAACTCTCCTTTAGGATACTAAATATTTAGGCGGCAGAGTAGTCCCGTAGGTAACACGCAGTCGATAACCCAGGATTAATAACTCTTAGCAATAGTCGGTACAAGAATGTCGACCGTAAAAAGGAGTTACATCCCATAAGCACAACGTTCGCCAAGCCTCGCAGGATCAATAAACGTAAGTGACGTATTTCGGCCCAATAATTCTTAAAAGTTGAATTGCGGTAAATATAAAAAACAATGTTTGGGAATATCTGTGATGTTTTTAAGTAAAATAAATCTTACAAAAAAGACCTGTCATCAGGTGCAGCTTTTAAAATTTTACCGAAATTAATTATTTTTAGGAAAAGTGGGAACAATTTTGCAGCAGAGAATAAAATTTGATACTGACAGTAAAATTTGTTCAAAACATTTCTTGCTTTAAGTGGATTTTCAACGCGTATTAAGTAATGAATTTCTAATTTACGTAAAAAATTAAAAAAACTAAATTTACTTGATTTTAAATAAATGAACATAGAAGGCAACAGAGCCATCCCTACAGCTTTTCGCGCCCCGAGAAAAACATAAATTTGACGGCCCGATCCACCGATTTTTTTTTTAATGCACTATATTATCCTACACCGGTGGTTCGTAAGCCTATGATAGGGGGGCGGGGCAGTAACGCACCTTAATATTTCCCGATTTGCTCAGGAATTTCGCGATACTGTCCAGAAAATTATATAAAAACTTTTATTTGCAATGTACAAATTTGTACAAAGTTGCGTCGCTGGCGAAAATTTTTCACAAAAAAAAAATGTAAAGGAAGGTCACGAAGTAACCATTTTTTAAAAACAAAGTTTCACGGGTAAGTCCTCAGAGGTAAAGGTAGCTCGTGGATGCGTTTCGGCGTCATTAGGCCTCATTCATCCCAAGTATAACCATAAAATGGCAGGAAATGAAATGATGATATTGGTATCTGAAAAAGATATATGAAATATGGTGTTTACGGAGGAGAGACGAATTGTCAATTTGCAGCTTTTCAGGGTTGCCTCGGTTTTGAGGTTAATTTTGACGGTGCGATGGAGACAGATATAATCTGCTCCCAGTAAACATCCTTAGCCCTGGATTTTTTTTTTTTAATTTAAAGGAAGTTTACGAGATAACAATTCCTAAGGAAAAAGTTTCACGGGCAAGTCCTGAAAGTTAGCTCGGGGGCGCGTTTCGGCATCATTAGGCCTCATTCAGCCCGAGCATAACTATAAAATGTAAAGAAATAAAATGGTGATATTTGAATCTAAAAAAGAAATATGGGGTTTATGGAGGAGACATCAACAGTCATATTTCTTTTTGAGATACCATCATTTCATTTCCTTCCATTTTACGCTACCTTTACCTCTGAAAACCTGCCCATAAAACGTTTTCGTTAAAAAAAAGGTTTTTTATCGTAAAATTTATTAATCATAAAAAGAAAATTTTCAGGTTTTTTTGACCTCTCGGGAGTAACTAAATCCGCCTACGTGTAACCAAAGGTTTCATCACAATGCAAAACCGAAAAACACAGACAAAAAATAATTTAAAAAATCTTGTTCTGTGCGGTTTCAAAATTGCGTAAAAAATGTATCGGTGTTTGAAAAGCTGTTGAATATGCTAGATTTTTAAAAAATAAACACCCGTTTACTTACATCGAACCGATCGCTGATCCGTGAAGGATAATCCGCAAGGACCATCCGTCGCGCGTCATCGGTCCCATATGAAACGGGCCTAAGAACTATATTATTCAGCAATCCCGCCTAACATGATCTGTTGTTCGAAAATATTATATTATTAATGAAAATAATGAAAAACCAATTTTGACACCTCTGAATGGTGATTTTTACGTCTTGGCTAATAATCTTGATTATATATAATATATAGTCGCAACTTTTGTACAAAATTTTTCACAAAAAAATCTATTTTATCGCAAATATTATCAAGTATACAAAATTTCCAGGTTTTATGTCCATATGCAAATTGTGAAAACCTTGTCGTAAAACTTAAAAAAGCTTAGTGTTTGCGTAACATTTAAAATACAACTTGCTAGCCAGTTTCTTAGCCTCGTTTCTAGTTTGCTTAAAGTTTATCTGTGATTTTAATGTAAAAAAATAAAATAACGAATGGACCGCTTTTTTTAGACAAGCTGAGAAAGTTAGATCCTTATTTTAGCTTTATATCTGATGATGATGCTAATGACATCAATGAAAGTTTCAAAGAGAATGATACTAGACAAAGATTCATTTTGTGCCATATTGTTCACGTTTCAACAGCAGTGAGAAAAAAGAGCATTTGTGCCCCAGAGAAAGCAAAAGTTTTTTGATTTTGAGAAAAATCTAGTTTTAGTGGGTCAGGCCAATATTAGGAAAAATGTGTCAAATTCACATCACTCGACCCGCGAACACATTACAAGCATGTAAACTAAAAACATAGGGAACGAAGCTTTGATAACTTTGACGTAACCTAAAACTATTTTGGTCGCTTGTTCGGTTAAAAATGGAATTACAACGAATTATATTTTGCAAATGGTGCAAAAATTTGTGCAAATTGTCGGGATTTATTTGGTTAAAGCTTTTGTAGTTTTAAATTTATATTCAATAAATAATGTTTTAACATACTATTATGATTCATTCATCCATATTTATAGTAGGGGAGGCCGTGAAATTTTTTGGAACTTATTTTCTTTGTCAGCAAATATTAATAAAATTGTTTAGTGAGCAATTCTAAGAAAACATGTTTATATAAACTCTTCCTAATTTCCGACGAGTTTAGTCGCAAAATGCAAAAAAATTCTGAATTCGAGGAACTCATCGTAAAGGCAAGCTTTTGTTTAACCTTATTAAATGAACCTTAGGAAATATATCTGGCAAAATTGTCAAAAATTGAAAATTCCATTTATTGACAATTTTGCCAGCCATATTTCCTATACTTAGAGATTAGTCATAATATATTTTATATTTAGCTTAAATGTAGCTTTCACTAATACACATATTATATGTATTACGAAGAAAAAACTTCCTTCAATTTATAACTTTTTTTCATTTTGTGCCTAACTAAACCCATCGGAAACTCCCCTTTTTTTTGCGGTCGTAAAAATTTAGAATGCTTAGTATTAATTTATAAAAAACTATGCTTAGTATTCTAGAGTTAAATATTTTACCCATTAGTCCGTGTGAAGTTTGAAATATCCCTAGAGATTGCATGCTTCTTCTTCGTGGTAAATGAGTGATGAATTAAAATTGTTAGCCAAAAATGTACACTGCGAAAAAAATGCTGGATTGAATTTACTAAAAATATTTGTTTATCAACAAAAATAGTTGATTTGGTTTCAAACGTGTTTAGCCCAGTCATATTAGGTGAAAAATCCCTGAAACTTGGAAAAAAATATTATAATGTAAATCTAAGAAAAAACCTAACCTACCTAACCGATCGAGATTTTTGCAAAATTATACATTAGTTCTAGGTTAATTTATAAAACTTATTTAGTTTCAAAAAAAATAATAACTTTCCTTAAATGTAACCACTTGTAAGAAATCTATCACAAAGTAACCCCAATTCTTTTTTTTTAAATAAAATAAAACATTTATTTCTTGAAAACAAAACATTATAAGTTATTTTTGTAATGCAGCCAATTTCCATATTGGCGAGTGTTTCTAAAATCTGTCACAATGTCACGCCGCATTTTGTTGAAATTTTATTAAATAAGATTTCACGGGCTTAGTGATTGGACTTATTGCAATAAAAGTTTTTCAATAAATAGCCAAAACTCTGGCAAACATTACACACAACTTGTATCTTGGCTGCATAAAATAGTTTTTGTTGGGTAAGAAAAAGTATAGGGAAAACGTGAAATATTCAAATCTTTGACCATATACCTCTGGCGTCGGTGAATAAGCAGATAAGTCTGAAATTTTTCGAAAACGAGATAAATCAATTTATTAATATTAATATAATATTAATAAAATTGTTTAGTGAGCAATTCTAAGAAAACATGTTTATATAAACTCTTCCTAATTTCCGACGAGTTTAGTCGCAAAATGCAAAAAAATTCTGAATTCGAGGAACTCATCGTAAAGGCAAGCTTTTGTTTAACCTTATTAAATGAACCTTAGGAAATATATCTGGCAAAATTGTCAAAAATTGAAAATTCCATTTATTGACAATT
Organism: Aspidapion aeneum; assembly: GCA_963576565.1. Lineage (NCBI taxonomy): Eukaryota > Metazoa > Arthropoda > Insecta > Coleoptera > Brentidae > Aspidapion > Aspidapion aeneum. The sequence goes on along the minus strand of OY755044.1, from coordinate 83,314,728 downwards.
TTGCCAGCCATATTTCCTATACTTAGAGATTAGTCATAATATATTTTATATTTAGCTTAAATGTAGCTTTCACTAATACACATATTATATGTATTACGAAGAAAAAACTTCCTTCAATTTATAACTTTTTTTCATTTTGTGCCTAACTAAACCCATCGGAAACTCCCCTTTTTTTTGCGGTCGTAAAAATTTAGAATGCTTAGTATTAATTTATAAAAAACTATGCTTAGTATTCTAGAGTTAAATATTTTACCCATTAGTCCGTGTGAAGTTTGAAATATCCCTAGAGATTGCATGCTTCTTCTTCGTGGTAAATGAGTGATGAATTAAAATTGTTAGCCAAAAATGTACACTGCGAAAAAAATGCTGGATTGAATTTACTAAAAATATTTGTTTATCAACAAAAATAGTTGATTTGGTTTCAAACGTGTTTAGCCCAGTCATATTAGGTGAAAAATCCCTGAAACTTGGAAAAAAATATTATAATGTAAATCTAAGAAAAAACCTAACCTACCTAACCGATCGAGATTTTTGCAAAATTATACATTAGTTCTAGGTTAATTTATAAAACTTATTTAGTTTCAAAAAAAATAATAACTTTCCTTAAATGTAACCACTTGTAAGAAATCTATCACAAAGTAACCCCAATTCTTTTTTTTTAAATAAAATAAAACATTTATTTCTTGAAAACAAAACATTATAAGTTATTTTTGTAATGCAGCCAATTTCCATATTGGCGAGTGTTTCTAAAATCTGTCACAATGTCACGCCGCATTTTGTTGAAATTTTATTAAATAAGATTTCACGGGCTTAGTGATTGGACTTATTGCAATAAAAGTTTTTCAATAAATAGCCAAAACTCTGGCAAACATTACACACAACTTGTATCTTGGCTGCATAAAATAGTTTTTGTTGGGTAAGAAAAAGTATAGGGAAAACGTGAAATATTCAAATCTTTGACCATATACCTCTGGCGTCGGTGAATAAGCAGATAAGTCTGAAATTTTTCGAAAACGAGATAAATCAATTTATTGGTCCTAGTGGAATATGTCTAAGTTCGTCTACAAAACACATTGATTTCCTGATCATAATAAGCCTGTGAATATACAAACCTGTTAAGAATTTACAATAATTTTAACAGATATTTTTTTGAGATCTTAGATAGAGATTTTACTTAAATTAACTTATCTGCTTCTTCACCGACCGACGCTGAGGCCAGCACGGTGTCGCTCAACCAGTTTTAAGTTTGGGTAGAAACACCTCAAAAAACTAAAAATGTGGTTTTGTAGTGTGGTGTTAGTGATAATTCTCATCCCTCTTTCCTCTTTCCTCTCATTCCTAGCCTCCTTTAAACCAAATTTTGAGCCCTACAAGGCGAATTGTTGAAATAAAACAGCCAAAACTACATCAATCTTTTAGATTAAACGGGTGACAATAATTAGTGTATTTTATATTACGTGATAAAAACAGGCAATAATTAGTAAATAAAAGTAAAATATATTTATTTAATACCTCTTGCCAAAATAGCGTTTTTTTGTTTATTTCACATGTGGAATATATACTTTTCAATTTTTTTCAAACTTAGTCTACTGTCCAACCAAAACTTTATTCTATATTTAAAAGATGTTGTAGTTTTTGCTGATTTATTATTCTCATTTTTTATCTGTATAGTTTGTGGTCATTTTTAAGATAAGAAAACAAAACAAGAAAGAACATAAAATTACTTTATCAACAATTCGGCTTATAGGGCTCAAAATTTGGTTTAAAGGAGGCTAGGAATGAAAGGAAGAGGGTAAGAGGGTTGTCGGGCCTTAGAATTATTACTACATTTTTTTTAACTAGTTTGAATAATCCACTTTTACTTTTATTTGTCTGCGATGGAAATAGTTGCTTTCCATTGGTGAGAATGAGATCACGTAATAAGAAAAAATCTTGGATGACTAAAGGAATCAAAACTTCAAGTCAAAATCTGCGCTCCATGCATAAAATCTGCAAGCATATTAATAATAATTTCATAACTAACTATTACAAAAAATATCGCAAATTGTACAAAAAAATTATAAGGGTCGCTAAAAGAAACTTTTACTCAAACAAAATATCAAATGCGAAAAATAAAGCTAAGGAAGCTTGGGCAATAGTCAATGACTTTAGAGGCAAAAATAATTCTTCCAAACAATCAGCAAATATCGATGTCAATGTTTTAAATCAATTTTATTACACTGTTGCCCAAAAACTTACGGCCGAATTAAGACCAGTAATCAATCCTATGGATAACTTAAATAACATCGTTATCAATGAAAACTTTAATCTAGGCATCACAGATAGATTGGAATTAAAAAACACAATAAATGAAATAAAAAACGTTTATTCTTCCGGTCAAGATGAAATGAACATAAAAATTTTTCAAAATTTGGATAACAGAACGTTGGATGCTCTTGTTGTTGCTATCAACTCATGTTTCTTAAAGGGTGAATTTCCAGATGTCCTCAAAATAGCCGTAGTTGTTCCTCTTCATAAATCGGGATCATTTGACGAGCCCACTAATTTCAGACCTATCTCACTGTTGGATACTCTATCTAAAATTATTGAAAAACTGGTAAAGGTTAGAATGACCAATTTTCTTAAAAAACATAGTATCCTTGGCACTAATCAATTTGGTTTCCAGAGCGGAAGGAGTACTAACGATGCTTTGTTCTCTTTTTTGGAAAGCCTATATTTTAGACTTAATGATAAAGAAGCTGCAGCTGCAGTATTCTGCGACTTTGAAAAGGCCTTCGACTGTGTCAGTCACGACCTGCTTTTAAAAAAGTTGGAGAGATATGGGTTTAGAGGAGTCTCGCATCGTTTTTTTCACTCATACTTGACTGGAAGATATCAGATGGTTCGAAATGGTGGTTGTGTCTCTTCTTTATCCAAAATTAACTTTGGTGTGCCTCAAGGTTCTGTTTTGGGCCCACTGTTATTTTTGTTATATATTAACGACTTAACTTTAATAGGTATAAGGGGTACTCTAACACTTTTTGCTGACGACACTACAATTTTATGGCATCATAAAAACGAAACAATATTAAAAGAAATAGTGCAAGAGGACATACAACGAATTAAAGAGTGGTGTGATGCAAACTTTCTCTGTTTTAACATAGATAAAACAAAAGTCCTCAGTTTTAAATTTTCTTTTGATGACCTAACTGTTTCCAACCAAAGAATAACTCAGGATGAAAATACGAAATTTTTAGGAATTTATATAGACAATAGGTTAAAATTCTCCTCGCATATTCCCTATCTTAATAAAAAAATATCGATAGGTAGTTACGCCGTTAGACAAACATTTTTCGAACTTGGTTGTGAAATGGCCAAAACAACTTATTACGCCCTTGTTGATTCTCATTTGCGCTATGGAATAGCCTTTTGGGGGAATTGCAGTCAGTATTTGTTCAGATCTGTGTTTGTAAGTTAAAAAAGATGCATCAGATATATTTGCGGAGCAAAAATCAGAGACCATTGTAGGCCTTTGTCTATGAGAGAAAAAATATTGACTCTTTGTTGCCTTTTAATACTAGAAACAGTGGTGCTGATTTATAAAAAATTTAAAAATCACACATTTGAACAAACCTACCAAACAAGAAGTCAAGAATATAACAGCATACCACTGCCTATTCCTAGGTCTCAATTAACCCAAAACTCGATAATCTACCGCAGTATTAAAATTTTTAATAAGCTTCCAAATAGACTGAAAAGCATTCACTCGGAAAAAATATTTAGGGTTAAGGTAAAAGATTTGCTATTGGAGAAGGCATATTATAGTCTTAATGAATTTTTCGAGGACCAGTTATAGGATAATTGACAAATATATTTAAACATTTAAATTTTTTTCTTTTACTTGTGTATGTATCAGATTGTTCTGTTTGTTGTTTCTTGTGTTTTATATCTAACTTTAACATATTTTATTTTTAACATATTTTGACGTTTTAACATATTTTAACATGATTTGACATATTTTAACATGTTTTTACGTATTTTAACATATTTTAACATATTTTAATGTATTGTATTTCAATAATAGTAAGTGAATAGGTGTGATAGGTGGAAAGAGAGCATATTTGCATAGGAGAAATATTTAAAAAAAAGTATATATATCGCGAAATTTATAGACTGTTACACTATTTTAAATGACTATTCTGTACCTCAACTTAGACTTGTAAGCAAGTGTTTATCTTATATTTACAATTAAGGACCATTTTTTGCTTTGTCTGTAAAACTCTACTTTTTTGACAATAAAGCATAATTTGATTTGATTTTGATTTGATAAATTATGTAATTTAAAATCATAAATTATATTCATAAATTTTCGGAAAAATCAGAAAACTCAAAAAAAGGATCAGCTGCGATTTTGAAAATTATGTTTTTGTGTTCTAGGGAAGCTTCCCTACAAAACCATATTTTTAGTTTTTTGGGGTGTTTCTACCCAAACTTAAAACTGGTTGAGCGACACCGTGCTAGAGAATTACATAAATAGCCGATACAGCTGTTTGTCGACTTGTCCAACAAGTTCGGTCTAGACTGAACCACGCGCTTTTTGGAGTCCGTGATCACGTGTTTTGTGGTGATCGATTGAATCCGTTCCTTAGTCACATTCGACATAAAACCGTACGAGAAATTCAAATGCGCGCGCAATCTAATACCAAAACTGTTTTGGTTTGATGTAACGACCAAACAACTAGTCCAAAAAACGAATGCTATTGGCGTAGTGATCGATAAACTTCAGTCATGTGATTATGTAATAATTGACATTTAAAGAGACAACGTTGTTTATATTAAGATTGTTTCAACCAAAATTCAGCAATAAATACACCTCCAAATAAAAAGTTAAGTACCTTAACTTGTGCGAAAAAGTGTCCTTTGTCACTGTTTGTGTTAGTAAGATATGATCTAAATTTTCCGTAGGGCAATCAATCAAAAACTGCAAATGTATTTTCATGTTTTTTTTTAACATTTTGCAAAAATTCCCTCCAATAAACAATAAGAAAGTAAATAATAACAATTGGAGAAAGTGAGGTTACATTTACTCTCCTCCCATTCTGCTCCCACACTGCACGACGTACAAGGTCCTTCGATCAGACACCGACGGACCCCTATTCTCGAATTTAACTAGATTAATAACAAATATGGATTACAAATGCTGCCCAAGTAAACCACCGACAAAGGAGATAAAAAACTTATTTTGCATCGTTTGTTTTAATATATTTCACAAGAGCTGCGCAGACAGAATAGCATTCAATAAGTTAGATCAGCACAAAATTTTTTGTTTAAAGAATTGTTATGAAGTACTAGAAGAGCAAAAATTGCTTCAACAAAAAGTGAATGACAAAAATGTGCCAATAACTTTTCTTGAATCAACAATTGACAAACTCACCACTGAAACTACTCAGAAAGCCATTATAACAACGGCTTTGCTACCGCGGGAGTGTTCTGTGGCTTTTCCAAAGCTTTTAACTGTGTTAGTCACGGAACATTTCTGAGAAAGGAATGGTTTAAATCGTACTTGTCATGCCGCAGTCAACGTGTCTTCGCGAATGGTGGGGAATCATCAGAGGGGTCAGTCACATTTGGAGTTCCACAAGGGTCAGTTCTTGGACCCACTCTATTTCTTATCTATATTAACGACCTGTTGTGCCTAGGCATATCTGGTGTATTTGCCGCATTCGCGGATGATGCAACTGTGGTGTGGCATAGGCGTGACCCGGATGAGCTGATTAGAGTCATATCTCATGATCTAAATAGCATCAAAAAGTGGTGTGATGCCAACGGATTGCTTTTTAATTTTAGCAAAACGCACATCATTGGGTTTTGCTGTAATATTGACCAAATTGACTGCCAAGAATTTACAATCAAAAGTACTCTCGAAACTAAATTTCTTGGTATTCATTTGGATACTAACTTGAAATTTGAGTCCCACATATTTACACTTAACAAGAAATTAGCGTCTGGCTGTTATGGTGTTCGAGCTGTGTCTAAAAATATTGCTAAATCAGTCTATTATGCTGTGATTCATTCTCACTTATCTTATGGACTACCATTCTGGGTAGTCGGTATCTCTTCGAATCCGTGTTTAAACTACAAAAACGTGCTGTCCGATTCATTTCTGGTTCTTCTCCGATAGATCATTGCAAATCACTATTCATACAGTTTAAAATTCTAACTCTTCCGTGTCTTTTCATCTTGGAATCGGTCAGCCTTATTCATAAGACTCTCGCTCCTCAAATAACTCTAACTTCCCATACCATATTTAACTTTTGTTCAAAAATCTATTATCTATCAAGGTATCAAACTTTATAATCATCTCCATGCAACCCTTAAAAAAATTTTTAGCTGTTTCCAAGTTTCGAAAGGAACTTAAAACGATTTGGCTCCATGAGGCATTCTACACAATGGAGGAATTCCTCAACTTCCAGTTTTAAATTTTGTGAAGAACGTATAGTTTTTTTTAACGGTATTTTATCCTATTTAAGTGGTTTTAAAGACATGCGGTTTGCGGATATCCCTGTCGATCAACCAACTTTATTTTTATTTTTATTTTAATTTAATTTTTTGTTTATTCTTGTGTTTTGTATTTGTTCTTATTATTTATTTAACATTGTTTAAATCTACATTATAGAATGCATCTAAGTATATTAACTTATTTTTATTCATATAATTTAAAATTTTAAACTTCTTTATAAGCTTCTACTTTTATTAATTTGTTTTGTCTATCTTTATTTTGATTTGTTCTATTTCATCTAGGCATAGTTTTAATTTACATTTTTTATTTTATATATAAACAATTATTTTAAATATTTTATTGTTTTAAACATTTTTTAAATAATTTATATTTTTTGTTTATTTTATTTTTTTGTTTATATGATTGCTTTTGTACTATTTTAATTATTTGTTTCTTGCAACTTTGACATTATTATTTGAACAAAAATTATTAGTTAATTATGTCAGTCTTAGATTAAGAAGTTTGCTTTGTCAATAAGGTGTAATTTTCCTTTGATAATAAAGCATGTTTACTACTACTACTACTACTATGTGCAAGTGTTAAATTGAAATTCACGTGATTAAAAGAAAGGGAAGCGGAACCACGCGCTTTTTGGAGTTCGTGATCACGTGTTTGTGGTGATCGATTGAGTCCGTTCCATAGTCACATTCGACAGTCATAAAACCGTACGAGAAATTCAAATGCGCGCGCAATCCAATACCAAAACGGTTTGATGCAACGACCAAACAACTAGTCCAGAAAACGAATGCTATTGGCGTAGTAATCGATTTACTTCAGTCATGTGATTATATGCAAGTGTTAACTTGAAATTCACGTGATTAAAAGAAAGGGTTGCTTTCGCGATCTAGCTTAAAAGTGGATCGAATGCAAAGGATGAATTCGAGAGCCCTAAATTAAAGTTGCACACAGAAAAATGACATTTGTGAATTACTTTGCGAAATTGCTTCTTCTATGTAAATTTTATTAAAAAAATTACGGCCACACTAGTTTGACGCAAGCCTTAGATTTTTTACATATTTTCAACATATTTCATGACAAAACACAAAAAATAGCTTAAAATTTAACATCATGAGGCTTCGGCCCCCCCCCCCCCAAGGCACATTCCTGGGTGCGCCACTGCTATTGATACACGTTTAAGTTGTAACCGATTAAATAGCGAGAAAAGAGTCTGTTACAAAGTCACCTGCCAAGCAGAGTCAAAAGCGCGGATCTTGATCAAAATCTGGGGGGCATTGGTTGACAGAATAACTTTGTGTTTTTAATTTCTTTTTCTGGGGGGGGGGATAATTACAAATAATTTTTTCTCGGGAGGGATAATTAACACGTTACCCCCCTCAAATCCGCGCTTCCAAAGTCACGTTCTACGGTACATATTTGACAGCCGCTGACCTCGCTTTAAGTGCCAAAAAAATAAAATTTTGTATAAATGACACACAATTTTGCCAAAAAGCACCTCCTTCACCAGGCGTGGATCTACGGTAGGGGAAAAAAGAGAAAAAGGGGAAATTCTCCCCCTATATCTCAAACTGACACACACAATACATGTCCTGGTCACTATGTAAAATATTTATTATGGTATTTCCCCCCCTCCAAATGAAGTTCCTAGCCTAGCCTCTAGCTTCACCACTTACAAATAGGTGGAGGCGTCTACCCACTAAAGGATGCGCCCTAATTGTTTGCGAATCTAAAGTTTTTTCCGAAAATTTTGAGCATAAACGGGGTCCAAACTTACTACTTATTGTGTCATAAAAAGCGTTCCTCGATGAATATTTACACATATACAAAACGCAAAACATGCATGCAAGTTAGTGTACTAATTGCTTGCTCAGCTGTGTTATATGCTTCGTCGAACAATAAATTATTGTCATGTTTAAAAAAATCCCCAATGAAGTATTAATAGTCTTTGGAGTAAAATATTTATTAAAAAAATCATGGGCTTTTACCTCCAAACTTCCAGTCGGGTAAGCACAAAATTGTAAAGCGGGTATAAAAATAATAAAATAATAAAAAATAGGATTAATAACGTTGCAGTAACGGCGTTAACTGAAAATATTAATTTTTTTTTTAACTTCAGTTAAGTAGATCAATAACATCTATAGTTTTTAAATTTAAATTCAGAAAATCCTAAATAATATAGGCCGAAACACAGTATAGGGTAGAGGAAAGTCGCCTACTATCAATCTTGGGAATCAAAATACATTCGTCTATGTTTCGGCTTCAGAATCCAAATTAGCGGCTGGCAAAGTTAAGAAAAAAAGGAAATTACCTGTTTTAGGAGAAATACAATGGATTCACTTTAAGCGGGACCTATTCAATTTAGAACTGTAACAAGATTTGACATCTGTTACTTCATAACAAAATTCAAAAATTTGTTTTTGTAAAATTTTGAACGCCGCCATCTTGGATTATATTAGACATGTCATTTATAATAGAACTTTGAAAATCAATGATTCTTATTTAGTTTAAATTAATATACTACACGGCAACGCTAGTTCTTTCAAACAAGAATGAAAAAATAACTTTGTTATGTAAACTTCGGACGCCCTCTTGAATGTTTAATGTCAAATTGTAACTTTGTATAAATACTTAGAAAAGTTGGGTCACTTTTGATAAAATCCAGAATTTTTTTTTGTAAAAATCAAATTTGGTCTATAAGTTATAAAGGGAAATCGACTAGGGAGCAAAATTTATTTTTTCAGTAGGCTTTAAGAAATAGTTATTATCTTAAATATAAGGTATCAAAAATAATTATCGTTCAAAAATATAAAGGAAATATCGAAATAATACGAATTTTTTGAAATAAAGCCGCTATTTTGTTTTGAAATGACAGTTGTCAAATTTTGTTACAGTTTTGAACTAAGAAGGTTTCGTTTAAAATGAATCCATCAGAATATTTCTCCTTAAATAGGATTTTTTTTTTAATTTGGCATTCGCTATCTTGGATTCTGAAGCCAGAAAATCGGGGATCCTCGAATAAAAATTTTGCTTTGGGTCATAGGAACTAGTATGCCAAATATAAAAAGATATACCCTTTTTGCAGCTTTTTTTTACTTTAGTCTATTATTAGGGATACTCAATGATTATACCACAAATAGGTTAATTTATTTATAATAAGTCATGTATTATTTTGTGCTAGTTTAAGATGTTTATTGTTATATGTTTATTAATTAGTTGATAGTTTTATTTTAATACTTAAATGTGAAAAAATAAATAGATAAAAGTGTACGTGGTGAATAGTTCTTTAAATGCTTTGAAAATCTAAAACATGGCTTAAGCAGCTGCTGGGCTCCTGTGTTACAAAACACCTTGTAAAATACATGTAGGTATAAGTAAGCTTTATATTTTTTTCCAGAATTCATTCTCTGTCATTCATTACATTTACAATCAATTTTGAGCCTGCTTACTGTAAGGAATTTGTCGTTTCCTTAAGCCAAAGCGGAATTGGAATTTGGTCAAGCACCTTTCTAAGCAATTTCTAAGGTCTTTATACTTTTAAACAGGGTATCTACAGAACTTAAATGGTTATTGAACCTGACTGGACAACTGTGATCAGATTAAAAAATCTACATCACTGGGTTGCCTTAAAACATTTGTGTTATGTAAACCCGATGACGCAGCTACAGTCGTCCAGTTATGTTCACATGACTAGTTAATTGACCATTGTAAATGGGTAAGTATGCACAGGAATGACAATTCTATTTTGTTTTATTTTATTATTCTTTATAATCTATCCAACAGACATAAACCTAATAATATATTGCTTGTCAAAAAAAATTGTACACCTATCCTGGGTTTTTATATTGCAGGTGTACAAATTTTTTTGAAAAGTAGTAAAGTTTAGAAACGTAAAGAAGAAGAGAAAACTCTATTTTAATATTCTTAAGATTAAAAACCCGACACGTTCGCGCAACCATATATATCAGGCGCACACACACATATATCATGAATTAAATCTTAAATTTATATAAGCAAAAACAACAGAAGAAAGAAAAAAACAAAAGTTTTAAAGGAACAGATTTCCGAAGTCTTTCATATATTTCCTTTGTTGTTGACGCATGCCTCTTTCTAATTTTAGCAGTGGGGCCTGGAGTAGTAGAACATGAGAACACGAACTTTTGGCTCCATGGTTTCGTGTGTTTCATCTGGGGTGCGTTCCAATGTGCTCTTGCAATATGTAGCCAATACTCTTACCTCTTCTTTTGAGGTAAGATTGCGTCAGATACTTCCTCTAATTGCCAAAAACGATAGAGATTCATCCAATGAAAGAGAATTAATAAGAGGGATAAACGTACAGTTCATTGAAACTTTATTTTTTATTTTAGCATTTCCCATAAGGACCTGTCCATAGATCGAAATCGAATTTGAAAGCTTAAAATCAGGATCTGCCAATTTTAATGTGGAAAGATGTGTCAAATCACATATCGAGAAGCTACTCATGGGCATATTAAAGCTAATTTTAGTATGAAAATCTGCATCAATAGAAGGTGATGGAGGAATAAATTCAGAGTGGAAATAATGCTCGACATAATGCCCTTAAAACTGGTAATCATTCCATTGATTCCTTGAATGGGAACATAGAAGGAACACCATTTTAGTCCTAGATGAAAACAACAAGCCTCGGAGATTGCATTTATTTGGCGGGCAGTGGCCAAAAGGACACGCACAGTTTAAGGATGACCAAAAATATCAGGCTCTTTTTTCAATTATCGAACTAGTGGTGTGGACCTTTTATGTATTTCCATCTCCACCAGTCTCAGATAAAGTAAAGTCCACTATAGGCTGGGTCTTAGGAGTTATAGAAGGGGTTGGTAACCTCCAAAAACGAGGTATTTTTAGAACTAAAGTGTAATAAATTGTTAAGCAGCATTTAGAGATGCCTGTATGGTTAGACCTCAAACAGTTTACACAAAGTTTACCCCGGCTTTCGCTCTTATAGGGTTATGCTTAATATTGGCAGGACTTTTTAGAGACGGAAAGATACCGACATACTGTCCAAACACCCATACCGATTATTTCGTGAATTTTATTCACGTTTGGGATGCATTTTACTTGAATTCATTAAAGAAGGTATAGGAGAATAGCTTAGTACATGTATTATAACAAATTCCTTCAGGTCACTAACAAAAATTATATTATAAAGGTAGAGTTACATACTTACTTTCAATTTGACAGGACAAGAGAAATCATTTCTTGACGTAATTTACGTAACTTTTATTACCGATCTCTCACACTCTACTGCTACAACATTCACACCCCTACTAATGCCGCTAAAATGTTAAAGACCCCGATTACAACTTTCTTCTTGTTCTGTTCTGTTCATGCGATAACGAAATGTAAAAATTAAAATAAAATGTGAATACTACAATAAATTAAACCTTGTAAAAATATTCAAAATTAATTAAATATAAAATAGAATAAAAAACATTTATGTCATATAACAAATATATCATCAGCTTCCATCTAGGTATTCCCTTGGCCTGGTATGTATGAGTAAAAGTATTGCTCATTTCTGTGCATGGTTCCATCTCGACTCGTGTATTTTTGCTTTACTTTTGGTTGCAATGTATGGATCGCAACGGCTGTACTTCAGGGTTAGGGTTCTGTAGCTGTACGCTGTGCCTCGTCTCAGGTGCGTATCAAACTCAAGGGTGGTACTGGCTAGATAGAGCTGTACTCAAATAGGAAAACTTGCGTTTGGAAAATTTTGTCGCAAAAATGTTCGGATTCGATCTAGATGATTCGTCGAAATTGCTGATTCTTCTTAGAATCTTCTAGTTGTAAAGGTAATTCTAGTTGATCGTAGAAATTCTATTAAAGACTAACTGTGGTCTGTTATGTTTGTTATGTTTCCTTTGTTTATTCCGTTTAATTTTAACTATTCCTTTTGGTCTAATATTCTCTTTGTTTCAGCTTTTTGAGAACCCTTCGGAAAAATCTTCTTATCTTGCAAATCTCTCGGGTCTTTACGACTTATGTCTGTTAAACAAAAGTAGTTTTTAACTCTTTTTTCCGAGTTAACAAAAGATAAAACCATCAGGTTTTATGTTTTCATTTTGCACTTCCCATTATTTGGGTGTTCTGGATCTGGTTTAGTTTGGTTTGGTTCGGTTCGGTTCGATTTTATTAAGTTTGGTTATATTTGTTTTATCAAATTTTTAGCCTATGAACTATTTTATAGCAGCGCTAATTTGTAGCAGCATTTTTTGGTGGCAGCGCTCTTTTGATACGCGCTATTTCGTAATGCATTCTTCTGTAGCAGAGCCTTACTTTAGCTTATTCTTTTTATGAACCGAATATTGCAATAATTATTATATTGATATTAAAAATATCGGCCTTAGGCTTTTAAAACATAATTAATAGTCCTACAATTTCACATATGAAACCAAACCTCACCAGTCTTTTATGCACAGTCAGCAGATATCTCATATATTTTAAAATGGGTGCCAGAGTATTATTAATCAGATTCTTCGATTAAAGCCCTTGACTACGAAAATCAGTAATCAGATTTTGCCTCAGATCCAGTTTAAGCTCGATTATGCATGCATATTATATACCAATTAAGGCTTATCTTAAATTTTTATATTCAATTTAGAACTTTTTACAAATTCATAAAAACAGAGGTAGGTATTCGTTTGTTACAATAAAAAATTTTGCATGACAGAAAAATAAGTAAGAAAGAAGATTCATTGCTATATAATAAAATATTCAGGCTTTATTTAATGTAAAATTTGCTATCAATCAATTTGCGCGAACCTATACTGTGGCATTGGGGTGTGTCGAATTTCCATTATTGATTACATTGCCATGTATTAATTTGTTAGTTATAACTTTTTTACCTTCCTAGCCCCAGAAAAAGTAGAAAAACTTGTCGACGAAAAAAACATTGATAATACCAAAAATGTTTTCTATGGCAATATTGTCGTGACGTCTGTTTGTGTGTTAGTGTGTGTGTCTGTCCGGTCCACGAAAGCTCCGGAACAACTGGACCTATTTCAATTAAATTTATATAAAAAATAGTCTTCGACACTGTAACTGTAAGTTTTACTTTTACCATTTATGGTATTGACAGGTTTTTGACATGTAAAATTTAAAAAAAAATGCTAATTCTTTAACGAAGCGTCGCTCGTATCAATATGCAGTTTTTGTATAATAAAATGGAACACATTTTTCTCCATCATTTGTGTTATAACCAAAACTTTCGTGAAAGCTTTCGTTCCTCAAATATTTATAATAAACTCTTTTTAAGGCTGATATACAGGGCGTCTCAGATAAAAGTAACTACATTGGGATTTCGCAAACATTAAGAGATACAATTTTGGTTAAACGAGACAAAAGATGTCCTATTCCAAGCCCAATCGATGCTGTATCGAAATTAATACTTAATATCTACAGGGGTTTACAAAACATCGAGCAAAAACTAAAGGTCGTGTTTTTCGAAAAAAATTTATATCTCCGCCATCGTGTAAACAATTTTTTAGCAAATTTGGTAGTTTTGAAAAAGCGACTACGGTCCATCAAATAACGTTTTGATAATAAACATAATTAATGCATTTGTTTCATGGCGAAGTCCTTCGTATGCTCTATTTAACGCCATATAAATCCAACATGGCAGTCTTTAGCAATAACAAAGTTTTTTTTGTAATTTGTTATCCTTTGAAAAAGAAAACAGAGACACTTTTGGTCCCAAAGTATAATTTCTTTGGCATTCAGAAACACAGCGTTTAAAAGGCACTTTTGCCTAATGTATCAAAACTACACTTACAGATATTAAAACACCGTAAAATGGACACTCCAATATTTATGATGTCCTTCTAAATAATTTAAAATGTTGCTTCATGCTTTTAAAAAATGAAAAAGAAACTTAATCAAATAACATAGAAATAAAAGACAAACCATTTTGTTTTGGCCTTATGTAAGCACGTTACACAGTCAATTTAACGTTGCTAGATGGCCTCATAACACTTGTATAATATAATAATAGTGGGCAGTGTTTCTACTATTTGGATCCACTTTTGGATATCTTTGGCTGCAAAACGGTTCTGTCATCGCAAAAACACCTGCACAATGATCCTAGAAGAATAATGTAAAAAAGGCCAAGTACGCGAAAATGATATTCCGTTAAAAGAATTGAGATAAAAGTAAAGCCAAGTTCTCTAATACACATTTCAAAATAAAAGGTTCTTGCTAGTTTGGAAATGAGTTATTTAAACTTTGCTATTACAGCCAAACTTCTTTATGTTCAATTTAGCACTGTGCCAAAAAGTCATTTGCAAACGTAATAACCAAGTTTAGAAAAACATTTCCAAACTAGTAAGACTCTTTTATTTTGGAATTAGTAATAGAAAACTTGGTTTTACTTTTATCTCAATTCTTTTTACAAAATACCATTTTCGCTTACTAGGCTTTTTTTTGATATAACTTCACTCCTTTTTTAAAGGATTTAGATAATATTTAAGTTTTAAAGTAGTAAAATATGCAGAATATTGTTCAAAACTTTTGCAATGCCTTATTAAAAATTTTGAGGTAAAAACAGTTTTTCCTATGGTTATATCATAGTTCCTATCAGCCTTTCGAAGCTCAGCTCTCTAACATTGCTAGGAGTGGACAATGTTACTTTTAAATAACTTTACATTTATGGGGGAGGGCAGTAAATTCACATTTTGGTGTTTTATAGAGCGTTTCTGGAATTGGGCAATGTAACTTTTATAGTCCAAATTATACGCATTTGTAATGACGTCATTTTTGATTATCTTTGTTTAGTTTATTATAAACAGCGGTGACAATAAACTTTAAAAAAAAGTAGTGTCTATGATTAATTCATTGATTCATTTTTTAAATAGGTAGGTAATTGATTATGTGAAGTATCCGTCACTGTCAATCAAAAACATAAGTTTGTCAACCTGTCGGAATTTTTTTAAAAAGATGTAAAATGCCAAGGAACAAATATAATAGGTACAATGAACAATCGCAGCTGATAATTTTAAATATATTGGCTTTTTTCCAACTGGAAAGGGAACAAGTCCGAAATGGAATCGCACTTCAATTTGAGAATGTGATACAGCGAGCCGAAGATGCAACAAAATTGATAGTAATATTTGTAATATAGTAAATATAAAAAAAAATCTACGCCATACGTTTTTTTCTCACCTGGTGACTTCATTACAAATGCGTATAATGTAGACTATAGATAACTTTATATTTATAGGGGACGGAAGTTAATTAAACTTTTGGGGAAGTAGGCAATGTTACTTTCACATATGGCTAGGGGAGGCAAGAAAATTAAAATTTTGGGATTTTTAAATTTTTTCCTATAGTTTTATTATATTTCCTATCAGTCTACCAAAGCTCAGCTCTAGCGCTTCTTGAAGTATGTCTGTATAGGGGAGGGGACTAAATTAGAATTTTGGAGATTTTTGATTTCTTTTAAGGGTTTGGTCATAATTTGAATCAGTTTGCCAAATTTCAGGTTTGTAGCATATCTGGAAGTACAGTAGAATTTTGAGGATATATACAGGAGTGAGTGCACACTTTAGTACTTTATGGAAGTCCATGAAAATTGAAGAATTTGTTAACTCTAAAACTTGTGTTTTGTAGCTTATTCCGCAGAGTATGTCAAATATGGGCTGAAATATTTCAAAAAAAGGTGGTACAGCAGTTTAAGCCGCGAACTTGGCCGGGTACTGTTTTGCCCTCAGATTAAGTGGTTAAATCATTAAAAGCACTCTAAATAAACTGAATGGACCATGCATGAAAGCCATTAAGTCCTTTTTTATAATACTAAAACTGCTTAGTTTTATTTGTCGGGACACAGTAAAATTTACGGCCATGTTTGGACATTTTAGAGTGACTCTTGAAAATTAAATCTGCCAAGTAGAAATGATACATGAACGGAAGAGGGCAGAGTTCCAATAAAAGCGCGCTTAAGTTTTTAAAATTCTTTCAAGCAATGCGACATAGCATCTTTTACCCAGAGAGCGGATTTTCTGATATGTAGACAGTTTTTATTAAAAACGTCTAGTTGCTTCCGCTAACAAAATAGGTTTATACGTTTGGAATAACTATAACTTATAATTATTTGGTTAAAAAAATTGATTTCATATGTTTAAAAATATGCTGTCACTAGGTTCTTTAAAATGATTTTTGTTTTTTTTTTATTCAAAAACTTTTTAACTGAAGGAAGTACATTTTCTGAAGTATTTTTACCAGAGTTTTTAAAAATCAAATCTTTAAATCTCTTTAATTATTTACCTAATATATTAACACTTATTTCAGTACGTTTGTCATAACAGGTTACCTACTTACCCTACTTTTTGTCGAATGTTACGTTTCAGTTGTTAAAGGATTTTGCGTTTATACATATAAACTCTATTTTTCAGGTAACCTCGCAGAAGAAAATGTGACATGGGACAATGGAAAATCTAGATATTATTTGATCATTAAAATCTTAGAAGCTCTATTCTTGCTCTGGGTTTACCATGCTAGCCCTATCTTTTTTTAACTACATCTCTTGCATTGGCACTAATTCTATCCAGACTAAAAGGGGACCCAGCTAAATAAAACGGCACATAATCGATGTTTCTGCATCGTTTTCAATATTGGCCCTTATACGTTCCAAATTTGTCTGAGGAAGGTTGGCTGCAGACTCCTGTTATCAAAAACGTACAGTTGAATTGGGGTTCTTGAATTGAAATTGTGCAACCGGTCTTTAATTTTCAGTAATTTGTTGATAATGTTCGGAGTAGAGTTTCATGATAGCTCTTTGTGCAATAAATATTTTTTCTACAAAAAACCTCCCAATCTTCCGCTTTTTAATAAATTTAAAAAAACTTTACAAGTAAGCTTAAATTACCGATTTTTGGAAGACCCTGGTATTAGAAATATTATTTCTAGCTACCCAGATAACGAATATATCATTTATTTAAATAATTTTAAAACTAAAACTAGCTTTTAATGGTATGTTTAGTCTATGGCTTGTGTATTATTTTTGAGTTCCCTTTAATTAAGTAACTTTACGCTACTGTGTAAAAGCTAGAAAATAAAAACATACACGGTGGCCGGTTAGAAATGAAACAGAGGTGCTTACAGGTATTTACGGAATGTTTAAAGATAATGCTCATGAATGTCGATTTAGGTTTCAGTGGAGCATCTTTAGGCTGCATTGATACCCAGATATATACCTCATATTTGGGCTAATTTGTTCATCAAAAAGGGTGATTTTAATCGAGGAGATGGGATAAGTGGCACACTAAGTATCATTTTTCGAGCAATAACAATATTCTGCACCAATAGCAATGCATATTCTTTTTCAAGTGGCAGTACAACCCTTGCTGGGTTTAAGGCTCTCTGGTATAATTCTTTGTCACCTTCTGATTCCCATGTTCTTGATGTCATCTTCGTCATCGTTTATCCACCTTTTTCGTGGTCACTCTTACGCTTCTTCGAGCAGGTATTCAGATCATTATTTTTATTGGTGCTCTTGTCTCCATAATTGTCTGTACATGTGCCAACTAATCTTATACTTTAGATAAATCTTACGATGCTGGCACAATCTATTAGCTGTTATACTTTATCATTCATCCGTATCCGCCATTAACCGCCTTCTGTTTGCATTGGTCCGAAGATCTTATGAAGAATTTTATTTTTAAATATTGATAGTTGTCCTTCATTCGCTTTTGTGTCAATTATTCACACCCATATATTACTACCAGTCTAGTTATTGTAGTGTGAAGTTTTTATTTAAGAGATTTTGTTGAATCTTGGACCTAAGCAGTTTTTTTATTACCATAAAAGATTTTTTCTCTTGGTTATTCTTTGCTTTATTTCCTCTTAAATAGAGTTTTCTTTGTTTATGTTTGCTCCCTAGAATGTAAAATTTTCCAATTGCTCGAGCCTATTGAAAATTATGAAAGTTCCTCTCGTTGTTTATTGAAAGGTGCATCGCTCTGAGAACTGTTTATTTATTCTGACTACATCTTTGGAACCCTGGATAAACGCGTTGATTAGCTATATTGTGTATCATTCTCTCACGATTTACGCTGTCAATTGCCTGTTTAAAATCTTCATAAATACTATATATATTTTGTTATTTTGATAAATATTAGTAATAATAAGGAATATAAGAGTTTTTGTAAAATGTATAGTTCATATCATTAGTTTTGAAACAACTTTTTACAACTTTTTTTCGTTGGCCTATGCTATTTGTTGTGGTAAACAGCTGACAACTTTCAAAAAGTTATCTCAAAAATTATGATATGGAATTTAAATGACTGTATTTAAATAAAATAAATTCAATTAAAAAAAAAATAAGTTGTGTTAATAGGCTTTTTCTGGAATTTGCCTCATAAGAAATATTCGATCTGAGGTAGATCTGTTGGGGCCACATTGGTATTTTCCAATAGCTAGCTCAGAATACGTTAAAAACTAATCTGGTGGTGGTCCAACAGTCCTTAGTTCTTCTTTGCTTCTCTCTTTTTACGGTATAGTTCCGGCTGCCTTCAGGTTTGAATGCATATTGCAATGTTTGCTCCGGTATCCCTCTGAATATCTTTTAATTTCTATCACACTTTAGCATTACGATTCTTCGTTTGTGTTTTTCTTGTTTTGCCCTAAAGTCTCGATTACGGCTTTCTGTATGCTAGTTTTAATTGCTTCCCATTCTTCATATAGATTTGTTTTTCTGTCCTTTAATAGTAATTCTACTTCCAACTTTCTGCCATATCCCAAACAGGTTGCATTATCGTAAAACTTTTTCAAATCCCAGTTTTTGATCTTTTTATGTTCTTCTTTGTTTGTGGACGAGGTTCCCTTTTGATTAAGTTTTACTCCAGCAAGAAAATGGTCGGAATTTGCTCCTCGAAAAGCTCTCTATATAAGTAGCATACATTTTAGATATTAAGTGATCTATTTGGTTCATTTCTGCACTACAAGGGATCTTCCAATCGGCTTGTTCTTGTGTCAAATGATATTTATAGCTGTCTCCCAGCTACTTGGCATTGATGTCCCCAGGCACTATGAGAGCGTCATAATTCGATGTTGGGTCGCATGTATTATTAAGATTACTATACTAGTTGCAAATCAAGTTAAATTGGTCTCATTCTGCTTGTTGTTGTTTTCAATGACTTCTCGCGAGGCACTATGAGAGCTTCATAATTCTATGTTGGGTCGCATGTATTATTAAGATCGTTGTATTATAAAGATCCACTTCCCCTTCATATGTCCCCTCTGTCAGTGCATGTACAACTATAATTAATAAGTTAAATTGTGAAACTTTTCATTAAGTCCTATTTCACACAGTCTTTGTCCAAAAGGTGTGAAGCCCAACACGCTGTTTCTAATACTTTTGGACACTGTAATTCCCGCTTCGCATTCTCGATTGCCACAGTATTATAAACCAAGTCTTTTATTTTAATAATACCTTTTGGCTTCCATCTTTTTGGTCAAAAAACAACAATTTATATATACTGTTTTAGCACTTCTCAAGAGAAAACTGCAAATTTCCTAGATGGAGAAGGGTTCCTACGTTCCACGCCAAATTGAAAAGTTATATTCTTGTCCATGCTCCTAGAAGAATTTCGTGTGAAGTCAGTCCGGCCGTTTCTGGTTTATCATTTGCAATTTGCAGCCCTTCGCGCAACCTCTTACAGTCACCTTTTACTACTAGCAAGTGATACCCTGAGGATATTTTGACGTCCTATAAAGTTTAAAAATTGATCGTTTTTTTTAACAACCGATATTAGGCGAAGGTCAAACTGCAATATTTAATAAATATTAGATAAGTCACAAAGAAGGTTTAAGTTTTGAGTTATTATTTTAAAAACGGCGTATTTGTGTCTCCGGGGGTTTTTGTTAGTTTTTTTCATAAATAAAATGCAATTTCTAATAGAGACTGACTAGATACTGAGGCACACATAAAAATTTTGCAATCAGTATGATCTCTTTTCTCGCAAAATGCGAAAACCCACGCTCCATCTCATCTACCCGTAGGTAGTAATATCAAAGAGTAATATGCAAACTATATTTTATTATACTTACTATTGAGAAAAAATAGGATTTTAAATATTAGATTGATTTGAAATCTTTTTAGAAACAGTGTTATTTTCATTTTTTTAGCTCACACATATACTATACTATAGTAGTGTGAGCTATGGTGATCCTAATTTTTTCGAGAAAAAAAAAGTTGCTCCGATTTCAAAAATTTTTATATATCTTTGCGTTTCAGATGATTTTGAAACTTTTTTGTTGCGCCGTCTGTCTGTCTGTCTGTCTGTCTGTCTGTCTGTATGTCTGTCTGTATGTCTGTAACGACCAACGCGCATAACTCAAAAACCGCTTGGCCGATTTTAATGAAATTTGGTACCTAGGCTGGGTCTTGGGTCGAGATGGTCCCATTTAAAAATGAACAAAATCCACCGAACAGAAACCAAATAAAAGGGTGGGGGTAGATTTCAAAAATTAGAGTTTATGTGAAAATATGGCGTGTGTGATATCAAACGAAAGGTAATTGAGTCTGCAGTTAAACAAAATACATTTTAATTTATTTAAAAATACTCTGCCAATATATGGGCCCCTAAGCTCACACTAGGTACTATAGTTATAGTATACGTGTGAGCTAATATAACTAAAAACTGAAATATATTTTATTCAACTCCAGACTAAATTACCTTTTGTTTAATACCACACAAGCCATGTTTTGACTTAAACTCAAATTTTTGAAATCTACCCCCACCCTTAAAAAAAACAAAAACTAAAATGTATTTTGTTAAACTCCGGACTCAATTACCTTTCGTTTGATATCACACACGCCATATTTTCACTTAAACTCTAATTTTTAAAATATACCCCCACCCTTTTTTTTAAATAAATTAAAATGTATTTTGTTCAACTGCAGACTCAATTACCTTTCGTTTGATATCACACACGCCATATTTTCACATAAACTCTAATTTTTGAAATCTACCCCCACCCGTTTATTTGGTTTGTGTTCGGTGGATTTTGTTCATTTTTAAATGGGACCATCTCGACACAAGACCCAGCCTAGGTGCCAAATTTTATTAAAATCGGCCAAGCGGTTTTTGAGTTATGCGCGTTGGTCGTTACAGACATACAGACAGACAGACAGACAGACAGACAGACATACAGACAGACAGACAGACAGACAGACAGACAGACGGCGCAACAAAAAAGTTTCAAAATCATCTGAAACGCAAAGATATATAAAACATTTTGAAATCGGAGCAACTTTTTTTTTCTCGAAAAAATTAGGATCACCATATTCACACTACTATAGTATAGTATATGTGTGAGCTAAAAAAGGGTGGGGGTATATTTTAAAAATTAGAGTTTAAGTGAAAATATGGAGTGTGTGATATCAAACGAAAGGTAATTGAGTCCGGAGTTTAACAAAATACATTTTAGTTTTTTGTTTTTTTAAGAGTGGGGGTAGATTTCAAAAATTTGAGTTTAAGTCAAAACATGGCTTGTGTGGTATCAAACAAAAGGTAATTTAGTCTGGAGTTAAATAAAATATATTTCAGTTTTTAGTTATATTAGCTCACATGTACACTATAACTATAGTACCTAGTGTGAGCTTAGGGGCCCATATATTGGCAGAGTATTTATTTTGCTTTTATAAAGTTTTTAGTATATATAAAATGAGTCGCAAGTCGTTTATTTAAATATATGTCAGAAAAAAACACAGAGGAGGTTTATTTTTACAAGCTTTTATTTAACTTCGTATGTATGTATGTGGGTATGTATGTATGTAATCAAATCTTGCAACTCATTTTTGAAGAACTTCCAAACATCCGATTGACTTCAAATTTCGCACAGCGTCTTAGTTCCGATGACAATACAATAATGTGGTTTCATCGGGTACCTACCTCCCTCCTAACGTGGGGGGTGGAGAGGGGGTAAAACTTTAGTATGTCCGATTTCCACCAAAATTGGTATCTGGGAGTTTTTGAGGATGCGAATTCCGAATTTTAAATCAGATTACAAAAACTCAATATGGCAAAAATTCAATATGGCGGATTTAAAATGGACGATTTAATTTCAAGTTTTTCTGATTACTTTAAACTGACTTCCACGTATCCGATTGACTTTAAATTTGGTGTACCGTTATATTTCTGATGACAATCCAATAATGTGGTATCACTGACTGCCTACCTCACCCCTAACCTGGAGGGCCGAGAGGGGGTAAAATTTTAGTTTGTTGGATTTCCACCAAAATTGGTATCTGGGGGTTTTTGAGGATGAGGATTACGAATTTTTGATTAGATTACAAAAATTCAAGATGGCTGATTCAAAATTGATGATTTTATTTCAAGTTTTTCTGATTACTTTCAACTGACTTCCACGTATCCGATTAGCTTTAAATTTCGCATAACGTTATAGTTCCGACGACAATTGGTCGTCGTCCACAACCGATGATATATATATATATATATATATATATATATATATATATATATATATATAATACACCCAAATAACACATTTTCGGTGTTATCTAAAAAAAAATTTCTGTCGAAAACAATACGTTCTCTAGCCGTTGCTCTGCGGGCTAGGAAGGTAAAAAGGGGGCGGGCCGACTGCACACCGAGTAGTATAAGTAGTAGCCTTTAGACTGGATTGTTTAGTTTACACTTGAAAACGGTTAGATATACTTACTTACTGAAACGTCCTGTTTTTAATAAACCAACACAAAAACATTTTATTTGAAAAAGAGCCAAGTACGCGAAAATGGCATTCTGTAAAAAGAATTGAGATAAAAGTAAGGCCAAGTTCTCCAATACAAATTTCATAATGAAAGATTTTTACTAGTTGGAAATGTTTTTCTAAACTTTGCTATTACAGCCAAACTTCTTTATGTTGAATTTAGCACTGTGCCTAAGTCTTTTACAGCCGTAATAGCCAAGTTCAGAAAAACATTTCCAAACTAGTTAATTACTTTCATTTTGAAATTTTTATTGGAGAACTTGACTTTACTTTTATCTCAATTCTTTTTACGGAATGCCGCGTACTTGACTTTTTTTTGCATGAAATGTTTTTGTTATGATTTCACTTCTTTTTTTAAAGGAATTGGATAATATTTAATTTTTAAAATAGTAAAATATGCAGAATATTGTTCAAAACTTTTGCAATGCCTTACTTAAAATTTTGAGATCTTTTAATTTTTTCTCATGGTTTTATCATAGCTGCTATCAGCCTTCCAAAGCTCAGCTCTCAAGTGTTTCTGAAAGTGGACAATGTTACTTTTGCATAACTTTACATGTATAGGGGAGGAAAGTAAATTAAAATATTCGTGTTTTTAAATTTTTTCCTATAGTTTTATCATAGTTCCTATCAGTCTTCCAATGCTCAGCTCTCTAGCGTTTTTGGAAGTGGGTAATAGTTACTTTTACATAACTTGACATTTATAGGGGAGTTAAATTTTTTCCCATGGTTTTATCATAGTTTCTATCAGCCTTCCCAAGCTCAGTTCTCTAGCGTTTCTGGAAGTGGGCAATGTTACTTTTATATAAATTTAAATTTATAGGAGAGGGAAGTAAATTAAAATATTGGTGTTTTAAAATGTTTTCCTATATTTATATCATAGTGTCTTTCAGTCTTAAAAAACTTAGCTCTCTAGCGTTTCTGGAAGTGGGCAGTGTTACTTTTACATAACTTTACATTTATATGGGAGCGAAGTAAATTAGAATTTTGGGGTGTTTTTTCCTATAGTTTTATCATAGTTCCTATCAGGCTGCCAAAGCTCAGCTCTCTAGCATTTCTAGAAGTGGGTAATGTTACTTTTAAATAATTTTACATGTATTGGGGAGGGGAGTAAATTAGAATTTTAGGGCTTTTTGATTTTTTCCAGGGGTTTGGTTATAATTTGTATCAGTCCGCCAAATTTCAGCTTTAGAGCAGGTCTGGAACTACAGTAGAATTTTGATGATCTATACATGAGTGAGTGAGTCAGTGAGTGAGTGGCGATTTCGATGTTTTTTGAAATTTCGTAACTACTTTACTACTTTATGGAAGTCCATGAAACTTGGAGGGGTTGTTAACTCTATGATGGTCTACGACTGTGCAAAGTATGAGATTCGTAGCTCTCCGAAGTAGAGTTTTAGATAGGTGAAATATGGGCTGAAATGTTTACGTACGGCAGCGCGAACTTGGCGAGGCACTGCCGTGCCCTCAGATAATGACAATGGAAGTCCAAAGTTTTATTTCTACTCAATCATTTTCTACGAGTTTCAAACAAAAGATTATTTTTTCACTTATATAATTTTTTTTATTTTTTTATTTTTTATTATTTTTTTATTTGTCAAACACACTGTGTTTTTTTTATTACAATCTAGTCAGTAAGACTAATTAGCAATTTTGTTTTAACTTAATTTACTAGAAAAGTCAGATTTAAACTTAGGGTTCACTCAACAGTTCTCCCCGCTTTGTTTAGTCTGTAACTCACAATTGTGTTGTGTTTATAGCATTATATAATGGCAACAAGTTTAATTAGGTGGGTCCTCAAGTCGTGAACCCAGATATTCCTAAGCTCTAAGGTCGACACTGACAGTAACATGTGTTTGTATTAAATGCAGTGTTATCTTGGCCGTCGGACTTGGTATATTGAATTTTTGGTGTTTTTTTCTGTGTCCTGAGTTTTATTTTTGTAAAAAAGAACTTAGTTGGACGTAAAAATACACAAGAAGTGCTGTTTCTGAAAATACTGTGAAAATTCAGCCCAGTATGGTTTTTTCGAGATGATTCCAGTGACGCAGCTATGTTGCCATCGCCGGGGATTCCGCAAATTCTAAGTTTTCAGGAATGACCGCCACGAATAGGGAAAATTTACACGGGGCCGCGGTTGACTTCTTCTCTTTATATTATTATTACTCTAAGGTAAACACCATTCTACCAAGACAAGTTTTTATCTAAATTTATCACCGCTTCTTGCTTAAATTTGAAACTGTATAAAAACCCCATGTTAATACAAATGCCCTTGTCTCCTTAAAAGTACATATATTAAAAATTTAAATAGTACTGTATAGAGAATCAAAATACCTTTTGAAAAAGGAATTAAATGCTCCCAAACATTTTGAGGTTATATCAAAATTTTGATATTAGGTTAATTTGATAACGCTGTGTACGCTCATGCTACTGTATTGTTTATAAATAACATGTATGAGTTCAACAAAAAAGTAGAAGTAAATTTGTAAAAGGTTATACAATTATCAATTCTCAGTTCCAGTTTAATTGCTAACTTTAATGCATGCGTTGTTTTTTAATGCAACTAAATAAAAACTTTGTTTAACAGGACAGCAATTTTCCCAGATTTTCAGAATTTTCTCTTTAAAGACATAAAATAAAAAAGACACTTTGGCAATATTGCATGATTTAATTCAACGGGATATTTAAAACAAAGGGACGCCGCACGCATATTTGTATACAACACCCAGGATCGCCAGTCGGCTTTCGCCCGAACATCTCTGGTAAATAGCAGACGATATGGTAAATCGCTTGGGAAACTAACACCCGTGATCGCAAAAATGTTCGTTAAAAATCAGTCTGGATTTCAGAACCACAATCTTTCTTAAGAAAGAATTCGTAAATTTCTAACATACATATATTTTTTTAAAACATACTCTCCTGACCTCTTTCCCGGGATCCTAGAGAATGTGAAACCTAACCGTTGTCAATCGATCGCCAACGTAACCGAACCGTGTCAATGTAGAATAGGGCTTCATTGTGACGGTTACGGCAGCGTTCGGGCTACAACCGAATCACAGTATGCCAATTTTGGTTTTAAAAAACTGAATATATAATTCGCTAGAGATAAAATTTGAAATTTTAAGAATAAATTTAGCACCCTGTATCTTCTAAACTAACAACTTTAGGACTAAAGCATATATACACAAAAAGTAATATGTTGAGCCCCTGAATCGATCCTGCAATTTTGGACTATTACTTAGAACTCAACCTGTATAGTTCTTTTATTAATACGAATAGCAGTTAAGTGCAGATTTTTTTTGCGCGATATGAAAGTATAAAGACTTAATAATATATATATAAGAAAAATATGATATTCCTACATTTTTTAAAATCATTCGTAAATGTTTAGGATTTATTTTGAAAAATATGTTTTAATAAAAATGGTCGTTATACAAATATGGAAAATTATTACTAAAATATAAAAGTGTAGGAAAATAGCACAAACTTACCTGTTTTATCTTCATTCATCATAAAAATTTATTTGTAAAATATAAGTTTTAAAAAAATTACAAAGTTTAAAAATGTCTTCTGCAATATAATAATATTTCGCAGAACCTACCACTAAGTGAAGCCTTTTTGACAAGTTACGGCAATTCTTTTATTTTTTGTTTTTGTTTTATGACTTACCAAAGCCTACTCATTTCAAATTAATGTCAAGAGTTGGGTAATAGTAGGATTTTTTTTTTGGAGATATTCAATATTTTCAGTGACCCCTGGCGCTCTGTGCGCCGACACGATGCAGCGCTATTGTGAAATCGCTTCTTTTTTATTAATAATTTGTGTAAGTATGATTCAATTAAAAAAATAATGAAAACATAGATTTTAGAGCAAATACTACTTAGCTTAAAGTATAACATTTGGTTGATAGCACTATATATGTTTTTGTATAAAATTAGGAGAGCTAACTTTTCATTAAAATGTGAAAATGAGGGAATGTATATTTTCCAAGGGAATACGCTCGAACGCTCGAGTTTAATTAAGGAATAGAAAGTGAACTAATTAGGAATAAATTAAATTTACAACATTATGTGCGATCTTTTATAATCCTATAAATTGTACTGGCATTGGGAATGTCAAACTGACATTAGTCTATGGGCTAGTCAGCTTATCCGTATAATTTAGGCTTACTAAATTTTCCTTTTTACTATAGTTAGACTAGAGTCCATGTATGTTGACATATTTGGATATATTAAATATAATTATCCAAATATGTCAACATACAGGGACTCTAAGTTAGACTAGCTTTTCAGAATATTAAAAAATAATTGCCAACTTGAACTACTACCTTAAACAAATGGCGGCGAGATAGTGAACGTTGTTTCAAAATAGTAAAAAAAAATTATGATTTGTTATTATAAATTCTCACTCATTGTATAATGTTTCCTAAACTTTTGTATCATCATGATCATCATAGGCAATCATTGATATCAAGTATAATAATAATGATCTATACACCCAGTTTCCTGCGATAGCTTGATCATTCCTCTCTCGATTTTCTCGTTCCTTTCTGTGGTCTTTCTTTCGCATTTCCAGCCTGCGTTGCCCCGTTTATAATTTTGTGATCCTTCATAGACCAGGCAGCTCTAGGAAGTTCTATCATTTGCCACAGTCTTGAAGTTGTTAGTGTCTATCTTGGATTTTCTAATTTTGCACTTGAGAACTTTTTTGTATCGTTTCTGTTTTGCTCCCTGATTTCTTCTTCCCTCCTTCAGTTGTCTATAGGGTATCTGCTTTGGAAAACGTGACTCGGTCAAGCGAATAATGTGGCCTGTCCATCGACGTTGATGCTTTAAGATAAGGGCTTCTCTACTAGTTGTTTCTGCCTCTTCCAATACGCTTATATTTGTACGCCGCGCCGACCCTGGCCATTTGATTCATGAGACCTCTTAGGCACTGCTGATAATATTTTTCTAGGCACTTGATGTGTCTTGGTGAGGTAGTAAATGTTTTGCACCCATATGTGAGAGATTTTATCAAGTGTATAAATCTAAAATCAGTTTTGCTACCCAAATCTGATGCATAAAAAGCCTAGGTATTCATTTTCAGGATAGTCCGTGCTTGGCGACTAGCGTGGAATCTTTATACATACAGTGAAGTTCTGCGATCTACCGAAATTTGCACTCAAACAATGGCGGAGTTATAATATATATAACATTTGATATTTCTGACATGCACTATCCAAAAGCTCCGGGTACCAACCTTCAAGGCCTAAATATAATACTAAATGATCACCCTTTACAGCATGTAGAGCACTACGCATACCTTGGAAGTAGTGATGTAAATGGAAATATTTCCGTTGGAAATATTGGAAATTTCCGATCGTGTCTCGGGAATATTTGAAATATTGGGAATATTGGAAATATTTTTAAAAAATACTTGAATCTTATCATTAATGATTCAAACGATGTTTATTAATTTATCTTTCAAATGTCATCTAGCAAGTTATAATAGATGAAATAGCAGATTACCGTTGTAAAAGTGGGAAGTTATTTCGAAATAACTTCATATGGAAAAGTAGTTTTAATAACCCGGTCTTCTTGTGGAAAGGTCTGTGTTTTTCATATTCATTATCACAAGTAGCTTCACGAATTTTGATGATTTCAGCATCTTCGGCTACCACGGAACGCAGTTTTAGCGTTTATAGTCATATTCAATCAAAAAAGAAAAACAGACTTACTAATGACAGAGCTACTATATGTATTCCACAATAAAAACTTGCTGAAGAAAATAGAAAAAAGCGATAGATCAATTTTTATTTCCGATATTATTGAAGATTTTGAGGAAGAAGACTGGCAAGACTATGTTATTTAGTGTGATGCTGATGACAGCGATGAGGATATGCCTTTTGCTCGACTAGTGAATAGTGTAATGTTTGTTGTACAAATTTGGCCTTATTTCTGTTTATTTGTTTGAAGAATAACTCGTTATGTATTTTAATAAGCTTTCTGTGTTTTCCCGTGTTTTGTTATGATTTTTATAAATAAATATTCCCTTTTTTCAGAAATTTTTTGTTACACTTGTGTCCTAGAAGCCTTGTTCTTAATAGGGCTTATAGCCACGATACGTATCACGACGTAACGTACGTTATTGCATTGTGCACATGCCCAGTATTTGACAGAAGTACGTACGCATTACGCGCAACGTAACGTTGCCCCTCTTAACGTGCGTACGTACGCAGTCGAAGATAAAATAAATGGATCCATGACGGATCTGACACCTTCCTAGCTAACCTATTAGCACACTTCAAGTGAAGCCATGATAATATATCAGCCTTGAAAACTTTTTTTTGTAAATTTCTCTGAAACTAAAGCTCCTACGAAATTTTTGATTGTAACGTAAATTATTTAGCAAAATGCAGTATATTATATTCCGAAATCTGTATATTGATACGATGCTCCGTTAAAAAGTAAGCATGTTTACTGTTATTAGCATTAATGGATTTGCACCAAAATCTAATCAGCTCGTAAGAGTGTCGAAGACTATTTTACCTGTAAATTTTATCAAAATCGGTTCAGCGGTTTAGGAGCTCTCGTGTTGCGGACAGAAATAATTACAATACACACACACACTATATTGCCAGGATAGGTCAAAATACACACACATTTTCGGCGTTATCTCAAAAAAAATTTTTTTTTTCCAAAATAATAATACCTTCTCTAGCCATTGCTATGCGGGCTAAAAAGGTAAAAATAGGCAGGTGGGTCCGACCAATTTGTTTTGATCAACTACCCCACTTTTTGTTTGTTCTTCTCAATGACATTGTAAACTTTTATGTTTTGTGATCGCTTGTTTCTCAGAACCATGAAGTCCTTAGCTGGACTAAACGTAAACACAAAGCGAATCCATTTTGCACCAGAGCTTCACTTGCTAATATTAATACTTATAACTTTATTTTTTCTTAAATCAAGACTTACAGAGAAAAAAAATATACACTGTGTTATGGGCTATAGAATTTCTCTTTGGTGTTTATCTGACCTTGGTAACGTTTAAATTTAAAATGACATACTAGACGATACGTTACGTATTGGCTTTAAGTCTGTTTGTAACTCGTTTCTACGCAACTTATCCTATCTGCGTACCGTACGTTACGTCTAATTAGTGCCGTGGCTTATAGCCTCTATTATCCGTTAGGTCGTAAAGGCACAGTTTGACCCAAATTATATATTTTTATCTTCTGTTTACAGGAGAATTCCTGTATTCAAATCCACACAGAATTCTGGCTTCCAATTGTTTGAGCTTCGTGGGGGGCGTTTGTGTCTCTACAGCAGTCGTTGTCGATCTGATGCCTAGGGCTGTCTCTATTAGCCTATCAAAACGTAGATAGATCGATCGCCATTGCCACTACACGGTGTTCAAGAAGCTGTATTGGCTTTAATGAAATAAAAGCCAAAATTAAGATATATATATTTTTTAACTTTGATAGATAATCTCTAGACTGCCCAGCTAAGAAAGAAAAGCAAATGTTTAAACTGGTAGTTTTGAGTAAAACGCAAGTAAAACTTTTGTGCGAGGTTTTGTTTGCTTTATACTTTTTTTATCTTTTTAAAAAATACCATTTTTGTTTACCCAACAGCTGCACGGCGAAAGGCAGGATTATGTATGTATGTAAATATCAATCAAAGATCAATGAGTCAAAAAAACCTAATAAAGGTGATTGTCAGGATCGAAGGAGGTAGAGAATAGGCATCGGACAACGTATAAAAACGTTCTAAACCGACATAGTAGTAGTAGTAATGCATACTATATGTTTTTTAAATATTTAAGTAAATGTTAAAATTTACCTTGTATAATATTCCTATTAAGCTTGAGTATGACCCTAAAAATTTTTAAAAGTTACAATAATATAATTTATTATTAATAAATTTTAATAATTATATATTTTTATTGGTTTTATATTTACTGATAAACTTAAAACTAAATTTTTTTATGTTTCAAAGTTAACTTATATGATTTAATCCAGTTTAGAATTATATCTTTTTATCTGCAAAATAAACTATTGCAGTACCATCTGCAAACAGTTTGATTTGGCCTTAGTTATTGCGAAAAAAATACTTTTCTACGATATATCACCCTTGAAAATAGTTTTTTTGTAAATATCTCAGGAATAAAAGCTTTCACGAAGTTTTTCATTATAACACAAATTCGGAAACCGCTATTTATGCGACACTCCGTTAAAAAGATAGTATATTTTCAATTTTTAAACTGTCAAAAAACTTAGCATTAATAGATTTTAACCAAAAATCTAAGCAGCTCGTTAAAGTATCGAATACTATTTTACCTAAAAAGTTCATAGAAATCGGTTTAACGGTTCAGGAGCTATCGTGTTACAAACAGACATACACATACACACACACACACACACAGATACACGTCACGACGATATTGCTAAAATAGGTAAAAATACAACCAAGTAACCACTTAAGAATTGGATATTCGCAATATATGCATTAATTGTCGTGAATTTGTCGTAAATTTGTCGTGAAAGAAAAAAATTTGTCGCGCCACCCGTTTTCCTGAAAAGGGTATGTAATGCTAGTTGAGTCTCAACTTAGCATTACCACCCCAGAAAAAATTAAAATTTTAAAAAACTAATCTATGGAATAATTGTCGTAAATTTGTCGTAAATTTGTCGTAAAAGAAAAAAATTTGTCGCGCCACCCGTTTTCCTGAAAAGGGTATGTAATGCTAAGTTGAGTCTCAACTTAGCACTACCACCCCAGAAAAAATTAAAATTTTCAAAAACTAATAAATGCATTAATTGTCGTGAATTTGTCGTAAAAGAAAAACAATTGACGCGTCATCCGTTTTCCCGAAAACGGGCAGTGAGCAATTTTGATTGATTTCCCAGCTAAATCTTAGTGATCTTTAAGTTTTTTTACAATACGAAGATGTAGTATATTTAACCTTGTCGCGTAATTGTAAATTTTTGGTGAAACAATCATTATATTACGTTCCGCTTCTACTTTTCAATATAACCTTTTGTGGTGTTTGTGTAAATATTCATTGATCGCCAGGATTTTGCGTTGTTTTAGAAATTATGAAAAAAAGTGAACTTCTCACGAAACATTTATATGCATTAATTGTCTTAAATTTGTAGTAAATTTGTCGTGAAACAAAAAAACTTGTCGCGCCACCCGTTTTCCTGAAAAGGATATGTAATGCTAAGTTGAGTCTCAATTTAGCACTACCACCCCAGAAAAAATTAAAATTTTCAAAAACTAATCTATGGAATAATAGTAGAACGTCCTTTCAAAACACCATGCTGTAAAGGGGAAATTCTGTTTTTTACTAGATGAAAAAGTTTGTTATGTACAAGAATTTCAAGGCATTTTAAGAAATTATTTATTATTGTAATGGGCCTATAGTTAGTAATATCTGTTTTATCTGATTTTTTGTGGATATGGCTAACCTTGGAGCGCTTCCAAACACTGGGAATGGATTGAGCAGAGATACAGAGATTATAGGGATATGTGAGAGGTTTAGCAAGTAAGTTGGAACAATCACTAATAAGGAAAAATGGTATATTTATCAGAAGACATCAAGATCTACGTTGAACTAGAAAAGAGCCCCATAAAATTAACCAAATAACCGTATCCATAGAAGAAGACTGCTGAAGCCATATCTATGTATCAGCCCACAAACGATACCCCACCAACCCGAAAGCGCATTAATTAATTATTTAGGACAAATATCCCAATCCTAGCGCTTATCCTCCCACTTTTTTAGATTTTTCCCATCGCCAACCCAAATACTGCCTCCCTCCTTTCTCACTAAAACCAGTCAACTTTGAACCCAAGCATTCAAAAATTTCCACATAGCTCAGGAATATGCATCAAAAATATACACAAGCCGAAAGCCAGACCAAAAGGAACCTTTCTTACTAAAGTTCACACCTGACCATATTTTTGCTGTTAGTAATAGCCTTGTCAATTGCTCTCGCAATAGCTAATAACATTTATCTCATCAAAAAGTAGTTTAAAAAGATCTTTAACAACTATCCCACGTAACACCATAGGCCTCTCAACTAATAAGAAAGTTAAAAAAGAACTATTTTATCCAATCCTAAACAATAATAGGTTCGTCCGAACTGACAAAACAAACTTTTAGTCCAACGTCCATCTTAAGCGCAAATGGGATTTTTTTACATGTAATCCAATGGCCAGCTAGAACGAATCTATTGTAGTTTTTTAGAAAAGCATTAATAATGCTTAATGCAACTTAGTACAAGCTGGCCTTTCATTGACAAATAAAGTTTATCCAGCCACCTTCCCCGAAAAGTAATTACTGTTTGCTTAAATGAATCTATTATATATATATATATATATATATATATATATATATATATATATACCTTTCGTTTTATACTATTTTTTTCCACATATTTTAAATTTTGGGCTACTGTGATTTAAAATTATTTTGCGTATTGGATTTCCGGACGCCATGCCAAGCGGGGATCAGTCTAAGTTGCATTCGTAATGAATTCGTGAGCAAAGTCACACTCTAACACCTTGTTTCCACCAATGCATGCCCAGTATGCCCACCCCGATTCCAAAAACGCATCACGTGATGGCCCATGGATTTGCACCGGTTTTAAATGCAGTGTCACCTGATGCGTTTTTTGAATCGGGGGCATTGGTAGAAACAGGGTATAACATGCAGGTAAGTTAAATGAAATTCAGCAGGTTTATTCATAATGGAATTTATTGCCGGGCCACAAACTGAAGTTGGCGAATTAATTTGCAACCTGAAAAATTTCACTTCAAGTCGAAAATTCGTACTGGCTACGGGACAGGCGCAGTGTTTTTTTATGGTTTGACAATAATGAAATTTGTTCTTATTCCAGCTAAGAAATTTGATACGCAAAAAAAATTAATTGTTCGAGCGCAAATGCTACAATATAAATATACACGTAGGAGGTAGGCAGAGTTCTGAATTATGGAAATTCATTTCAACGGTAAAAAACCCTACAAATGAAAAAGTAAACATTAAGATCATCAAACCAGAACAATGAACAGAACACTACAAGGGACTGCTGCAGGGAATAAGACCCGAATATCTGTCAGCCTCTTCGAGGAGAGACATAGAACTATATGGCGAGGAAGTGGCGAAAAAGAGATGATAAAGAACAGTATTAAAAAGCTTAAAGCGAGAAAAGCTAGCGGTCCTGGAAGAATATACGCTGAAATGCACAAATATGGATCAGAGGAACTAATAGAAAATCTAACACATATTATCAATCAATGCATAAACGGACTTCTAGTACCTGATAATACATAAAAAGGAAACGAGCTGGATTGCAACAATTACAGAGGAATTTCAGTAGCCACTACTCTAAGTAGATTGTATGGTAGGACTCTTAGAGAACTATTAGAGAATGATTTTCATGAACAAAAAGAGTAAAGTGGGTTTCGTGCAGGCAGAACTTGTAGTGATAATATTTTTTGTCTTAAACAAGTAATTGAGAAAAGGAGTGCCAGAAACATGAAGACTTATATTACCTTTGTGGACCAACAAAAAGCATATAATACCATTCCAGTAGAAAGGTTATGGACAGTGTTAGAGCGAACTAATAGCAATCATACATTGATAAAAGCGATCAAAGGACTATACAAAGGGTCAAGATCAGTACAGTTTGCTGACGACCAAGTAATTGTAGCTAATGATAAAGAAGACATGGAGTATATGATTAGAAAGTTAACGGAAGAATATCAAAAGTGGGGGATAACAGTGAACTTAAGTATTGGAAACGAATGAAGTGAATTAGAACTAAATAATGGACAAACAATATCTCCATGCAATGAGTATGTATGGTGTCACATTTGTAAAAGCAAAAAAGATTATTGGATGTATTTTATGGAGCAGAGAGATAAAAAAATAATGTAAAATTTAACATATATTAAACAATCAAATGTAAACGATGTCTACGGGGAGCAGTGTATGTCTCGTGCAATGATTTTATGTGGCAAAAAAGCTTTTTCGAGGGTCGTGAAAAAGTTAAAGGTCATGAACGAGAAGGGCGCTCCAATACATCCAAAACAGCGATGCGCATTGTTTTTCTTTTCGATATTAGGGGTGTTATTCTTATTGAATGGGCGTGTGAGAGTCAACAGTTGACCAACATTTATATTTGGAGGTATTGATGTAGCTAAGGGAACGTCGAAACATCCAGATTTGTTGAAGAACAACGCGTGGCTGCTCTACCAGGACAATGCACCGGTCGACAATGCCCTATCCATTTAGCAGTTGTTAGCTAATAAAAACATCTCCATCGTTAACCACCCACCATATTCACCAGACTTGGCTTCTTGCGACTTCAACCTGTTTCTGAAAGTGAAGAAATTGTGAAAAGGAACCCGTTTTTAAATATTAGAGCATGTCAAGGGAAAAACGGCAAGACTTCTTAACAGCCTCTCTTCTGATGATTTTCAAAATTGCTGCCAACATTGGAAAAAAACGCATGCAACGCTGCGTCTATAGATAAAAGGACTATATTGATGGGGAACATCATTAAGTTGTATTAGTATTTAAATAAAGTAGATTTTTTACAGCAGTCTTATAATTTTATTGTCACACCTCGTAGCAGTAGTAGTTGTTATTCCTATTGGCTCTTTAAGATTAAATATTTGAACCATTTTGCATGAGATTTTATTGTGTCTTACGATCACAAATATTCCTTTCCAAAGCGTGACTTCGCCCATAAGTTTGTTACGAATGTAGCTTCACTCGTACAAAATCAGCGATCCTCAATGACATCCGAACAAAAAAACAACCAGCGCAGTCATATTACCACTCATTGCGTAGAGGGAACTCTTTGCGATTTTACCGAGGTTACGGCTTTGGGTTTTTTTGTGGAACATGCTGTGGAAAGTAAATTTAAATAAAGTTTGAATACATTGGCGTATCTCGCCTTTCAATTTTATTGTTTGTTAACCATAAGATAAAGTCTTAAGTTTTTTTTTTAATGGATTTGATAATTCTAGCATTCTGGTTTTGACATCCGAGTGATGACAAGCCACATAGCACAATAAAAATAATAAAATTATTTTTTACTAGTAAACAACCACATACCATGTAATATTTGTTTTGTTAAATCTATATGCTTAAAGATAACTTAAAACCAAGGAGGAATCAAGCTATAAAATGTAATTTTTGCTAAAGTTTCTGGTGCTGGTCCGTATTTTTTACCCTTGTTATTTTCATGTGCCAAAATTACACTTGAAAACTTCTCCACAACATGTATTATTTTGTCACGTTTTTTCTCTATATGTTTTTTAATAAAAAAAAGGCGCGAAAGCCGGTTCTAAAAGCTCTCTAAAAGACTTGTTAAGAGTAATAACTTTCTGCATCTTTTTTTGTCACGTTCTTTTTTAATAACTGTTTTTTTACTAAAAAGTGACGCGAAGGAAAGTTCTAAAAGTTTTCTATTTTGAGACTACAATACCTCAAAGCTAAACAAGATTTTTCGACAGTAAACACTTTTACACAATACTAATGTGTCCTTATCAGGTTAATAACTGATCCCTCGTAATCGTGAAGGATCAGGGATCAGTTCGTTAACTGATTTTGGAGTTTAGAGGACAAAACACTCCTGGATAGATTTCGTTAAAGTGAAAAATTTCATCAATAGGTGGCGCTGCTTCTAGTAAAATCTCAAAAATATTTGAAGTCGCGTTTTAAAATTCGTGTGGAAAAACTGCGAAAAAAATCTACTTAGAATTGACGTGAAAATATCGTAAAAACATTGCTGTTTTGATTTGATAATGGCGGTTCGGTCGGCCGATTTTAGCAACGTTATTTTTTATAACGTAAATGAATGACCTATTAAGCTTGTTTTCATATATAAAATAAACGTTTTTTCTAGCAGCTTTTAAAATCAATCACGCATTTTGTGGGAAGAGTAATTTATTTTAATTTTAAACCTAAAAATGCACAAGCTCTGAAAGCAGGTCTCTTTGAAAAAAGCAATAGTTTTTACTACATAAACATTTACAATTCAAACTTTCAAAATGGAATAATACCTTGTTTCCACCAATGTATGCCCACCTCGATTCAAAAAACGCATCACGTGATGGCCCATGGATGTACACCGGTTTTAAATGCAGTGTCACCTGATGCGTTTTTTGAATCGGGTTGGGCATGCATTGGTGGAAACAGGGTGTAACTGTAACATAAATTAAATCAAATTTTAAATTTTCCTGTGAAGAACTAAAAACATTGTGAGATAAGAATCAAAAACAAAAGCTGTTTTTTATTTTATTTACGTTTTCTGATAGAAGGTTTAATTTTTCTAAAAACCGTAAAAACCATTGTTTACTCCTAAAAATTCATTCAATTTCACCCTTATAATCGAGTCTAATTTATTTTTCCTATTAGCTGTGATATATTTTCTTTCATTTTCTAAAAGTTTTCATGCTCTTTCTAATCTCTACAATTTTTTGTCTTGATTAAAGGCATCCATCTGCAAGCTCTAATAAGATTTACATCCTGCACCAATAATCTCTAGCTGCAAATTGAATCCTCTAAACCTTACATTAAATATAAAGGAAGTAATTTAAAATAGTGGAGGTAGGGGAGGACGCGTTCGAATGTTACGATTATTTAATAAAAAAAAAAAATTATAATAAAAAAAACACCCAACTGCTAAATTTACTTGTAACTAATAGTTTCAGTTGAGTAAAAAATGGATAGGTATATAGTCCAAATTATACGCATTTGTAATGACGTCATTTTTGTTTATCTTTGTTTAGTATATTATAAACAGCGGTGACAATAAACTTTTAAAAAAAAGTAGTGTCTATGATTAATTCATTTTAAATAGGTAGGTTATTGGTTATGTGAAGTATCCGTCTGTGTCACTCAAAAACATTGAATGGCAATTTTTTTTTCTCACCTGGTGACGTCATTACAAATACGTATAATTTAGACTATACCTATAATGGACGACATACTTCAATTTTTAGTTTTGATGCCCAAAGCGCACTTATAAGCGAAATTATACAGTTTTGTATTTTCATGAATCAGGTTATTGGGTAATTTTGTAACTGCGAGTAGTAGTTACAAGTAAATTTAGTACTTAAGTGTTTTTTTATTTCAATTTTTTTTTATTTCCAACTTTTAGGTTTAATTCTTATTCAGCCTTATAAAAAGCACTATGCATTTACAATTGATTTAGGTTTACCCAAAAAGTACGTGTAGAATTTTTTACGGACGCGAACCGTGTCTTCCATTGAGTGAAGGTGGGGGAGGAGGGAATTAGTAAAATGGTGTCCAAAAAATCTAAAGCGTGTGCAGAAAAAAAAATTGAAATCGCTCTATATTTGTGAAAGGTATAGCTACAACTATTACTAATCAGGTGGGTGGGGAGAAGAGAGGGAGAGGGAGTCTTAAAGCGTATGCAAAAAGAACTTTTGATATCGCTTTATATTTGTGAAAGTTATAGCTATACTTATTACCAATAGGGAGGGCGGGAAGGAGAGAGACAGAGAGAGAGACGGGGGGGACTAGTAAAATGGTGCTGGAAAAAAAATCTAAAAGCGTATGCAGAAAGAATTTTTGAAATCGACCAAGCCATTCAACTGACAGTGGAAAAGAAGAATTATAAAGGTCAGTTGAATGACTTGGTCGAGTTAATAGCAGCGGCGGCTTGTGCCGCAGGCGAGGTGAGGCGCTAAATTACAAAAACCAGTACAAACGTTATTCTCCTTTAAATCTCGTCGCGTCCTGGAACTTTTAAAGCATGGTACGTCAGTTAAAACAGGAAAACGACATAATAAATAAAACTATTTGCCTACAAATATGTTGCTGACTTCTTTCAACTCGTGTAACATGCTCTAGGTGTTCGTTGACGGAACCAGTTTTAAGAGAGAATAACTTGTATACTGGTGTTTATAATGTACCAGCTAACCTCGCCTGCGGCACGAGCCGCGGCTGGTTAATACCCTGAGAGTTTCTCGTTCTTGTATTGAGACACCACACACATACATGGGTAGAAGTTTTCCGAAAATGTATGTATGGTCTTTGGTAGCTTAATGTAAGAGCGTTTGCGGACAGAGCAAAAGATTCCGGGTTCGAGTCCCGGCCGAAGATAAACTTTTTATAATTTTTCTTTCTTTAATTTTACAAACATACATATGTACATACATACTTTCGCCGTGCTGCAGTTGAGCAAAAAGGTAAACATTTCACACTAAGTAATTTTCGAAAGCTCGTAATTTTTATTTGGTATATTTCTCAGACGTTTTGCTGAAAATAAACTTTCGTCCTTTAAACAATTCCAAGCTGTTATAAACAAAAGGACTTCTTAAAAAAGCTCTTATATTAGTTATAAAACAAAATAAGTTATAAAGCTTTACAAGACTAAGCGCTATGCTGTAAAAAAACGGAATTATAAAATTTCAAACACCTTACTCCTTCTAATGTTAGAAAGAAGATTGCAATACAAAATCGAGTAAAACGCTTTTAAATAGGGACTTATTCCGCTCAAGCCAGGCAGTAATTGTGTCGAGCACTATTCTGACAGTTTCCCATTATAAGCACAGCTGTCTTCTTTCAAAATTAGGCCTTTGGGTATTATAATAGCCGGAATTAATACTGCAGCAATTATTAATGGAAACTAAATGACTGGACTTATAAATTCGACAATTTTAAAAGATCGCCTGGCTTTATTGCAATAAGTCTCTAATGGGGACCTATTGCAATAAACCCAGGCAATAATTGTGCCGGGCACTATTCTGACATTTTCGCATTATAAGAACAGCTGTCTTCTTTCAAAATTAGGCCTTTGTGTATTATAAGAGCCAAAATTAAGAGTGCCGCCACTATTAATGGAAAATAGTCAATTTTGAAAGATCAACTGTTAGTTTTTAATGCGAATCTGTCAGAATAGTGCCCGGCACAATTAGTACCTGGCGCTTTTGCAATAAGTCCCTAATATCTCAGAAATTAAGACTCTATTAGGGGCATAGCCTTAAATTGCGTAACGGTCAAGGGGCGAGGGGGGGTTTGGCCCTGCGTTACACTCAATGTTTTTTTATGTGTTTTTTTAAAGAGGGTTCAATAATCCTGCATTTTCGCGTTACGTCATTTAAGGACGTTTCCAACCTTCAGAGCTCAAAATATTTTATCTGTTGTAGAAAACTATTGAAAACATAATCTCAACATATTAGCTTCTTTTAAAATTTTGACAAAAAATTTAATTGAAAGAAATTTCCGAAATACCGTTGTCTTGTGTTAATATTTAACAGTTTCAAGTGTATTCTGTAAAATATAAAGAGGGCCCTATGTCTAAAATAAAAGCTACAGATAGCTTAATAACATATGTTCGTGTTGCTACAGTCATAATATCTTCGAAATGTTTCATTTTAGAAAGCTTTATAAATATTATATCTAAATTATTTTCAGATCTAAAAGGCATTTTGATGGCTTATAAAATACAAAACAGTTTAGACGTTTAATGCATAAAAATAATGTTTTTAAAATCTGAATTTAATTATTTAGTTTTCATTTTAGTCTTTGGGTATGTTCGGTAAATAAAGAAACCTATATTGATTTTCTAATACCTACTCTGCTATTTTTGGGAAATTTATCTGTTATTTTGATTAAAAAGAGATAGATAGCTGTTATTTTGCCATGTGTGCTAACCATTTTATTTTGATTTATTTATTTCAACGGGAAACCTTACTAAAAATTTACGTATACATTGCAACTTCATTAAAAAAAACATAAATTAGACTAACATTAAGATACTTCCTAACAAACAAAACAATAGGTGCTAATTTTCAAGTTTACAATAAATAAAAATGTGATTGACCATTGAACCACCGGTGAACAAAGAAAAATTAAATCGATAGCTAACTATTCCGGTAAAATTCTGAGTGTAAATGTTTTTACAGAATTTGTAGAGAAATTGAAAATATTAATTTCTGGATACTGATTTAGGAGTTTTAAAGTTCTCTCAATTAGTAAGTTGTTACGATAGTTAGTGGCATGGAAAGGAACATGAAAAGTTTGGTAATATCTGAGATTTCTTGATGGTATGTTTATTGTTATCCATGACAGAAGTTGAGGGCAATCAACTAATCCATTTATTAATTTGCAAATAAAGCAGATGTCAAGTATTTGTCTACTTTTTTTTAAGTTGTTAGGCCAAGCCAAGCTCTAACATAATAGTAATTTAAATCCACACTATTAAACCTGTTGTTGAATAAAATATATTTATATACACAATATTTAAATAATTTGTTTTTTTACCCTTTCCACACAAGCAATGTGTACTTCTTTATAGGGACTCCACACTGTAGAGCAATATTTAAGAACTGATCTAACAAGTGAACAATAAAAGATTTTTTATACGACTGTCTTGTAAAAGGGGGTTTTGCGCACGGAGAACACGATCTGAAAATGGCATTTTGCGCACGCTGTTTGCAAAATGTTTTGCACACGCTTATGTCATTTTTGCGCATGCCTATGTCATTTCTGCATACATAAGTTCAAGTTTCAAGTTTATTTCAAGTTTTTGTGATTTTTGTTGTTGTCACCCATCAATATAAGTTGGCTTAGTTCCGTAGCAACCGTCACTGCTCGTATGTTTTGTTGATTAGATACGCCAAAAAATTGTTGAATTTTTAAAGCTTTGTTGTAAAAATGTCGGAAATAAAAACAAGTTAAATTAAAATTTGATTTTTCTTTCTTTATTAGCAGTCGTATAAAAAATATTGTAAACAACTCGTTTGAAAACCTCTTTGCACACTCCCTCGACTTGTAGACCTCGCCTTCGGCTCGGTCTACCAAACTGTCTCGATCGTGTGCAAAGAGTCGTTTTCAAACCTTGTTGTTTAAACAACTATTAGATTATACAGTGTGAAATCTTAACAGTTCCTTACTATAAAACCCAATATTTTTATTGATTTACAGACTACATTGTCAATGTGTTCGTTAAAAG
The DNA here is from genome assembly GCA_963576565.1 of Aspidapion aeneum. Taxonomy (NCBI): domain Eukaryota; kingdom Metazoa; phylum Arthropoda; class Insecta; order Coleoptera; family Brentidae; genus Aspidapion; species Aspidapion aeneum. Next base: position 83,272,495 of record OY755044.1, on the reverse strand, counting down.
TTAATTGCTCATCACAAAGAACTCCCAGATCTTTCAATGTGGCTTTGTACTCAAGTTGTGCTCCGTTGTTTGAATATGAGAAGTTTCAGTTGCCTTTAAAAAGCTGATATAATTACATTTTGAAGCACTATGTTGTTGGAGATTCCGCTGCAGACCCAACGCATCATCTTCACAAATTATTACTTTGTTTAATTTAAAATCATCGGCAAAACCTAACAACATATCTGCAACTGTTTTAAAAAGTTCATGAATTAATAAACTCTGAAATAAATGTTCCGACTCTTATTGACTGTTGTCTTAGTGTTAAGAAGTTCTCAAACCACTTTATCAAGTCGCCATCAAAACCAGAAGTCATCATTTCGGCCAGCAAGGTTAACATGATCAAACGCTTTTGAGAAGTCTCTATAAACTGCATCAACCTGTTGTTCAGCCTCTAATTGATTTGTCAGAAATGACCATACCAAATTAAGCCAAACCATGTTTCTTCAATATTTTAGAAAGTTTTGAATATTATATCTTAACTAGGAAAAAGTAAAGTAATAGAGCCGTCAGCTATTCTTTTATATTATCTTTCACATCATGGTTGCCTTTCCCTTTAAGTGCCTTGTTTCAGGTTTACCTATTTCGCCTTTTTATCGTTTTGCGTGCGTCCCTCATTTATTGTATTTTTTGTGTTATCAAGTCACTGGCGGTTCTACGGGGGGGTAAGGCAGCTGGTAACTGCTACAGATAAGTTGCACAGGAAGAAAACGAAGACGTAATATGCGGATTGGAAAAAAACACATACGAAAAAAATGGCACGCAAAAAAAGCGCACAGAGAAAACTTACAATAATAACACCGGTACATAAAATGAAGAAGTGGTAATCTAAATATGTTGTTCATTTTATTCGCAGACCTCCAAAAATTTAAGAAATATGCGAAAAATTTTAATAAAAATATTCCAATGTTACATGGTGAAGATAAAAAAACTGGTACATTTTCAAAGCCAATCGGAGCAATTCCACGCCAAGTCATCCAATTTACAAAAAAAGTGTTGCCCTGACATTTAATTTTTTTATTTAATCATGCTTACTAAATGAAACAGCTTATGCTTAACCACTTTTGCACGATTTTAGATTTTTAAATCCAATTAGTCAGTTGTACACGCATTTAAAAAGTCTAAAAACGGGCAAAATGGGACTTTAAAGAAAAAAATTATGCTCATAGTAAACAGCACCTAAAAAAAATCAACCTATAATTTTGAAAACATGCATAAAAGTAGTTTTCAAAAAAATGTGACGTTTAGCAAAATCTTTTACACTGGCTTGATTAGAGCAATTTATTGAATATCCAAAAAACGCAGAAATTCCCGAAGTTTTCATATTTTTTTTGGGGTATAAATGTAATGTTTTCTTAAATTTTTGATAAAGTGTTGGAAAGCTATACTCAAGGACTATATCTTTCTTGTACAAAACATATTTAAAAAGTAGACGTTACCTTGGAGTTCCACGAAGAAGTTAAGAATGTCTGGGTAATCCCTCAACTTCAGCATCAAAAATGACCCTGTCTATCGGGGTGCTGGTGATAATCAAGGAGGCTTAGTTTTTCACTGTATCATATACTTTTAAAAACAATAAAAAAAAATCTGGGTCTGTAATTCTTAAGGTCGCTACACATTTTTTTAATATGTTATTTAATATTTTTAGTGATGTTAAATTGCATCACAAATTACATGCGCGAGGGGAAAAAAGGGGAAATATCCCGCCCCCCCCCCAAATCTGAAACTTTACTGAGTTTTGACACAGAATACACCTCCTGGTCACTACGCAAAATAGTTTTGTGAAATATTTATTATGATATTTCCCCCCTCCCCCCCCAAATAAAGTTTCCAGATCCGCCCCTGCAAATTAACGTTTATCAGAAGATTAAGTTTATTCATATGAGCAGTGTTCTCTAAATTATGGTTTAAACTCTCTTCATAAGGTCACTAGATAAATATTTTTGAAGTTTATTTACTTTTTTAGTAGTTACGTACTGTCATATTTAAAAAATACGAAAAGAAGTTGAGTTCCATAATCGAACAAATTTTTTTTCTGAGCTTGATGTAAATTTAGAATCTATAGTTAAATCATCCAGAGGAGTGAAAAAATGGGGTCCAGTTGTTGTTCGCTTGATATTTTAATTTAAAACAAATCGTTTCACAGTACCTCCAAACGCATTACATGGACTTTTACCATGCATTAGTTTCGTAGTTAGTTTTTTTAATGCCCAGTGGCGTATTCAGAAATTTTCCAAGGGGGTTGGGAGAGGGGGCTTGAGTAAAAGCAAAGTCCTGGGAAATCATTTATTTTTTCTTTCAGAAAAATTCAATCTTTAGGAGAAGGTATTTAATGGCTTTGGAAAGATTAGAATTCCAACCCCCTCCCTCCTGCGTACGCCACTGTTAAACCTGAACCATTTCATTTACCAAAGAGACAAACTAATTAATGTCCGTGTCTCACCAAAAATGTATTCTAAACTAAAAAAAAATTCCGACAGTGTACGAAGATGAGACTTGAACCCACAAACTAGGATGTCACGCAAAACAGTATGTGGCTATAAATGAGATCCCCTGACGATGATTTTTACACATAATTATTTTTCCTTTTGCGACTGACATGCTTAAACCAAATAGCTTAAAAGTTGATGTTGAAATGACAGACCCAGATTTTTTATTTTACTTTTATTTAGACGATACATTGTCAACTAAAACAAGGCACAAGCGAAATTTCAATAGACAGATAGACATAACAATTTTTTTAGTTAAATGTTGCCAATTCTGAGGTTTTTGCGGTTTTTCCAATTTTTAAAAATTTAGTTTGCTGAAATCAATTCATCTAGAAATTTTTCTTTTGCCTTGTATGATAGCCATGGACCATATTCCGCACCGGTGTAAATAATTAAAAATCGAGAAAATCATAAATTTTACTATTTTTTTAAAACTATTTTTGCTATGTCAAAAAAGTGAGGTTAATTTTTTTTTCTGTATGGGATTATCCAACCAATATTTAAGATTTCCTCCGTCGACTTTGTTTTAACATTAGATTTAATACAATAGAAATACAATAGAAATAAAATAAATTAAGGCCACAACTGATTTTCTTCTTTTTTTTACTTTTAAAGTGGCCTGTAAAATACAGGAGGCGACATTAAAAATTAAAATTTGATTTGGTATCCCCAAGGACACTTATATAGGTTATCAAAATTTAGATTTTTTTTCGTGACATAGCAGCTCCCCCCGTTGGATAATTTGGCGTGGAATTACTCAACAAAAAAAATATTTACAATAAACTAGATAAGATTAACCTTAGTTTAACAAAATCAGAGACTGACCACTGCGCAGAACTTTTTTTACACATTTTCATAACTGCAATTTTTTGCGATTTTTAGAGTATTTTACAATTCTTTTTAATGTGTTTGCGCGAAAAATTGTAATGTTTTTTTATTTCAGTTTTATGGTGTACGGTCAAAATGAGAACCCCGGATTCGGGTTCAGCGCATCGAAGAACAGATACATAGATAGGTCGGTCTTGTCAACTGTACAGTTTTTCTGAATTTTTAAAACTTAAAAAAAACTTTTACGAAGTTTTTTAGATAAATACTCTCCACTGTTTGTGGCAAAATTTCAAATAGTCAAATAACCTAATCTGTTACTTTTTTACATGGAACATTCGAATTCTAGAAGCTTAACTTTATTTTATTGCACGATTTTTCCATTAAAATTCCTTTTAATTAACAAAAAATATTTTAACAATATTAGCTCACACTACTACTATATAAGTAGTGTGAGCTATGGTGATCCTAATTTTTTCAAAAAAAAAAGTTGCTCCGATTTCAAAAATTTTTATATATCTTTGCGTTTCAGATGATTTTGAAACTTTTTTGTTTTGCCGTCTGTCTGTCAGTCTGTCTGTCTGTATGTCTGTCTGTAAAGACCAACCCGCATAACTCAAAAACCGCTTGTCCGATTTTAATGAAATTCGGTACCTAAGTTGGGTATTGGGCCGTGATGGTCCCATTTAAAAATGAACAAAATCCACCAAACGCAAGCCAAATAAAATGGTGGGGGTAGATACCAAAAATTAGAGTTTATGTGAAAATATGGCGTGTGTGATATCAAACGAAAGGTAATTAAGTCTGGAGTTAAACAAAATGAATTTTAGTTTATTTAAAAAAAAGGGTGGGGGGTAGATGTCGAAAATTAGAGTTTAAGTGAAAAAATGGCGTGTGTGATATCAAACGAAAGGTAATTGAGTCTGGAGTTAAACAAAATACATTTTAGTTTTTTTTTAAGGGTGGGGGTAGATTAAAAAAATTCAAGTTTAAGTCAAAACATGGCTTGTGTGGTATCAAACGAAAGGTAATTGAGTCTGGAGTTGAATAAAATATATTTCAGTTTTTGATTATATTAGCTCACACTATAACTATAGTACCTAGTGTGAGCTTAGGTGCCCATAGATTGGCAGAGTATTTTTCTTTCGGGTCAAAGGTCAGATTTGTGGATCCAAGGTTACGATACATCTGCGATCCACGAGGTTAGGTTTACATCGATTTCGACCTCCCAAAATGAGGACAGGGAGTCAACTCAAGGAAAAAAACATAATTTTAAATGTTTATTCTCAATTTCAATCAAGTTCCCACTGAGCACAAAATCGTAAAAAACGATAAATAAATGTTGAAAAAAAATGATTTTTTTCTAAGACAAATTTGTGTTAGAGTTAAGTCAACTTTTGACATTAAAAAAGCATGTAAAAAATCCTAACAAACATTTCGTGTAAAAGCATTACCTAAAATATATTTCTTAATAATAATAACTTAAGAAACCAGCATTAAAAAACCATAATTTCACTAGAATTAAAAATAATACGATCAATATATGAATATTTTTATAATGTTTTTCCTAGATCTCACTTCTAACGTTGAATTCAAGATATATAAAGCTAATAAATGTTTTGTTTTTTAAACATTAAAAAAATATACTATAAAGTCCCACTACAAGAACGGGCCATTATGCCAGTCATTTAATACATCCCACATCGCAAACGGGACTGTATCTACGATTTTTTTTATATATTGTTAGGACCCGTGAGACTAAGTTATGCCCAATTTTGCAACCTTCAAAAACCTGCGCTACTCCCGTGATACTCAAAAAGCCTCAAAATATTGGTACTTATTTAAGTTTTTTTGAAAAAACTATGTTAAGGCAGCATTTTTCGAATTTAATTGTATACAGTTTTATAAAGTCAACTAAATTTCCTATAACATAAGCCTAACACGAATCCTCTAAGCCAATTTGTTATTGAAATACAGCCAATCAAATGTCGGCAATTTTTTTTGAAAACTAAAAATTAATGAATACTGTCACATTCCAAAGCACGTATCGGCTAACCTAATGGCTCTAAAGAAAAGTCATAAAAAAATAAAGTTGTAGAGAATTTATTCAGCTTTAATTTGATGTAAGAGTAAGGCCGCTAGGCGTCGTATTTTCCTTAAAAACCAAAATATAGTAAAACATCGAAGTTTGGGGAGTATCTTGAAAACATATTTATTAAACGTAAAAAAAAAACATAAATATAATATGTATAAACTATAAAATATAATAATACAAAAACCCTACTTTACTTGGCCCTCTTAGAAGGACTGGGCCTCATCCATTCTGGATCAGTTGGAGAGGGGGAGGAGGAGGAGGAGGAAGGACATTTTCTGAAGATAGATGTGGGTCCTCATATGTTAAATCGTCCAATTCCTCGTCCTCCTCATCCAGGATGATGGGAGCAACGTTTGCCCTTGGCAAAAGGAACAGAGGATGGAGCACTTCAGTCCTGCTTTTCTACAGGTGCAGGATCCTATGCAGCCTTTCTTGCATCTGCAAGCAACCATCTTAAGCAGATTTTGAGGAACGGGCTCTGCACGCATAGTAATTGGCATCGGACCCTGTTGACCCCCCCAGTCGGATGGTTTTTTTTTCGACCCCTTACCATTTGTGGACCTGGTGGTAGGTTCTTCAGAAATGATATTTGGCAGCTTCTGTAGTTGGGGGGAGGCGGGCAAGGTTAATTTTGGCCATTCCTGCCGATTTTACGAATGTCAAGTATGTTCGGCGTTTAAGCCGCGTATTCATTTGGGGCAGAATTCGCAAGCCTCGCAGCGGGACCAAACGAATGCTTCGTTTGGATTGATGCTAAAGTGAATATGCACCTTGAAATTGTTTGCCTTGTATTCACTTGAGCATGACTTCTTGGCCTCGTAGCGAGGCACTTACTACAAAATTATTGTTTACATAAAATTTAAAATTTTATTTTTAGAAGCTACGGATTTGAATTTCGTTTACTGCGTGTCGAGTTCACGAAAACCTCAACGGACTGTTGCTGCCCTGCGTTTCCAAAATAAAAGAATTTCATTTACGTTATTTATGTTACCTTATCTTTAGAGATATTTGAAAAAAATATATTTTTTAGTGTTAAAAAAACATTTCTTTTTCACTGTTAAAAATCAATATTTTTTAACGTTCGAAAAACACTTTAAAAAACGTTATAAAAACATACGATTATTTTTTTAACGTCAGAAAACGGGTCATTAAGCTTCTTTTTCACTATGAATATGACGTTAGAACTAACATCCAACCTAACGTTATGTTTTTAAATTAAACATTATTTTGACGTTATTAAAATGTTTTGGTGTTTAGTGGGTTGCATGAAAGGGAGAGAGAGGCAATCAGTGTCCAAAGGAAGGAAAGCGAGGGAAGTGGCGAATGGACATTTGAAGAAATAGTATTTGGGTTTGGCTTTTACCGCCTAGTTAAGCTAAGACAGAAACACACTGTAAATAATATAATATTTAAGGTTATAAATACCAAACTGTCGACGGGACCCAAGGTCTGTAGAGGATAGGTTACCTGGTAACTTTCTGACCAATCAGAGCCAGTTGTTGAAGCGGGAATGACGTCACCCGGAGTGCCCATTTAAATAAAAAGCATTTAATATAGTAGGAAATCTTCAAGTTTCTTGTGTTCCGTTATTGATTTAAATGTAAATATGTTTAGTTATTTTTCTTAAAGTGTCTCTAATAACAATTTTCATAAAATACATCAACTAACTCAAATATAAAACATACCTTGTACCAAATATCCCAAAGGAACAATGCCTTGGGAAGCTTTTCGTCCGTTAAAATAACTACAAGTAGAACGTATAAGTAATCCAAAACAAGTGTTTACAGTTTTGAAGTAAATATAGTCAGATAAAAATACTACAAATGTAAAAAATAAACACATGTAAGCAAAGCGCTTTAATCAGATCGTGGCACTTCAAGTGACGCGCTGTCACCTCTCGCGCTGTCACCTCTCACGCTGCTTCGACCATGGAGTTACCAGGCAACCGATCCTCTACAGACCTTGGACGGGACCCTATAACTTTTAAATTGCCTTCTACGAACTGTGAACCGTCAAATTATCGGCGACTGGCACTTTATAACTCACGTTTAGGCAATAGTTAAAAATAGTAACCGGAAATTTAGGCGTGGGTGATCCCTGTCACCCACGCGGCTAACCTAGGCTTAATTTGTTTACATTTAGAAAATAGAAGTTTTATATCCTAAATTTTTATTTCTGAGGCTCTGTATTTTAGGTGAAATATTTTTTACGAAAATAGAGGAGGAACGTACGTGACGAAAGCAAAACGAACCGTTCCTAATATGTGTCAGGACGTGCTGCATTTTATTTTCGTAAGCCTGCCTTAAACAAATGGTATCAATTTTATTTCATAGCATGCTGTAAAAAATATGCCAAAAAGTGCAAAATATATTCTTTTTTCTAATAGACTTAGCCGTCATATAATTTTTTCAGAAACATATTTAATAAATAGTAGGTGCATTTCCAAACAAGTGCGACGATTGTCATTTTTAACAAACTGCAGTAATCCAATCACCCATTTCAAATATCCTCTAATTGGCTGTAGTTGCTTTGTAGTCATTCCTGCTCCCACCCATCTCCCCTCCTGTCATTCCCCCCCCCCTATTCAAAAACCATATTCGCATAATTTTATCAAATATAGGGCGATTTCAGAAACTTTTTCTGCATACGCATTCAGATTTTTTTTCAACACCATTTTACTGGTTTCTCCCCCCCCCCGTCTTTCCCTCTCTCTTCCCCACCCACCATATTAGTAATAGTTGTAGCTATAACTTTCACAAATATAAAGCGATTTCAAAAGTTCTTTCTGTACACGCTTTAAGACCTTTTTTCCAACATAATTCTACTAGTCCCCCCCTCTCCCTCTCTTTTTCCCACCATCCTTATTAGTAATAGTAATAGCTATACCTTTCACAGATATAGAGCGATTTCAAAAAAATTTCTGCACAGTCTTTAAAATTTCTTTTCGACACCATTTTACTAGTTCCCTTCTCCCTCTCTCCTCCCCCACCTTCATTCAGTTTACCATAATTTTACTAGTTCGCCCCTCTCTCTGTCTTCTCCCCTTCTTAGTAATAGTTGTAGCTATACCTTTCATAAATTTTTCTGCACACGCTTTAATAGTTTTTTCGACATCATTTTAGTAGTTCCCTCCTCCCTCTCTCCTCCCACACCTTCACTTAGTGGAAGGTAACACTGTTCGCGTAAAGCTAAATGAATGGTAAATATATTAGTGCTTTTATAAGGCTGAATAAGAATTAAACCTAAAAGTTGGAAATAAAAAAATATAAAAAACACCTAAATGCTAAATTTACTAATAACCTGATTCATGAAAATACAAAACTGTATAATTTCTTAAGTGCGCTTTGGGCATCAAAACTAAAAGTTGAAGCATGTCGTATGTACTATTATGGATATACCTATCAATTTTGTACCTAACTGCGACTAGCAGTTAGTAGTAAATTTAGCAGTTGGGTGTTTTTTTATTTAATTTTTTTTTATTCCACATGCGGTTGCAGTTAGCTAACCGACGAGCAGCGGTGTACGTCCTGTAATCAAGTGCGGTGAAAAAACTTTCCCCAAGAGTTAGGAAACAATTCCTATTTCTTGTTCATATAAAAATAAATTATAGTAGTAGCCTACTAGTGTTCCGTTTGTTCCGGGAACACGGTCCTGTGCCCCGCAGGCATATTTGTAAACGACGTCCATGATTGCCATTCGGCTGTAGCCCGAACGCTGCCGTAACCGTGTCAATGAAGCCCTATTCTACATTGACACGGTTCGGTTATGTTGGCGATCGATTCACAACGGTTAGGTTTCACATTCTCTAGGATCACGGTAAAGAGGTCAGGAGAGTATGTTTTAAAAAAATATATGTATGTCAGAAATTTACGAATTCTTTCTTAAGAAAGATTTGTCCAGACTGATTTTTAACGAACATTTTTGCGATCACGGGTATTAGTTACCCAAGCGATTTACCATATCGTCTGCTATTTACAAGAGATGTTCGAGCGAAAGCCGACTGGCGATCCTGGGTGTTGTATACAAATATGCGCCCCGCAGTGGCTTGGTAAGAGTGTTGGCAAAATTTAAACATTTTCGAAAAAAATTGTTAATGTTGCCTTCTAAGGCCACGCAGAAATAAATAGAGAAGGTATTAGTTTCGACGAATTTTTTTTTGAGATAACGCGTAAAAAGTGTTATTTGGATGTATTTTGACCTCTCTAGCAATATCGTCGTGATGTCTGTCTGTGTGTAGAAAGGTAAAAAAATTTAATGCAGAAGTGAGCCGTTTTTATAAAAAGTCGGAAATTTGGCTTTACCTTAAACATAATTTTGTGTGAAAAACTGCTTCAAAAATTTTTTTGAAAACTGCAGGAACTGATCAGACTGAAAATTTTTCTATCTAGCATACGAAAAAGAACTGTACAACGGCACAAGTTATCGCCAACCGAACCAAACCGAACCTTTCTCTTAACTATAAAATAATAACATTTCTGTTGCGTTATACTGAACTTTTAAATGTATTAAAAACTTTTCTGGAGCCGTATTCTTCAAGGTCCAGGATCGTTTCCGGGAAATGAAAGTCAATTTGTCTCCCGGGAATGAAAATGTCGTATTCTTGAACTCTTGCAGTTCGTCGTGACTGCAAGTTTTAGAATATCACCATACTAACTTCGTTTATTTTCAAAGGACACTAAGGATTGTTTGGTTCAATTTTTTTAGATTAGAATTTAGGCTTTTTTACAGAATTTATTGCTATTGAATAAATTAAAATATATCCTTTACACCTACCTTTTTCATCCAACTGCAGAACGGCGAAAGGAAGGGTAATGTTTTTCGATTGTTGTATGTAAGTAAATATGTTTGGGTCAGGCTAGAGGCTAAACGGCTGATCCGATTTTGACAAAAAAGGTGTCGTTGAATTGCTACTGATTCGGAAGGTGCTATAGGCTATAATTTTTTTTTAAATAGGAATCAACATGGCTGTCTTCAGACGCCATTTTGTCATAGGATGTAGGGTTTAAGGCATACAAATTATGAAAATTTCAGGCGATTTTATTGAAATTCCTTTGATTACCCAATGCAAATGTCCTCTAATTTGCTATAGTTACTTTGTAGTTCTCCCTGCTCTCACCCATCTTCCCTCCTGTCATTCCCCCCACCCTATTCAAAAACCATTCGCATAATTTTATCAAATATAGAACGATTTCAAAAATTCTATCTGCATACGCTTTCAGATTTTTTTTCCAACACCAATTTACTAGTTTCTCACCCCCGCCTCTCTCCCTCTCCTCCTCGCCATCCTTATTAGTAATAGTTGTAGCTAAAACTTTAAAAAATATAAAGCGATTTCAAAAGTTCTTTCTGCACACCCTTGAAGACTTTTTTCCAACATCGTTTTACTATTTCTCCCTCCCTTTCTTTTTCCCGCCCTCCTTATTAGTAATAGTTGTAGCTATACCTTTCAAGATTTCAAAAATTATTTCTGCACACGCTTAAGGACTTTTTTTCCAACATCATTTTACTAGTTTCCGCCTCCTCTCCTTTTTTTCTCCCCACCCTCCTTATTAGTAATAGTTGTAGCTATACCTTTCACGATTTCAAAAATTATGTCTGCACACGCTTTAGGACATTTTTTCCAACATCATTTTACTAGTTTCCCCCTTCCTCTCCCTCTCTTCTCTCCACCCTTCTTATTATAGTGCTTTTTATAGGGATTAAACCTTAAACTTGGAAATAAAAAAAGAATTAAATAAAAAAACACCCAACTGCTAAATTTGCTTGTAACTACTAGTCGCATTTGGTACAAAATTACCCAATAACCATAAATCCAATAAAAATCAATTTTATACTGAACTGCGACTAGAACTGATAAGTAAATTTAGCAGTTGTTTAGTATTCTACAATAGTTCCTATCAAGTGCGCAAAGTAATACATATTCCCCCTCATAAGCATTTGGCGAATGAATCCAATTTAAATTAAGAAAGACTTTCTGCAAAAAAGACACAATGCGCACGATTAAGGGACACTGGTTTGGTTCGGTTCGGTTCGATTCGGTTCGGTAAATTTATTATACAGGGTGTTCGGCACATGAACCGTCAAAATTTTTTGGGATATTGTTGGGGTTATTTGCTATCTTTTGAACCTGGGAACTTGGGTCCTAAGAGTCATGGCTAAAGAAATATGAATATTTAATTTTTTTTTCTCAAATTATCCAAAATCCCACCTTTAAACCCTTGTAAGCTTTTTATTAATGTCTGGAAAAGCACCATTTTTTAAAAATAATGCTATGCTTTTTCAACTAATTAATAGATTTGTTAAAATTGATTTTGTGAAAGAAAATCAATTTCAAAATTAAAAATCAAAAAGTATCGACAATTGAGAACTCAATTTTCTTTTTAAAACTTGATTACCTTTCTAACGGTATGCTACACATTAATAAACACATAAAAAAAACATTTCTGCTTTAAAATACGGATATTCCGTCAGAAGGACGAGACTCGTTCGGAATTGGTAAGAAAAACAATTTGATGTTTATGATCGTTTACCTACTTAAACAAAAGTTAAACTTTTAACAATAATGTATTGTGTCCTTTATTTATAAATTTTGTTCGAACCGACCATAAACATCAAATTGTTTTTCTTATCAAGTCCGAACGATTATTGCCCGTCTCATAGAATATCCGTATTTTAAAGCAGAATTGTTTTTTTAATCAATGTGTAGCATATCGTTAGAAAGGTAATCAACTAGAGAAGTTTTTAAAAGATAATGAAATTCTCAAGTGTTGATACTTTTTTTAATTTTTAATTTTAAATTTGATTTTCTTTCACAAAATCACTAATGTTCTTCAATAAAAAACCTCGTATGTCCCTTTGGTACATAAATTTTAACAAATCTATTAATGAGTTAAAGCAGCATAAGATTACAGAATTATAAAAAAAATGGTGCGTTTCCAGACATTAATAAATAGCTTACGAGGATTTAAAGGTGGTATTTTGGGTAATTTGAGAAAAAAATATAAAAAATTCATATCTCTTTAGCCGTGACTATAAGGACCCAAGTTCTAAGGTTAAAAAGATAGCAAATGAGCCCAACAATATCCCAAAAAATTTTGACGGTTCATGTGCCGAACACCCTGTATATACATTATAACAACAATAATATTTTGATTTCTCAGTTGAAGTACAGATTTCCCACGGAAAATTTAACCATACGATTAATAGCTTAATCATAAACATAACTTTTGTACCTATTTCTCTTTTTTAAATCTTTAAAAAGTACCTAGCCCTGAGTTTATGCTCTGAAAAATGGGTAAATTAACCCTATTGCGTTGATTATTCGCTACCTGACTAAAATCACTTTTTACTGTGCAATTTTTGAAAAAAAAAACCACAAATTTAAGCATGACTTGAATAACGCAAACAAATCGCTGTGCCTTGAACTGCGAAAGATTTTAGAAATTTTCCTGGGAACTACTTTTCTCCTGGGTTAGAATTGGCGAACTTAAATTTACGAGAGTTTTTTTTAATATAAGAGCATTTGCCCTTTTAGGGTAAGAATTTAAAATAAGTATTCTGGTAGCTTCAATATCTGTGCTTCTTCTAACTAAAACCAAAATACTGGACCCGTCAAGTTACACTTTGGGGATCCAAAACAAAGTTTAAAAAAATAAATGCGTAAGCAGGGGGTTTGATTTTTGGGGTAAAAAAGGGCTCAAAATTTTATTATTGCGTTTCCGGCAAAAGTTGACTTTTGTATAAGCCGATTTTTTACATTAGCTCAAAATAACCGAGAAAAATTGAAAAACCGTTTTTTTCTTAATTTTTTGATTTTTATTTTTGCAAAAGTAATACTGTTTTTAGAAAACACAGTAAGGGAGTAGATCATTATGTGCTTAGTTTTTTAAAATAAAATTTTCTTCAGGAAATTATTGTATAGAATTCTGCTGGTACTTACTTTTTTAGCATTTAGATCTGTTTTTAGGTGACGTAAGTAAAAATATAAGTCTTAATTTAAAAAGAGGCTAAAAAATTTTCAAAAACAAAAAAAAATTGCCACACAATGATTGTTATTTTACAATTTTTAAAATATGTTTAAAAAGTTACTATATCATTTACTATGAAAAAAAGTGTCTTATACTGTGAATATCTTTTTTTTTGTAATTGGGCTACTTGTCATGTTTTTGGAATATGAAATTATGCAGCAAAAAACAAAACATTTTTGTTGCCATTTTTCAAAAATGTGAACTCTAGAGTGAAGCAATACATGTAAATAAAGTTTTATCAGAAATGCGCCTCAGGTGAAAATTTTTAGAAAATAAATTAATTTTTGTGAAACTTTAAAAAATAATAATTTTATAAGAAATTAGTTTACCTTTATAAGCTTTGTCAAGGAGAGGGAGCAAACCTCCCTGCCTCCTCGCTGGATCCGCTACTGGAGCTATTAAACTTCTTCCAGATTGCTTGGATTTTCTCCAAATAAAAAGCACGAATGTTTTTAAGCATCTCCGGTTCGCCTAAACAATATATGTTTTTAATAGTCGGAGTGAAATATATCCATTTTAAAAAAATAAATTGTTTAGACAGTATTATATAAAAAAAACTAAAAAAGTACTTTTAGGTACTTTTCTTAAAATCGTAATTAAATAGCGTACAAAGAAAATAATTATATTTAAAATTTAGCCTTTAAAAATTTAGGCCGCAATAAAGGTTTAAGATGTTTATATTATTTGTTTCTATGAATGTAAAATGCGTACTTATATTTCTCTCTTCCATAATAGTAAGAACACTTAGTTTTGAACTTTTGCTTAAAAAAAAACTCCTTAGTTTTATACCTAATAAGAATAAACGCAACTGTTATACTGAATACAGGGAACCAAACAAATTGACTCGCAGAAAAATCCATTTCAAAATAAATTCAAATAAAAACTGTTGAACATTTTTATGACTTAGACATTTCTTATCACATTGCCGTTCACAAAATCCTGAAAAGCGTACCCGCGAATATAATTTTTTGCCGCAGGATGGTCCATCGTATATGCGGCCCTAAGAACCTCTCGTGTTTGCCGCATTTGCGGGTTTTCTGTGGCTCGATGAAATGTAATTCAACGAGCGTACTTTGGTGTATACGCACTTTAACGTACAAATTGAAAATAAATACATTACTAAATAATACTATTTAATAATACAATTTTTTTTTACCGTAAAAAAACTAGTCTTGGCGAGGTGTCTATAGAGAATTATTGAAACAAAGCCAGGCTATAATAGTGCCAGGCACTATTTTGACACTTTCACATTGCAATATCAGCGGTTTTCAAATATAAATCAGAATAAATAGTGCCGTCCTTTATAAGTGGAAAATAGACGACGATAGTTTTAAATTCGACAATGGTATGTCAATTTTGAAGGATTAACTGTCAGTTTTCAATGTGAAAGTCTCAAAATGGTCTAGGAATTGTTATCGGTAACTAAAAAAAGTATTGTGGCAATTTTTTTTACATTTTCGGGCTTAATTGTAAATGAAAGCTAATATTTTTTTTTATTTCACTAATAAATAGATCTCAATGTAAAAAACATCAGCAGAATTCTATACAAAAATTTTCTGGTGGATAAAATTAATTTAAAAAATATGTGTTTTCAAGCGAAAAAAACGAATATCGAAAAACTACTTGATTTTTTTGTTTGTAAAATATTGCGAATATTTACCACTTAAGGATAGTGCTAATGCTCCTACTAAATTTTGTTAAAATTGTTTTTGCAAAAATAAAAAACACAAACTGAAAATAATTAAGATTTTTAATAATTTTCTCGGTCATTTTGAGGTTATTTAAACAAATTTTTTGAACTATGAATTTTCTGTTTATCACTTTTCTCTCCGACGTATATACTTTTGCCGGAAATCGCAACAATACAATTTCTCGGCCCGTTTCACCCCCCTAAATCAAACCCGCAACGCCCCTGCTCAAGCATTTTTTTTTTTTTGATAATGGTTTTAAGTCCCTTTGTGGGTCAAAATCATCAAGGTGGACAATTTCATTTTAAAAATTATTAAAAGTTTGTCTGCACAAAAAAAATTTTACGCTTAAATGTTGGGTCAACTTCTCGTTGATTTATAACCGAGCAGAGAATAGAACGCTACATTTTTCAATTTATTGGCAAAAATAATAGACTAGGCTCACAAAAAACTCATTTGGGAAACTTTTTTTAAAACCTTATAAATATTACTAAACTTTTTTAAAAGTATTTTAATTCTATTAATTTACTAAAACTTGATATGGATTCTGATAATCAGTGAGAGAAATTTCCCAGTTTGTCTAGGTGTAATATTTGGGATAAATTTTTGTTGATTGTTAATTGCAAAAGTTTCAAACTATTTCTTTTATTTATTTATATATTTGACTTTAATGGCACATTATTTCAATGTTTTTATGATTTCTAAAATATGCAATGTTTATTTTTTAATAAATGTATATTTATTAGCGTTTCACAAATGACTATTTTATGTCCAAAATAATAAAAATTATTATTTTGCACTTTTATTGAAGTACTATTCATATCAAATTACCCTTAATTCATGATACAAACAGTGTGTTTAGAGTTAAGTCGCAACTATTACTAACTTCGTTATTATTAAAGCTACAGGGTCAGTTAAATAAGCAAAGTCATGGAATTCTTTCCGCTGATTACAATGGTGTCCACAGAAAGAAAATCAAACGACGCGTATATGAATTATGGTAAAAAACATTCCAAGCCAAGGAATTTGGACGCCAGATTTGTATTCGAATATGTTGACCAAACTGCTGTTTGATAGATCAAACAACGCCAAACCTAATAAAATAATGCTTGTCTTCCTAAAGGGTTTAGATTGTACTCCATTTTAATCGCGCAAAAATATTGCGCTTCAAGCCATTGTTTATACCGTTACATAATGGGCAAGAAATAGTTCAGGCTTTAATAAAACCTTTCAGTAAAGTAACCCCCGTTATTGGGAGCAGCCTGAGAAAATAAATATCTGGTAAAGAAAATTCTGGTTATGAAGACTTATTAAAAAGGTATTTTCAATAAATTATATTTATATTTTTTTTCGTCCGAATTCATCAGGGGGTCCAAGCTAAATTGACCTTTATCGAAACTAATTACAATTTTCTAAAAGAAAAGAAATGGAGCTATGATGGATCTGATACCTTTCTAGCCCATTAGCACACTCCAAGTAACTCCATGCTATATCACCCATGAAAACAGTTTTTTGTAAATATCTCTGAAACAAAAGCTCCTCAAAGTTTTTGGTTATAACACAAATTTTTGAGAAAACCGTGGTCTACTATATTCCGAAAACTGTATATTGATGCAACGCCGACGCTTCGTTAAAAAGTTAGTATTTTTAAAAAATTCTTGCCCAAAATCTAATCAGCTCGTTGCAGTATCAAACACTGTTTTACCTAAAAATTTCATAAAAATCGGTTCAGCGGTTTAGGAGCTTTGTGTTACGGACAGACATACACACACACCCACACACATAATAAAATTAATGTAATGGCGACACTTCTCCGAAAAGGAGCAAAGTAAAATACAAATATTGATTGTCATAATTTTATTTATGACATACTAAGAAAAAAGAAACCCCTAAACCTGAAGCTTTAAACCCTAAAATTCAATAAACGAAATAAATATCAATAAACAATAAACATGCCAAATAATAATAAGAGTCTACAGTAACATATATTTTTTGTGAGGTCATACAGTATGTCACTGATACAAATTCCAAAATGCATAATAAATTGTATGGTCTATATCTAGAAACATTTAGCTTTCTTGCAGTTTTTGAAATCTGCAACCTTTATCGAGCCAAAATAAGCTAAAAAAGTTTTCGCTGGATGACCAATTAAAGATATATAGCAAATTAATAAATAATTTTTATATTTATTTCTTCATAATAAAGGTAGGATTACTTAAAAAATAGAAGATACTAAAAACCCTAAACAGCTTTACTTTTGAATTTCAAATTAAAAAAGTGGTTAACATATTTGTGTATTTGTTAAACACTTGGTACGTGAGCACGCTTCGATCCACGAACCAGTATTCACACTAGCGAATATTAATTTTATACATGGTTACCGGTAATTTGATACATTTCTTTGGGGATGTGTTAAGAGAGGTGGTAAGGAGTAAACTCAATCCTAATATGCAATTTGCGAAAGTTAATAGTTTTTAAAATATTTTGTTGTTTTGTTTTTTGTTCTCCAAAAAGTAGGTTTTAAAAGGTTAAAACTTAATTTGCCGAAAATCTGTTAACCTTTTACCAGAATACATGCCCAACACTAGGATCTTCTGTTTGGTAAAAATCTTTTAGCAAAATTAATCAAAATTTTGTTAATAATTCCTTATTGCCATAGCCAGCTTATATATATATTTATCGGTTTCACAACGTCCTACGTCTTCCGATACCCAATCTCCATTCGTTTCTGTTTGCCCATAATTCATCATCTAGGCCTCTTATTCTTATTTCACTGTCTATTCCTTCTCTCCAGCTTCTCCTTGGCCGTCCTCGTTTTCTTCGGCCAGTTGGTTTCCATTGTAGTATTTGTTTAGGTAGTCTTTGACCATTCATTCTTTGTACATGTCCGTACCACACCAGTTGTTTTGTTCTTATATCATCCACTAAAGTACGTTCACCCACTGTCATAATTTCTCTTATTCTTTGATTTGTAACTCTTTCTCTTTTTGATTTCCCTGCTGCTCTTCTCCAATAGTCCATCTCCGTAGCGAAAAGCATTTTTTCTGTTCTATCCTTGATTGGCCATACTTCTGAGCCGTATGTAATAATACTTTTTCCATGGTGTTATATATAAGCTTTTTGTTATGTTTTGATATACTTTGGTCCCAAATTATTCCATTTAATAAAGTTATTGCTTTTCTTCCTTGTACGTTTCGATCTTTTAAAGCTTTGTCTAGTGTTCCGTCAGCTGTAATTTTTAGACCTAGGTATTTATACTCATCACAGGACTGAATTCGCTACCCAGTATTTAAGATTAGCCATTTATAGCTTAAAGAACACAAAATTTATCAAAACTGCTTGAAGCAGTTTTGTAATTTCAGAGAAATTGTAAGAACGCACTTGAAAATACCTTTTTCCTCCCACATAAAACCCAGTTTAAAAACCGGTCGAATATCAACAGTTGATTTTTTCATGGTCGAGGTCTGTATTTTTTTGTTGGGCTTGGTTAAAGATCTGGTGTGTAGATTGAGAGATCTCGACCTTAAAAAAAATTAGCTGTTAATGGTAGACCGGTTTTTCTATGGGACATGGGATAATTGAGGCATTTTTCAAGTGCGTTTTTTACTATGCCTCTGAAATTACACAACAGTGTCAAGCAGTTTTGATAGTATTTGTAACCTGTTAGCTAGCTATGACAGTAAGGAAGTTTTAACAAAATGTTGACAAATGTAGCTTAAAGATTATTGCAAAGCTAACCACGAGAGTGCATAATACACTATTAAAAAAAAACTTTTTATTTACAATTTATTTAGCATCTAATTTTTTTGGATTTTTTTTTATTCCAAACATAAAATCATAGTGTTGGGCATGTCTTCTAGTTAGCTAGATTACAAATATGCGCAGCAGATTTTCGGGAATATAAGTTGTAAGTCCCTAAGTTCTACCTTTTGGAGAAAAACAGAAAAATTTCTGCAAAATGCAGACTAGGGATAAATTTACTCCTTACCACCACCCCTATCGCATCCCCAACAGCAACCCTGTATAAGTAAGTGACAAGTTGCTTACAGAATTTGGAAAAATTAGTTTTTATGAACATAGGACTCCAGAAAATATATTAAATGCAAAAAATATAAATTTGAGTTTTGGTAATCAATACACGTCCTCTTAGCATTAGCAGGACTGTTTGCAACAGCTGGATGCTATAACAATATAACTACCACATTCAAGTGGCAGCTGCTTGTATGTAGCATTATACGCGCAATAATTAATCATAACAAAAACATTTTGTGTAAAAAAAAAAACCAAGTACGCGAAAATGGTATTCCGTAAAACAAATTGAGATAAAATTAAACACAAGTTTTTAACTTTGCTATTACAGCCAAACTTCTTTATGTTTAATTTAGCACTATGCCTAGAGTCATTTGCAGGCTTAATAGTTCAGAAAAACATTTCCAAACTCTTATTTTAAAATTTGTTGGAGAACTTCGCTTTACTTTTATATCAACTCTTTTTACCGAATACGATTTTCGCGTACTTGGCTTTTTATACATGAAATGTTTTTGTTATGAGTTCACTCCTTTTTTAAAGGATTTGGATAATATTTAAGTTTTAAAGTATTAAAATAAGCGGAATATTCTTCCAAACTTTTGCAATGCCTTATTAAAAATTTTGAGGTTTTTGAATTTTTTCCTATGGTTTCCGCATAATTCTTATCAGCCTTCTAAAGCTTAGCTCTCTAGCGTTTCTGGAAGTGGGCAATGTTACTTTTACATAACTTTACATGTATAGGGGAGAAAAGTAAATAAAAATTCTGTTGTTTTTAAATTTTTTTCTATAGTTTTATCATAGTTTCTATCAGTTTTCCAAAGCTCAGCTCTCTAGCGTTTCTTGAAGTGGGCAATGTTACTTTTACATAACTTTAGATTTATAGGGGAGGGAAGTTAAATAAAATGTTAGGGTTTTTAAATTTTTTTCTATAATCTTATCATAGTTCGTATCGGCCTCCCAAATTTCAGCTCTGTATCGTTTCTGGAACTGGGCAATGTTACTTACTTCAGCTTTGTAGCATGTCCGGAAGTACAGTAGGATTTGAATGATCTATACATGAGTGAGTGATGGCAATTTCGACATTTTTTGAAATTTCGTAACTACTTTACTACTTTATGGAGATCCACGAAACTTGGAGGGGTTGTTAACTCTATGAAGATCTACCAATATACAGTTTGAGTATCGTAGAACACTTCGAAGTAGAGTTTTAGATACGTCAATTATGGGCTGAAATGTTTCAAGAGAAATGGTTAAGCAGTTTCCGCGCGAACTTGGCGGGGCATTACCATGCCCCCAGTTATTTTTTTTCCACTCCTAAAATTTTTTTAGTAATCGTATTTTGTGTCAAATGTTTGATTTAATAAGTACTTTTTTTTTAATTTAACTTAAAGTTGGACTACTCCAAGTTCAAATTACATATTACTAAATAAACTAAAATATTCAAAAATAATGCGGAGAAGACTGAGTTTTTTCTTGTGATTGTTACAAGATCCACGACTAATTTCGTTTCGTTTTTTCTTTATTTCTTACCGCTTAACTTAGACAATTTTCTAATTTTAAAAAATCCAAAGAAATAATGGTTTCAAATATATATCAAGATTTTAAAAACGATTTTCTTTAACAGTTTTTATAGATTGCGGGCTTTCCGAATAAGTCTCTAGGCATTTAGGTGAGAACTTAGCTAATAGTAGGAGAATACATCCTTGTGTCAGAAAACTGAGAAATGGTTCAGTGATGATGATGATGGGAAACGAAAGCAATATACCGGGTGGGCCAAAAAAAACCGGACAATTTTTTTTTTATTATAACTTTTGAACTATACAATCGATTTTAATATGTGTATTTGGTAACCTTCAATTAATTTGTTTACTAAATAGTATATCTCCTTAATATGGGTTCAAAAAAGGAAAATAAAAATATTAAATATTCTACTTACAAAAAAATAAGTCGAAAGGGTAACTTGAAAGTGAGCCTAAGTTGCGGCAACGTAATACGAACCACTTTCATGGCAGTGTACCCTTTCAGTTTTAGATAGCATACTCGAATTTCTGCTCTTCCGTCGCGACAACGTATTATTCCCTAGCTTCCGCCACTATAAAAACATCCTCACAGTAGTAGGAACCACGCGATAAGCAGGGTAGGGGACAATTCGCCGCGGTCGATTCGCCGCGGCCAATTCGCCGCGGACGACTCGCCGCGGCTGATTCGCCGCGACCGATTTGGCGCGGCCGATTCGCCGCGGGCCGATTCGCCGCGGGCCGATTCGCCGCGGGGACAATTCGCCGCCAGCCGATTCGCCGCGTAGACAGTTCGCCGCGAGATTTTTTGTTTTATGATGTTATCATTTTTTATTTAGCTTGACTTCATATATTTTTTATTTGTCTGATCATAACTTTTTTCAAACTTTTCCAACTAGGTATTTGGTTGTTAGTATTCAATTAAAATTTTTATTTTTTTTTTGAAAAATAAATAAAATGGCGGATCCAAAATGGTGAATTTTCCCATTTATGAACTAATATGCATCAAACCCGGAAGTTTGCGATCTTGCAGGTCGCTGATTATTATATTTAACTTAAACTAAAAAAAATCAAAATGGCGGATCAAAAATCGCGGACTTTTTCATTTATGAACCAATATGCATCAAATTCAAAACTTTAGGGTGTTTTAGGTAGCTGATTATGACTTCTAACTTAAACTTAAAAAAAAATCAAAATGGCGGATCCAAAATGGCGAACTTTCCCATTTATGAACCAATATGCTTCAAATTCGGAATTTTGGGGTCTTTCAGGTCGCTGATTATGATTTCTAACTTAGACTTAAAAAAAAACAAAATGGTGTCTCCAAAATGGCGGATTTTCCTATTTATAAACCGATTTGCATTAAACTCGGAACTTGGCGATCTTTATGGTCGCTGATGATTATTTTTTACTAAAACTAAAAAAAATCAAAATGGCGGATCCAAAATGGCGGCTTTTCCCATGTATGAACCGATATGCATCAAATTCGGAACTTTGCGATCTTTTAGGTTGCTGATTAATATTTTTCACTTAAATTAAAAAAAAAAACAAAATGGCGGATCTAAAATGGCGGACTTTTCCCATTTATAAACCGATTTGCATCAAACTGGGATTCTTGAGGTCGCTGATTATTATTTTTAACTTACACAAAAAAAAATCAAAATGGCGGATCAACAATGGCAGACTTTCCCATTTATGAACCAATATTCAAAATATTGTTTTGGCATTTTTTCTGATTTTCTAAATTTAGCACTAAAGACAAGTAAAGTGCGCCGCGCGTGGAAATAATTGAAAATTTGGTAATTCTTGGGAAAAAAATTAAAAAATAAATAAATTTTGTAATAAATTGCAGTTCATCCATATGCTATCATTTTTCAAAACGAACACTTACTGACACTAAATGATTTTGTATCGAACATCGCCGAAACACGTAAACTGAGAACTGGAGTAACGTTTTCAAATGCCCCACTTGTTCCTTGATAGTCGGTACAGAATAACTTTCATATACAATTTTAGGTGGTTTCTCAACTTTTGGCCGGTACTGTATCTATAATCTACTATTTTGATTTTTTAAAACCTAGGTCGAAAATTGTAGCTAGTGAATGACCTTAAACACTGCAAAGTTTCAAGTTTGAGTCATCCGCCATTTTCATGTTTTTTAATTTTAGTCAAAAATTAAATTTAGTTACTTTAAGCGCCGCGATGTTTCAAGTTTGAGTCAAATCGGTTTATAAATAACAAAGTACGCCATTGTAGATCTGCCATTTTCATGCATATTAGTTTATATATGGGAAAATCCGCCATTTTGGAACCGCCATTTTGAATTTTTTTTAAGTTTAAGTTAGAAGTCACAATCACCGACCTTAAACACCCTAAAGTTTCGAATTTCATGCATATTGGTTCATAAATGGGAAAGTCCGCCATTTATGTTCCGCCATTTTGATTTTTTTTAGTTTAAGTTGAAAATAATAATCAGCGACCTGAAAGATCGCAAACTTCCGAGTTTGATGCATATTAGTTCATAAATGGAAAAAATCCACCATTTTGGATCCGCCATTTTATTTATTTTTCAAAAAAAAAATTTTTTATTGAATACTGACCACCAAATACCTAGTTGGAAAAGTTTGAAAAAAGTTATGATCAGACAAATAAAAGATATATTATATGAAGTCAAGCTAAATAATAAATGATAATATCATAAAACAAAAAATATCGCGGCAAATTGTCCCCGCGGCGAATCGGCCGGCGGCGAATTGTCCCCGCGGCGAATTGTCCCATTCCCCGATAAGCAATATCACTACCCTTAAGGTATTGGGGTGAGGCCAATTGTAATTTTTGTCAACAACAATGCCTAATTCTGTTTTTTGATGCGGTGTTCTGCATTCTGTAGGATCGTGGTTTTGTGAATTTGTTAGTTTTTGTTGATGTGAATGATGAAAATGCGTCTCGTAGTCGTAAACTATGAATCTGTATTATTGCCTCTGCTTACAGATTTGTTTACAAATTTTAGCTTACATTTTGTACTTTAGGGGGCGCCACTTACCGGAAAGAATATTACGCAAACTTATACAAGTATTGTATTAAAAGCGAAAATAAATATTGTGATTTATTTTAATAATATGTTAATTTTTTACTGGTGTAATATCTTTTAAGTATACCAAGCACAATTCTTCTGCTAAATATACTGAAAATATTATACCTATATTGTGTGAGCTAAAAATAAATCAAGATAATCGCCCAGTCATTGTTTCATGACACATATTCATATTATACCGTATTTCTGGTTTAGGAGAGCATTATATTTCAATTTTCAAATTCAGCACCTCTGGTGGTATAGCACGAAACTGCGATATATCAAGCCAAAATATTAAAGCTATTAATAATTTAAACAATAAAGATATAAGGTAGAGCCGGAGTTGCTGCTTGCATATTTTAAAGGCTTACAAATTTGCAAAATGTGTATAGGTCTCGTGTATTATGAAAAACCGATACAAAAGAGATACCTATATATATGTTTGATATTTACAAAGAGCTTTAAGCGTCGTATTCATGTGTACCAATAGCAGTTTCAAAAGATAAAACTTTCCCTTGCTGGCTTCTGAAAAGTCGAATATTCATATATAAGGATAGTTTCAAGTATTCTGGAAATAAGGACACAGAAGTCACTAATTATACAGGGTGTCTCATTAAGGATGGCAGCCGGATTTATCTCAGATGCTACAACAGCTACCATTTCGGGATTTTTTTTTTGTAATAAAATCGAGCCTAAGGAACAAAGTTTTTTAAGAAATTAAAGTTATTAGGTTTATTACTTTTTGAAAATGTCCTCTTTGCAAAAAACAAATATTTGGACCAAACGTCAAGAAAATATGAATTTTTTAGACTATTCCAAATACGTTAAATAAATAACACGAACGAGTTTAGTTATCTCGTAGGGGTTATTACTTTTTGAAAATTGTATAATTCATGTAAGTATATTTATTACAGTTTCATTAAAAAATGCAATTTTTATAATCGGGAGATGTGATTGCTGCCCCCTAACAGAAAGCTATACAAAAATATATTAACCGAATTCTATCCTGTTTCTACTTGTTTTATGTTGATTTATTTATAATTAAAGTTAACAACAAAACAGCTTAAAAATGCCAAGGTTACGTATTTGTTTTTCGGAACAACAGAACCAAATTTTTGGGACATCTGTTTAAAATTCCGGTCTTTTTATTATGAAAACAAAATGGTATATTACAGGCTCTTTAGTACCAAGTATCTATAAAAAAACAAAACTTAATATATTCTTCTTTATTTCTTTTAATAGCATAAGCCGAACTCAATTGGCATGAAAACGTAGCAATGAGGTCGAGAACATTTTCGATCTATTAATTCCACTTGCAGTAGTTGCACTTAAGTTGTAACTTAAAATTGTGCTTACAAGTCGTACTTTGCTAAAAATGTATTATCAACGACACTTGTTTTTATTGATTATGAATTATAACAAATTTACAATAATTTAAGGAGCCACAAAAAGTCATATACATAATATTCCAATACCCACGGTAACTGCCCATTTATGATGCAAACATGAGGGCCCTGGGGTCTTTAAGCAAAAAAGACATGATTGGTTGCTTTCAAAGACATATGCATATTATATCCATATAGTACGTATTATTGCAATACCTACGGTACCTTACAATGCAGAATACAAGAATTTGAAATAGCAATATCAATGGGTATAAGTCTATCCTTTTTGCAGCCCTTAAGATAAAATGTCCTGATTGGTTATACTTTTACGCATGAATATTATTTTATTCTTGTATTCGTTACGTGAAATCTTTGGCGTACAGTTGACAAAAAGTCTATGTAAATTTGGTATCTGTGCATTTTTCGTACCTTTATTTCAAATGTTTGCATGAAACAGGGAGTATTGCAATATTTCGTGTATGCAAAAAGTAAGGTTAATATTAATCGCGACCAAAAAGCAACTTCAACATGTTTACGTTTTTAAAGTAGAAATAGGAAGGAGTCCCAAATTTAAAGGATTGACATAAAAACAAAATCAAAGTGTTTGTTGTTCTCAAAAGTTAATTTCTCTACATTATTACATCAGATATTACTATGATAACACAAACTTATGTAGTAAAAATTAAAGTATTAAGGTAGTTGTCGGATACACCCGTTTGCGACTTTAAGGATGCTTAACTTTGTAGTGGTAATTAAGTAACATATAAATGTCGGAGCGACTACGAATTAACGACTCAAAAGAAAGTAAAACTTTGGCAACGTGCCATCGTAGTAGAGCAGAATATCAGAATAGACTAGCAAGAAACAATCCTATGAGGTAGTTTAAAGGGTCGTTTTTACGAAACCTCTACTTTTTCGTGATACAAAATAGTAGTCAGAACTAAAAAGTAACGAATTTTTGTTGGGATCACCAGATTTCTACCAAAATAAATGCAGCAAAACCTTTGAAGCTTGTAGCCACTACTATAATTGTTAGTTGGGACGTTTTAGATTTTTTATTGTATTTATGAACTCGCGACCTTCAAACTTCTTAAAATAGTTTTTTTTTTATTTTTTAATTTTTACTACTATATATAAAATCGAGTATAAAACAGGTATATATGCGTTTAAAAATTTTAATATTTCTTTTTTAACCCTTTTCCTTTCGAATTGTTTTGTATGGCTTAAATTAAATTTGGTGGTGCACTCCTTCCCGCTAAATAATAAATATATATTTTTTTATATTTGCTGAAAATCAAGACCCTATTCTATTTTATTCCTAACCATGAGCCTAGTAAGCTGTGAGTTGCCCTGACGAAACGCATTCGATTGATCGATTATTGAAGTTTATAACAAGTTTAAACTACTTGTGTGTTAAGCACGATACCAAATTGGATGTTTATTCTACTATTTCTAGGAGAAATGGACAAAAATTAATCCCCCTTGCAAACTTCGGTTTTTAAAAGAAACTTAAAAGTGAACACTGCATTTAATATAAGAAGCCTTTTTTTAATCTTGCATTTCGGGAGGTGGTATATAGCTGTTTTGTTTATGTGTAAATTGTTGTTTTATAGCATTTTTTATGAATAATTCAGAGATTTTGTCAGGAAATACCAATTAGCTTAAAAGTGGCCAAGGTTTTTGTGCGGGAAAAATACAACAGAGAGAACGGTTTATTTAAATTTGAAAGGGGTGTTTTAAAGTCATTTGGTCCTAAGCCAAAAAAAAAAATTTTTAACTTTCTTTCTTCAACACTTTAAAAATGAACCGCTTACTTTGAATTATTTTAACTTTTTAAAATTTAAAAAAAATAAGAATTCGTCAAATCATCTTGATTTAAAATATTAATTTTTTATAGATTTTTATTATTAAAAGTACCAAGTTTAGTCGTATTTGCTCCAAGATTAGATTAGTAGTTAGCTTTGATTAAAATGATGATGACAAATCCTAGCAACAGTTTAGGTAAATTGAACGTTGTTGATATAAAACCTCAAATTCTTATGATTTCCTTAAGAAAAAAAGTGAATAGGTTTTTGCAGAAATTATTATGTTTCAAGGTCATTACTCGCTCTAGATTTTGGTTAAAGTTTAACTCATTTTTTTGCCTTGCATGTAATTTTTTTTTATGTATAAAATTGCTGATAAATACCTTACAATATAGGCTACCTTTCTTCGTTGTTACAATGTTATTATGTCCGCAAAAAACTTAAAAATAGATTAAAAAATGTAATATTTTGATTTAGAAATGGCAGCCATATTTAAGCCTCCAAACGTCACCAGCAGATATCCAATAAAGTCGATGATAAAACCGATTTTCAATTATTTTGGTGGTTGTGTTACTGAGAACAGATTCTAATATATCTTGCGCTTTTTACATTATTTAAATATTGATACGTATTTAATACGGTAATGCATCTACAGATATAGTTTTAGGTTCTTTGTGTTTTAGTTAGCCTTGAAAATTTGTGTATATAATTTTTTTATCGACCATGGATTACATGTATAGCTTTTCAAACTGGTACTACTCTTTGAGACTACTTTTAACAAGAATTCTGACTGCAAAAAAATGAAATATCGTTACAATTTTTTTTTATGGTTTTTCTTTATATCAGATGAAACTCACTAAGAAATGTTTACTATCATATTGCACATTAGGGTGAACCAAATTTTTGCAGTTATTTGACCTGTGAGTATTAAAAAACTACAATTAAACCGGTCGGTAATAAGTCCATAGACTTGATACTTAAACCCGATGCTAAGTTAATGTCTTAGTAAATTATGGTGTTAGAGTCTGATGACCTTGAAGCTATCCTGTTTTTAAAGGCCGCTTGACATGGAGCAATAGACTTGCAGTTGCATGCAAGATTGGGGTACCTGATATGTCATCTATTATTGTATAAAAAAAACAAATATGTCTCACTCAGGGACACTAATCTTGCATGCAACTGTATATTAATTAAAAATAATAATAAAAAAACACCCAACTGCTAAATCTGCTTGTACCTACTAGATGCCCTCGATACATTTGACAATTATTTTAACAATTATCAAATGTATCGAGAGCCTCTAGTACCTACTAGTCGCAGTTGGGTACAAAATTGATAGGTATACTTATAATAACTTACATACGACATGCTTAAACTTTTAGTTTCGATGCCCAAAGCGCACATACGAAATTATACAATTTTGTATTTTTTTAAATCAGGTTACTGGGTAATTTTGTAGTCAACTGCGACTATTAGTTACAAGTAGTTGTAGCAGTTGGGTATTTTTTTTATTTATTTTGTTTTTATTTCCAACTTGTAGGTTTAATTCTTTTTCAGCCTTGTTAAAAAGCATTTTTTTTTTCCCAAAAAGTACGTGTAGATTTTCTACGGGCGCAAACAGTGTTGCCTTCCATTGAGTGAAGGTGGGGGAGAAGAGAGGGAGGAGGGAACTAGTAAAATGGTTTTGAAAAAAATCTTAAAGCGTGTGCACAAAGAATTTTCGAAATCGTCCTATATTTGATAGAATTATGCGAATATGGTTTTTTAAGAGGGGGGGGGAATGACAGAATGGGAGATGAATGGGACTAGGAACGACTACAAAGTAATTATAGCAAATTAAAGGACATTTGCGATGGGATATCAATTACATTTCATTAAAATCGCCAGAAATTTACATAATTTGTATGTCTTAAAGCCGACATCATGTGAAAAAATGGCGTCTGACGACCGCCATATTATATCCTGTTTAAAAAAAATATAGCCTATAGCACCTTTGAGATTAGTAGTCAACGACATTTTCTTCGTCGAAATCCGTTAAGCCGTTTAGCATCTAGCGCGACACAATCATACATATTTACATACATACATATCCCAAGCTAAAAACATTACCATTCCTTTCGCCGTGCTACAGTTGGGGTAAAAGGAGTTTCAATTCAAATTGATAGATATTCTCCTTACTGGCTGTGACAAATTTTAAGCATGTAAATATAATAGCCGCTTTTTTTCTCGGAGTTATACCGCTATATAGATAATAATTTGATTGCTTACGGCTTTCTAACTATACCCAAATAAAACTTAATTTTAAAGGTAAATTTTAGAGTTAACAAAGTGTAAATATTTTTAATGGCTTTGGAAAACTTTATTATTGAAGTCAAGCCTAAGTCACTACCAAATGAGTTTGTATCTAATAATTATGTTTTTAAGGCATAGATCGTATTTTAAATTTTATGGATTTATATCTATGCAAATTTAGTTTTGTCGGCCAGGCTTGTTAATGGCTGGTTTTGGTAACAAATATATCTTGTTTCTTATGATGAATATACAAATGCAATGATAAAAAAAAATTATAAAAAAAATTATTGTGTGTGCTTAAGACCACACGGCAGAAGTGTAAACTTCAACAAGGCGAAATTAATAATACTGGCCCATAACATATTCTGCAAAGTGGAGCGAACCGAACTCTTCTGTGTACTGGCCTTCATCTGCATCATCATATCGCTCGCTGAATGTTTCTCACAGTTAGTCGACTCGTGCCGATTTCACCCGAATGAGCGTTACATAGCCGAGCCTGACAAAAATCAATTCACTACCCACAAAAACTGCTAAACGCGTCTAAAAAGTTTACACTTCAAAAACACCCAACGGCTTTTACTGGTAACTACGAGTCGCAGTTGGGTACAAAATTGATAGGTTTACTTATAATGTACGATGCTTCAACTTTTATTTTTGTTGCCCAAAGCGCACTTACGAAATTATACAGTTTTGTATTTACATGAATCAGCTTATTGGGTAATTTTGTACCCAACTGCGACTAGTAGTTACCAGTAAAAGCAGTTTGTTTTTATTTTATAAACAGTGGCCCGTCGAATAGGGGGCCAGGGATAGCGAACGCCCCCCCGGCCCTCTGCGCTTGGCGCCCCTGGGGTCCTTTGAGAAAAAAATAGAAAAACTAAATTTTACGCAAAAATAAATGGTGCCCCCCCCCCCGCCCTTTTATCCACGAGATGCTACTGCTTATAAAAAAAAATATTTCCAAGTAGTTTTAAGTTTAATTCTTATTCGGCCTTATAAAAAGCACTATACATTTATCATTAATTTAGCTTTACCCAAAAAGTGGGTGTAGATTTTCTGCGGACGCGAACAGTGTTACCTCTCATTGAGCGAAGGTGGGGGGAGGAGAGAGGGAGGAGGGAACTAGTAAAATTATGTTGGAAAGAAAAGTCTTAATGCGTGTGCAGAAAGAATTTTTAAGTCGCTCTATATTTGTGGAAGGTATAGCTACAATTACTACTAATAAGGAGGGTGGGGAGAAGAGAGGGACAGAGAGACGGAAACTGGTGAAAAGATGCTTACGTTGTGGCTACACATCTATTAAAAGTCTTAACGCGTGTGGAGGAAGAACTTTTGCCATCGCTTTATATTTTTGAAAGTTATAGCTACAACTATTACTAATAAGGAGGGCAGAGAGGAAAGAGGGAGAGACGGAGGAGGGAAGTAGTAAAATGGTGTTGGAAAAAAAAATCTGAAAGCGTATACAGAAAGAATTTTTGAAATCGTCCTATATTTGACAAAATTATGCAAATATGGTTTTTAAATAGGGTAGGGGGAATGACAGGAGGGGAGACGGGTGGGAGCAGGACGGACTACAAGTAACTACAGCAAATTAAAGTACATTTGATCAAAAATTTTATTAAAATCGCCTAAAATTTAGATAATTTGTATGCCTAAAAGCGTACATCATGTGACAAAATGGTGTATGAAGACCGCTATGTTGATTCCTGTTTAAAAAATATAGCCTATAGCACCTTCGGGATCAGTAGCAATTCAACGACACCTTTTTTGTCAAAATCGGTTTAGCCGTTTAGCCTCTAGCGTGACACAAACATACATATTTACTTACATACATATCCCAATCGAAATACATTAATTACCATGCCTTTCGCCGTGCTGCAGTTGGGTATAAAACTTTAAAAAAGAACTTCCAGACCCACGCGACGCGACCTGGTGTTGACTGTGGTTTGAAAATATTCTATTTTAATTTTTTAAGTTAATTATTTACTTGTAATAGAGCATTACTGTGTGAATAACAAATATTTTTATCTATCTTGTTACTTTTTAGAGGCCAAAGATGTAAATTTAACCTGCAAAAACGGTCGCCAATATAAAGAAGTTTTTGAGTAAAATATTAGGTCTTAAATCAAAATTTAGAACTTCTAATTTTGCTTTCATAATAATTTAAACAGAATTACAATTTGTTTCTTAATAACAAGCTAATATAGAAAAAGTTCTTATATAGTTTGACTTACGGTAGCTGGCCCTAGCAAAAAATATCAGTATAAACCGCGGATCAAATCGCTAAAGGTTAATTTAGTCAGTTTTGTTTAAGTGCATTCATTAAACAGGGTGATACACAAACAAAATGATACATTAAAATGCTACTTGTTCCTAAAAGTAAATATTTTACTTACTTTTACAAACAAGCAGAATAAAAAAGTGTTATTCTGATTTCTGATTTTCATTTCACAATCACTAAAGTCAATTTGTTTGAAGGAGAACTTACGAGACTACAGGTCAGCTACCTATTATTTAATTTTAGTTTTTTTAGTGCATTTTAAGTCCAACCATAAAAAAGGTATTGGTGGACTACAGTAACGCAGCGTGGGTAGGGGGCGCGGTAGGTTGCTCAGACTCTTAAGCCCGGTGCCCATCTAGGACTTTCTCGTGCCTGCCATAACATTTTATATTGAGATCATGTGACGCGTGAGCGGGTACCCACGACAAAGTCGTAGGTGGGAACCGGGTTGTTAATGGGCGGCACAGGTGGTATGAAGCCACAAAAGTAGGTAGGTCGGCTGACCTGATTAAGTACTTTTTCCTAGACAAATATTAAAATTATGAGTAGTAGTCCTTCTTAAACCTTAAATGAAAATTTGAAAAAAGAAGCAGACATTTTTTTAGTAAATGCGTCGGAGACAGAATTTTCAGAAAATATTGGAGGAATAATACTTCAAATGCTCGCAGGCGAAAATAGATACAAAGCAAACTCTTTTGATGACTAAAAACCTACAGAAAAAAGTTTGAATTCAGAAAAATACGCCGCAGGTAACAAAAATCTTTTCATTTTAAACAGACAACTTAGGAATTTTTTATCTTTTTAGAACAATCCTGCACTTTTTGTTAAATAGCAACATGCGGCACAGGCAAAAACATTTTAAATACATAAAGAAAATTTTTAAAGAAAAATCGATACAACTGATAAATTTAAGAAAAAACTGGTTAAATAATACGTTTAGCTCTTTAACCAAAATCTAAAGCTAACAAAATACTTCTGTATTATATTAGGTTAAAATCGCTTAAGGTATTCTTGATTTTTTGTAAGTATTCAAACAGCCAATTTATTTTATTCGCTAATTTCGGTGTTTTAGGATCAAAAACACACACTTAATAAAATAAAAAAATTAAATTTTTATGTTTTTAATAGTTTACCTCTTGTATGGTGAACTAAAAATTTAGTCATATAATAATTCTGGCCCTAAACAAATGTTTCATGTTGTCCGCCCCTTGACGACTACGACCCATTTCTGGTATGAACCAGTCTTCGAGAAGCCGACAAACAGTCAACATCTCCTGAAGATGCCATCCACTCGAGATGGCGAAACGTCGAGAACGAATTTCCAACGACGACGGCCGAACAGCCCGAAAGCACACCCACCATTATATCATAGAGTATTATAGTGCCCATCGGTCATAAAATCATGAAAATTCATAGAATTTGGCTTTCTGTATTATGTAAAAACCAACTTGTAGATTTCGGTTCCGAGGGTCAGTTACCGCAGTCAAACTGTAAGCATATAGATCGGGAAATGCATTGTTATCAAGAGTGTTAAAAAAAAATTACTTTTTTAAAATTACAAATGTGAAACAAGTTTTCGTGGCTAACCGGGTAAAAAGAAGTTTTTGTTTCTCTCATATTTTTCTGTGGGTAGCTTAAAAGCTTAACCTCACGGGGGTCCAAGATCTAATGGACAACTAATAAGTATTAACAGTTAACTGTTTCGTCCTTAGGGGACTCCTCAGAACACTGCTCGGTCAATGTGACACCCTTGCGAAATTAATTAGACGGTTTTGTATCTAATCCTATGTATATAGTGAGAAAACCCTCGCAAGAAGTGCCATCTACCGAGATACGAGAGAAACTAAAACAGGAGGAGTCCAAAATGTACTGCAATACATATCGATCAATGAAAAGATCGATTGCAAAGAAAAAGAAGCCATCCGTGACCTACGACAGCTCTTCTGTCATTCAGGCCAGAGCAACGCTGATTTGCGTTTTTACCCGCCATCAGACGCGAGCGTCATTCAGCGTAATTTTTAAGCCAAATAATAATAACAAACGTGAAATTTAGCACCTGTGAATTTAAAAATCAAACAAGCTTTCGTGGCTAATCGTGTAAAAAGAAGTTTTTGTTTCTCTCATATTTTTCCGTGGGTAGCTTAAAAGCTTAACCTCATGGGGGTCCAAGATCTAATGGACACCTAATTGTTAACAGTTAACGGTTTCGTCTTCATCGGACTCCTCAGAACACTGCTTGGTCAATGCGATACTCTTGCGAAATTAATTAGACGGTTTTGTTTCTAATCCTATGTATATAGTGATAAAACCCTTGCAAGAAGCGCCATCCACCGAGATACGAGAAAAGCTAGAATAGGAGCAGTCGAAAATAAACTGCTATACATACCGATCAGTGAGAAGAAACCATCCGTGACCTACGACAGCTCTTCTGTCTTTCAGGCCAAAGCAACGCTGATTTGCGTTTTTACAAGCCATCAGACGCGAGCGTCAATCAGCGGAATGTTTAAGCCAAATAATACTAACAAACGTGAGTTTTAGTACCCGTACTCCGAAAGAAGTCTTGATAAAGGGGCCAGACTCCGAAATGCGTCGGCTTAATTGATCAAAACAAAAAATAAAGAAGGTATAAGAACCTAAAAAACAATCTTTTTCCTTTTTACAAAAAACGATAATGTCTCTTTCTACAGATGAACTATCAAAAACTTACCTGAACTAATAATAAATAATTATTAGAAACTAGCATAAACGAATGTAATCTAGATTAATCTGACCACTATTATAATACAATATTCAACTATAAGACTAACAACTGGTGTATTATAGTACGCCATAAATCGAGAGTTCTGTTTATTTATGTGGTATTTATATATGTCTAATCGCATTAGAGAAGTCTAGGCGGATTATAATATACGCCGAATATTGCGATTACACTAAAATATATCGCACCCCCGCTAAAAAATAGTAACAACTCAAAAAACATTGTTTTGAGAAAATCGCTGTTAAAGAATTTAGTTCATTAGGGAGATTCATTTTTCACTTACATGACAAGTTACGAGTTAACATGTTATTTTATATTAACAGGAACCTATTAACTCAATGTAATTGGTACAGTACGTTTCTCAGAAAAAATTATTTTTGTCGTTTTTAGTAAAAAAATGACAAAAACCCGATATTGTGACACATTTTTAGAACAAGGCATCATGACGTTGTAAATCAGGATGTCACGCAGGATGGTAAATAATATAAAAAGAGAAAACAAATAAAGAAGAAACTTTGTATTTATTTTAACAACGAGTTATAAAATGCTGAATAACAACTGGGAATGTGATTATTCTCTAATAAATTCAAAAGATTTTTTTCTTATTCTCCTTAATTCTAAATACACCGAACAATTCGAAAAAACAGTCACAACACAAAAAAGAGCAGTATTTTACTTGTTATATGGGTCAGATTTAACCAATAGTTCACACGAAAACTTTCACAACTCGAAATGTGACTCTTTTCAGGATGAAACTCCACGTTCACGCTGTTATAAAGTCAGAAGTGTAAAGGAACGCATCCAAAGCTAAACTGGACAAAATAAAAGTGTCACATCGCCATCTCGCGATAAATTGTGGAAACATAAATGTGACGCTGAAGAAGAAAGTACAAGTTATTTCAATGATGGCGGCAGGTTTATCTCAATAACGGCGATTTTTGAGTTGTGACTCTTTTTCAGCGGGTGTGCGATATCATAACTAAGACATTTCATGTAAAAAAAAGGCAAGTACGCGAAAATAATATTCCGAAAAAACAATTGCGATAAAAGTAAAGCCAAGTTCTTCAATACAAATTTTAAAAGGTTCTTATTAGTTTGGATATGTTTTTTAAACTTTGTTATTACAGCCAAACTTCTTTATGTTCAATTTAGCACTGTACCCAAGAGTCATTTGTAGCCGTAATAGCCAAGTTTAGAAAAACATTTCCAAACTAGTATGAACCTTTTATTTTTAAATTTGTATTGGAGAACTTCGTTTTACTTTTATCTCAATTCTTTTTACGGAATATCATTTTCTCGTACTTGGCTTATGATTTCTCTCTCATCACTTATTTTTAAAAGGATTTAAATAATATTCAAGTTTTGAAGTAGGAAAATATGCGGAATATTGTTCAAAACTTTTGCAATGCTTTATTTAAATGTTTAAGGTTTTTTAATTTTATCCCATGGTTTTATCATAGTTTCTATCAGTCTTTTAAAGCTCAGCTCTCTAGCGTTTGGAATAGGGCAATGTCACTTTTACATAACTTTACATTTATAGTGTAGGGAAGTAAATTAAAATTTTGGTGTTTTTAAATTTTTTCCTTTTGTTTTGTCATAGTTCCTATCGGCCTTCCAACGCTTAGCTTTCTAGCGTTTCTGGAAGTGGGCAATGTTACTTTTACATAAATTTACATTTATAGGGGAAGGAGGTTAATTAAAATTTTTGGTTTTTTAAATTCTTTCCTATAGTTTTATCATAATTCCTATCAGTCTACCAAAGCTTCGCTCTCTAGCGTTTCTCGAAGTGGGCAATGTTACTGTTACATAACTTTACATGTATAGGGAAGGGAAGTAAATTAGAATTTTGGATTTTTTATATTTTTTCCAAGGGTTTGGTCATGATTTCTATCAGTCTACCAAATAATATCAGCTTTGTAGCGTGTCTGGAACAGTAGAATTTTGATGATCTATATATGAGCGAGTCAGTGCCAATTTAGACGTTTTTTGAAATTTCGTAACTACTTTACTGCTTTATGGAAGTTCATGAAACTTGGAGGGATTGTTAACACTATGAAGATCACACTGTGCAAAGTTAGAGTTTCGTAGCTCATTCCGAAGTGAATTTTTAGATATGTCAAATATGGGCTGAAATGTTTCAACAAAAGATGGTTGGTACAGCAGTTGAGCGAGCTTGGCCCGACACTGCCGTGCCCTCAGATACGCAGGGTGTCCCATTAAGGATGGTAGCCGGATTTATCTTAGAAATTACTACAGCTACGACTGACTTCAGGAAAAAATCGGGCTCTCCGAATATACCCAAGATATTGTTATTTCTGTAACCCCCCGCTAGAAATCACATCCAGAAAAATTGAATTTTCTTACAAAACTCTAGGATAAACGTACACAAATTATACTTCAAGTAAAAATATTGTTGGGATTGCATCAAAATTTTTGAAGTGTAAACTTCTTTAGGCGCATTTAGCAGTTTTTCTGGGTAGTGAATTGAACTCAGCCATCAGGCTCGGCTATGTAACGCTCATTCGGGTGAAATCGGCTCGAGTCGACAACTGTGAGAAACATTCAGCGAGCGATATGATGATGCAGATGAAGGCCAGTACACAGAAGAGTTCGGTTCGGTCCGCTTTGCAGAATATGTTATGAGCCAGTGTTATTAATTTCGCCCTGCTGAAGTTTACACACAATAATTTTTTAAATAAATTTAAGTTTTCGGTTTCTGACTGTAAAAATCATTATTTTCTAAAAATTTAAATTTGGACAAAAACTCAAGAAGCTTTGCCTAAGCTTTTTATAAGGAGTATCAGAAACAAAAATATTTTAGGTGAATTTGCAAGGCCCGATTTTGTCATACCTAATTTTTTTATCCCGAAGTCGTACTTGTAGTAGTTTCTGAGATAAATCCGGCTGACATTCTTAAAGGTATATATCGATGGCCTTGATAATTTTTAGATTATTTGTGATTTAGGTAAAATGAGCTGGCTACTTTCATAGTGTATAATGATATAAGACATGTATGCGTGGGAAATCTCAAATATAGCAAATATATTTTTTTATACCCAATAACCCTATACAGGGTGTTCGGCACATGAATCGTCAAAATTTTTTGGGATATTGTTGGGGTCATTTGCTACCTTTTCAACCATGGAACTTGGGTCCTAAGAGTAACGGGTAAAGAGATCTGAATTTTTAATTTCTTTTTCTCAACTTATCCAAAATCCCACCTTTAAACCCTCGTAAGCTTTTTATTAATGTCTTGAAAAGCACCATTTTTTGTTATAATTCTGTAATCTTATGCTTCTTCAACTAATTAATAGATTTATTTAAATTGATGTACCAAAGGTTTTTTATCGAACAACATTTTGTGAAAGAAAATCAATTTCAAAATTAAAAATCAAAAAAAGTAACGACAATTGAGAACTTGATTTTCTTTTAAAAACTTCTTTAGTTGATTACCTTTCTAACGGTATGCTACACATTAATAAAAAAAAATATTTTTGTCTTCTTTATTTTTAAATTTTGTTCGAAATGATCATAAACATCAAATTGTTTTTCTTATCAAGTCCGAACCATTATTGCCCGTCTCACGGAATATCCGTATTTTAAAGCAGAATTGTTTTTTTTAATCAATGTGTAGCATACCGTTAGACAGGTAATCAACTAGAGAAGTTTTTAAAAGAAAATGAAGTTCTAAAGTGTCGATACTTTTTTTAATTTTGAAATTGATTTTCTTTCACAAAATAACTAATGTTCTTCAATAAAAAACCTCGTATGTCCCTTTGGTACATAAATTTTAACAAATCTATCAATTATTTGTAGTAGCATAAGATTACAGAAATATTTTTAAAAAATGGTGCTTTTCCAGACATTAATAAAAGGCTTACGAGGGTTTAAAGATGGGATTTTGGGTAATTTGAGAATAAAAATTAAAAAATTCATATCTTTTTAGCCGTGACTCTAAGGACCCAAGTTTCAAGGTTGAAAAGGTAGCAACTGACCAAAACAATATCCCAAAAAATTTTGACGGTTCATGTGCCGAACAAACTGTATATGTTACCTAAACTGTTTTTCGCTTCCCCTGTAAAGTTGCATTTTTTCAGATACGGGATATTGCAGTTAGGCCATCGATATATTCTCTAGATTTAAAATATTTGATAGAATAATAGGATTTTGTATAAATTTAACCGCTGAATTTAAATTTCTTACCGCACTTTTGATTTTTTCTATTATTATTTATTGAATAAACTTTTGAATCAACTATATACCTAATAAAAGAGAATAATACTTTCCTTTTTGTTCATTCTTTCGTAGCATCGACGTAAATCAGTCGGATTTTACAGTTTCAGCATCTAAAAGTAATAAATTATGTCCGACAGCGAGATCCTAACAAAGTTTTATGCTTTGGCAACATATACGTAATTACGTATATGTTTGGCAAGTACTTAATGCCAGCTTGATATATCATATCTCGCGCGCAATGCCGGTCAAGGGTTTGAGCTCAATAAAGCGTAGTTCAAAGATATCCTTTTAACCCGATATTACAGATTAGAGGTATTGTTAAAAATCCAATTTACTTAAAATATATTACTACCTCAAATTTACGGGATATTGAAAAAAAATCTTTAAAAATTTTACAAAAAAAAGTGAAAAAAACTGCAGGGGTTTCACTTAGAGTCAGAAACGTCTGTAAAAGAAAAACCCTGATACTATCGAATATCTATCGACTACAACCATGTCGAATTAAATAATTTTAAAACCAGTTTATTAGCAAGAAAATAGTAATTATGAATCAAAATGACGGATCCAAAATGGCGAAGTTTCCTATTAATGAGCCGATAAGTATGAAACTTGGAACTTTGGGGTGTTAATAGTCGCTTATTATGAGTTTTGACTCAAACTTAAAAACACTTAACATGGCGTTTCCAAAATGGCGAACTTTCCCATTTATTTATCGGTATGTATCAAATTTGGAATTTTGAAGTTTCTAGAGTCGCTGACAATAATTATGGACTCAAACTTAAAAAAAAAGTTTATAGCGGATCCAAATGCGCTTTATTTATGAACCGATACATATTAAAATTTATGAACCGATACATATCAAAATTGGAACTTTGAGGTTTATATAGTGGATAATTATGATTTCTGACTCAAACCTAAAAAAAACACATGCCGATCCGAAATGGCCGACTTTCATATTTGTATACAGGTAGTCCCAAATAAAAGCAACTACATGGGAATTTCGGAAACGGTAAGAGATACGAGTTTGTCTAAATACGAAAAAAGTTGCGCTATTCTAAGCTTAATCAGATGCCTTATCAAAATTAAAAATATCTACAGGGGTTTTTAAAATATCGTGCAAAAACTAAAAATTGTGTTTTTTGAAAAATTGAAATATCGCCGCTATCTT
Source organism: Aspidapion aeneum (assembly GCA_963576565.1). Classification (NCBI taxonomy): domain Eukaryota; kingdom Metazoa; phylum Arthropoda; class Insecta; order Coleoptera; family Brentidae; genus Aspidapion; species Aspidapion aeneum. Next base: position 83,232,788 of record OY755044.1, on the reverse strand, counting down.
GCAAACAAATTTAATGAAATTTGGTAGTTTTGTATAAGCAACTACGGCCAATTGAGTGACGGTAACAATTTTTTTCTAGGCCTTCTAGAACAATACCCAACTTTGTTATTTCTTATGACCGCCATATTGGATTTATACTTTAATAAATAGAGCATAAAAGGAGCTTTTTAACAGTGTAAACTAAACCTATCTTTGGATGACGGAAAATCTGAATTTATTAAATAAATAGTTTTTCACTTAGTTTTCTGTAAAACAAATGCCGTAGTTGTGTTTGTTGCCATACCTACCACCTTCCACTCGATTTCCAATACAGTTATTTCCATGTTGTTGATTCAAATAGTTGGCTATGATTCTTGCACTATGTGGAGGTGCTCCATCTTGCTAGAACCACATGTTTGCTACATCTTGAAGAGGCAAATTTTCTCAAATTTAGTCAACGTAATTTTGTAGAAATTCTAGATATCGAGGTGCCGTCAAATTATCATAAAAAATGTTAAATAGTATGTGTCCGTTTATGACTCCTAGCCATACATTCAAAGCCCACCTAACTTTTGGTACACCTCACGATTTACAGTACACGTAGTTACGTCTGTTAAACACCCCGCAGATTGTAAACCTGCTTTCATCGGACCACAGAATCTTAAGCAGAAATTGAGGGTTTTCTTGCGATTTTTGTATGAACCAATTGCAAACCAAGGTTCTTGTTTCTAAGTCACCAACTCGGAGTGCTTGACTAATATGTGTTGCATATGGATGATACTTAAATTTTTTAATAATTCTTTGTGCAGTTGATTTGGGTATTTTAATATTATTTTCCAGTTCACGAAGAGAGATGCGAGGATTGTCAACGACACTTTGTAAAACTAGAGCTTTAATATTTTCATCAGGTTGTCGATTACTATTTTGTTTTTTAAAGGAACCATATTCAATTAAATAATTTTTAAGTATTCTGAAGATTGACAAACCTGGTTGTCCTGGTCCTCCCAATTTGGAAACCTTTCCATTTTAAATTTGATTGATAATGTGACTCAAAAAAAAATGTTAAGTAATTTAGAAACTTTAAAACTGCAAGAGGTAAATTAAATAAATGACAAAGTTTTGACAGATAGTTACGTAGGTATGACAACAAACGCAACTACGGCCTTGGTTTCACAGCCAACCAAGTGAAAAACAGTTTTTTAAATAATTTCACATTTTTCGTCATTCATAGATAGGCTCATTATATATGGTTAAAAACTCTGTTAGTGCACTATTTATTGACGTATAAATTCAATATGGCGGTTGTAAGAAATAACAAAGTTGGCTATAGTTTCAAAAAAACTAGAAGGCCTAGAAAAAATTTGTGAACATCGTTCGATTGGCCGTAGCCGCTTATAAAAAACTACCACATTTTATTAAATTTGTTTGCAATATGGCAGCAATATTTAAATTTTTCAAAAAACATTATTTTTAGTTTTTGCTCGATATTTTATTAACCCCTGTAGATATCTTTAATATTGATACAGCACCTGATTGAGCTTAGAATAGCGCAACTTTTTTCTTATTTAAACAAACTCGTATCTCTTACCCTTTCCGAAATCCTCATGTAGTTGCTTTCATCTGGGACACTCTGTATATTTCAAATCTGAAACTGTGCGGTGTTTAAAATCGCCAATTATGATTTTTGGAACAAAAAAACTAGCATGGCAAACCTAAAATTTCTATCCCATAGATTATCTTATTTAGGCACCGATTTGTGTCAAACTTGGTAGTTGGGGTTGTTTAAGGTTAAATTGCTCTTACCGTGGAATGCGTCACAAAGATGCGTTGAAAAGGATGTCCTTGTTGAGTAAATATACCTTAAAAGTATTTTAATTTATTTGTATTCATAAATAATCCACCCGTCAAAGTTAAGTTTTTGGTTTCTGAGATATTACAGCTGGTATTTTATATCGAATGACCCTCTTTTTATTTGATTTTTAAATTAATGAAGATCTGTTGGATCATGGAAATATGTGCTTATTTCTATGTGTGACACATACGCAATTCATTTAACAAAATCAAGGTACATCATTATTACCTAAATTATGCATTTGTGTCAAACATTGAACTATGCCCAAAAGGAAGGTAGGTGCGTTTCTACAAACATTGAGTGAAGTTAGAATAGGCAAGAGGGAGGGGAGAACTAGTGAAATGGTGTTGAAAAAAATCCTAAAGCATGCGCAGAAAGAACTTTTAAAATCGCCCTATATTTGTGAAAGTTATAGCGACAACTGTTACTAGTAACAAGGCCTGGGAGAGGTGAGGGTCGGGGAGAGGGGAAACAGTAAAGTGGTATAGTAAAAAAATCTTAAAGATTGTGCAGAAAGAATTTTTGAAATCGCCCTATATTTGAAAAAAATATGAGAACATGGTTTTTAAAGAGAGAGGGGGACGACAGGAGGGGAGATGGGTGGTAGCAGGGGGGACTTCAAAGTAATTATAGCAAATTAGAGGACATTTTCAATGGGTGATCAAGGTAATTTCATTAAAATCGCCTGAATTCAAGTAATTTTTTTTTGCATACATCATGTGACAAAATGGCGTCTGGCGACCGCCATGTTGATTAGTGTTTAAAATACTCTGCCAATCTATGGGCACCTAAGCTCACACTAGGTACTATAGTTATAGTGTGAGCTAATATAATCAAAAACTGAAATATATTTTATTCAACTCCAGACTCAATTACCTTTCGTTTGATACCACACAAGCCATGTTTTGACTTAAACTCAAATTTTTTTAATCTACCCCCCACCCTTTTGAAAAAAACTAAAATGTATTTTGTTTAACTCCAGACTCAATTACCTTTCGTTTGATATCACACACGCCATATTTTCACTTAAACTCTAATTTTTGACATCTACCCCCACCCTTTTTTAAAAAATATACTAAAATTCATTTTTTTTAACTCCAGACTTAATTACCTTTCGTTTGATATCACACACGCCATATTTTCACATAAATCTACCCCCACCCTTTTATTTGGCTTGCGTTCGGTGGATTTTGTTCATTTTTAAATGGGACCATCACGGCCCAAGACCCAACTTAGGTACCAAATTTCATTAAAATCGGACAAGCGGTTTTTGAGTTATGCGGGTTGGTCGTTACAGACAGACATACAGAGAGACATACAGACAGACATACAGACAGACAGACAGACAGACAGACAGACAGACAGACAGACAGACAGACAGACAGACAGACAGACAGACAGACAGCAAAACAAAAAAGTTTCAAAATCATCTGAAACGCAAAGATATATAAAAAATTTTGAAATCGGAGCAAGTTTTTTTTTCTCGAAAAAATTAGGATCACCATAGCTCACACTACTTATAGTAGTAGTGTGAGCTAAAAATGAGCCTATAGCACCTTCGGAATCAGTAGCAACTTAACGACACCTCTCTTGTCAAAATCGGTTCAGCCGTTTAGCCTCTAGCTATACATATACATACATATCCCAACCGAAGAACATTACCCTTTGTTTCGCCGTGCTGCAGTTGGGTAAAAATAGTACAGTGGCCGAGAACACTTATTCGATATCTTAAAAAAGACGCCATCTAAAAACCAAAATTTGAAAGCAAATTTTTTGTGTTATTAAGTCTCCTTTAATTATGTAGATACTTTAACCCTTAAATGAACGTTTTTTTATTCTCTTGTTTAATGTATTTTACAAATTTTATTTCTATAATAACATTTTTTTCCTGTCTAATTTTTTTTTTAGTTTCCTACTTTAACTTTGTCAAGTTTTAGGTTTTAAAAAAAATATTATCAAAACTGTCAAAACTAATTGAATTGGCTATAGTTGAGGATCTATATAAGTGGCACCGCGTCATACCTATTGTGAACCAAATTTTGTGGCAAAAACCATAAACTTTCCTTTAAAAAAAATAGTTTAACTTTGTACATGCAGTGTGCCGCTTTCTATATGTATGATAAAACGCTGAGACCGTTTAAAGGAGAGATGAATTAGGCACTTACCTAATAAATAAAGATCCGAAACATAAAAGAGAATCCAAATTTATATTAAAATGTCCGCAAATATTGATATAGTCGCAAAAAAGGTATTTTTTTGTAAAAAGATGGGTCGTAATTTGACATAAAATAGTCAAAACAACAACGAACAGAGAACGTCGAAGCCCGACTAAATGAATATGTTCGTAACAACCAGACAAGAGTACATATGTTCCTTTCTAACGTAGGCGTTTAAAAGAGGACATAAATACAAAGCAAGTAAAATATGAAGCTAATGACTAATTAGTGCAGTGCCTCGTGTTGGGAATCAATATCAGTAAAAAAATTAAAGGAAGCGCGTGCCACTGCATGTACCCCTCTACTAAGTCAATGCAGGTACCTTAGTATATTTTCGATATGTCGAGTTCAGGTTAACGCAGAGTCAAATAGTACCCCTAAGGGTTTAATCTCCCTCGACGGCTGTAACTCTTCGTTACGGTAAGTATGAGGTATCAGGCAATCCAATTTTCTTCTGATAAAAAGAATTATTACCATCTTCGTTAAGCTGAAGTTTAGCTTTTCGTAATCTACACATTTTTTCACAACACGTAGCTGCATGCAACCTCTAATTGATGTGTTAAATTTCCCAGAAACCACAATAACAAGTTTTAGATTTGATTTTTATATACCATATTTCGTGAATTTTTTTTAAAATGAAAACTGTATATTTTTATTTAAATCGGAAAATATTAGATTATTTAAAATAAACTTTTAATTATTGTTTTTGCAAAGTCAGTTCAACAAAGATAAAAATACACCTACAGAAACGACACTGATTTATTTTTTAACTCTGCGTACTGCCGACTAAAGGGGTTCCGAAATGAACACCTGAAAGCAATTAAAAGCGCATCTCAAAAAAATCTGCCAATCAGGTGCCGTTCATCCACCTGGGCTCGGTCGGTCGGAAAACAAATACTTTGTGGTCGGACCGCAAAGAGCCGCGCCGCGCCTTTTCTCTGTCGGTAGGGTTGAAATTATACCAGGAAGATTTTATATGAATTTGGATAACTTTTGAAGGGCAGAATGATGCAAAATTTTATGAAATCGATAGAACCCCGTTTAGGAGTTATTTAAGTGACTTTTCAAAAACTATACCTATAACAAATGTTAATTTTGCTGTAAGTCATGAAAAGCCTTTAAACAGCTCTAAAACTTTAAATACAAAAGTTTCCTTTAAAAAGCAATCGATTTTTACCAAGAAACATTTTTTTAAATGAATATCGGGTAAGTAATAATGAATTTACAAGGAAATCAGTGCAGACAGAATTGGCAAGGTAATCGTATAATCTGTAAAACAACGGACGAAACCAGATATAATATTTCGGGAACCACTAAACGTATTTTAATGACTCATATCTTATTGTGCGCGTTAAAGACAGACTCTCCTAAAAATTATAAAAGGTTAAACACTTTCTTAAAACATAGGAATAGACTGGTCTTAAGTGTCAAGTTCAATTTTGTGCGCCTTCGTGGATTTGAACATTTCTGCATGTTTTGCCTTTAAGGAGTAATACATCTTAATCATAATACGTTTTAAAAAATCAGTTCAGCAAAATTTATTTTTATGATGAAATTATTTTAAATAGAATTGGGAAGGCAATCGTATAATTGGTAAAGAAATGGTTGGAAGGAATAAAAATTGATACCCTGACCATATTAATTTCCATCTCTTCTTACGTAGTAGATGCAGTGCTTTTCTACGAATAATAAAAATATTAAACATTTTTAAGACATAGGCATTAAAAAGTTCTCTCGTTGGAGAGTCAAGTTTAATTGTGTTCGCCGTTTTGGATTTTAAGACGCGGACAAAAAAGCATCTTTACTTAAAAGCTTGATCCATTTTTCTTTTTTTTCGACCCACTCGATTTGTTAGGGAGGGCCCGGGCGAATTTATGTTTCCGTGTTCAACTCCATCCAACGCGGTCTTGAAATAAACATGGGAAAATATTGCAATATATTTATTGGCATAATACCCGTGTTGATTTCGAGGAGCCAAACAGTAAATGCACGGATTTGTGTAAAAAAATTATCATATCCAAATCCATGTTGATTTTAAAGATGAAATGGCATAGCCTACCTAACAACTAGGTAGGCTGTGGAAATGGTAGCACTCTCTTTTAGGGGACAATTCTCCGCAAGAATTTTCGTCTATGGATATTAGCATTGGCACTTGTTTAAACGGCTTTATTCAGCTTGTTGTTTATTTTTTTGCTCAAAACTTTTTTGTAATTGGTAGGTTAATAGTACCTTTGTGACCACAATATAAATAAGAGTCCTTTTCTGCAACCTAACCAATCAACCTAATCAGCCAATCTAACCACTCAACCAACCGAACCAACGAACTTAACCAACCAACCTAACCAGACACGTGGTAACCAAATCAAATTTGTGTAACTTTGAAAAACGTCACTTTTAAAAAGTGACATAAAATCACGTGAAATATTAGTTAAAAGAAAGGCCTAATAGGTCGGGGATCCACTTGGTAAAAATCCACATCGCCAATGACGCAGTAATAATGATGTTTTTATATAATATTATAAACAAATTTTCCATTCACGTTTTTTCCATTTTTTTTTTACTAAAGTTCCACTTTTATTGTTAAGTTTTTTAAGTTAAAAATGTTGTTACACACCTTTATGTCATTTCCACATTGTTTGCACTTTTCACTTTTTTACACGTTTTTTCCACAATTTCTTTACGAAAAAACCACTTTTTTTGCTTTATGGTAAAATTTTGTTATGTACAGCGTGTCCCATTTTTGATGGGATTAAATGGGAAACTCGGTTATTATTAAAGATATCGATTTTCTGATTGCATCTGACCGTGCTGTTTTTTTGAGCCCCCAAAAATGATGTAATCAGATTTTTGCTATACCCCGTAGTTTCGCTAATACAGGGAGTTTTTGAAAAATTTGCATTTTTAATAATCCCTTATATCTCGCTCATTTTGCAAGATAATTTTATTCTTTAAAAACCTTTTTATGGCAACTTTTTTAGAGGAAAATAATGACATTGTCGATTTTTAAAATATTGTTTAGTTTTTTAATTACTATTTTGATTGGTTTTATGCTATTATTATCACAAAATAATAAAAAATTAATATCTTTTTATTTTAAAGTTTAAAAAAATATTTAATATTTAAAAAAATATTTAGTCCGATCCTGGAAATTTCCAACATAAATATAAATTAAAAATTGCTAGTTGAACGATTTTTAGTTTAACTGTTATGAATGAAACTTGGCAAATTAATATGGTTTTACGTTAATTTAAAGATTGGTTTGAACTAAGTCTACGACAAATACAAAAAAAGAAATAATGAATTACAAAAAATAATAACTAATTTTTCTTTAATGATCTAAATGTTGAAACTGATTGCCAATATGTGTAAGATAATGTTGGCATTTTTAAGTAATTTTTCTTAACGCATTTTGCATAAAAATATTTCTGCTGTTTAAATATTGGGATTTTGTTGCTGGAATAAAGCAGTTAAATATATCACATTTTCCAAAATCTGGATATGGTTCATTTCTAGCCCTTTTAGAATAATTTTGCTTAAGCCATTTACAAAAATTACAAGTAAAATGTAGTAATGAAGTAAATTTCACGAGTTGCTGTGTTACCATCAAATAATTAATAAATTTTTGTAAATTTATAACGTTTTTTACTTTGTTTATAAATCTTTTAATTTACGTTTCAAAACAAATAAACTAAAAATCTTTCAACTAGTTTGCCGTGCCACTTTTAATTTTTATTTACGCTGGAAATTTCCAGGTTCGGACTAATTTTTTTTTTAAGTATTAAATATTATTTCTTTAACCTTAAACCAAAAAAATATTCAAGTTTTATTATTTTAAGATAATGATAGCATGAAACCAATCAAAATAGTGATAAAAAAAATCCAGGTCCGTATTTAATTTTTTATGATAAATACCATATCTCAAAAACTAAACAATATTTTAAAAAATAAACAAGGTCATTATTATGCTTTAAAAAAGTTGCCATAAAGAGGTTTTTACAGAATAAAAATATCTTGCAAAATAAGCGAGATACAAGGAATTATTAAAAATGCAATTTTTTCAAAAACTCCCTGTATTAGCGAAACCACGGGGTATAGCAAAAATCTGATTACACCATTTTTAAGGGCTCAAGAGACGAGCACGGTAAGGTGCAATCAAAAAATCGATATCTTTAATAACAACCGAGTTTCCCATTTAATCCCATCGAAAATGGGACCTTTATATTATTTCCACATTATATTCACTTAATTTTAACTTTTTTTTCACATTTTTACCTTCTTTAGCCCGAGCAGCAATGGCTAGAGAAAGAAAAGAAATAAAAACAAAGAATCGTGGAAGATAGTTACTTCCACGATTCTTTGTTTTTATTTGAAGCAATCTCGATTTTTTTTTGATAATAGTCTTTTTGTGTCCCTAGTGTAATGTAATGTAACCTCGGTACTTTTTATAATATCTAACAAAACCTTTATTTTCCCCAGCGAATTTTTTATGTAGTGTAATGATCGCATATTTTCACTAGATGTTTTTAGACCATGTGTGACCCATGGCTTTTTATTTTTTTGCTTATAATAATTTAGTTGAAAATAAAGTTTAAACTTTCTTTGAATTAAAAGATGGAAGTGCCAAAGAGCGTCCTGGCTTTCCAACACGCACTGCCAGATTAAGTTTGCGCAAGCTCTTTTTTGTAAGCATTTTACCTTGTCGAGTTTTCTTTTTAACTGTCGTATTTATTGGAAAGGAGCAAAATATAGCCTTGTGATCTGATATATCTGCATAATGAACCACTGTACACTCAACTTGACTATCACTAACCGAGGAAAAAGTATGGTTTTTTTTTAAAATGCATATGCAAGTTATTTGACGCAAATAGATTTTTAAGAAATTGCGGACATCTCTAAAACATTTATATTAAAGTCGCCAGTGATGATAGTGGAAGCACTAGGAGATAAGGCTGATAAAATGGTTTCCAGTTTCTGCAAACATTCGCTTTTGGAGAACTGTAGAAACCTAGTATATATAAATAAAACAAGACAATCTAGAATTGAAAATTCAAGAACTCTCTCCTCCAAGAGATTATTAAATCTATTTATTTCAACAAAATTAAAAGGATCTTAGAACACTTCTTGTATTAAGATAAGTATTCCTCTGTGATCACAACTTTCTCGAGAGAATCGTGATACAATTGTACAGCCCTCAATATAAAGCGCTTCATAACATTCTAACCAATGTTTCACTATTATCGCAACTTTAGGATGAGCTATGCTATCTAAAAATAAAACATGCATCAGTTTCAGATCTTATAGAAGGAATATTAAAAAACACTGTTAAGTCGATTTCTGTTGCCTTTTCAACTAAAACATTATTTTTTTGTTGACTTTTTTCTAAAATATTTACTGTTTGGCCATTGGATAAGGTTTTTTTCCACAAATTCATGATATTGAAAAATGCGATCTTCTACTGAAACTGTTTCTACTGAAATGGTTTCTACTGGTTCACAGGTTAGGTTTAAGGTTTTTTCTATAAATTCCTGATTTTGGAAAATGTAATTGTTTACTAAAAGGTTTTCTACCAGTTCGCAATTCGCAAGATAAAACGAAATTTGTGATTTGTCCAATGGATAAATTTTCGATAATAAAATTTGATTTGGTTCAGAGGCCATGTGGGACCCATAATTGCTTGTATCATCAACTGTTTGTATATGTATTAAGTTTTTATGAAAAGAGGTAAATAAATGTAGTTATGTTTTGTCGATTTTTATATCCAAGAAGAGAGATCTACCATTTTTCCAAGCATTATGTTACAATAAGCGTACAAAACGTACTCCTAATTAAACTGGTTTAAGACTTTTGACAAGGAGTCGATAAAAATATTAAGTTAATATGCAAGCAATGTTTTAAATTTTGAATATTGCTTGAGAAGTTAAAATGTTTACCTTACATGACATTATAGTCATTTGCCATCAACCTTTTTGCCAATAAATGAATATCTTCTACCACTGACTCAAACATTGTATAAGGTTTAATTAGCCCCGCCCACTTTAGTCGCAAATAAATAAAATTTTGTTTTTATATTTCTTAACATTGGTAATTTTATTTATTTCTTTGTTATTGTTTATTTGTTCATGAGAAGACACATTAAAGATATTTTCGTTTCAAATTTGAAAATATATGTCACGTATCGGGAATTCTTCTGAACATAAATTTGTCTTTATATAAACGTCGGATAATTCATCAAAAATAATGTTTTTTATCGCATTAACAAGATTTACGTGCATGGTTAATTTTCTCAAATCTTGATTTACTTTTTGAATGTTTCTCTTGGTCTTCAGTTCTTTGTTTTTGATCTGAAATTTGCAATCTTGCGGTTTTAATTTCCTTTCCCAGTGTATTACATTCCAATTCTAATATATTTATCCATAAGTTTGTCTTCTATCTGTGTCTTCATTAATTTGGTTTTGTTTAATATCAATTTCTCTTTGTAAATTATTTATTCATTTCTTCTGATTTTCAATGATTTTTCTATGAGAAGAAAGATTTTGCTGTGATTCTACTTTTGCATGATATGCTATATCCTCAAAAATTTGAGAGATTCTTTTTAAACGTTTCATGTGTAATCTATTTTCTTTTTATTTAATGATAATTTCTAAGATATTTTTTTCTGCTTGCAAGTTATTATTTATGTTTTCTAGTTCTTCATCAACGGCCAGATCTCTTTTATATTTACTTTTGCAATCGTGACAGTAAAATAATAAGTTTCTTTAACTTAAATCTAAACTATCATTTTCAGTCTGTTGGCGTTCATTTTTAGCCATTTGTGCAAAAAATCCTTGTACAAAAATTTCGTCAAATTTCTACAATCGTGGGCCATTAAATTTACATATACACAATACAAGACATATTAAAAAAGTGTTTATTTGTTTAGAAAAAAAAATAATAATAAAACCTAAAAATTAGGCTTATAGCACCATTTACAAGGTGTTTATTTTTAATTCCGTAGAATATATAAAATGACCTGTGTGCGGCGGTCATATCCTATGACCAAGGGGGTGAGGCATCGGTACCCCAATGGCCATGCACCGAGAGGCTTAAGGTGAAGGTGTTTTTTGCTGTCACCTTTTGTACAATTAAATGGCTTAGTGGTGGGGGAGGGCATGGCTACCAAGACCATGCACCGGTGCTAGCAATTAGGTTAATTTTTAACAAATCGATGGCCTAACTGCAATACCCCGTATCAGAGAACATATCTTCGATGCCCGTATCTAACATTTTGATCATTTTTAGATTATTTGGTGTACTTATAATGATAGGTACGACAGAAAATAGGATTCTCGAACGTACCATCATCTAATCTAATCGTGTCACTGACTGAACTTACACAATAGACAATAGACAATTACACATTATTATCCGATTATTTACCATCTCTTTTTAAATTAAGGTATTAGTAAGGACGCCAATACTCTTAAACAATCATGATATCAATAAACAAACAGTGGTCTACTCGTTTTATTTACTAAACACACACATTGTCATCCAGCTACTTACTCTCTCTTTTTAACTCAAATTAGTGGGACGGGAGCACCCAATCTAAAACCGTCTTGGGATTAGTTAGCAAATAATAGTATTTATAGGATGTCATTTTGATAATCAATGTCAATCATCTTTCTTCCGTCAGCACACAGTGGGCTGGTAGACCTGATTTTTCGCGAAAAAGGGTTAAATTAAATACATATTGAAACTTCTGAACATCTTTACTAAAAAAGAGTAGATAGTCCAGTAGACCTTAAAAAAACTATTATTTGATTGACGCTTTCAGAAGTGTCATGTTTCCTTTTAACGGAACGCATTAAAGTACCATATTTGCATGGCGATTTGATCCAGATTTAAAGCCATTTTGCGACAATATTTTATGTTGTATAAAATTCGCATAAAATAAATCTTGTAGAGGGATGTGAGTAGATTTTATTCCTGTACATTTTCATGTATAGACAGGTATGGTAATTGTTTTTGCTTAGGATTTTTGAAATTCTATAAAAATATAGATTTTTTATAAATGTTGGACAAAAATTTTGCTTCAGTCATCAACCGTTTTCTTGGAATTTTTATTTGCTTAGAGTACGTATCCTTCAATAATTATATTTTAAAACCTGCTGCCACAAGTTGCCCATATGAAAGATATTGTTAATTTACTAAAAAGTGATTTCTGTGAGAAAAAGTAATATATAGCCAGTCTAAACAAAAGTGCTTATTATTTTTAAAACACTTTAGGCAAACTTAAACAAATAAAAGTAAAAAAATTATGTATTATTAAAAAATACAAATAATGTAAAGAATATTCAAAAAATAAAAAGTTTAAAAAAAATTGAAATGTTCAAAAATCAAATAAAAAGAAGGTTACTCCATAAAAAATACAAACTAAAAAATCTTAAAAACCAAAAATGACAGATAAAGTTAACTTTAACAGGTGGATTGTTTACAAAAAAAAAGGTAAAAAAACTTTTAGGGTAAACGGTTCTATTTTGAATCAGCACCAGTTTACCAAACCTGACTTTTAATAAACTAATATAAAAGCGTGGACGCTTTAAAAATATTTATTTTGTTGGAAACAAATTTTTCTAGAAAAATCATTCTTAATTAATTATGCAGTCGTTAAACTCTCAGGTTCTTATCCGCTACAAAGTCAGGGTTACGTTCGTATTATTTTCTAGTTTTTGGTACAGTCAAAGAATAATAATTTTTAACTCTTTTGATATCTTAAATTAGTTTGGTTTTTAGATGTATTATTCTGGCAACTTTTCATCCTTTCCAATGCAGCTTTGTTACGCATTACACGATGAGCTCAATTTAACCTTAAACAACCCCAAGTGTTAGCTCCCGCTAAATTTCGCGGTTGTTTATATGTATTTTTAAAAACACACAACTGTATGAAGGACAAAGCGCATTCCGCGTATTTGGACATGCGCACCAACAACCAGAGAGATCCTTGTCAATCGCCTAGAGAAAGAGGCGTGTTAATTTCGTTCTCCAACTATTTCAAATATCTACACCTGAAAGTGCTCGATTTTTGTGTACTGAAGCATAGAACTAGAAACTTCAACCCTTCAGCTACGTGGTGACATCATTAGATCCATTCAGGGGCCCCTTGGAACGTGGAGAAAGTGGATGCAAAAGTGGTGAGTGCATTTGTCTGATTACCGTTGTGTGCCACCAATATTTTTCCTATGGACGTTTTGATTATTTCGTAATTTCATATCAATATTTATGTTTGTTCGCGCTATCATCAATTAAAATGTATACAGTCCATTGCCTTTAACGTTTTTCTAACCGTGGACTAACATAAAGTGTTCCTTGCGAGCCGAATTATTTAGAATAAATCCATACGACGGTATTAATAATTATTTTCATGCCAAGCCACTTATTTACCTAATCTGTGGCCAAGCCAAACAAGGTGGCCTTGAATCGAGTCGAGAAAGTCGTCGGTGTGGTGTGTGCAGGACACGTGTCTAGAGCGTGGTCATTCAGTAAACAAAGCGAGTAGGAATCAAAACAAACAAAACAAAAGTTCAGTGGTGTACCATATCATTTCGATATTTAAAACAATTTTCATCAATTGCGATAAATTAGTGCATATTTTCGACAATTCGTCATTTTTCTATTTCAGAAGCATTAATTTAGCGTTAATTGTATATTTACCGACAATTTCGTCATTTCAAAGGTAAAATCATGTCTGTCAAAAAAGCCGTACAAAAACGCAAGGGTTTTTTATCTGCGATCACCGAGTGTTATGTGTTGTCAAAGACCGCGGAAAAGGATGAAAGAGCGAGAAACGAGTTTCAAGTGAGGTATTCCGATTTGGATGAAACCTTCGATAAATGCATGCTGGCGCATAATGACGTCATTATGTTGATAGACGACACGGACGACGAGGAGTTTAAAACGCAGGATGCGATCCTTTCAGAAGCTCGTAAATATTTTTATGCGTGTAAGGGGGTTTACTCTAAAATATTTCCGGTTGAGGCCCCATCCTTTTCGGGATCATATGTTCGACAAAACGAATCTGAAACTCCAAAACTCAAAGAGTTAGGTATTCCCATATTCCGAGGTGATAAAAAATTATGGCCAAGCTTTTTCGATCTTTTTAATAACATTATAGATCAAAATCAAAGTCTAAGTAACGTTCGAAAACTTCAATATTTATTTTCATATCTCGAGGATGAGCCTTTAAAATTGATATCAGGGATTAGCTTATCTGATCAAAATTATAAAATTGCTTATGATAAATTAGTCAATAGATATCAAAACAAGCGAGACCTCGCAAATGATGCTTTAAGCTCAATTATGAACTCCACCTTAAAAAACGAGTCAGCAAAAGAATTGCGTAATTTAATTGACACCTTTTCTGAATCCCTAGAAATTTTAAAATCACTTAGCTTTGACGTTGACAGTTGGGACTTTATTATTTTTTTCATTTTATTAGAAAAATTGGATATTCCAACGCGTTCAAATTTCGAAATGAGTCACGCCAATACTAATACCGAAATTCCCACTTTTCAGTCACTTTTTCAATTTTTAGAAAAAAGATGTAAAGTTTTGGAATCACTTCCTCAATCAACAGCACCCAAAAAGGTGCCTATATATCAAAAATCAAATTCTATGCAAAATCAGCCTGGGCAAAAGCCTACCTATCAAAATTCAAATTCTATGCGAAATCAGTTTGGGCAAAAGCCTACCTATAAATCATCCAATTCGCCTTTTATAGGACTGGCTGGCACCTCAACTAATTCAAGTACGGGAATAAAATGTTTCCGGTGTAATCAAGGTCACGTGCTTTCGAAATGTCAAACATTTCTTGATCTCTCACCTATCGATCGCCTATCTTTCGTCAAACAGAAAAAATTATGTCTAGCGTGTTTTCATCCCTTGCAAGGTGTAGATACGTGCAAATCAAAATATTCATGCAGGACTTGCAATAGTAAAAGGCACCACACTTTAACTCATATCTTAGAAACTAATCAAGAGTCTGGAAGCCAAGATACTAGTCCTGTCATTCACACACCACCTGTCAATAATCTTCATGTGTCATTAAATGCCTCAGGACCTTCAGGTACCTTTCTTTTATGCACCGCCATAATAGATGTTATGGACGGTTGCGGAAATTTTCAACCTGTGAGGGCACTGCTTGATTCTGGATCACAGACAGGATTCATCAGTGAAAAGTGTATTCAGCGTCTTAATCTTCCTAGGCGAAGTTACACCACTGAAATATTCGGATTAAATCAGATGTCTTCTTTTACTTCCAAAGGGCTCGTTCAATGTCACATTAAGCCACAAGGACAAGTCACTCCTTTACTTAATTTCGAAGCAATTGTTGTTCCACAACTATGTTCCAATATGCCTACATTCTCTTTGAACGATAATCAGTGGAAACACTTGCAAAACCTTAAACTTGCCGACCCATCTTATTTCAAATCTAGACCTGTGGACCTGGTTATTGGTTGCGAGCTATTCGCACAGATATTCAAGGAGGGCAGGGTTCTTGGACAGGTAGGGCAGCCTTCAGCCCTTGAAACTATCTTTGGCTGGGTCGTCATGGGAAGGGTTGACGAAGTAGGTAGTCTTACGGAACGAACTAGTTGTTTTTTAACGAGTCATTCACCTCCTTTAGAGGTCATTCTCCCTAGGTTTTGGAAAATCGAACATTTGCCTAAAAAACAAATCTTATCAAAGGAAGAAAAACAGGCAGAATCAATTTTTACTGCTAGTGTAGTACGGCAACCGAGCGGTAGATTCATGGTAGATCTTCCGTTTAAAGATAAAATAAACCCTGACCTAGGAAATACTTATCCGCAAGCTTATCGTAGATTTTTACTTCTAGAAAATAGATTAATCAAAAATCCTGATCTGTACACTGCCTATTCAAGTTTCATGCAAGACTATATCGATTCTAATCATATGAGTTTAGTTTTATCTAGTCAACCAAAGGTCGACGTATCGTGTTTTTTCGCACATCATTGCGTACTAGGGCCGGAAGGCTTAAGTACAAAATTAGGGGTAGTCTGGGATTGTTTGGCAGTCACCCCAAAAAATATTAGTCTCAATGACACATTGTTATCTGGACCGAAACTTCAAAAGGATATTGCTTCTTTACTCCTTACGTTTCGTCTTAATCCTATTGCCTACATTGCTGACATGAAACAGATGTTCCGTCAAGTCCTTATCAATCCTTATCACCGTCCTTATCAAAGGATATTGTGGAGGTTTTCTCCACAGGACCCACTTTCAGTGTGGGAACTTTCTACTGTCACTTTTGGCATGACATGCTCACCTTTTCTAGCCATGCGTACCTTAAATGAGCTGGCAGAGAGAGAAAAGGAACGTTTTCCTATGGCTAGTACTGTTCTAAAAACGTCAATCTATATCGACGATATCTTGGGAACTAGCCCTTCGCTTTCTGAAGCTCTCTCCCTTCAAACAGAACTCAATGATTTGTTGAAGTCGGGAGGATTTGAACTTAAAAAATGGGCAAGCAATTGTCCTGAGTTATTGGCAACATTGCCAGAGTCCGATCGTCAAATGCCTCTCTCTTTCGACAAGGAGGAACCCCACTTTATCAAAGTTTTAGGACTTCAATGGCATCCAAAAAACGACATTTTTTCTTATCAATGCCGAATGAAGGACAAACCCCCAACCAAACGTTCTATTTTATCTATCATAGGGACAATCTTCGATCCCTTAGGTTTTCTTTGTCCCTTGTTGCTACAACACCGAACAGTTGTGGATATCGAAAATAGGCTGGGACGAAGAACCAGATTCTTCTATCATCGACTCTTGGAACAAACTTCGTTCTGAATTCCCGCTTCTTTCCAATTTTCAATTACCCCGACAAATCAAACTGTCAAAAACCAATACCTGTCAAATCATCGGCTTCTGTGACGCTTCAATTCGAGGCTACGCAGGCGTCGTATATTTTCGTGTAGAAGAGGAAAACAATATATCTGTTTCTCTCATATCTGCAAAATCTAGGGTCGCGCCTATAAAGTCACAAACTTTGGCTAGGCTAGAACTCCTAGGCGCATTTCTTTTAAGCGAATTAATTGACTTCGTTTTATCTAGCTATGAAGGAAAAATAACTTTTACAAATATCGTTACTTTCTGCGATTCGCAAGTCGTATTGCACTGGCTTTCATCCCCTCCTAATCGCTGGCAAACCTTTGTTGGAAATCGAGTCAGTAGAATCCAAGAAATCATTCCCTCAAACTCGTGGCGCTACATTCCTTCTGCTTTGAATGCAGCCGATATTGCGTCACGAGGGGCCACCCCTTCACAGCTCATGTCACATGACATGTGGTGGAACGCACCGTCGTTTTTGTGGTCTCCCGAAAACGAATGGCCCGATTTTCATAAACCAAAAATGCCGATTGATTTCGGAGATATTAATCTGGAGGAAAAGCCAAAAGTCTGTTGCAATGCGATAATTGATGTCAACTTCTTAGATCAGCTTCTTATCAAATATGCCTCTATATCAAAAATTCAACGTATCATTTGTTATGTCCTTCGAATAGTTAACCTTTTTCAAAACCATTCCTATCAAAAACCCACTAAGCCGCCGGACCAAAAAGTTATTTTTGAGAATATTGTTTTTCCTACCACCGGTGAGATGCAAAATACGTTACACCTTCTTATCAAACGCGTGCAAGGTTCTTGTTTTTCTGAGCTTTTTTCCGCGTTATCTAAGGATAAACCAATACCGAAACCTTTGCGAAAACTTTCACCTTTTCTTGATGAGAATAATATCATTAGAGTCGGTGGCAGATTACAAAAATCCGACCTTTTGTCTTATTCTGCAAAACACCCCGTCTTACTTTCGAGTGACCATCGTTTAACTACTCTTCTTATCGAGTCCGCTCATCGACAATATCTTCATCCTGGGTTTAAAACATTACATAATCTGCTTTTACAGCAATTTTGGATATTATCTGCCAGACGGGCAATTCAAAGAACCATATCCAAGTGCTTGCAATGTTTTAGAATCAACCCTAAACCCTATAGACCGCCCATAATGAGTTCACTTCCCGCTCATCGAATCAATCAACTAAAACCTTTTTCGAGTGTAGCTATCGACTTTTGTGGACCTTTCTTTGTGATTCCTCATCGTTACCCTGCATTTGGAATTAACCATGGAACTGTCCACCGAAGGGTTCGTAGGTGCATTCCATCGATTCATTTCCAGACGCGGAAGCGTGACGCAATGCTGGTCAGATCAAGGCAGTAATTTTATAGGGTTTCGTAACCAATTACTGGATTACGCAAGAAGTGCTGCCACCAGACTTTCTATTCGTTGGCATCTGGGACCTCCTCTCAGTCCACATTTCAATGGCCTGGCAGAAGCTGGCGTCAAAAGTTTTAAAACTCACTTTGTACGAGTCGTCGGCGACCAGAAGTTGTCTATCATGACCCTTGCCTGTCGCATAGAAGCCGTACTTAATAGTCGCCCTTTATCTCCTGCCTCTTCAGACCCACACGATCTTCAACCTCTTACCCCTGGGCATTTTTTGACACTTGAACCCCTTAATTCAGAAATTCCGGAGTCAGATTTGTCCGAGGTTCCCCTAAATCGGCTCTCGAGATGGCAACTAATCCAAAAACTACATAATGATTTTTGGAAACGGTATTCTATAGAGTATTTGCATACGCTACAACAGCGACACAAGTGGGCTGATTCGTCCCCAAATATCAAATTAAATGATTTGGTTATCATAACAAGTGATCACATTCAAACGCCTTTGAAATGGCCGGTCGGTCGGGTCATCGAACTGCATCCCGGCGGGGACGGTCAGGTGCGTGTTGCGACGGTACAAACGGTTACCGGTGTTTATAAGCGGCCAGTTGTAAAACTGTGCCTCTTGCCAAATTAAAAGTAATTTTAATTTTCTACCTTTTACCGGGTATTACAATAGGTTTTTTTATTTTTAATTTTTTTTGAATTTTTTGTTTGTTTGTTTTGCCTTTTTTCGGGATTTCGTTATATCAAAATAAACTTACGATACTTATCTGTTTTCATTCATTTATATTTATCGGTCGATTCTTTTTCTTATATCTATATCTGTCCGGTTGAGATTCTAAAATTGTGTGTTCTGGAGTGCAGTTATGTTAGCTCCCGCTAAATTTCGCGGTTGTTTATATGTATTTTTAAAAACACACAACTGTATGAAGGACAAAGCGCATTCCGCGTATTTGGACATGCGCACCAACAACCAGAGAGATCCTTGTCAATCGCCTAGAGAAAAAGGCGTGTTAATTTCGTTCTACAACTATTTCAAATATCTACACCTGAAAGTGCTCGATTTTTGTGTACTGAAGCATAGAACATCATTAGATCCATTCAGGGGCCCCTTGGAACGTGGAGAAAGTGGATGCAAAAGTGGTGAGTGCATTTGTCTGATTACCGTTGTGTGCCACCAATATTTTTCCTATGGACGTTTTGATTATTTCGTAATTTCATATCAATATTTATGTTTGTTCGCGCTATCATCAATTAAAATTTATACAGTCCATTGCCTTTAACGTTTTTCTAACCGTGGATTAACACCCAAGTACCAAGTTTGACACAAATCAGTTTATAAATCGGATAGTCTATTGGATAAGCATTTTGGGTCCGCCGTGATAGTTTTGTTTGTTTGAGTAAAAAATTATAATAAGCGACGTTAAACACCTTCATAAGTCTAAGCGTGCTCCATTTCGGATCCGACATGATATTTTTTTTAGGTTTGAGTCAGAAATCTTAATTATCAGCTTTATACACCCCAAGTTCCAATTTTGATACATATCGGTTCATAAAAGAAAACTCAAGTCAAAAATAATATTTAGCGACTATTAACACTCCAAAGTTCTAAAAATAGGAAACTTCGCCATTTTGAATCCGCATTTTGATTAATAACTACTTTCTTTTTATTTTAAAACAAAATATTTTTGCAAAACCTATTTTTCTAATTTTGGTCAAAAATTAGGTCAGGGATCCCATTGTGCAGCTGTATGAGTTGGACAGCAATAAAAAAATTAGCTGTGCTTCAAAAAGAGATGCAAATGAGTTTGTTCCAAAATTACAATTTATGTCGGGGTGCAGTTTTTTAGTCACGAGTCAGCGCCCAATTCGTGGAAATTACAAATATAGCAATGATATTCTTTTATAGCCAATAACCCTATATATGTGTTACCTAAACTGTTTTTCGCTTCCTCTGTAAAGTTACATTTTTTCAGATACGGGGTATTGCAGTTAGGCCATCGAAATTAAACTACATTAAAAATATTAACTCGCCTGAAAGAATAAACCAAACAAAAACATATCGAACAGCTAAAGATTATGGTACTCCAAGAAGAGATGGTCTAACTGAAAAGGATAAAAAACAAAGTCAAAAAAGCTCACCCACATATTTGTGAGATATTTGATCGTAAAATAAATGGATCCATGATGGATCTGACACCTTCCTAGCTAGCCTATTATCACACTTCACGTGAAGCCATGATAATTTATTAGCCTTGAAAACAGTTTTTTGTAAATATCTCATAAACTAAAGCTCCTAGGAAGTTTTTGGTTATAACATGAATTATTGACCAAAAAAATAGTCTACTGCATTCTGAAACAGTGTATTGATACGATGCTACGTTAAAAAGTTAGCATTTTTTAAAGTTTTTAATTGTCATTAGGATAAATGGATTTTGACCAATATCTAAATTTTAAATTAATTTTTGCAAATAGGCGTACATTCAACACGCAGCTTATATGCAGGCAGACTGAGAAGCTACGCACTCGACAACAAAGCACTAGCAACTAGCTGTTTGGGGCCAAAGAAAATTGGGAGATTAACTTTCTATGTACCTAGTACAGGGTGTCCCAAATTGGGCACTTTTAGGAGGTTTAAGGTACTTCTAGGGGAGACAGAGAAAAACTGACCACGCATTGCGAGGTTCAAATTTGAAGAGAAGACTTATAGTGAAAACCGCATTTTGAAATATTGTCTCGTCTTTGAGCTACTGGGGCTTTTTAAAAAGTCTGCATTTTGGAAGGGGGTCTATAACTTCGTTATTAGTCGAAATTTTGATTTAGAGTAAATTGCAATTTTATAGACTTTGTCACGAAGAATTCACCCGCTAAATTAAATTTTAACTGTCTCATTTAGTTTTTGAGATATGACATAAAGTTGCATTTTTTTATATGGAATGGCCTATTCTTTAATTAATTTTCGAATTCGTATTTGAATTCTTTTCAAAATGATGTACCATATATCATAGTATTATTGAGCGGTTTAGGAGATATTCAACTTTTTCACTGATTTCTAGTGTGCTATGATTTCCTGCTGAGGCAGGTCAAGGCACTCCAGTATTTTTATTACTTTACACAGTCAAAAATATAGTAAGCCTGGTTTGGAAAAATTATAATTCAGCTGACGGCCCTCAAAGCCTAGTTATAAAAAACAAAAATTACAGACTCAATAGAAATTCGATATTATTCAAAATTATCAATAATCATCGCGCCATAGAGCCATACTGAACAAGGTTCCTTTTCAACTTTAGAAATATATCCATATACGGTTGTCTTGGTTCGGGATACATTTGAAGAGAAGTTTCCAGCGTCCTGTCGATTATCATTATCATTTATCATTTCCCAGTAACATTTTAACATGTCATACTTTGCATCATTTTGATACACATTTCAAAATAAAATTAAAAACGCTTTTGTGCAAAATAATTTCATATCAAAGCGTAATGTCAAATTGTTTAAACAATTGAAAACAATGACAAAACGCCAAGACGCAAGGCCAGCTTGATTTGCATAGTATAAGACAACAAAACTATAGGAGCATTGAATAGGATTTGACCGCAAGGCTTTCATGTCAATGGCGCATGACGTCATTCAACGCACACTAGACAAAAATATAAACTTTAATTATCTCCGGAACCGCCCAATCAAAGTATGACTTATGATACATCATTTTGAAAAGAATTCAATGAAGAATTTGAAAATTAATTAAAATATAGGCCATTCCATAAGAAAAAATGCAACTTTATGTCATATCTCAAAAACTAAAAGAGTAGCGGGTGAATTCCTCGTAATAAAGTCTATTAACTTGCAATTTACCCTAAATCAAAATTTTCACTAATAACGAAGTTATAGACCCCATTCCAAAATGCAGACTTTCCAAAAAGCCCCCATAGCTTCAAAATGCGGTTTTCACTATAAGTCTTCTCTTGAAATTTGAGCCTTGCAATGCGTGGTCAGTTTTTCTCTGTCTAACCTAGAAGTACCTTAAACCGAATAAAAGTGCCCAATTTGGGACACCCTGTACAATGATCCAGTCTGTATAACATAACAATATACACTTTTACACCATTGTTTATTTTTATACCCTATAATATTATTAAAGATTTACCAGTAGGTACATAGACAGATGGATTAGCGTTCGTCGATATTTTGTTGCAATTCGTGGAATTTTTCCAAATCCCAATTCTGAAAATAAAAGTGTTTTTTGTAAAAGAATAATTAACACTAATATTTTTGTTTGAAACAAAGGTTATAGAATATAATCGTGAATGTAATACACATTATTGTTTGAACTTCATGGTATTGACACAAAATAATCAACTATATAAATGTCATGTATGTAAACAAACAACTTTCAAGGTTCGGTTCGGTTCGGTTCGGTTCGGTTCGGTTCGGTTCGGTTCGGTTCGGTTCGGTTCGGTTCGGGTCGGTTCGGTTCATTAACCAGAATCAAGAATAGTGGTAAGCAAATTTTACATTTTCGGTAAAGCCATTGCTTAGGCATGCGTATATTGCTTTTAGGTTTCGTCTTCGAATTTATATCAAAATGATTCATCATTAGCAGTGCTCCATCATCCCGTTCGACAGTTGCAGTACGAGGACTGTTTTAAAACGATTTTGGTGTGATGGAACGACCAAAGAACTGTACAAAAAATTAATGCTGTCGTTTTAGTGATCGATTTACTTCAGTCATGTGATCATATGCAAGAGAGTTAAAAGAAAAGTCACGTGACTAAAAGAAAGGGTAGATTTCGTCGGGTCGCGTAAAGGTAGATCGAAGACAAAGTGGGAATTTGAGAGCTCTAAATTAAAGTTTTGCACACAGAAAAAAATTGCACAAGAAGAAAAATTACGGCCACACTAGTTTTATATATTACACATTTTTTTATACAATTACATAGGATTATCAGAAAACATTTTAAATTTTAGTTCTTTAAAATGCAGATAAGGTTACATTAATTAAATTTATATTCACAAACACTATAAACCACTACAGACTGCCTAATAAACTAAATATACCAAAAATTAAAACGAACTTGCATTAGAACATATTTTTGGGCGAAACTTGTGAAAATATATTTATTTTTTTGTAATGTCATGTAAAAAAATGTTATGTAAAATTTATATATTTATTTATTTGTGTTTTGTAATTGGAGTTTTACCGACATATTATAGATAGCCTCAGTATTTACTTTAATTAATCTTATAGTCTCCACACATTCGAGATCTACTCCATTTTTAGGAAATATAGATCGTGATACTTCTAAGAAGTTAAGAAAATCAAATTTTTGTAACTTGTACTTTAGTAGGTATATATAGTTTATGACCTTTTGTTACTTAAAAACCGTTAAGGCCGTAAGCAAGAAAAAAATTCGAAGAAGGATTAAAAAAATCAATAAAAATTTGCATATGTATCCTGTATAAGGCCTTGAGATGCATTGTAATTCAAGGAAGTTAAGACATTCTACATATTATTTTACTAAAAATGTCATTATTATAAAGTGATTAAAAACTAAATACTTATGAACATTTGATATATAAAACATGCCGCTATCCCGTAGAAATAAACTTAAGAGGCTCTTGCGAAAAAATCAAGAGATGCTGTAGATGTAGCACAAATTTTTATTGGAAATTTAAAAAATATTTGTATATTTTCGTAGCTTTCCCGGCATTTGGCCACGTGTTAAAATTGGTTGTGAAAATTAGTTTATTTTTCCTTAAATGCTAAAATTTTAATTTTGTTGGTTATTCACTGTTTTTTTGTAATTTTCTCAGACAAATGTATTTTTAATGTAAATTTATGGTATATTTTTATCTCAGCTGATGTAAACTAGAAATTTGTTGTTACTAACTAGATGAGAATTTACATAAGTACATTTTTACCAGTCCAACACATAATAAACACAGACAAAGAAAAGAGTGAGATGCAAACATTTCTAATGCGCCTGTCTTCGATCCTTGTATTTTGGAGGAGTCAGAAACCGGTTTAAGTGGCCTGCTGGAACAGAAAAATGACTTTCCAATAACAGTACAACGTCGACCTCGAACGCAAAAAGGATTTTTCGTACCGTTACATGACTGTCGCACGCGATGATGGAACGAAGTTATTGTTCTCAACAGCAAAGGTGATCGTAAAATAAAAACCGTAATAAACCGTGAAAGTAAACATAACATATTAAGTACACATAAGGGCCAATTTATATGGAAAAATGTCACGTAAAACGTAAACCCTACTTACGAGTTTCCACCAAAATATTATGTGCTCATAAAAAGACAGTAAAAATCATTTCAAAAAATAAAAGAAATAAGAGACAGCAAAACGGTTTACAGCATAGGAGTACGCCTGGAGGGGCCTAACACTGAATATACTCAATAGTATCCAGTATTTTGCATGGTTAAGAAAATTTATATTTATCTTCATAATGATAGTTTATAAGTTTTTAGTTTGATCAATTCATTTTACCTACTGCCGTAGGGCGAAAGGAAGGGTAATGTTTCTCCCTTGGAATATGTATGTATGTAAATACGTATGTTTGTGTCGCGCCAGAGGCTAAACGGCTGAATTGATTTTGACGAAAAAGGTGTCGTTGAATTGCTACTGATCCCGATGGTGCTATAGCCTATATTTTTTTAAACAGGAAATTTTATCAAATACAGGGCGATTTCAAGAATTGGGCGACTTCAAAAATTCTTTCTGCACACGCTTTGAGATTTTTTTTTCAACATCATTTTACTAGTTTCTTCCTCCCTCTCCCTTACTGCCCACCCTCCTTATTGGTAATAGTTGTAGGTATAACTTTCACAAATATAGAGCGATTACAACAAATTTTTCTGCACATGCTTGAAGATCTTTTTCAACACTATTTTACTAGTTCTCTGCTCCCTCTCTCCTCCTCTACCTTCAATCAACGGAAGGTAACACTGTTCGCGTCCGTAGAAAATCTACACGTACTTTTTGGGAAAAGCTAAATGAATGGTAAATGCATAGTTCTTTTCATAGGGCTAAATAAGATTTAAACCTAAAAGTTGGAAAAAAAATAAATAAATAAAAAAACACCCAACTGCTAAATCTACTTGTAACTACTAGTCGCAGTTAACAACAAAACAAAATAACCTGATTCATGAAAATACAAAACTGTATAATTTCGTGCGCTTTAAGCATCAAAATTAAAAGTTGAAGCATGTCGTACATTATAGGTATACCTATCAATTTTGTACCCAACTGCGACTAGTAGGTACAGCTGATTTCAAAAAAATCTGATACGACTCTTTAAAGTACTTCTTCCAAAATTTGAGCAGTGTATTCTAAGCCACCATGTCAGGTTTATCAAAACCTTAGTATTTTAACAATACCAAAACTGTCCATGCCAAGTAAAAACATTCTAACATTGTCATCAGTTACAAAATAATTAATACATAAACATATTATTTAATTCTAAAATGAACATACGACCAAAGAGCTAAAAGCCAATATTGTTACTAAGTTGGAAAATGGTTGGTCCTTCCAAGCGTTAGTCAAAGATTTTAACGTAAGTCGTATAACTGTTTATTCTATAAATAACATTTTAATAAAAAACAGCCACTTGAAAGGAAACAACAATGTACTGGAGGCCAACAGTAAGTCAACTTCAGGAAGATCAGACAAACTTTCGTTTGTGAGATATTACAACCTAAATCAGATGTCACACGTGGCATAAGCTCTGCTCAACGATTTTTACTGAGGCAGCAGGAAAATCATCTGTAGTGGAGTGAGAAATTCGTTTGAATCCATGGACTTTGCGAAATAACTGGTATTTATACAAAAAATCATCCTGAAGCCAATGGTGATATTTTAACAAAAATGACAAAACCGTCTCGGCATAAATGTTTAAAGTTCAATAAAACGTGTTTTCCACTTACCTAGAGTTGATATAAAAAAAATGAGGGTTGGGCATAAAAAGGAGAATTTATGAAAAATTATTTATGTAAAGAGAATAATCGAGGCTATATCACCTAGAAAATTGTATGGGAATTGACCGATTCGTTTAGGAATAAATTTACTTTAAAAATTTTCAAAAAAATGGGATGGTTCACTTCAATTTTTGAGCAGTTTAGATGTGTTTGAGACTATTACAAAAAAAGGACATGTTCTCAAACAACTAATTCTCCACTAAAAACAGCATATATCCTTAAGTTAATTATAGTCCTTGCCATACGCGGTTACACATTTGTAATTTTGACATGAATTAAACATATAGTAGATGGCGCTTCTTGCGAAAGTTTTATTACTTTTAACATAGGATTAAAGACAATACCATCTAATTTACTTCACAAGAGTGTCACATTAACCAAGAAGTGTTTTGAGGAGTCCCATAAGGACGAAACAGTTAACTGTCATCACTTATTAGGTGTCCATTATATCTTGGACCCCCGTGAGGTTACAAACAAAAACTACTTTTTACCCGATTAGCCACGAATCTTGTTTGATTTTTAAATTCACGGGTACTAAATTTCACCTTTGTTAGTATTATTTGGCTTAAAAATTCCGCTGATAGACGCTAACGTGTCTGATGGCGGGTAAAAACGCAAAAAGCGTTGATTTGGCCTAAAAGGCAGAAGAGCTGTCGTAGGTCACAAATTAGTTTGTTTCTTTTTATTTGTAATCGGTCTTTTCATTGATCGATATGTATAGCAGTTTATTTTCGCCTGCTCTTGTTTTGGTTTCTTTTGTATCTCGGAGATGGCGCTTCTTGTTAAAGTTTTCTCACTATTTACATAGAATTAAAGACAAAACCGTAATTAACTTTGCAAGAGTGTCACATTGACCAAGCAGTGTTCTGAGGAGTCCCATAAGGACGAAACAGTTAACTGTCAACATTTATTAGGTGTCCATTAGATCTTGGACCCCCGTCAGGTTAAGCTCTTAAGCTACCACGGAAAAATATGAGAGAAACAAAAGCCCCTTTTTACCCGATTAGACACGAAATTTGCTTGACTAGTAAGAACCTTTCATTTTGAAATTTTTATTGGAGGACTTGACTTAACTTTTATCTCAATTCTTTTTGCGGAATACTATTTTCGCTTTTTTTTACATGAAATGTTTTTGTTATGATATACTTTTCAAATCACATCTTATGAACTACAGCAGCTAAAGTAAATAATGAAAAGCAGTTTTTAAATTTAGAATCTGAATTGCATTTTTGTAAAAAGGAAATTGTAGATAGGTACCTGTACAATTCAAAAACGACAGCGGCTACAAATGTCATTTTCAACAAAACTAAAGCTACCTTAACAACCAGAACGACTTAGTCTTATGGATAGCTGCACGTGCCTACTGGCACAATTTTTGTTTTTACCACATAAAACCATTTATTTTACCTTATTTCGTCCGTTTTTATCGCGTTTGTTTCAAAAGTTAAGTATAATAATAATAAATAAGTTATGTAACAAGAAACTTTGGACCATCATAATACAATATGGTTTTGACGTTTTCTGTTTTATATTTCATAAGAGAAAAAGGAACTGAAAGGAAAAGCCAATTGCAGACTTTGCCAAACTGTAAAAAGAGTTTGTGGTACCCCAAGGAAAAGAAAAGCGGCCAGCATTTTCCAACAATCATTTCGTTTTTCCAAATCAAAGAAAATAAAATAACATTTTACCGTTACGTACTTATATGATTTTAAATACTTTGTCAATTAGTGGACACCATTCATTGTCATCCTCTTGCTGATTAAAAAAAAACTAATATGTGCTTTTTAATCTTGGTCAAATTACAATTTATTTGATACCATTTAAGCTATTAACCCATCGTCCCAGCAGAACCTTATAGACGATAGACTTCTTCCTTTTCGGCGCAAGATTCACACAGAGGGCTGTTTGACCAAACAAGTTTGACATCGGCGAAAGTAAAAAATATGATTTACAGGAAACTATATTTTTTTATTGCCATCTGTTTTTTTTTCTTTTAAATCAGAAGTGATGTAAAACTAGAAAATCAAAAGAATTGAAATACCTATTGACCGAAAAAATCAATTCCAAATAAAATATAGACATCACAGTAGGCTTTAAAACATGAATATTTTCACATTTAAACAAAATATGGACTATCATTTCATCTGATTTTAAATGTAATTTTTTTTTAATAGTTGCAAGTGTTGGTCAATTTGTTTATTGCTCGTTATAGTAAGCTACAAAAAAATTACATTTGGTAGAGAAAATCTTTGCAAGTACCCCAAAGTACCCAAAAGAACGCACTGGTTTTTAATAAAGCATTTTATGGTTATTTTAGAAATACTGTTACTTTTTTGCTATTTTATGCGATAAGGGGTGTTTCATAGGACTCTATGGAACCTTCCATAAAGGGATAGATTTTGCGTGTTATATAGGGAAACGAAATCAATTACCCATTTTCTTATCTTTTTTCTCGTTGCTCTTATCTCTTTTCTAAGTACTAATCTTTGTAGCCTGTTTCAGAAAAGGAACTGTTTAAAAATGTTCTACCTTTACCTAATCCAATATGGCGATGCTTAGGGGGTAGGAGACAATTCGCGGCAAGGCGATATGCCGCGGTCCGATCCAACTTTTTTAATTAGGTTGTTTGGTGGTTGAAATACAATTCAGCATTTTTTCATTGGAAAAAAAATACAATGGCGGCTCCAAAATGGTGGACTTTCTTATTAATGAATTGATATGTATTAACTTCGAAACTTTGGGGTGTTTCAGGTCGCTGATTGTGATATTTAACCTTAACTTAAATAAATCAAAATGGCACATCCAAAATGGCTGACTTTTCAAATTAAAAACTTTGCGGTGATTTGCTTAAGGTCACATAATACAATTTTTGACTCAAACTTGAAAAAATCCACATGGCGGATCGAAAATAGTGGACTTTCTTATTTAACTTTTTTTTTCGTTTAACAAATATTTCACAGATTTCACGAAGACTTTACAGATTTTACGATGATTTTACAGATTTCACAGAATTTACAAAAATTTTACAGGTTTCACAGATTTCACAAGGATTACACAGATTTCAGAAATATATTTTACAGATTTTTCAAAGATTTCACAAATATTTTACAAATTTCACATAGATTCATCTAGAATCAAATACGACGCGACGTGACCTACCGAAAATATATTTTAGATTTATCTGATTGCTTCTCAAGAAAAACCTAACAAAAAAGTTAGTTTTCAAAAGGTCAATATAATCAAAGATATATAAAAGTTATATAATTAACATCGGTTAAAAAGCAAAAAAGTTATAAATCTGGTATTGTATATATGTATGTATTTAACCTCATTACATAGGTACTTCTTTCCGAAGATTTTTTGGATTTAACAAAACAAATATTACATGGTATCAGGTTGTTTTCTGTTAAAAAATAACTTTATTATTTTTGTTAACGTTAATTTAACGTTGATGTGATTTTTGTGCTGTGGGTTAATTCCAGAATATAATTTAAAATCATTGATTGACAGTGGATCGACAAAATCGTTACTTGATCCCCAATTGGCTTATAATTTTTATCCAAACAAAATCATAAAAGACAAAATTATAAAAACGTGTTGGCTTTCGTGTTGTTTACCTAAAAAGCACGATTCCGATATTGCAGCAAACAAAGCGTCTCTCACTGCAACCTCTATAACCCATTATAAGCATATACATATTACGTATATGATTATAAGCAACAAAGAAATAGCAAATTTTGTATGTATTGCTATGTGGTGCAAAAAAGTCAGGCGCAAGCGGGACGTAATTGACCCTAGGTGAGGATTCGTTTTCCATTAACTGACCAAGGGGTTATGTTAACACCGATTTCAATCCATGCCCATGACACTCATTAAAAAGAAGGACCAGGGAGCTTATTTAAAATACATTTTTTTTATATATTTTTGGGGGTTCAAAAACTATTATTTATTCCCGCATTTAAGCTTTTGCCCGGTTTTAAGAAAAGAAATTATCCAAAACTTTTTGTTCTGACCATCACTGTATAAAATAAGTTTTTTCATGCCAGTAAGATCAAAGGCAGGTATAGAAAAAAAATATTTTTTGTAATGGCCCAGTGGTTTATACTAATATCCAGGTGTATACCACTAATGTCTTAGTAATTGCTTTCATTTTAACCTATTTCTTATTTACAAAAATAATAATTGGTAAGAATAGGGATTTGTTACAATAAAGGCACGCAGTAATAGCTCCAGGTAATATTTTGACAGTTTTCCATTTTAAGATCAACTGTTATCCTTGAATGTTAGGCCTTTATTGGTGTCGCCCTTAAAATCAGGAATAAATACTGCCTTCGTTTATTAATAATAAACCACTTATTTTTATATTCGACTTTGTTATGTACATTTTAAAGGAAAACTGTCAGTTCAATGTAAAAATGTCAAAATGCTGCGTGGTACTGTAACATCTGGCTTTAGTTCAATTAGGTATTACTTATTAAATTGGCTTTAAATTTATACTGTTTAAGCACTTATATACTAATAAATTATAGGTTTTATACATTGCGAGATTCTGATAAAGTTTTATGCTTTGACAAGCACAGGAATAACATCACTTTGTTAATTAATTACTGGGGCCGGGCAGCACCGGTTTCCTGGGAAAGCATCTGCTACAGGACTTTGGCAGAAAACTTGTTAAATTATGAAACTTTATCTATAAATTTCGATACTATAAAAGTTCGTCTTGTGCCGCAAGGTAAACTCTGAGCTTTAATAGGAAATAAACATAATAATTTCATAGACTGTGAGCTTTAAAAGTGTTAACTTGCTTCGTTGGTTAGTGGAGGTCAAAAACATGAAATTGTGATTAGTTTTAAAAACCACCCTCTTTAAGGCAGTAAGGGGTACCATCCATCAAACTTTAAAAACATAACAAGTCAATATCCTCTTCTGTGAAAGGTTTAAAGCCTTCTATGTAACAAAAAAAATGTCAATAATATTGTACCTAAAATAAAATGAGCATGGGTATTATTTTAATTCTTTTGCGAACGGAAATACTAATAATCTAGATATATCTCAAAAGCATTTTTAAAGATGACGGCCAAACGACCTTGAGTTCAACCACGTGGCCAAACTTTTTTTTCACTCCTATGTGTGCTTAACAAAGCCTTGCAGTGAAACACACACTAGGTAACTAGAAAAATGTCAAAACATTTATAAAATTTCGAGCAGAGGATCAGCTAGGATTTATATGAATATGGCTCTAAATAGTCCATATTTAAAATGTGCGATTAGTTTTTGGAACCATACCAAAGTTGGCAATTTTTACACTTTTATGATAATTACTTTTTTAATAGTCGTGTATTAGAACAAGACCAATAATAGAGAATGAAAATGCTTGAAACATCGCTAATTTCCATATTTCATACACATCGGGTCAAAAAGAAAAAAGTTCACTATTTTGGATCCGCTATTTTGAATTATTTATGAGTTTGAGTCAAAAATCAAAATCAGCGACTTGAAACAGATATATCGGTGCATAAATAATAATAATAATTATTGATAAAACTGTATTAAGTGATCCTAAGCACTGCAAACTTTTAAATTTAAGACAAATCGGTTTAAAAATAAAGAAATCCGCCATTTTGGATCCGCCATTCTTGTAATAAAAACGTAAATTGTATTGTTACTAGGTTACCAGAACACTACACCTACCCAATTTCAACACTCGACTTAATGGATTTAACTCTACTTAACAAAACCAAATTTCAAGAAAATTGCGTTAAGGATTTTTTATAGATGTTTTTGTATAAATAATATATTTATTTTGTTTTTTATTTGCACATTTTATCAAAAAAAAAGTTTTGTCCGGCGCCGAGTTGGTGCAGCTCCCAGTTGGCGGTGCAGCTCCCAGTTGGCGGTGCAGCTCCCAGTTGGCGGTGCAGCTCCCAGTTGGCTGTGCCGAGTTGGCCCGGCGCCCAGTTAACGGTGCCGAGTTGGCGGCGCCCAGTTGTCCCATTCCGATCTTCCTTTACATTTTGGAGTGTCGTGTCCATTACTACGATTTTAAGTAAAAAAGTGTGCTTCTTGATTTTGGCAAAGACGCTTGGGTATGGTACAAGTAGTGATTGAATTAAAATTAAATAAAAGGGATGGCTTTAAAATTACATCGTGAAACTATAACTAACTATTCTGCAATAATGGTTAGAATTACAAAATATTCAAATACCTTCTCGGTAATATTACAGCAGCAGAGGTAAGTTGGCCAAGTATTTTAAGCCTAACTTAGGCAATGTTCATAGCTGTTAGCCATCATGTCGGCAATGTGGTTACAACAACGCAAAGTTTGGACCTTTGATAATCTGATTATGGGATGTAATTTATACGAGACAAGAGGGTTAAACAAAAATAAAATAAAAACATATCTTGGTTTGATTGAAAATAAATAGTATTATCTTGTTTTAAGGCGGTTGCCCACGGCGTGGCGGCCTCGGCGGGCGATGCTATAATATATAGTACAGATTTTACAGGGCTATAGCTATTATTATAGGGTGGCTCGTCTAAAGCTATATACCTGTAATATGTAAGATATAATACGGACGCCCCCGGTATTGTTAGATATATTATAGCATCGCTCGCCGAAGGCAACACCCTTTAACCAAGATTTACAATATAGCAGTAAAGATTTTAATTTTGGCTATCTATTCAATCTATTTAACCTTCTTCGATCCAGCCTTGGAGGCCTCTCCCAATAGCTTCCACTTTTCACTGTCTATACCCGTGTTTATCCATCTAGTCTCCGCATGTTTCTTGAAATCGTCCGCCCTTATTTCGGGTCTTCCCATATTGGTTTTATTTTCCCAAGGTGTTCAGTTTACAATAGATTTTCTCCATCGATTGTCTTTTTGTTTGACATTATGACCATAAAATTTTGCTACCTCTCCTCTGACATCCCTTGCTTCTGTTTTATATCTTATCCATTAATTCCCTTTTTCTATCTGTTAGCTTTACATGTAACAACTATCTTTACATTACTGTTTGGCTTTTTGTTACCTTATCCATGTTTCCTTTTGTAAGTGTCCAGGTCTGAGATCCATATGTGAGTACAGGAAGGATACATTGGTTATACACTTTCGCTTTGAGGTACTTAGGATATTTTTACCTTCCTAGCCCGCGTAGCAATGGCTAGAGAAGGTATTGTTTTCGACGAAAAAACATTTTTTGAGATAACGCCAAAAATGTATCCTAGCAATATCGTCGCGATGTCTGTCTGTGTGTGTGTATATTATTTCTGTCCATAACACAATAGCTCCTAAACCGATTTTCATAAAATTTTCAGGTAAAATAGTGTTCGACACTCTTACAAGCTGATTAGATTTTGGTCTAAATCCATTTATGCTAATGACAGATTTTTGATAATTAAAAATTTTTAAAAATGCTAACTTTTTAACGGAGCATCGTATCAAGACACTGATTTCGGAATATGGTAGACTATATTTTTCTCAATAATTCGTGTTATAACCAAAAATTTGGCAGGAGCTTAAGTTTCTGAAATATCTACAAAAAACTGTTTTCAAGGCTAATATATTCTCATGGCTTCACTTGTGTGATAATGGGCTAGATAGGAAGGTGTCAGATCCGTCATGGATCCATTTATTTAATTTTTAATTAGTGGCTTAATTTACGGAATGCTACCCAGGTCAATCTTACTCGTCTCTTAATTTCAGCAGTTTGGTTTTCTTTTTTGCCTTCCTAGCCCGCGCAGCAATGGCTAGGAAGGTATTATTTTCGACATATATTTTTTTTTAGATAACGCCGAAAATGTGTTTTTTGGTTTATTTTTACCTGTCTTAGCAATACCGTCATGATGTCTGTCTGTGTATCTGTGGGCGTAAAATACGTAGTGAAAACACACGCAAACCCCTCACCGGAGTTGTGAGGACCGCTGACGTTGTGAGGTCCAATTTCCGGACCTCGTATCTTTTGGATCTTATTTCGGTGTTCTTCATAAAATTCCTAACATTTTGATATATTCAAATTTTTACCTGGTCCTCACAACGCATTTAAAAGTATCGTAGAGGGGGCTTTTAGTGTGTTTTTTTTTGCGCGCTTTTGCGCAGTTTTGTTCCGGCGCGGCACGGCAGTGCCCTGCGCCAAATTCCCGCAAACTGCTGTACCATCTTTTTTTTAAACATTATAGCCCATATTTGACTTATAGCAAAGTTTTAAAAAACATTTCCAAACTAGTAAGAACCTTTCATTTTGAAATTTGCATCGGAGAACTTGGATTCACTTTTACCTCAATTCTTTTTACGGAATGCTTACCATTTTCGCGTACTTGGCTTTTTTTTACAGGGTGTCCCAACAGTCCGAGTGCGCCCAAATATTTTCTGAACTTATGAAGATAACTGAACCATTTTTGGCATTGATCAAGAACATCGAGAGATCTATTTTATGAAAGGGCGGGTGAGTTGCCCCTACATTAGGGTGCGGTATAGGGGTAGTCAACCTATATTTTTTAAATTGAAACCCCTATCGACTCATACCTTGTTGTAAAGTCTTTTAAAAAGTCAATAGATTTTTCAAATTAAAAAAGTTGGTCGCCCCTATGCCATGCCCTAATACAGGGGCGTGATACCCGCTACTTCATAAAATAGTTGATGTTATCGATCACTGCCAAAAATGGTTCAGTTATCTTCAATAGCTCAGAAGATATTGGGGTGGACTCGGACTTTTCGTACACCCTGTATATATTATATATACATATAGAGTGCGTTCGAGTAGGCAACCCGGGCGCCCCGAGTTCCATTTTTCCGTTCGAGTTGACACTCGGAGCACGGCCTTTTGCGTTCGAGATGCCACCGAGCGAACCCTCGGGGCACGCTTGATATGACCCGAGCTTGAGGATGGAGAAAAGCGGGCGTATTACATAACCCTACTTTTTTATACTTTTAAACTTTTGTTTACATTTTTTACGACTGTTTTCTTA
Source organism: Aspidapion aeneum (assembly GCA_963576565.1). NCBI lineage: Eukaryota > Metazoa > Arthropoda > Insecta > Coleoptera > Brentidae > Aspidapion > Aspidapion aeneum. The sequence continues at coordinate 83,197,509 of OY755044.1, read as the reverse complement.
CTGTTTTTTTGTCAAATAAAATACATGGATCCAGTTCAGTTTGCTGTAGAATTATGTTTCCAAGATTCTGAGGAGGATGAAGAAGAAAGACTCCAAATTTGGTGCGATGCGGAGCGCTAAGAATTATCCGCGATTGCCCAGTGAGGCTTTAACCATTGACCAGCGGTTCTGTAACAAAATTCTGATTCGTAATGGCAAAGCGGCGACTATAAATAAGGGTACAGGAAAAAATCGCGTAGGAAAAAAGGGCACAGAAAATATTCACACAGGAAAAGAGCGCACACATAAAAAAACACATGCACTGAATTAGCGCATAGGAAAATTGTACCTAAAATGAGAAGTTTTGGCTAATAAAAAAATGATGAAATAAAATAAAATAAATAAATTATCTTAACTTTGCACCTAAAAAAAGGGGAGTTGTGTATATTGACTAGGTATTTCCTTTAGAAAAATATCGACCAATAAAATCAATGTGACTGGCAGATTTGGCCAAAAGGGAACGAATTACAGCGATAATTTGCACTAGAGCAAATTATCGGTAATTTGAACAAAACAAATTACCGGTAATTTGCACTGGAGCAAATTATCGCTGTATTCTTCCATAAAAAGTCCATTTTATTTTAACTCATTTTTCAAACTTTTGTCGCTTTTTTTCATTTATGTACAGACTGATCCAAATTGGACCCTTTTGATAAGAAACGCCTATTTCCAGCGGAGCTAGAAAAAAACTAACAATTGTTACGAGCCCGAATTTTGTAAAATAATTAATGCCGAAAACCGCACATCGATATCTTGAACTACTTACAAGACAGGGTAAAAATTAAAGATAATAAAGAAATAATCTGAAAATTATTTTATTTTTATGTGTATAAACCCAGCATAAAACCCCCATAAAAAAAGAAAAACTTGGAAGAGTAAAAATGTGGGAAAAAAACCCTGTAAATAAACCGCGTGATCAAAGTGTCTTTTTATCCCTCAACAAATTGTAGCGTTGCTACACGCAGTATAAACTTAAAGGCGATTGAATTCTAGGGTTTTTAATTTACAAACAGGTTTAAATTGCAAAAATAAACAAAAATTTTCTGCCGAAAATTTAGGGTTAGAAGTTTGTAACCGGTGAATGCCTTTTCCGTTCGAGTCGAACCACGAAAACCAGGGCGTTCAGTCTGTGATGTCACTACGCCCCGCTCGCTCGACGGGTTTCCTACTCGAACGCACTTATAAAGAATGACAGCGAGAGAGAAAATGTTCTGGACGGGGTGCGATTAACGAAAATATCAAAATCACTTTACAGTATGCTTTTTGAAAACAAAATCGATGTTTTTGAGCGAAAACTCATTTTGACATCTAGAAAAATATACACAAAAACCATTATTTTAGGTATGGTTGGCAAATATGGCGCAGCGTCATCTTTACCATGCCGTTGTACGTAATTTTTGATAAATTTGCACTTAAGAAAACTAAAACTAAAAAAAAATTGAAAAAAAATCAATTTCTCAAAGTGGAGTATTGTAAAATTACAAAAAAAAAACAACAAAAAAATCGTGTCCTCTACTAGTTCTCCACCCTCTCTTCATGCATCGAAACTAAAAAGTTTCATCAGCAGGGGGGGCCTCGCATGTGAGACAAGGAGCTAAAAACTGACTAGCTACAGACACGTGTTTCGAACTTATTATGATCTCCTCAGTGTGGCATAACTCAAAAGCGGATTATAACGCCTGACCAGCATAATTAAAATTGAAAAAAAATCCATTTCTCAAAGTGGAGTATTGTAAAATCACAAAAAAAAATCGTCTTCTTCACTAGTGCTCCACCCTCTCTTCAGGGGGGCCCTTGCATGTGCGACAAGGAGATGAAAACTGACTAGTCACAGTCACGTGTTTCGAACTTATTATGATCTCCTAAGTGTGGCATAACTCAAAAGTGGATTATAACGCCTGACCAGCATAATTAAAATTGAAAAAAAATCCATTTCTCAAAGTGGAGTATTGTAAAATTACAAAATTAAGATGTACTTTTTATGTAAATAAGCTAACACAAAACGAAAATAGGGATGATAGGGGTTAGTTATAATTATAAACCACTCTTAAAAAACAGCACGCCCCAATACGGTTCTTACGTTGAAAACTAATCTACGCCCTTTTTACAAGCAACAAGAACTTCGACTAAAATGACGTTGCACTCAAAGATATCGAATTTCAATCGGTGCATTTGTAAGGGTCATATGCACCACAGAAGTTTTCAAATTCGTCGTCTAACCACACTTTCCTCTATTGAAATTTTTTGATTACATTTCATTACGGATTATTCATTTCTTTTAGTTAAGAAGGTATTAGATTAGATCTATGAGGATCAGGTTGGTGTATGGTATTACCTTTAGCAGGATTCATTATTTTATGATCTTGTTCCTTGCCCTTATTGAGTTGGAAATAGATGCTATTAATTTTTAATATGTATTTTATTTTTATTGCAGGATACTTTTGGCACATAACTGATATCCATTATGATCACTACAATGTGCAAGAGGATAACAGAAAAGGTAAGCTTCATATTTATGTACATAAAAAATAATCTCAAATAAATAAATAGCCTACAAGCAATTTTTGGTTCACTAACTACCGTTACTGAAGTTCGCATCATCATATACAAACAAAGGCCCATATTTATTTAGAGACTAGATAGTTTTTGGTCGTGCCAAAAAGAGCCGACGACAAACGCAATTCACACGTCGGTAACAGCTTCCGTAGAACGCCGTAAACTCACGAACGGTTAATATAAGAACTTTGACGTACGTAGAACGTGCGCGATTGAGTTTTTGTGAGCTTTTATTACCTTCTGCGTCATTTGGCCGGCGCTGGCTGTACATGGTGTCTCATTATATTTTTCCTACCCTTTTAGACCATTAATACTTGATATAGGAATATAAAAGAAATTGTGTTCGAATTCGCGAAATTTTTACTTTTAAATTGCATCTTGACTTTATTCCTAATGCTTTATTCCTAATGCTTACCGTATTTGAGAGGCGCTCAAATTTATAGTTTTTGCAAATTGGATTTAAAGCAATTTAAAAGTAAAAATTTCGTGAATTCGAACACAATTTTTTTTATATATCTATATCAATTATTAATGGTCTAAAAGGATGGGAAAAAATATAATGAGACACCCTGTACAGGTCACAGCATTGTTGAGCGGAATCCATTTATTTGACATAGGGGTAGAAGGGGAAATAAGAACTACGTGTAATACGTAATATTTTTTGCTACTCTTGCATTTTGTCTTTTGTCATTTGAGATATCCAAAAAAACTTTTAAAATTCTTCTACTCAAAGATTAATAAAGTTTTAACTTTTTTGTGCTCTTTTTTACACATATTTTTCACAAGAAATCCATTTCAGATAGATTTTTGTCTGAAGGAAACTTTATTTTCAGTTTTAATACTTAAGTTTGTTGTCAAATGACTATCTATGTATTGCTTTAAATCTTGCTTGTCATTCAAAATGTTTCTTATTGCCCTTTCGTTTTGACTATCGTGGGGTAATAAAACTCATCGTAATGGTGTAATAAGAAATATATTATTTTTTGATGCGGTTTCATTTGATAGAATGGAACTTTTTTCGTCTCATAATTTAAAATTTTAAGAGAATTAATACCTGTTCTGAAAGTAAATGGCAACATTGTCCCCTTTCATTTGCTTGGTTTAGTCAGTCCGAGGCTTAAAAGATATTTACGCAAACGCATTCGGTTAGGAATTATTTTAAAGAATTTTCGAAGAGGAAAAAGAGAGGCATCTCAGACGACTAAAGCTATGTACGAGAATTCAGCCTGTTAGTCATCACTTAAAAATAGACCGGTGTACTGTGAACTATTTGCATTAGATGCCATTTAATATTTTAGCAACTTCCCATTTCTACAGCTTTACATAAGTCACTTTTAACATCACTACTCAAATTAATACACAAGAAAAAAAAATATATTTCTTATTGCCCCATTACGATGTTTCCTATTACCCCACAATAGTCAAAACGAAGGGGTAGTGAGAAATATTTCCATTCTAAACTACTTGTTTAACACAAGAAAATACGAGAAGATAGAAAGACTTACATTTGACCACAAACAATTCAAGTACTAATTCCGGGTCTACATTATGCGTATTTGGCAGATGCGTATTTTCGGATACGTGTTTTCTGCAGGGGAGTTGTTGCGTACACATTGTGTATATATATAAACGTTTTAATTTAATACATTGTGTTGTCATCTTGAAAAAATACGTAGCCGAAAATACGCATCTGCCGAATACGCATAGTTTAGACCCGGACTAAAACTGCAAATAAAGTATTTCCTTCAGACAAAAAAAATATTCCTTCATCTTCCCCTACGCCTCTCTCTTACCCTGTCTCGATTTCATAAGTCTTGCACACCAGCCACGCCCCGTCGGCGTCGACTAAAACCGGTACAAAAAAAGCTCTCTCGAACTGTCAAATATCGTTAAAGTTATCGTTGTCGACGAAGTTATCGGGCCTAAATTTGGCGCGACCAAAAACTATCTATTTACTTGTAAAAAGAACGGTTTCAATAGGGACTTATTGGAATAAAGCCTAGCTTAAATGGTGTCAACCCGTATCTTGACAGTTTTACATTCGAATATGACAGCTAATCTTTTAATATAAGGATTTTGTTTACTATACGAACCGAAATAGACACTTTCGTCTTTAATTAAATATAAATAAACGACATATTTTTAAATTCGAATTTCTCCTATTAATTGATCACTATTCATTTCGTCATATGGAAAGAAGTCGGCTAGATATGTTATCTTTATGTTTTAATTTTCAGTTTAAGCGATGTTTCATTTATTAAAATACTTTAAAAAAAATAAAAGTTGTAATAAAAAATACATTTATAATAATAAAATTTACTATTTACAAAATTTATAAAGAATTATGGCAACTTAGTCATCGCTTTCGAATTTTGCGCCCATTTTTTTGCAAAGACAACATAAAATACAACTTTTAGTGATAGTGAAAAAAATTAGGAAACATTTTTGGGGCAAAATGGGGTATAGGTTACTAGGTATAACAATGTACCCCGTTTTGCCCCCACGAAGAAATCCCGTTTTGTCCAAAAATCAGTTAAATTCAAACAAAAATCATACACAGTAAAAGGCTAATTTTAGGGGTAATGCGTTTAATAATTAATAACACATAAACCCACTAATTCATTGTAAACAAAAATTTTAATAGTCTGCAAAAAAATGTACTTACCGTCACAAAATGCGCAAGCTATTTTTAAAAGAAGCAGCGCGCAACATCACATGTTGAGCAAAAACCAACTTTGTCTCAGCCGACTGGCACTAATCATATTGCAGAGAGTTGAACCAGTCATGGAGATAAAACATCTGATATTAAGAGGTTATGTTCTTGCGCAGTTTACCTAAAACTGCGGTACCCTGTTTTACACCCGTACCCCATTTTGCCCGCCTTTCCACTATATTTATTCCTATTAGAAAAACAATTGATTACGTTATAATTGGCTATTTCCCAATTTGCCTACCAACCTATCTATTAAAATAATGATGTGAGTCCCGTGGACTCACATGTTCAATTAAGGGTTGAATATACAAATAAAAAATAGATTAATTTTATTAGCAACGTACGTCTATAATAACAATTAAAATTTAACTGTAGGTAGTTATATGTAGCCTAGGATGCATGCACAACAAATGTTTGACAGCGACCGGAATAACTCTATAGAATTTATAAAATAATTATATTAATAAATATTTTTTTAATGTAAATAGTTGAAACTGCGTATCTAAACGTAGTTTTTCATTCTGATAAACTTTTTTTAATTAAAATTTTTAATATTATCATATAAAATACTTTGATGGTACTTTACTCTTGGGTAAAATTCGTCTTTTTTACAAACCTCGTATACTACTTGGTTGATATTTTAGATTTTAGATCATGTATAAGATAAATAAGGTTAATGCAATAAATATCAAGAGCTTTATCAGCAGCGAAAGTTTAACATATACAAAAAAAACAGATTTGAGTAATAACGCAAGTAGGATTTTTTATTTATAGCAGAAACGAAGAGGTTGCCAGCGCCTTTCCATAAAACCAACGGTTGCTATTTTCAGTGGCGGATCCAGGGGGCATAGGGGCCCGGGCACCCCCCCTCCTTCCAGACAAAGATTATATTTTAGTTCTGCCGCATCAGATATTTAAATTTGTTAACAAAATCTACTTAAGTTTGCATCATTTTTCGCCTGCGGCACATTTAAACCACCTTTTGGTGTCAAATTTCATAGCTTACACCTACCAAAAACCACTTAAATAAAAACTTTGGTGTTTGTTGCCACATTGGACCCTCCCACCAGGAAATCCTGAATCTGCCACTGGCCATATTTGTTCACTAGCCTGTTTCTTTTATATTAAGCAAAATGAGTGCTACTATATTTTTTACAATTTTTAAACTATCAAAAAACTGCCATTAGCATTAATGGATTTTTATCAAAATTCAATCAATTTGTAACAGTGCCGAACACCATGATTAATAAAAATCTCATGGAAAGTTGTCCAGCGGTTCCGAAACTATGGTAAGCCGGACATACACACTCAAAAAACAATACTTTCTCTAGCCATTGCTGCGTGGGTTTGGAAGATAAAAATATAGGTCTGAAGAAGCCATTTGTTTATTTATAATTATTTTTTTTTAGGAAACTGGATACTTTCCGCGGATAATACGTTTAAAATCAATAATTCTAGAAGTAGAACCTGTTCTTTAGGTAAAAGTATCATAATTTTTGGCACACATCCTATGGCAGTCCCGTATAGTCCTGTGGGGTCCTGTGGACTCCAGTGGAAGTCATGTGGGGTCCTGAGGATAAATTTGTACACCTACTGTGGGCAGCTGACCCCTCGGTACCGTCTCATTTAACCTAAGAAAGCGAGCCTTTGCACAAAAGCCTAATTCGGATTTGTATCTTTTGAACGATTCCTAAACATAAACAAATCGGAGATCATAATTCTTGGGACTGTCGACTCATTCACACCACAAAAATGTCCAACCAAAAAAATTAGCTATTTATAGAGAATAGAGATCCGGGATGCAACTAGCCAGTCGATTTTTTTGGGGGTCGTAAGCCCAGGCCTAATATTTGTATAATGCTTAAAGGAAACTATTATATGAGGGGGGTGACTATAGGGTTGCCAGGTTTCTTCAGGACATCTGTTTTAAATTCGGGACATTTTTAGGTATAATGAAAAGAAGACTTCATGATTTATACAAAAAAACTCACAATATTGAACAAAATCATTTTAAAATTATTCGATCCAAGTTGAAAAAAGATATTGAGAATTCACGTAGGAGTTTCATTCATAGATCAGAAAATCAAATAAGTTCTGATCCCAAACATTTCTGGTCTTTTGTTAATAGCAAAAAGGAGTCTTCTGGAATACCAAAAAATATTACTTATAATGGGAAAGAACTTAGAACTCCTAGTGACATTTTAAGTGCCTTTGCTAAATTTTCAGCAATTATTTTCACCTCCAAACTTACTCGGATCTGTAAGTAGTACGACTGAGAACCCATTTAATTATAATAATATAAATATAAAAAAAAGTTGTCGGAAAAGGATTTTGAAATTGCGCTTAAAAAGATAAAACCAAAACTGACTTCGGGGTGTGGTATGTCATTTCTAGTCCCTTGTTCTTCAACCCGTCAAATTAGTACGTTTTATCTTCTTAATGCAAGGACTAATACCATGAAATTGTCTCCGGTTTTAATGTAATTCCATATCTCGCTGAACGGTTTAAAAAAAAGAGTTCAGAGATATAAATGGTATTTATTTTTTTGCTACTTTCTGTTTACACTTTTAGTTGTTTATTTACTTTTTTTTGGTACGGCATTATTTTTAGTAAATACCTAAAAAATAAATTGTTTTTTCTATTTTTTTAGAGTCACTTTGCGATCATCAGCTTATAGTTTTATTAGTAGATATAGTTTTGTAGTATAGTATTTTTTTATTCTATACTATAATTGGGCTTTTGCCTGTTGTATAGAATTAAATAAATAAATAAAAAATTTAAAAAAATGTTATTCTAGTTTTTTTAATGGTCTGGTCTACATTAGAGGAATATAGGGGTTTTCTATGAATATATGTATATATATATATATATATATATATATATTAAATTATATTGTTTAAAGTGTATTAGTAATTAATTAGAGTAATCAAAACGAAGAAATCTTTGCCGCGGTATGCCATTGATGATATATTCCAACTCTTCATCCTCCCTGACAAGCTCCATATTTTCTACAAAAAATTTCAATGGATATTCCCAATGGGTGGTCCCAGGTCCCAAACGCAGATTTAAGGGGGTAAGGTGCTAAATACCCCAAAAAAAAATAGGTACACAAATAGTTTTCCGTCAACCGTTACCCCCCCTCCCCCTAGATTTTGATCCAGATCTGCGCTTGGTAGGTCCTAACTACATCTCGGGCCCAAAAAGGACTTGACAGGACCTAGAATATGGAGCCTATCGGGGGTATTCAGTATATGTATTTTATCATACAACAAAAACAACTTATTGTTTTATATAGATATCATGTTAAAAACATTGCAAATAATATAAATAGAGATAAATATCGTAAAAAAAACAATCTTTGATAGAAGTTTAACTTAAGTCCTCAAATTTTACCCGAGAGGTAAACCGCGCTCCAAAATTGTGTACACTAATACCTCATTTTACCTCTAATACCCGAATTTGTTCAACTAATACCTCTATTACCCTCTAATACCCATAATAATACCCACTAATACCCACTAATACCCACTCGAGCCTACTAATACCCACTAATATCTCTGGAAAAAATCCACTATTCGCAGTTAAAAAGTTATTAGAGTGTTTTTGGTCAGCACATGTAGACGTCAATTTCGTTATAGCCCATAGAAATGAGATCCCCGATCTCTCAAACTTCGAAAACGATATTTTGCATCTTACCCCCCCCCCCCTTCTTATCATCACCACCAAGCTCTGGATTTAAGAATAATAAGAAATATACTCCGATTCAAAATAATTGAGACACTTTTTATTGACTGTTTGACAAATGTGACATTACAAATAACATTTAAATGTCAGACTTGTCAAACTCTCAGTAAATGTTGTCTCATTTTTTTTGAATTGGAGTATAGTTCATGGAAATGAGATCCCCGAACCCGCAAACCTCGAAAACGACATATAACACGATATTTTCCATCTCATCACATCTCCACCCCTTCTTACCCCCATTCCCAAAGCTAAGTACGCTTTTGAACAACCTGATTAAAAATTTACATGTGAAAACAGACCCCGAAAACCGTCCTCATTGCATTTTACACCGAAAAATTCATTTTTTTGGCAGTTCAACCCACCTCTTACCCCCTACCTCTGGGCTGATTTGGCTTAAATACAATCCAAACCATTCTCCTATGGAGCTCTACCTGTGTGCCAAATTTCAAGTCGATAGCTCAATTCATTCAAAAGTTATCGCGTAAACTAACAGACCGACACACCGACAGACTTATAGACCGACAGACACAAAAACATTTTCAAAATTTTTTGCCGATACTATACTTCCAACATCATTTAGGACTTTACAAGTAAAAATGAACGGCAGTCAAATACCAAAAATTTATTTCGACCCCTTGAAAAATTTAAAATTGAATTTGAAAAATCATATTACTACCTGTATTACACTATTATTGGCAACATTGTAAAAAAAATAGCAATCGTGCTGCACTCGGTGCTGCATGAAAATATTGGAGTTAACATAATCTAACTTAATTGCTCGCTTTATTGCTTTAGCCGATTGCCAACTTAAATTAAAGTATTATGAAAAATGAATCATATAGACAATTAACAGTCTCACAGACATTTCTACTGAACATAACTTACCTTATTTTCTTTCACTGCCACCACAAAAAACATAAAGTTTACCACTGGATACGCACCTCGATACGCACGGTTTTTTTCACAACAGGTGTAGGCAATGTTGCCAAATCGTTAATATGTATCTACTAATAAGAAGGTTCCCATAAAAAATGCTCATAATATACGGTAGCATATTGATACGCGTCGAAAGGTACCAGATACCAGGTTACATTGGACTTGTTCTGTGGTAAATAGGGAAATAAGTTTGAAAAATCGTATGTTCTTTTATAATTCTAATACAGCTATTACCCAGACTAATTCCTCTAATACCTCGGCTATTACATCTAATACCTTTCTAATACCCACTAATGCCTACTAATCCCCCTAAAACCCTAATAATACCTCTTATACCCACTATTTCTTCTAACAATTCCCCTAATACCCAAGATTAGTACACCAAAATACCCACGCGGTTTATCCCTCGATTTTACCACTTACGCTAAGGTCCAAAATTTGATACTTAAGTTGAACTTTGCCAGCACCAGCAAGTGCTTATCTTAAACTTAAGTGAACTTGGGAATTAATCCGAAGTGAGAAAGTAGCCCCATATATGGAATACTAATCTAACCAAGTTATGTCAACCTAAAAACGTTGGTAATTCGGAATTTCATGTTCTTTTTTTACAAGCTATTTTGGTACGCGCTGTTTCCAACATGCAACATTTTGAACACCCAAAAACCTGCTCCAAGATACGTCACGCTATCAACTATAAAATTTACAAATCAAACAAGTTTCGTGGCTAATCGGGTAAAGGGAAATTTTTTGTTTCCCTCATATTTTTTCTTGAGGAGCTTGAAAGCTTAACCTCACGGGGTCTAAGATCTAATGGACACCTAATAATTGTTTACAGTTAACTGTTTCGTCCTTATGGGACTCCTTAGAACACTGCTTGGTCAATGTGACACTCCTGCGAAGTTAATTAGACGGTTTTGTCTGTAATCCTATGTAAATAGAGAGAAAACTCTCGCAAGAAGCGCCATGTATCGATATACGAGAGAAACCGGAACAATAGCAGGCGAAAATAAACTGCTATACATATCGATAAATAAAAAGATCGATTACAAATAAAAAGAAACAAACTAATCCGTGACCTACGACAGCTCTTCTGCCTTTCAGACCAGATCAACGCTTATTGCGTTTTTACCCGCCATCAGACACGGGAGCGTTAAATCAGCGGAATTTAAAAATCAAAATTCTCACTTGAAACCTTTCAAGCTACCCACGGAAAAATATGAGAGAAACAAAAACTCTTTTTTACACGATTAGCCACATAACTTGTTTGATTTTTAAATTCATGGGTACTAAATTTCACGTTTGTTATAAAATTTACATTAACTTTGAAGCCATAAAATTAGATGTTACGGCTTTAATAACGTCACTTACGCGACCAGTCGGATTGCACAAATTAGATTGGCGTCTTCGGCTTAGCTTAAAAGCTTAAAACCCAGTCAGATGCCCATTCAAGCTAATTTGAGCACGGAAAATCACGTTACTTATCCGCAATTACATCGCTTTTTTGTTGAAATCAGGGGCGCGGTAAGCGAGCGTGCAAAACGGCATAGCACGCTTACAAAATGCCAAAATCCTACCAATTACTACATCTTATACCGGGTGGGCCAAAAAACCGGACAATTTTTTTTCATTATAACGTTTGAACTATACCGTCGATTTGAATGAGACAAACTGCACTTAACAGAGAATTAATCATAGTTTTGACTAAATATATTTCTTTCTCCGCCGTTTCAAAATCCAAAATGGCGTTACTTTTTTTAATCAGTTAAAAAGCTGCATTCTTACCACGCACAACATGGTAAAAATCAGTAAAATTGGTGAGTTGGTTCTAAAAAAAAAATGTGTTTATTTCAACCATTGTTTTGAATATTATACGATTGCCTTGACAATCATGTCTGCACCTATTCCTTATAAATTCATTACTACTGAACCCATTTTGATGAAATAAAAAACATGATAAAAATTAATTGCTTTTTAAAGATCATGATCAAAATTTATCTTCTTCCTAAAATTTAAGATGGTGGACAGAATCATAGTTGATTTTTCACATTCTTATTTCCTGAAAATGTTTTAGTTATTTTTTAATTTATAGAAAAACACTTTTCCCCAGCATAACAAGTTACAAATAAGTAAATTCGGGGTGCTGATTCTCAAAAAATCTATGTTTGTTTCAGACATTGTTTTACAGATTATACGATTGCATTGCCAATCCTGTCTGCATTAATTTTCTTATAAACTCATTATTACTGAATCGATCTTAGTTAAATTTAAAAAATCATGGTGAGAATTGATTGTTCTTTAAAGATTATAATCAAAATTTGTCTTTTAGAAATGATCGAAAATTGGCGCCATCTTAAAATTTAGGAAATCAGACAGAATCATACTTGACCCCTTAAAGGGGCACGTTTATTCTTATTTTCCGAAAATGTTTTAAATTTTTTTTAATTTATAGAAAAAATCTTAATTAGTTAATTAATTTGTACCTCTTTATGCGGGAGAAAAGTAGCGTTTTTCTATAAATTAAAAAAAAATCTAACACGTTTTCTGAAAATAAGAATAAGCACGCTATTTTGAAGAATCAAGTATGCTTCCTTCCGTCCGACATTTCGATTTTAATCTTTAAAGAGCAGTCAATTCTTACCATGATTATTTTTATTTTACTAAAGTCGGCAAATTTATAAGGAAATTAATGCAGACAGGATTGACAATACAACCGTATTATCTGTAACACAATGGTTGAGACAATAAATAGAAATAAAGTGTAAATAGATTTTTTGAGAACCACAACTAATTTGTACCTCGTTGTGTGGGGAAAAGGTACTGCACAAACATTTTCGGAAAATAAGAATAAACACGCCATTTTGAAGAATTATATGATTCTGGCCGTCATCTTAAATTTTAAGATAGCAATAAATTTTGATTATGATCTTTAAATAATAGTAGCAAGTAGTAATGAATTTATAAGGAAATAAAGGCAATTGTATAATATTCAAACCAATGGTTGAAACACAAATATATTTTTTAGAACCACCAAACCGATTTTGCTGATTCGTACCTTGTTGTAGGTGACAAGAATGCAGCTTTTTTAATAAATTAAAAAGATAATTAAAGCATGTTCGCAACATAAGAATAAACGAGCATCTTTAAAGGGTACATTTTAATTTCGTCCGACGTAGATTTTGAGATGGCATGGCGTCAAGAATATATAAGTTAAATTCCAATAATTCACAGACGGCTTTTTAAAAACTAATTTTCTTTATTTAGTAAAACTTATTACTACTACTATGCTACTACTGCTATAGCTAGAACTTGAATGCATTATCTGATTATGAAATGTGCTTTTATATGCTGACCTTTCACTTAAATGATAACATAATGATATAATGTTAAAAACAACTTATTAAGATATTAAACTAATGATGTACATAATGATATTTGGTTCTTAATTATAATGTTAAAAACAACTTATTAAGATATTAAACTAATGATGTTTGCATTCCAAAGTTTAAAAGCAATTTACTTATCAATAACAATTTCATAATTGTTATTGATTTTCTTAATGTTCTTTTAAATACTAATTATTATTATTTTTTAACACAGAATAAGGTGGATGTATAGAAGTACATTACTCCTCCTTCCTTAAAAAGAATCGTGTCCTCACGATTTCTCTTGTAATTCTATATCTTCATCTAATTGTTTATCTTCTTCTAACCATCTTTTAATAGTATTTCTAGATATTACCTTATTTCTAAAATATTTTTGAAAAATATAAACTATAGTAACGATAATCAAAAGGAGAATAAAAAACAATAAATAATTATGCCCATTTTTCTGAAAACTGTAGGTTTCTAATTCTAATGGTTGAAAAAGATTTTCATTAATTTTTTCTGGCTGCAATACATGATTTAAATTCAAATTTATTTTTGAAGTGCTTCTAAAAGGTTTTAGTTCAAGATGATAATGTTCAATAGTATTAATTTTTGTTTCATATCTGTTTTGATTAAGAACTACTGTACAATTTGATTTAACAATGTTACAGTTTTTCACGTCTTTACGTACTATCTTTTGACACAACTCTAAGATAGGGTTAGTTTTTGAAGTGCAATAAATAATTTGTTTATTCTCCGTTTGTATGACATAATTATAGGAATTAGAAATTTCATGTTGAGTAATATTAAAGTTATTAATTTGATTATAGCAATACCATTTATGATTATTATTTTTACACGTTTTAAACCAATCTGAATTACAGACATAACTTGAAGGTATTGTCATTAATAAATTATCATAAGGAATCGGATAAACAATTGACATTTTACAAGTGTAATCCCTAAAAATTGGAATTCTTATAACTAAAACTAATACATTATCTTTGATAAGAATTGCGGTTTTACATAATTGTACTAACTCTAACGGCTGTCCTAAGTATTCCCAAAGTAATTTAATTTCAGTCGGATCCAAAATTTCTAAATTTAGTGTTTCGGTCTGGGAAAATGATATTGTTCTTTCTAACATTTCTAGGTAGTTTTTAATTCTTTGTACTTGTAAATTAATACTCAAAATATTCCATGTTTTATCAGTTTCATTATATCTTTCGGTAAGAACTCTTTGTAGTTCGCCTGAATGAAAATTGATATTATTTATAAGATCATTGTATTTGTTTGAAATGTGTTCGGCTAATGAACTATAATCATTTAATCGAGATGTTAATTTATTTTGATTTCGTGTCAATATGTCGAAGTGTTTATTTATTTCTTGTAGATCTTGCTCGTCAAGATTTCCTGTTACGAATTTTATTCCTGTACCCAAGAAATTTGCTAAGCCGCGTTTTTCACGATTAGGAATTAATTTATGATATGTAGCAAAACAATTTGATATTAATTCGTTTGTTGCAAAAATCTGTTGTTTTACATAAAAGTTTTTTGATCTATTTATAATACTAAATTATTGATTTAAAATTTGCAATGTTTCAAAAGTTTGGGATAAGTTAAAATTTACATAGGTAGAATGAAGGTGGTCTTGTATGTAGGTTTGGTTAGATAGCGTTTCTGAGTATGTAGTTGCGTTAATTGGTGTTATTTCCAGAGTTTGAACAGTCTGAAGAAATAGGAATCTGAAAAGAAAGATTCTTTCTTAATCTCTTTATATGTCTTATATGTGTATTAGTATTTCTATTTTGTTTGGTTCCTACTGTTAATATTGGTCCTTTTTATCCTTTTATGGTTAAAATCTCATTTTTGCGTTTTTGATTATATTCTTCGTAAACTGTCATTTCACTAATTTCTGGTTCAAAGAAACAAGGTGAGTTTATGAGAGCAAATGGTGGATAACCAGTTGTGGAGTGGATGCTATAATTATAATTTAAGATTACAGTAATCATAAGTTGAGCTAAGGATTCATTAGGGGTATTTTGATTTTGAATCCTTAATTTTTCTGTTAATGTGGAGTGTAGCCTTTCTATGATACTATTTGAAGTAGAATTACAAGGGGTAGTAAAATGAGTGTCTATGTTAAAAAGAGAACAGAATTCTTTCATTATATTATTGTTAAATTCTTTTCCATTGTCAAAGACTACTTTTCTTGGGTAACCATGTTCAGAAAAGAAATGACGAAGTTTATTTAAGATTGTTATGGCATTTTTATCTGATATGGCATAAGCTTGTGCAAATTTAGAAAATGAGTCTATGATAGTGATAAATAGTTGATTACTAAATTTATAAAGATCGATATACAGCGTTTCAAATGGTTTAGGGGCTATTAAAGGTCCTTGAAAATTTAATTTGTAAGGATTTCGGTCGTATTTATTTATTAAACATAATTCGCATTTATTTATGTAATCTTGGATGGACTCTCTTAATTGGGGCCAATAATATTTTGTTTTAAGATGATTATAGGTTTCGATTATACCATTATGATTTTGTGAATGATACTGTGAAATAATTTCTTTTTGTTGCGTTTTGAGAACAATGTCAGGTAATAATATTGTTGAAAATTTTATGCGTATTTTGCAATTGCCATTTTCCTGTAAAAATTTAATAAACTCAGTTTTTAGAGTTTCATCACGGATAAATAAACAAAAGGTTTTATTGTCAGTTAAATGTTCCGTTAGGATTCTCATAAAGTGTGCATTTAAAGAATCTTTGTTAACTGTTATTACTTTATGGTTCTTTTCGAAAGGGTGGCTAGAGAAAACGTGATAATTTTGACCAATTTTAATGACTATACGTTGGTTACTGTAATTAATAGGCAATTCCGAAATAGACAGATTGACATTTAATGCACCACTGTCACTATGTACGGTATCATTTTCAAAGTCTTCGATGTTTGCTGTGTCATTTGTGTCATTATCAGCAATATTTGATTCAGTTTCTAATGCGTTAATTTGAATTCGTGATAGTGCATCAGCAACTTTATTTTCTTTGCCTTTCTTATACCTAATATCGAAATTAAATTCTTCAAGTTTGCGTTTCCATCTGGTTAATCTTGAATTGGGTTCTTTAAGAGATGTGTACCATACAAGAGGATTGTGATCAGTTTCGATTAGAAATTTTTGTCCGTATAGGTAGGGTCTAAAGTGCTTAGTTGCTTCTACGATAGAAAGAAATTCTTTTTCAATGGTAGAGTAATTTCGTTCGGCTGAATTAAGAGTTCGAGAATAAAAAGCTATAGGGTGATCATTTTGAGATAAGACGGATCCTATGGCTACATTAGAAGCATCTGTGGTAAGGTTAAATGGCTTTGAAAAATCCGGGTAAGCTAGAACTGGCGAGTTTGTCATTAGTTCTTTACATTTCTCGAAAGCGTTAACATAATCTGGATCTGTGGGATTTAATTTAGTGTTTTTACGTAGGCATTTGGTTAAGGGTTGAACAATTTTCGCAACATTTTTAATGAATTTTCTATAATATCCAACGAGACCAAGGAATGCTTTTATTTCTTTTTGAGTTTTTGGAATAGGATATTTTTTAATGCACTCTATTTTAGATGGATTTGGTTTTATACCTTCTGGGGTTATTACATGGCCCAAAAATGGAACTTCTTTACACAAAAATTCGGTTTTATCTAATTGGACTTTTAGATTGACTTCCTTTAATTTTTGAAAGATGGTTCTAATATGAAGGATATGATCGTGAAGTGATTTAGAAAAAATAATAACATCGTCCATGTAAACAAAGCAGAATTTAAAAAGATATTTTCTTAAAATTTCATCCATCATCCTTTGGAATGTGGCGGGGGCATTTTTGAGACCAAACGGCATTCTTAGATATTCATAATGACCGTTGTTAACAGTGAAAGCTGTTTTCTCAATAGATTTGGGGTCCACTTCAATTTGATGAAAACCTTGGGCTAAATCTAAGACAGTGAAATATTGACATTTTCCCAGGTTATCCAGAATTTCTTCTATTTTAGGTAATGGAAATTTATCCTCAATTGTATTTTCATTTAATTTTCTGTAATCGATTACCATTCTAAATTTTTTTTCTCCGGAGGCATCTAGTTTTTTCGGAACTATCCAGACTGGTGCGGAAAAAGGAGAGATATAAGGTCTTATAATTTTATTATCAAGAAGTTTTTGAATTTGTTTATTTATCTCTGGTAACATAGATGGAGGGTGTCGAAATGATTTTACATAGATTGGTTTGTCATCTTTGGTACGGATATGATGCTTGACATGGCTAGTGAAAGACAAGTCAGATTTATCAGTGTACATGATTGGTGAAAATTCTTTACAAATTTTGATGACTGCCTCTTTTTCTTCAGAATTCAGGTGGCTTAATCTAAGAGATTCAATTACATGGGGATTCTTAATATTTGTAAAATTTGTTTGAATATTAAAACATTCTGAAGGGATTACATTATACCTTGCTTTGAATTCTGTGACAATCGGTTCGTCAAAGGGATTAGGTATCTCGCAATATCCATTTTCTATGTGGACTAAACAATCTGGAAATGTGTAATTATGTAATTCAAATGAAGGTAGAAGTCCAGTTCCAAAATTCTGATTGACAGGAATTTTTAATTTATCAGATGAATGGGTTATTTTAGGTGGTGGTTTGGTCATAGCAATATGAAATGGAATTAACTTATTTTTCAGGCGTAGTTTATTTGTAGAATAATCAATAGAACCTTGCATTTGTTGAAATATGTCACTGCCTATAAGAGCATCGTAATGTTCGTGCCAGTTAATGACGTGAAAGTCTATAATATTTGTAATACCTAATTCACTTAAGAGGGGGTATCTAAAATTATATTTTTCTATAATTTCTCTGTTGCAAGAAATTACTGAAAAGGGCTGTTCATATATGCAATCAGGAAGTAAGTTAGCAAAACGAGGTGAAATGATTGAATGTGAGGCACCAGTGTCTATGAGAATTTTATTGTTTAATTTTTGAAGATATAAGTAAGGGAGGGATGAAAGACGACCAATGTGATTTAAGTCGATTCTAGATGTCTCGAGACTTCCTGAAAATTTGAATTATTTTCAGTTTCATCTTCCCAGGTGAGTTCTGGTTGGATAGGCAAATATTGGTTTGATTCTGTATCAAAATAGCATGGAATTGGTGCAAAATCTAAAGACTCAGAGTTTTCGGAAACCTCAGAATTTTCTTGATGTGTTTCTAAATTAGTTAGTTCTTCGAAATGTTGTTTAAATGGTGCAGTTTGTCTAAAGAAATTGGGATTACGTTGCTGATATGCTTGTTGAAAAGGTGTTTGTTGAGATGTTGATGGTAATGGTTTAAATACTGCGGTGGATACTCCTGACATAGGTGTTGATTTCGAATTAGGCGTGGGATGTTTAAACATTGGCGGTTTTCTGAATGCAGGAATATTTGAGGGGAATTTTTGATTTATTGGTTTTGATTGAATATTAATTGGACCTTGTGGAAATGATTGTTGTCTAAAGTTTGGAGGAGGAAAAAAAGGTTGTCTTTGTGTGTTTTGATTTTTTATTTGAGGTTGTGAAAAATTTTTAGGTTGATATCTGTTAAACATTTGATTTGTTATAATGTTATAATTAGATATTTTGTTTTGTAAGTCTGTCATGGTTTTTGGTAGTTCTTGAATAAAGACAGGTCGTAGGTCATCTGGTGAATTGGAAACTACCGTTAAAATCGCTGTTGACTCTGCTTGGTCTAAATGAAAATTTTTTAGGTTTACGTCAGAAATTTCACAGTTAATTTTAGTGTTGATTTCATTTAGGAATTTTTTAATTCGATCAAAAAATTGTTGTATATTTTCATTTTTATCAGTTTTCAAATTTTGCAAAGATTGTAGTAATGATCTTAAATCAATGGGGTTTCCAAACTCTTTCTGTAAGGATGCTTTTACTTCATCCCAAGTTTTAAATTGCGGGTTACGGAAAATATATAGTTGCGCTTCCTTTCTTAATTTAGATTTTACAGCATTTAGCGCAAAATTTAATTTTGTTGGAGTTGTTCCATATGTTGTAAGAAATTCCTCACAAGCGAGAATAAAATTTTCTAAATATTCGATTTGTCCGTCAAAAGTTGGTAAAAAGTCGCAGGCTAGTTTGAATGTTTCGTCAGGCATGTTTCTTTGCGTGTATGTGTTAATATGTGGTATTTGCGCTTGAATAGGAGGATTAGTAGAGTTTCCTTGAGAGTTAGATATCGCTAAATTACTTAAACTATGTTCTAACCTATCTAAATCTAAATTTTCAGTTTCTAAGGAAATTTTGGAATATAATTGAATGTCTTCTTCGGAAGTTGGATTTTCCTGGTTTTCTAAAGTTTTGAAGGAAGTAAGGTCTTTATTGGACGTGCTGCCTTCTTTTAGTTTTTGCAGAAATTTAGTTTTTATGTTGTCAGTGGTTTTGTCTTTAGCAAACATTTAAAAATTTACTTACAGAAAAAACATCTCTATGGTAGGTAATCTTCAGTTGCCGTAATAGACTTGTCCAAAGGCCGTTTGTGCGAAATGGAGAGATAGTCTTCGGTCCCAAGTCGTGGTTGTTTTTCTGTAGTTGAACCAAGTTGACTATGGATACAATACGAAGGTTCTCCCGGAACGTGTTCTTTTTGGTAGCTGGAGGCAATATGTCGTTTCTTATGCAGTATAAGACCGTCAGGATAATGCCAAACAGCTATCCTGTTCGCAGCGCCAGTTAAGTTCCAATAATTCACAGACGGCTTTTTAAAAACTAATTTTCTTTATTTAGTAAAACTTATTACTACTACTATGCTACTACTGCTATAGCTAGAACTTGAATGCATTATCTGATTATGAAATGTGATTTTATATGCTGACCTTTCACTTAAATGATAACATAATGATATAATGTTAAAAACAACTTATTAAGATATTAAACTAATGATGTACATAATGATATTTGGTTCTTAATTATAATGTTAAAAACAACTTATTAAGATATTAAACTAATGATGTTTGCATTCCAAAGTTTAAAAGCAATTTACTTATCAATAACAATTTCATAATTGTTATTGATTTTCTTAATGTTCTTTTAAATACTAATTATTATTATTTTTTAACACAGAATAAGGTGGATGTATAGAAAGAAGTACATTACTTATATTTAGTCAAAAGTCTAATTAATTCTCTGCCAAGTGCAGTTTGTCCCATTAAAATCGATTATATAGTTCAAAAGGTAAAATGAAAAACAATTGTGCTGTTTTTTGGGCCCACCCGGTATAATATATATGTCATATATATTTGATGGATACAAATAGACTAGTGCAGATATTATTTGGAAGAGAAAAAATTACCAGCCAAGAGGAAAATAAAATTAGACTAGGTCCAAATTATTGGGATGAAATTGGGTGAGTAGCTTTAGGAGGCGTATAATGTTTTTTCCAATTATTGGCAAGACTAGATATCATGTCGAAAAAAAGTAAAAGCAAAATTTATAGGTAATAGAAAGATCTACAACTATTGTAAAGCGAATTTTATAATATAGCCTAAAATTTTCCCAGAAAAATGGAAAGAAAACCTTATTTATTTTTTTGTGATTTATGTCCTTACACGTTGTATTTTTTTAAATCACAATATTGATTTTTAAATTTTAATTTTATTAAAACCTAATATCCCCACTTCCACCCGAAAATGCCTGAAAGTAGTTTTTTGTTAATCTATTGGTCATTTTCTTTTTCCTAAAACGTCTATATTAAGAAAAAAATTAACATTACTATAGAAAAATTTGGTATGGAACAGAATTTGAGCACTTTAAACAGAAAAATTAAATTACTGCAATATAATTTATAGCAATATCTCTTGTTTGTGTTATTTTCACCGTTTTGTAGTATTTCCTTGCAAATCTTTCCATAGCGATGTTGAACCGAACCGCGCTCATCCATGTATGTTCGGTATGTCCGTACCCTAACTCGGATCGTGTATAGTTTATTTTTCCTGTTTTCAACCGAACTGAAACGAAATTTTTTGGTTTGTCTGCGGTACCCTTTTTCTTTAAAAATTAGTTAATTATCCTTAAGTTTTTGCTTGCGGTACCATATCTGAGGGCACGGCAGTGTCTCGCCAAGTTTGCGCGCCGTAACCATCTTTTTCAGACATGCTACAAAGCTGAAATTTGGCAGACTGATAGAAATTATGACCAAACCCCTGGAAAAAAAAAACCCAAAATTTTAATTAACTCCCCTCCCCTAAACATTTAAAGTTATGTAAAAGTAGCATCGTCCACTTCCAGAAATGCTAGAGAGTTGAGCTTTGGCAGACTGATGGGAACTATGATAAAACTATAGGAAAAAATCAAAAAACCCCAAAATTTTAATCTACTTCTCTCCCCTATACATTTAAAGTTATATAAAAGTAGCATTGCCCACTTCCAGAAATGCTAGAGAGTTGAGCTTTGGCAGACTGATAGGAACTATGATAAAACTATAGGAAAAAATTAAAACACCCCAAAATTCTAATTTACTTCCATCCCCTTTAAATGTAAAGTTAAGTAAAAGTAACATTGCCTACTTCCAGACATGCTAGATAGCTGAGCTTTGGAAGACCGATAGTAACTATGATAAAGTTATAGAAAAAAATTAAAACACCCCAAAATTCTAATTTACTTCCTTCCCCTATAAATGTAAAGTTATGTAAAAGTAACACTGCCCACTTCAAGAAACGCTAGAGAGCTGAGCATTGGAATGCTGATAGAAATTATGATAAAACCATGGGAAAAAATTTAAAAAGTTCAATATTTTCATTTACTCTCCTCCCCTATAAATGTAAAGTTATGTAAAAGTAACATTACCCACTTCCAGAAACGCTAGAGAGCTGAGCATTGGAACACTGATAGGAACTATGATAAAACTATAGGACAAAATTTAAAAACACGACAATTTTAATTTATTTCCCTCCCCTATACATGTAAAGTTATGTAAAAGTAACATTGTGCACTTTCAGAAACGCTAGAGAGCTGAGCTTTGGAAGGCTGATAGGAACTACGATAAAACCATGGAAAAAAATTAAAAAACCTCAAAAATTTAAGTCAGGCATTGCAAAAGTTTTGAACAATATTCCGCATATTTTACTACTTTAAAAATTAAGTAATATCCAATTCTTTTAAAAAAGAAGTGAAATCATAACAAAAACATTTCATGTAAAAAAAGCCAAGTACGAGAAAATGTCATTCCGTAAAAAGAATTGAGATAAAAGTAAAGCCAAGTTCTCCAATACAAATTTTGAAATGAAAGGTTCTTACTAGTTTGGAAATATTTTTCTAAACTTGGCTATTACGGCTGTAAATGACTCTTAGGCACAGTGCTAAATTGAACATAATGAAGTTTGGCTGTAATAGCAAAGTTTAAAAAAAAAACTTTTCCAAACTAGTAAGAACCTTTCATTTTGAAATTTGTATTGGAGAACTTGGCTTTACTTTTATCTCAATTCTTTTTACGGAATGCCATTTTCGCGTACTTGGGTTTTTTTACATGAAATGTTTTTGTTATGATATTTCTTTTACGAAAAATTTCCTTCAGTTGCGCCATTTTTCCAACACGTATCTAAATTTTCTAAAATGTTGATCTGCACACCCTTTTTTGTAGTTGAAAAATTGTAGATTTACATGCGGCAAATGCTGTTCGGTGTGGACGTACCTTAAGATACACAAAAAGGACCCAATTTCTCGCACTTCGGAATCTCGTTTTAAACCCAATATTATAAGTGCGAGAAATTGGGTCCTTTTTGTGTATATAATATATATATATATATATATATATATATATATATATATATATATATATATATATATATATATATATATATATATATATATATATATATATATATTTTATTTTAGTTATGTTTTTGGCAAGTTATACAAGTATATGAAAATTAGGTATATTTAAAACTTTTTCCGGCAAAAGATTTAAATATGTAGGAAGTAGACTCAATTGTCGCTAAATTTTCATAGGTAATATCCTGAGTGCATAGACAATTGTCGATAATAATTTCCGAAGCCCGCGAGCGCAAAGTGCTGAGGTAAAAATTATCATAGTTTGCTATGCACTAGGGGAATATTCTTTGGACTATTTCCTGAAGAAATTATTGTATAATTTTTTCAAACATTTTATATTCTTAAATCTTTTACAACTTGCGTTTCACTGAGATACAACAAACAATACTCCACCTGACGGTAATAGACATGACGTGTAACAAAAATATCGAGTTGGTTGGTGTCAAAATTGTTAAACAATAACTAAAGAGATTTTCACACGAGTTTTTACGATTCTTTTTATACGACTGCAAATAAACAGAGACCAGAAAAATCAAATTTGAATTAAACTCGTGTTGATAAATAAAATGTATAATATTCTATTAACGCATTAACAAAGAAAACTAAGTAATACTTAATATTTATGGTAACATTCGAACATTCCTTTAAGCTTACGCCGGGAAAAGCAGTTTTATTTTTCATCTTTTTGAGCAGCCAGAGGGGTATCTTTATTAATAAAGAAAAACCTCAAAAATAAGATTACAGACTACGAGTGCATTAATGAAAACTTACTTCGAGTTAACATGAAGATGCTTGGACACAATATAAGCATAATTACAGCCTACGCACCATCAAATGACGAAACGGTAGCTATAGAACAAATGTTCTTCGACCAACTTGATGAGACAATCACTAAAATCGGCAATACCAGGGAAATAATTATGCTTGGCGATTTTAATAGTCGAACTGGTAGACAAAACCAAAGCAAAGTGGTAGGACCATTTGGAGAGGAAGTAACAAATGATAATGGCTTAAGACTGATACAATTGTGTGAAACCCATAATCTAAAAATAAATAATGGTTTTTTTAAACATAAGGATATTCATCGGTATACCTGGATTCAGCCAACAAGAAATCTTAGATCAATCATTGATTATGCTATAGGTGGACAACACTCGGAACTAAAGTGGTATGATGTGCGAACACTTCGTGGTGTTACCTGTGGATCTGACCACCATCTGGTAAAAGCAAAAATATTCCCTTTAAGAAAAACAAATAGAGACGAAAGTATTGGAGAAAGTGAAAACCTAGAGTCCATCGAAGAAAATCAAAAATACAACTTTAGAAGTCTAGCAATCGAAAGTACGCAAATCAGAAACGATTGGATGAAAAACACACAGCATTCATTTGAAAAGATACATACAAACATAGTAAAAAGCTTGAAGGAAGCAAGCAAAGAAGCTGTTGGGTACCAAGATAATAGAAATAACAAGAAGATATGGTGGACGGACAAATTACAGGAAATGGTCAAAGAGAAAAAACGCACATACTTGAAATGGCTCAGTACTAAGGAGCAAAGAGACCTAGAAATCTAAAGGGAAACCAGAAGACAGCTAAGAAATTTGAAAGGCACAGAAAAGAGTGAAATGTTCGAGCGCAAATGCCACGATATAAATACACACGTAGGAGGTAGGCAGAGTTCTAAAGTATGTAAATTCATTTCTACAGTAAAAACCCAACAAAAGAAAAAGTATACATCCAGATCATCAAACAAAACAAACAATGGACAGAACACTATAAGGGACTGCTGCAAGAGACGAGACCCGAATATCTGGCAGCCTCTCCGAGGAGAGACATAAAAGTACATGGAGAGGAAGTAATCATCGAAAAAGAAATGATAAAGAATAGTATTAAAAAGCTTAAATCCGGAAAAGCTAGCGGACCTTGGGGAATATATGCTGAAATGCTCAAATATGGATCAGAGAAACTACTCGAAAATCTCACATATATTATCAATTAATGCATAAACGGACATCTAGTACCTGATGAATGGAAAATTGCATTCATATCCTCAATACATAAAAAACGAAGCAAGCTGGATTGTAACAATTACAGAGGAATTTCAGTAACCAGTACCCTAAGTTCCAGTAGAAAAATTATGGACAGTGTTAGAGCAGACTAATATCAATCAAGCATACATAAAAGCGATAAAAAAGCTATACAAAGGGTCAAAATTAAAATTGGAAATCGACTTTCAAATGAATTCCTGGTAACGAAAGGCTTAAGACAGGGATGTTGTATCTCTCCAACTCTTTTTAAAATATATATCGCAGTAGCTCTAAAAAACTGGAAACGCAAAGTACACGGCATGGGAATACAACTTAACGACCGATTTACCATATACACACTACAGTTTGCTGACGACCAAGTGATTGTAGCTAATGATAAAGAAGACATGAAGTATATGATGAGAAAGTTAACGGAAGAATACCAAAAGTTAACAGTGAACGTGGACAAGAAACAGTACTTATGTATTGGAAACGAATCAAGTGAATTAGAACTAGAAAATGGACAAACAATATCTCCATGCAATGAGTATGTATACTTGGGTGTCACATTTGATAAGACAGGAACAGGCTGTAAAGACTGGAAAAAAGAATAGTAAAAGCGAAAAAGGTTATTGGTTGTCTTAACAGTATTTTATGGAGCAGAGAGAAAGAAGAATGTAAAATTTAACATATAAGAAACAATGGTGAAAAGCACGATGTTGTATGGAATAGAGACTTGTCGCATAACAGAAAAATACAAAGCAAAAATGGAATGTGTCGAAATGGATGCAATAAGAAGATCAATGAGAATATCCAGAACTGATCATATAAGAAATGAGATCATAAAAGAAAGAATGGGAATCGAGGGAAGCATAACTGATGACATCACTAAAAGGCAACTGATATGGTACGGCCATGTACATCAGATGAGCGACGGAAGATTACTAAAGGAGGTCCTAGGATGGCAACCAATAGGGCGCAGAAAAAGAGGGCGTCCTAAACTGGAATGGCAACAGTCAATCCAAAGATCAATGAGTCAAAAAAACCTGACGGAAGATGACTGTCAGGTACGAAGGAGGTGGAGAATAGGCGTCGGACAACGTAGAAAAACGTTCTAAACCGACATAGTAGTAGTAGTTTTCGATAATAGACAATATTTTTGGTGACATGTTTTCAGTGGAGTTTTTCAGCGAGTATAGTCTTTGCAATAAGGCTAGTCCTTTTGTTTAATCACCCCGTAATTCTGGTAACAAAACGCACGTGTATTCTTAATTCAGTTTTAAACCATAGGTTCCTAAGGTAACTGATAATTGATGCTGCGAAACTAATTATCAGTTACCTTAATGTTAATATAATCGGTCACCACCCTTTATAATAAAGGTGGTGGATGGGTGTTTAAACTGCCATTGTTTTGACATTTCTGACTTTGAAAGATTATCGCTTATTTTTTTTTTTAAACTCTGATTTTGATTTGGAATAGTTTTTTGAGAAAAGGTTCTGTCCCAAAATGATTTTATGTAGTGAAAAATTTATGAACAATTGGGGTGCCCTTCCGGCAAAGTTTCTACATTGGAAGATTTTCAGTGCGACTGACCGTAGAGCTAAAAACCATGAACAAACGATAAATTAATGATTATTTAATTTTTTCAAAAATGTTATTTTCTACAATGTATTTCGAGCTGGAGTTAAGCTAAGCTTTGCAATCTGTTTTGGTAAAAATTATGATTCAAATAAGATTAGGCCCTATTTATATTATATTTTTTGTAAATAGAAGTTTTTAATTTATTACCTAAGCATAAAGACTTAATAAAAGTTAAATTAATATTATTTGTAGTTTCCACAAATAAACTCTCGACCTTTATTAATGTAGTACATACTCATTTCTTTGTTACAATAAGTATATAAGCATTTATATTTTTTGTTTAGGGTAAATTAAAACAGTATTTTATTATAATTTTTAATAAATAAACATTTTTTATGGTTGACACATAGATCTTTTAAAAATTATAATAAGTTCTCAACTGATATAACTGCAAAGGCTTTGGGAATTTCAACAAAAATAGTATTGTACAGACTCTTGGTGAGTGAATTAAAAAATATATTTCAGACAAAATATTTAAACTAAACATAGCTATATTGAGGTTATTACTAATTACTAAGTTTAAAATGTTGCAGTAGAACAGTAGAATTAAGTTCAAATCAAAACATGAAAATTATTATATTAAGCTTTATTTGTATGGTTTTGTAAACCTATTTTCTTAAAATAAAACCAACCAAAAAACTGAAAAACAAATTATGCAAAAATAATTTATTCTCATCGTCCAAAAAACTTCATCTCATAAACTGCCATCGTCAGTTTTGACGAGAGGAGCGACATCAATAGCTGTTTCATTTTCTCAGTCTTCCAAAATTAGTTTTACGCAATGCATCATCTAATTTTAAACAACAGTTTTACAAACTTTTTGAAATAGTTTTCTAAAGTCATTGTTTTGAATGGCATCAGAAAGTCTTCATACTTTTTGTCATTACCTATTACTGTGTTTCTTAAAATTTTGCTCTGTAGTTATTACGGATGGGACTGAAGATCGAAAAAAGCGTGGAATTTTTGTATGAACATTTTATCTTTGTTGCAAATTTTTTTTACTATTTTGACTACTTGCCAAAAATTTTTTGTTTTGAAAGTTGACTTTTATTGTCAATTTAAACTTTAATAGACAGACAGGCTTGCAACTGCCAACTGTAATCTGGGGCCAACAATGATTTTCGATGCTATTTTCTGTCTTCTTTATGGGAGAAAAATAAAAAAGGATAGCAAAGGGACTTGGGGTATTGCAAGGACTATAGTCATGGTTATCTTGTACTGTTCCAAATGGACAATGCCTGTTCTAGTTCTGTCACGACAGATGAAAAGAAGACACTGAAGGCTCTATTTTTTTTCGAAACTTCAATTTTATTTCTTAGAGAGTCATCAACAGAGCCTTCGGCAACTGAATTGGACTTCCATCCTCCATGGCGTTTAAGGGCAAGCAGATCTGATTGACTAAAATTGTGGAAGATGAACTCGGAAATCAATGTCCCTTGAAACTTTCTGGATTCCCTAGCAACAAAAACTTGTCGATTTCCCTAGCTATGTTTCCAATTTTGTTAATGCCAACGTTACGCCTTAAACATTTTCCGTTTTGATGGTTCAAAAATAACCTGACTTCTTTCACATCGGGAGGACGAAGAGCACAGTACTTCTTCCAGATGGTGTAAAGGCTTCCTGTAACTGTAAAAGTTCTTGGTACCTTTGTTTTTGTATTCTCCTGATTAATCAGCATAGCACTGCCGAAATCTTTCGTGTCTTCTATTTTGAGATAACATAATTCCTCTCTTCGACATGCCCCAGACAGGCCAACTGCAACCACCGCCTTAATAAGTATATACTTGTCGTCTAATGCTTTCGTCAAAAACCGGCCAATATCTTCTTTTGTAAGAATTATGGACTTCTTTGGGATGTAGTTTTCAAATTTTCGTTTGATTAGCGCTTGCAACTTCTTATAACATGCAAGATGTTCTGATTGGCACTTAAAGTTCACTTGATCATCGAAAAAATTGTCCACAACATTGAATAATTATATTTCTCAGACAGTTCTTCAAAATATACCATTAGTGCATTTTGTGAGACAGTGTGGACATATTTGGTTAGTCTCCATTTCATGAATCAGCTATAATCAGATTCATACCTACTGTTGGATTTTGTGAGTAGCAGTCCCGAACATATTTCGCTTGCTGTCTGTAAAATTTCGTCAGAATCCGACATTTTTACACTAAAACTCTAAAAATTTTACAATTTTTTGAAGTATCTGATCAACAAAACAAAGAAACCGTCACGGTTGCTATGACAACAACAAAAATCACAATGACGGGAGACCCGTTTGCAAAAATGACGAAAGCTTGCGCAAAAATTACGTAAGCGTGTGCAAAACGTTTTGTAAACGGCGTGTGCAAAATACCGTTTTAAGATCGTGTTCTACGTGCACAAACTCTCCTTTTTCAAGACAGTCGTATAAAAACATTGTAACAGTACTTCCTGACAAGCAAGGCAATCCATTGTTGGGATAAATAAACCATCAGCAAAAACGAAAAATGTGGCTTTTACCGCTGTAATTCGTTATATATTGGTCCAAAATCTGTCAACCTCATCGAATTTATTGGTCCCTATTTCTGAAGGAAATAATCATTTAAACCGCTTACCAAACTAGCTTCAACCCATGACGATTTTTTAATTTTTTCCCCGGAATCCATGCAGATTCTTTTTTGACATTTTAATTTGTGTATGTAAAAAGAATACCGTTGTTTTTAGTTTTATAAGCTCTCGAACGTGGTCATTCTATTTAAAAAAAAGGTGTGTGTTAGTAACAACCGCGGATTTGAGGGGGGTAACGGGGTAATTACCCCCCTAGAAACAAAAATATGCACTTTTTCTTAATAAAATAAGGTAAAACAGGAGAATTACCCCCCCCTAGAAAAAAAATTATATTACAAAAAAAATGTTTGTCGACTATTACCCCCCCCCCCTAGATTTTGACCCAGATCCGCGCTTGGTTAGTAGTCCCTTTTCGATGCGTTCGACCAAAAAACTTTTGCATCAGAAAAAAGTTCACTGCAAAAACTCACTTAACCTTAAAAAGAAAACAAAATTTTAACCCTCTGGGAACATCGTTTAATTTAAAGTGTAACATAGCCTTTACCGAAAAAAATATGCGTCCGTTTAAAATAAACCTACTTTATTAGGCAATGCTTATCATAACTATTTGATCATATTTAATAGGCTAGGCCGCGCACGCGTACGCAGTATTCGGGTATTAGTAAATAACCAGAAATGATTTATGTCATATGCAGCACTTTTTTGTTTTCGATTGTTCAGGGTCAATGATTATATCAATGAATATATGACCCAAGCCACCGCACCGGCGAGCCTTGCAACATTGAATGGCAGATGGCGCTGAAATAAATTCGTCTGGTACGCAATAGTCAGGGACTACTTGTAAGATATACATGCCTATCATACAAATGCAATTAGATCATAGTAGTTGTGTCTGAATATTGGCTACTAGACGAATTTATTTCAGTGCCATCTGCCCCACCATGCTGCAACGCTCGCCGGTTATTGTATTCGAAAGAGGTGGCAGCCCCTACTTGACCTCCATGAACTGCGACCATAAATGGATCTATTGTGCCCACGTACCTACATACTGAGTTTGACTAAAGTGGCATATTTTTTTTTCCACCCAGCACATAAAAAAACTCCGCAGATAACAACAATATGATTTAGGCTTAACACTTTGGCTCAAAGATATACCACTAAGGCCTCTGCATCATACGCCATATGGGCCATACTCATTGATTATATTTGCGTGCCCTTTTTTCGGGGTTCGTGTAGGAAATAGAAAAAAACTTTAAATAAAAAGCTTATAATGTTTTCAATAATATTATGTTTACAGCTATGTCAGCAGTGTCAGATGTCATCCCTTATGTCAAATTTTGGCAGCAAATTTCTGAAGTTAAAGAGAACACCCTGTAAATTTTGTGTTAGAAAGAAAGACGTTTCTTCCATGATTTTAAAAAGATTTTATCAATATCTAGTTAAGCCGTTTACAAAATTACATTGAAGTAAACGGAACCTTGGACCAAGTAAATTTTTATTAATGCACTTTAAAAGTAATTTAAAACTAATATAATTTAAAAACGGCTTATCCAAATATCAACAGCTTATATAATTTTGAAATCAGGATAATTTTTTTTTAAATCTTTAGTTTCGACAATTAATATATAGGGTGTTCCCTTTGACTGAAGAAATTGGCTGTCAACATTTAACATAAGAAATGTGTGACTTCTGAAATAGTCCAAAAGATGATATGGAAAAAAGTTATGCAACTTTTGTATTTGAAGCTTTTTATTATTCTACCTACATTAACCCCTGAAAAAGGTCACGCAAATATAATCAATGACCCTGTACATGTAGCAAGAAGGCAAATATAGTGTTTTTCTTATTTAGTTTAAACCAAATCGAACCGAACCGAACCAAACTGTCACGGTTGTCGTTTTCAGTACTGTTTGACAGTTCATTGTGAAAAGATCTAGCCCAGCACAGTGTCTACAAATTGTTCAGCTGTTTTATGAGGCAAGTGTTTCGCGCGATTAGAGCAATTTATGGTCCACATAATCGGCCTTCCGAGCGCATCATTCAGTGTACCTATAGAAAATTTCAGACCCAGTTTTCATTATTGGATAATACTCGATCAAACAGATCACACCCTGTACGAAATGCAGAAAATATAGCGGCACTAGCTGCGAGTATGTACTCAACACCTTGGCTTGTCGGATGCACAACAACTTGGCGTATTTTATGGAAGGATCTTGTTTAAAAAGCATACAAAATTCAACTTGTATAGGATTCGAAGTCAGCCGATCTTCCCAGTCGTCGCAATTTTAGTCTTTGGGCGCTTGAAAGGCTTAAAGAAAATCCACAATTTTCGAACAAGATTTTGTTTAGTTATGAGGCCCATTTTCGGCTTAATGATTACGCCACTAAGCAAAACTGCCGCATTTAGGCTGAGAAGCACCTCAAGGAGATTCAAGAACAACCAGACAAAACAACGGTTTGGTGGTCCATATTGTTTTAAAAACGAGGCTGGCCATAACGTAACTGTAAATGCAGCCCATTATCTTGCCATGTTAATGGACTATTTGTTGCCTGAGATTGAAGCCTGTGATCTCGATGACATTTCGTTTTAACAAGACAGCGCTACGTGCCACACAGCCCGTGAAACTATTGCATTACTGCGAGAACAATTCGGTGAAAAATTAATTTCACGTTTCGGACCTGTGAATTCGCCACTTAGGTCATGCGACATCACACCTCGAGACTTTTTTATTTGGCCCTACGTGAAGTCCAAAGTCTACAAAGATAAGCCCCCTACGATTTAGGCACTGGAAGCCAACATCAATCGCGTCATTTGCCAAATACCACGGCTCTGCTCTGCAAAAAATGCTCCAACGCGTCATAATAAATTGAAACTTAAGAATGTACCATGTTCGCCGCAGTCAAGTCCAACAATTTAAAGGCATTATCTTTAAAAAATAAATATAAGATACAGTTGTTTTGTACGATAATAAATAATAAAATTTATATTTTTGATTTTTGTTGGTGTTTGAAAAAGCACCTCTAAATGAATCACCCATTATTTCTATGGTTGGATGTTTATCGTATTGCGGTGGCACGCGGTTTGAGTGGGTGACACATCTTTCAATCTTGACTAGTTTTGTGCAATTAACGCTTTCCGAAAAGTGACAGACTCCATTAAACTTAACCGTGTTTGTATTTCTGGCGATAATCACAAATGTTTGTCCAATTAAAATTAACAACCCACACGTATACTACATTGACTAAAACTAGATTACTACAAATTCATTATTATACATATTAGGGTGTTATGATAAGATACATACATTGTAGGTGAAGGTTTAGCTTATTTTTAATTCAGGAGGAGATTAATTTTAAGTTATATTAATATTGTCTCTAGTAACCTTTTAATATAGGCTGATTTCCATAAATTTGCCAATGCTGACAATACCTTAGAGGACACGAAACCGACATCCAGCCCAATACATTCAACATCGTGTTTATTAGTGTTACATCTTAAAATTATTTTCATCCCTCTATTTTGTAGTTTCTGAAGTGCTTCTGTACAGGTGTTTCACACAGTAACCAAAATATGGTTGGATTATTGTTCTGTAGACTGTAATTGATGTACGTGCGGTTCGATTTTTTGTAACTCTAGAGAGGAAATATAGTTTTTTGGATATCTTTTTATAAACATATTCAAAATGAGGTTTGAGGCTTAATGTTCTAAGTAGCATAAATCCTAGATACTTAAAACTATCAACTATTTCTGTTTTTTCTCCATCTATACATGTATTCATCTCATCCAAATAAAGCTTTTCATACATGTGTTGTTTAGAGATAATCATAGCTTTAGTTTTAGACACATTAAGCTTAAGTTTATTGACTTGGTTGGTTTAGTTTTTAAATTACAAGAGTAATGTCATTTCCCTTAACGCCTACATACATATCATTAGCAAATAATTTTAAAAAATCGACGTAGGAAAGTATTTTTTTTTTAATCATTGGTTTAGTTTGCTTTGGTTCGGTTCGGTTAGATTTGATTAGGTTTGATTAGGTTAAGTTTTTGAAACTTTCTATTTTTATGTGGTTTGAATCATTCAAGTGAAAATCACCCTGTTCATCTATTCTAATACATGAGGTAAATAATATTGGTAGATCTGCGCATGCGGAAGTCAGGAAGCCAAAGTGGACTTGGTAGGGCTAGCGTCTTGTCGTTCCGTACGCACTCGAGAATATCACGTGATTGCAGAGCAGCAATAAGAGGCCACAGCTCCATCCCCATATAAGATAAAACTATTTTGTTCTGCCACTGACATCGCTGTAATGCGCGATGATAGGCGGCAATTGCGAATGGATGAAGCATCCTTAGTATGTGTGGTCTCATTAGAAAATAATGGTTTGTTTTGACATCGATGTACCGATCGCGACCACGACCTCCACTCCATGTCCGTACCCCTGGGGTACTGTCAAAATCAAATTATAATAGGTATAATAAGACTCTATCACCAGTATTT
Organism: Aspidapion aeneum; assembly: GCA_963576565.1. Lineage (NCBI taxonomy): Eukaryota > Metazoa > Arthropoda > Insecta > Coleoptera > Brentidae > Aspidapion > Aspidapion aeneum. The sequence goes on along the minus strand of OY755044.1, from coordinate 83,163,590 downwards.
ACTAAAGGGTCTACAATGCTAAGTGCTACAATCCTAGGTCTACAAGTCTAGATTTTGGTTGAAGTTTTAACTTATTTTTGCCGTGAATGCAATAGTTTTTAATATTTATATAAATTGTTCATAAATACCTTGCGATATGCGTTGTAACAAAGGTTATTTCCTCACAATGGTTAGAAATAAATAAAGATAATAAAATATTTTGGTTTAAAAATGGTAGCCATATTTAAACCTCCGAACGTCACGAGTATATGTCGAATAAAAACGGTGTAAGGCAGTGCCAGCTGTCCGCTATATTTTACATCTTAATTTTTTAGAGATGATTAAACCGATGTTCGATTGTTTTGGTGGATGTGTAATCGAAAACGGATTCTAATATATCTTGTGTTTTTTAAAGTATTTAAATATTGATACGTATTTAATACGGTAATGCATTTACAGATATAGTTTGGAGTTAGTTATGTATTATTTAGCTTTGAAAATTTTGGTATATAAGTTTTTTTCGAACTTTGAACTACCCCTCAGGGGTAGTACTACAATTTGAGAGTATTTTTAACGGGAATCCTACGACTGTACGGACTAAATTTCCAGAAAATGATATTTCGTTACAAGTTTTTATGTGGTTTTTCTTTATTTCTAAAGTTAATTTAAATTTATATGAGATGAAACTCACTGAGAAATGCTTACTATCATATTGCACATTAGGATGAACCAAAACTTTGCAGCTATTTGACTTGTGAATATTAAAAAAATACATTTAAACTGGTCGGTATCCAGTCTATAGACTTGATACTTAAACCCGGTCTAAAATGCTAAGTTTTAAGGTCTTAGTAAATACTGGTGTATAAGTGCAATTAGTTGCTTCTCATATTTAAATGAAAAGTTACGTGGTGGCTTCAAGGAAAAGACGTATATATATTTAGAAAACTATTATTATTTCTTAATCTGTCAAACTTAATTATAGATATTTGTTTCTATAATAATCTATGATTTTTAAATGCAATATTAAAAAAATGTTGAGTTATTTTAAAATCCAAAACTTTTAAAATTAACCAAAAGGTATTCGATAAAAAGCTTTGTAGTCTTATTGAGCCCTGTAGTGTCCTGTTTAGGTGGATCCTGTAAAATTTGTACAGTGGTGGGCTGATAGCTCAGTGAGGTTTTTAAAAAGCGATTTTTCAAAAAAATCTTTTTGAATATATTTCCGCTACTCAATTGTAACTAGATTTACTTTTTTAGCGAAGCTGATATTTCTTAGCAGGTTTTGACTTTTCCACTGCAAATATTTTCATATTAGGCTTGATCAAGGTTAGCTTCTTACAATTTAGTACCCATTTCAGCCTTCCTCGCCTCAATTAATAAAATTTGTCATATTTTTTATCTGTCCGGGCGTAAGAGTTCTAAAACTGAAGTCGTTAGGGCCTATTAAATATATCATACTCAGGGCTACGGCTTGATGTTTACACAAATATAATATTTACAGTAGCGCACCCAGGAATCTGTCCGAAGGAGGAAGGGCGAGTGATGATGTCGAAATTTTCTATTGTAAGTTTTACGTGTTTTCGTCTTGTTTTTGAATATTTTATAAGCGAATTTTTACCTCCCCCAGATTCCGTGAGGCAGACCATAGAGGTGTGGGATTCGGAGTGTTTCCTTCAAACCTGGGGACGATTTCCTTTCGTTTTTAAATTCGTCATGATTTTTCCATTGAAGGTAGTGGCATTAAAACACCACGCTTGCTAGGCGTGTTTATACTCAGCCGCCCATTCTGGGACAGACGCTGTTTGCAGCCGCTCATTCTAAGTCAGACGCTGCTGTGTTTTTTCTTTGATATTTTCCCCAAAAAGAAGGGTTGCCTCCTACGATATGTCCGCCGTACCGAGATTCTTCCTCTCCACCTTCAATACCGGTATGGTCTTCTCCCGTATCCCTGGGAAAGGGACCATAGACAGGTGCTAACTCTCCGAATCAGAGAGTACCTGGAATCTACGGAAGGCAGAGGTCGATTCATTTATCCTGATAGACATCTTATGAGGTCTACCCGTACCACCACGGAAATAAACAATTACTAATATATACCGTATTCCACAGTCTCAGCTACCCCTGTTAGGATGGTCTACGATGCCTTCGCATGCGAGTCTGAAAAAATGCGCTTAAGTAATGCGATTTACGCCTGCCTTACAAAATAATTAATAAAATTAATTTGAGATTTTCGCTTCGGGTATTAGGTTTTTTCTACCAAAATACCATCGAATCTTGTCGCGATTTTCACCGTGGGATCCTATTGCAGACTTCGAAATTAACGATGTTGTTTTTGGGGTATCGTACTCTACTTATCTTGCATTGCGTACTATGCAACAATTAGCTATAGATCATACTGATCTTCCTTTGGCATCCGAATTAATTATGCAATCATCATACATAGATGATATCTTAGGAAGCCGTGATTGCTTAGATATTACCATCACTATGAAAAATTAAGTAACGACCCTGCTATCAAGGGCTGGGTTTAAAGTACGAAAATGGGCTAGTAACTACCCTGACATACGTTCAGGGCTACCAGTGTCACATATAGCGGCAGGATCGCTATCTTTTGACGAAGATAACCAGCATATCCTTAAGATTCTGGGCTTAAGATAGAGCCCTGTGTCTGAGTGTTGTTTCTACCAGTTTGACTGTTCATCAATTTAAAATTGTACCAAAAGAATCAATTTCAATTTTAGCTCGTTGTTTTCGTCCTAGAGGAAATTTATCTCTTCTTAATATTTTTGCTAAAATATTAATGCAATACTTCTGACAAATTAAACTTTGCTAAAAAATGGTGTAAGTTTCAGGCTGAATTAAAATTATTTTACGATTTAAAAATATTAGGTCATATTGACCTAAGTGAATCAAAATCCATTCACCTGATATTGTGATAGCTCCGAAAAAAGTTATTGTGCTATTTTATACGCGCGAGTTGTTTACCAAAATAATACTATAAAAAATTACCTACTTTGCAGAAAAAGTAAAGTCGCAAAGAAGGACAAATAGCTACATTAGGGCGCAAATAATGGTAAAGCAAATTTAGTTCAAACTAATTACATATATCTTTAAAATGTTACTTTTAGATACGGCCGCAAGGCAACATAAGAATTTTATTTTTTAAACTCACCCAAATGTATTAGCATTAGAGCAAAGTTGACTTTGCTTACACCTTAGAGTAATAAAAATATAAAGAGAAGTAATCAATCGCGGCCCCGTGTAAATTTTCCCTATTCGTTGCGGTCATTCCTGAAATCTTAGAATTTACAGAATCCCCGGCAATGGCAACATAGCTGCGTCACTGGAATCATCTCGAAAAAACCAAAGTGGGCTAAATTTTCACAATATTATCATAAACATAGCCCTTCTTGATTATTTTTCCATCCAACTAAGTACTTTTTTACAAAAATAAAACTCAACACACGCAATAAGAAAACAACAAAAGTTCAATACACCGGGTCCGACGGCCAAGGCAACACTGCATTTATTACAAACACATGTTACTGTCAGTGTCGACCTTAGAACTTAGGAAAATCTGGGCTAACCGTTCACGACTTAAGGACCCACCTCATTAAACTTGTTGCCATTATATAAGTGAAAAAATAATCTTTTGTTTGAAACTCGTAGACAATGATTGAGTAGAAATAAAACTTCGGACTTCTATTGTCTTTATCTGAGGACACGGCAGTGCCTCGCCAAGTCGCACTGCCGTTCCATCTTTTCTTGAAACATTTCAGCCCATATTTGACCTATCTAAAACTCTACTTCTGAATGAGCTACGAATCTCAAACTTTGCACAGTCGTAGATCTTCATAGAGCTAACAACTCCTTCAAGTGCCATGCACTCTCATAAAGTATTAAAGTAGTTACGAAATTTCAAAAAACGTCGAAATTGCCACTCACTCACTGACTCACTCACTCATGTATAGATCATCAAAATTCTACTGTACTTCCAGACATGCTACAAAGCAGAAATTTGACAGACTGATGGAAATTATGATCAGACCCCTGGAAAAAATCAAAAAAACCCAAAATTCTAATTTACTCCCCTCCCCTATACATGTAAAGTTATTTAAAAGTAACATTATCCACTTCTAGAAATGCTAGAGAGCTGAGCTTTGGCAGCCTGATAGGATCTATGATATAACTATAGGAAAAAATTATAACACCCCAAAATTCTAATTTACTTCCCCCCCTATAAATGTAAAGTAATGTAAAAGTAACATTGCCCACTTCCAGATACGCTACAGAGATGAGCTTTGGAAGGCCGATAGTAACTATGATAAAGCTATTGAAAAAAATTAAAACACCCCAAAATTCTAATTTAGTTCCCTCCCCTATAAATGTAAAGTTATGTAAAAGTGACACTGCCCACTCCCAGAAACGCTAGAGAGCTGAGCTTTTTAAGACTGATAGACACTATGATAAAACTATAGAAAAAAAATTAAAAACACCAACATTTTAATTAACTTCCCTCTCCTATAAATGTAAATTTATATAAAAGTAACATTGCCCACTTCAGAAACTAGAGAGCTGAGCTTTGGAAGGATGATAGGAACTATGATAAACCATGGGAAAAAATTAAAAATCCTCAAAATTTTAAATAAGGCATTGCAAATGTTTTGAACAATATTCCGCATCTTTTACTACTTTAAAACTCAAATATTATCCAAATCCTTTAAAAATGGAGCGAAATCATACCAAAAACATGTCTTGTAAAAAAAATCAAGTACGCGAAAATGGTCTGGTATTACGGCTGCAAATGATTCTTGGGCACAGTGCTAAATTGAACATAAAGAAGTTTGGCTGTACTAGCAAAGTTTAGAAAAACATTTCCAAACCAGTAAAAACCTTTCATTTTGAAATTTGTATTGGAGAACTTGACCTTCCTTTTATGTCAGTTCTTTTTACGCGTACTTGGCTTTTTTTTACATGAAATGTTTTTGTTATGATTTATTTTAAACACGACGTTTCGGTAAGTAAGTATCTCTAACCGTTTTCAAGTGTAAACTTGCACGAACTTGTTGTGCGGTCGGCCCGCCTCCTTTTTACCCTTCTAGCCCGCACAGCAATGGCTAGAGAAGGTATTGTTTTCGAGAAAAAATTTTTTTTTGAGATAACGCCGAAAATGTGTTATTTAGGTGTATTTTGACATACCCTAGCAATATCTTTGTGATGTGTGTGTGTGTGTGTGTGTGTATGTACATATGTATATTTACATGAAATTTTTAGGTAAAATAGCACTCGATTTTACTCAAAATTCATCGATGCGAATGACAGTTATTTGACAGTGTAAAAGTTTAAAAAATGCTAACTTTTTAACAGAGCGTCGCATGAATACGCGGTTTTCGGAATATAGTAGCGCGCGTTTTTTGAATAAAAAATATGTTAAAACCGAAAAGTTCGTAAAAGCTTTTATTTCGGAGATATTTACAAAAAACTGTTTTCAAGGTTGATATAACGTGGAGTGTGCTAATGGGCTAGGAAGGTATCAGATCTATCATGGATCCGTTTATTTAATTCTAAGACGCTTGTTTTGCTTAAGGTGTGGTTTCCATATGTTTGGTATGTCCGTGCTTGGTGAACTGAAAACTTCTTTATTCTGCATTATAAACAGCTTCATTTTGTTTTCGCCAATGTGACCAATGACAAAAAAATGCGGAACTGTATTGTCACCACAGAAAAACTAGAAAACTACTAAATACTTAGTTAGAGAAAATTAAAACAATCCTATCAAATTTTCGTTTGCATGGTTAATAGTGCTTCAACTCTCAAAACAGAAAAGCCGCATTTTAAAATAATAAAATAGAGTATCCTTAATACCGGCTAAAACTGTTGGAACAATGACTAATATTTAATCGTCCTCTACCATAGGATTCCCTTTTTCCCTGGGGATATAGTCCAAGTAGCTCAAAGCCAAACCCGGTCTTGCTAACACGAAATCCGTAATATGATGTCATACACCTGTTGCCACGTCCTGAAAAAATTGTGAGAAAAGGGACCATTCATAAATTATGTTGTCTAAATGAATTTTTATCGCAGGATGTAATAAGAAATACACAGCATAAAACGACGCGACGCGTGCTAATAAGCGCATGACAAATTATCGCACGGTTTGAATAGCCTAACCAACTCAAAGCACTATATATTTTGGTAAGGTAAGAAGTTGAAACTTACTTATTATTTATAAAATTATACAGAGGCAGAGGGGCGGCAACAGCAGAAAAGCTACATTGTTTACCAACAAATGAATAAATGACCGCCAAAAATGGGGCTACGAGTTCTCTTTATACTTTATTACTCTGAGGCTTACACGCTGCTTATTAAATTATGTGTTTTTAAAACAGTGACAAAAAACTTTTATTTGTTATTTGTGGTTTTTTATCGAAATTAATATATTTTACTATTACAAATTTACCTAGAAAATTCCAACTTAAGAAAACATTTTGCTTTTCCGATGGTACTGTTAGTAGCTCTTCACTGGGTTAGAAAGTCTCCTCACTCTGTAAAAAGTTATGTGGGAAACCGCGTGTCCTATATACAAGATAGGGTTTCGCCAGAGAATTGGTTTCATATTAGGGGTACAAACAACCCCTAACTGCGGAACATGGGGCATGTTTTCTTCAGAACTTTTAAACAGTCGTGGAACGGGTCAGATTTTTACACCAACCTCAGGAAAAGTGAACTTTTCTGAAATTGTCGTTACCAGAGTTGAATCTAGTAGACAAAGAAACTAGAAAACATACACTTTTTACATGTGAAAAAAATAATTCTTTATTGCTTGAAGAAATTTTACAAAAATACAGTTTTCTTCCATAAATACAGCGTATAGTTGCTTATATATTAGGTGTTAAAATAAAATTTTCAAATTAAAAATTTCAAAATTTAATTAAATAACTCTGTTAGAATATTGGAATTCTTTGCTGTACATTGCTAAATGCAGCCGGTTTATTTTGGAGTTTTAACTAAAACTCAAAAACCTTAAGCCATTCATATATCCACAGGATTTTCTTCAAACTGGGATCTTGAATTTGATAAAGTGCCAAAAAGCATTTTTGTGGGAAACTAAAAAAAACTATACAATTTATGCAAGCGGACTTACGGATAACGTCATTTTAAATATGCCATATAGAGCATACGGTGGGGAAATGACACTTAAATCTTATAGCCCCATATTGGCCTTGACACCTACATCATTTTGGGTGGAAAATCTAAAATTTGTATATTTTGGCACTTAGATCATTTAGCCTGGCCACTCTACACTTGCTAAATGCCTTCCGTGCTAAAGAACCAACACTACTTCGAACAAACCCCCAATGGCGAATTTGCCCTCGTAAAGAGTCTGTCAAGTTTAAGTTTTTTCAAAGATTTTTGTGGATTGCGCCAAATCACAAGGTGTTAGGGACTTATTGCAATAAAGCCAGGCAGTAATAGTGTCGGGCACTATCCTGAGTTTTGCATTATAAAAACAGCTGTCTTCTTTCAAAATTAGGCCTTTGTGTATTAAAAGAGCCGGAATTAATAGTGCCGCCATTATTAATGGAAAATAAAGGACTGTATTGAAAAATTTGACTCTGGTATATCAATTTTGAAAAATCAACTGTCAGTTTTCAATGGAAAACTGTCAGGATAGTGTCCAGCACTATTAGTGCCTGGCTTTATTGCAATAAGTCCATATTAAATGACATTTTATGCCTACAGCGCTAGGCCTCATTTTAGCGGTATATACGAAGCCAACATAAAATCCACAAAAACTCACTTGAAGCGCATTTTAGGAAACCAAATTCTTACTTATGAAGAATTAAACACATTTATTATCCAAGTCAAAAGCGTTTTAAATTCGCGTTCATTATGCTCGGTTACTACGGGTAAGGTCACTATATAACGAAGTTCCTTTTAAAAATCTAATACTTAGGTTCATACCTGAAACTGGAATTAAAAAACTGGATGTTCCTGGTTGGTTTTAAGGACTTAAAATTGATGTGAAGGAATTCGCTGTCCCAGGCGGGCTACAAAATGGAGGACTCGAGTTGGAAGTGTCTAAAAACTAAAGAATTATTATATATTAATTTTATTTCAATTTTAATAATTTATTTTTAGTCATTTAAAAGAGATTGCATTATTTTAAGTGTAAAATACTTTGGTTCATACCTGAAACTAAAAATAAAAAGCTTGGTCAGCGGACTTGGAGAACAGAAAAATATAATACCTAAATCTTTAAATAATTTTAACGTTTAAAATATGTTTGGTTAAATTCACAGACTTCAAAAATTTTTTTTTGAAGTCTGTGGTTAAATTACTTATACCAGGGTTGCAGTAGTTAATTACATTTAATACAATACTTACAAGCAAAAATATTATTTTTTCGATTAGTCAGAGCGTTTTTTGTTAGAATTGTCTTTCCGCAAAAACAAAAATAAATTTTCTCTTGTAAAATAAATGAATAAATTATTGAATATTGTATTAAGCCGGGATCCCGTCAATTCTTTTTCACATAAATTTAAAGACTTATAAAACTCAGGCTCTCAGTGTGTGCCTAGTGGATAAACCATCGCTGGCAAAGCTTCCAAAATTATATATTGCTTACCTTTTGGTCTCCGAAAAAGGCAAAACTCTTTCTCGTACGAGTTTCGGCACCCAGCCACGCAACAAATAATGGGCATTGTATGTTTTTTCCTTTTTTTAATAAATAGCAAAGGTTTATTTTTGCTCCTTTGGTAGGTGTATGGAAGTGACAAAATCCCAGAAAGTTGACAAATAATTACATTATTTAATAAAAAAAATCTACGCCAATGGGTAACCAATTGTATATGAGGTTTTTTAAAACATAAGTATCTTAAGTCGGTACCTTTAGAAGGAACTTCGTTATACAGTGGCCTTAACTACGGATCCTACTCATTTTAATGTAGTGACCCTTGGGCATTTTTTTAATTTGCAACCCCAATCGTGTTTACCTAATCCGGACTATACCGATGTCCCGGCTAATAGAAATTTACTTTTACAAATGCACGACCCTTTATGGAGAAGATGGTTGAATGAATACTTGCATACAATGCGAGGTCCAATCGGACCGATTCCATTACCAAACCAATTGAAGTCGTTTTGTTTCAATACAAGACGAAAATAGATGTCCGTTGGGTTGGTTGTCATTGAGGTATTTCCTGGCAAAGACTCAGTTCCGAGAGCTGCAAACGTACGAACGGCTACTGGTAAAAAGCCTATTTCTACTTAAAATGTTTGGTCTCCACGATCCCTTTTCATTTTTATTTTATTTTGGGAAGGATTTGACTTTTGTCAGTATTATATTTTTCGGTTACCTTGGGCAAACTTATCCTGATATCTACTTATGTCTATTATGTATATGTACTTTGCCTATACGAAAAGGACGAAGACAAATAAAAATACAGATTCATATAGTACTAATTCATATTATAATATTAATCGGGATTTAAAGGCTCGACTATTATGCATTGTACAGAGTGATCCAAATTGGACACTTTTGATAGGAAACGCCCATTTCTAGAGGAGCTAGGGAAAAACTAACCAACATGTTGCGGGCTTGATTTTCGTAAAAAAATGAATGCCAGAAACCGCACATCGATATCTTGAATGACTTGGAAGATATAGGGTGATTTTCAATTTGGTGCATTTTCGACCCACCCCCGTAACTTATTTATTTATAAATATTTTTTGTTTCTGTAAAAACATTCTTAAGGCACTTTTTTAAGGGAAATTTAGTGGTGTATTTACTTTTTTACAAAATATTATGATTTTGAATTTATGATATAACTTTTAATTTTTCTTATGGAGCACCCCCCGTATTTTTTCATATTCTTTCTTTTTGAAATTAAATTCTCTTTTTAAATATATATAACACTTGATACTTTCAAACTTTGATCTTATTGCTGTTTTTAAATTATTTTTGATTAATTTTTTATCAAGTGTGCCATGCAAAATACCTAACTAAAATAGAACCATAGAAATAGAAAATGTATTATTTGGTGCATGGATATTTTTAGGGATGTTAAAAACAAGAACAAAACTTAAATAATTTAAATGACTATGTTTTCTACTTTAGATTATGTCGACATAGTCACTTAAATTCTTTGTTTTTAGTTTTCAACTTCCCTAAAAATATCCATGCATCAATAAGTTATTATAATAAATATAATTCATCATCGTTTCATATTAGCAAGGTACTTTGTTTTTCTTTCAAGCAGGGCACACTTGATGAAAAAGTTCATCAAAAATAATTTAAAAACAGCAATAAAATCAAAGTTTGAAAAAAAAAAGTATTAAGTGTTATATTTAGAAAGGGAACTTAATTCCGAAAAAGAATATGTAAAAATACGGTGGGTGGTCCATAAGAAAAATTAAAGGTTCATATCAAAACTATAAAACTATAACTTTTTGTAAAAAAATAAATACACCACTGAATTCCTTATAAAAAAGTAGCCCAAAGATATTTCGTAAAAGTTTGTTGCACCGAAACTAAAGGCAGTCCTATTCCTTCCCCAGTGTTGTTAGGGCCCATCGCACCGACTTTTAAAATTCCCTTTCTTAACTATGGATTGCTTTAATTTTAAGCATGCCTTATTTTTAAATTTGTTGCACCGAGCAAAAATCTTCTCTTCTTTGTTAAGATGCGGCCACCTTGTGACCCAATCAGGCAACGCCGCTGTTTCAAGCAACATAATTTTTAAACTATGAAAAAACAACAACAACACCCAGTACGTCCCAAAATAGTTTTGCAAAATAGTTTTGTCAAAACCTATCAATTTCCTGTGTCAAGTCGCCTCACAGTAAACCAGTGAGTCGCCTTTAAAAATTTATTTACAAAAATGATTGAATTTTTGGAAGAATATTTGGAAGATCATGAAATCGAGATGGTGCTACTCAACTTTTTGGAATTTGGGTGTCCTTGTCGCCTTGTCGGTATAGTCGCGTATTTTTTCCCGGGCTGGTTTACGGTTCCCCATCCAGCCCAGGACAAAATCCGCCCCCAGCCGAAAAATGTACTGCTCCTAAGGCGCAGACCAATAAGGCACCTGCCCATAAGGCTCCTGTCGATAAGGCAGCGGCCCATAAACCCCTGGATATAACCGAAGGATTAAAAAATATAGTGAAATTAGGGTAAAATGTAAAGGCAGAAAGGAAAATCGTCTTGTTACTTCATGCACTGCAGTTTCATTTAAATGCAAGGGTTTTCTTACACACGTCAGTCCTATCCTAGCCTTACCGCTGTACCCACCAGGCTGTGAACAGTTAACCCAAAAATCGGACGAAAATACTGTAATAAAAATTAGATTCAACTTTATTTAAATTATTTTTCTTCCTTACAAATCTTTTTGCAATCGATACATAGGTATATTTTTTCACACAAATATTGTGCCAAAAGAATTAAAATCTAGCCGTTATCTTGTGCAATAAAGTTTTTGAAAATCATTTTTATTTATAAAAAAAACATGTTTTTTACTTTATTTACTTAAAAAAGACAAAATTCACTTTAATCAAAACACTGCTCATTTGTAGGTATTGTTAGTTGCTATGGCTATGCCAGACGGGTAACATTATGTGACCGGCATCTTATCTTTAAGCAGCTCTTGAATAGTAAAGTCACGAAAAAAGCCGACTTAATTTTAACAACACTAAGGAAGGAATAAGTCTGCCTTTAAGTTCGGTGCAACGAAATTTTACGAAATAAGGTATTCTTTAGGCTAAGAAACGGAAAAAAAAGTCGGTGCAATGGGCCCTTAGTCACTTTTTTCGTTACTTTACCGTTCCTTAAGAGCTGCTTAAAGATAAGATGCTGGTCACATAATGTTACCCGTCCGGCATAGCCATAGCAACGGATAATACCTTCCTACTTTTTGTGTTTTGTGAAAATACTGTAATAAAAATTAGATTCAACTTTATTTAAATTATTTTTCTTCCGTACAAATCTTTTTGTAATCGATATATAGGTTCTTTCACAAAAACATTGTGCCAAAAGAACCAAAATCTAGCTGTTATCTATCTGCAATAAAGTTTGTCAAAATCATTTTTATTTATTAAAAAAAAACATGTTTTTTTATATTATTAAAAAACACAAAATTCACAGTCACAAAACTTTGTACATTTGAAGGTATTGTCAGTTGCTATGGCTATGCCAGACAGGTAACATTATGTGACCAGCATCTTATCTTTAAGCAGCTCTTAAGGAACAGTAAAGTCACGAAGAAAGTGACTAAGGGCCCATTGCACCGACTTTTTTTTCCGTTTCTTAGCCTAAAGAATACCCTATTTCGTAATATTTCGTTGCACCAAACTTAAAGGCAGACTTATTCCTTCCTTAATGTTGTTAAAATTAAGTCGGCTTTTTTCGTGACTTTACTGTTCCCTAAGAGCTGCTTAAAGATAAGATGCCGGTCACATAATGTTACCCGTCTGGCATAGCCATGGCAACTAACAATACCTACAAATGAGCAGTGTTTTGATTAAAGTGAATTTTGTCTTTTTTAAGTAAATAAAGTAAAAAACATGTTTTTTTTTGATAAATAAAAATGATTTTAAAAAACTTTATTGCACAAGATAACGGCTAGATTTTAATTCTTTTGGCACAATATTTTTGTGAAAAAATATACCTATGTATCGATTGCAAAAAGATTTAATTTTAACAACACTAAGGAAGGAATAAGTCTGCCTTTAAGTTCGGTGCAACGAAATTTTAAGAAATAAGGTATTCTTTAGGCTAAGAAACGGAAAAAAAGTCGGTGCCATGGGCCCTAAATAAAGTAAGAAACATATTTTCTTTAATAAAAACTGTAATTTTTTTTTTAAATAAATAAAAAAGTTATTACAAAAGATAAGGCTAGATTTTGGTTCTTTTGGCTTATGTAACAGTTCCGTGCTTTTGGCACAATGTTGTGAAAAATTGTACCTGTGTATCGATTACAAAAAGATTTTTAAGGAAGACACATACTCTGCCAATATATGAGCACCTAAGATCACACTAGGTACTATAGTTATAGTGTGCCTGTGAGCTAATATAACTAAAACTGAAATATATTTTATTCAACTCCAGATTCAATTACCTTTCGTTTGATACCATACAAGCCATGTTTTGACTTATATTCTAGTTTTTGAAATCTGCCCCCACCCTTTATTAAAAAAAAACCTAAAATGTATTTTGTTTACCTACAGACTCAATTACCTTTCGTTTGATATCAGGCACGCCATATTTTCAATTAAACTTTAATTTTTTAAATATATATTTTTAACTCCAGATTAAATTACCTTTCGTTTGATATCACAAACGCCATATTTTCACATAAACTCTAATTTTTTAAATCTACCCCCACCCTTTTATTTGGCTTGCGTTTGGTGGATTTTGTTCATTTTTAAATGGAACCATCTCGACCCAAGACCCAGCCTAGGTACCAAATTTCATTCAAATCGGGAAAGCGGTTTTTGAGTTATGCGCGTTGGTCTTACCAGACAGACATACAGACAGACATACAGACAGACTCTCTTCTACTTTTTATTACAGTATTTTAGTCTGATTTTCCGGTTAACTGCGCTTATGGTAGGATAGGACTGACCAGTATGAGAAAACCGTTGCATTTAAATTAAACTGCACTACATGATATAACAAGACGATTTTCCTTTCTGCCTTTACACTTTAGCCTAATTTTAATATAATTTTTAGTCCTTTGGTTGTACCGACGAGGACACCCACATTTCACAAAATCGAGTATCACTATCTCGATTTTATCATCTTCCAAATATTTTTCAATATGATGGGTATTGACAAAACTATTTTGGGACGTACTGGGTGTTGTTGTTTTTTATAGTTTAATCAACCAAATAGTTGAAACAGCGGCGTTGCCTGATTGGGTCACAAGGTGGCCGCATCTTAACAAAGGAGAGGAGATTTTTGCTCGGTGCAACAAATTTAAAAATAAGGCATGCTTAAAATTAAAGCAATCCATAGATAAGAAAGAGAATTTTAAAAGTCGGTGCGATGGGCCCTTAAGAATGCTTTTATAGAAATAGAAAATATTCATAGATAAACAAGAGTGGGTCGAAAATGCACCCAATTGAAAATCACCCTATACCTTCTAAGTGGTTCAGGATATCGATGTTAGGTTTTTGAAATTAATTTTTTTACGAAAATCGAGCCTGTAACATATTGATTAGTTTTTTCCTAGCTCCTCTAGAAATGGGCGTTTCTTATCAAGTGTCCAATTTGGACCACTCTGTACCTTACTTTCTTTTACACACACACAACTTTCTGTTGTTCTTTTCTTACATACTTCTAAAATATCACCCACACCTACTTGTGGAAACCATGAGACTACGGCCAGTCGTTGCCTCGAAGCAAAATCAGCTGTAAACTTACTTTCCTGCTCTGCCAATTTGTGGCATAATTTACTAAATATTTATATGCAGCCGGCAAACCCATTAAGTGAACCCACGTGGACTGCGTCTGCATAAATGGTGCTATCTATACTGGATATCCCTTTCTCCAGGTTTCCATTGATTAACAATGGTAAGTCAAGTTATACTTTTGTTACAAACTTTCACGCTTTACGTTACACCGGTTATGTAACTATCTACTTTACTGACCACGAATGGACCAACAGAACAATAAAAATCTTCTCCGAAAGTCAAGCAGCCTTAAAAGCGCTTGATTCCTATACGGTCTCATCGAGGGCCGTGACGAGCTGCAGGGACTCGCTGAATACGCTTGGTGGCGCTAATGAGGTGTCATTAGTATGGATACCAGGGCATTCTGGGCACGAGGGAAATGAGGCCGAAGACTAGGCAGCGAGGGAAGCGGCATCTGCCGAATTTGTCAGTCCCGAACCAGCCCTGCGGATATCATACAATTTTTGAGATTGATGGAGAACAGCTTCCAACAATACTTGATGAATATACCAAACAGGAGATCCGTATAAGTGACTGGACTTTTTACAGAATGGGAATAACAGAAGAGACCAAATGTAGACTCTGTATGGAGGATAACAAAACAGTTAGACATGTACTGTACAAAACACTTTCGGTAAACCTCAGATTGATTCAGAAGATCTGAACAGTGTCTCACCCAAACTGATAGCTAACCCTTTCTGAGGATTAGGCATACAGTGGTGAAAAATAACTCAAAAGTGAGCCACAATAGACCCACTAGTGGTTGAAGTGGAAGGGCTGCAAGGCTCACTCATATATGAATCATCATCATCTACTTTACTACTTTTACATTACATATTAAAAGGGTGTTTTACCTCTCCTTCCACTATCCATCGCGGAAACCTGTTCTTGTGTCCGGAATTAGATTCTCCTATATTTGGTAGCTTTGTATGCCTGACGAACTTAATCCGTTACGCAACACAGCCCTTAAGAAACATAATGATAATTTTAGAAAAACCATATCACATACTGTAATAGGCACAAATCATCGCGGTAAACTTACATTTTTAAATGTAATAATTCCACTCTACTATATTGCAAAGTGAAAAATTGTGCTATTTCCGATCTTTTAAAAATCAGCTATTCGCACAGCCTTCGATACATACATACGTTCATGAATAGCCTCCATATTCCATTGTTCGACTAATGCAAAATGCTTCAACTCAATACAAAGTGTTTTAAGTAGATGGAAATTCTGCTTAAAAAGGCAAAAGTAGGTAGGTACTCGTATACTTCAAAACCTTGTCGCATATACATGCAATCAGAGTAAGCTCAGTTTTTTTATTATACCTTTGTAATTTTATTGACGAAATAGAAATTTCTTGCTTTAATTAATATATCATAACAAAAACATTTCACGTAAAAAAATGCCAAGTACGCGAAAAGAATTGAGATAAATGTAAAGCCAAGTTCTCCAATACGAATTTCAAAATTAAAGGTTCTTACTAGTAATGTTTTTTTAAACTTTGCTATTACAGCCAAATTTATTATCTTCAATTTAGCAGAGGAGTTTTAATTTTTTCCTATGGTTTTATCATACCCTATCAGCCTTCTAAAGCTCAGCTCTCTAGCGTTTTTGGAAGTGGGCAATGTTAAATTACGTAATTTTACATTTATAGGGGAAAAAAGTAAATTAAAATGTTGGTGTTTTTAAGTTTTTACCTATAGTTTTATCATGGTTCCTATTAGTCTTTCAAAGCTTAGCTCTCTAGCGTCTCTGGAAGTGGGCAATGTTAATTTTACATAAATTTGTATTTATAGAGGATGGAAGTGAATTAAAATTTTGATGTTTTTTAATTTTTTTCTATAGTTTTATTATCGGCCTTTGCAAGCTCAGCTCTCTAGCGTTTCTGGAAGTGGGTAATGTTACTTTTACATAACTTTATATTTCTAGGGGAGGAAAACAAATTAAAATTTTGGGATTTTTAAAATTTCGTAACTACATTACTACTTTATGGAAGTCCATGAAACTTCGAGGGGTTAAAGGGGTGTAAAATTTAAGTTTCGAAACTCATTACGAAGTAGAGTTTTAGATAGGTCAAATATGGGCTGAAGTGTTTCAAGAAAAGATAGTACAGCAGTTTACGCGAACGTGGCGGGGCACTGCCGTGGCCTCAGATTAAAAAGTCACACTTTGGTGAGGTAATATTAGGATTCTAAGCGGCTGACGTTAGGTATATCTATTCATTTTTTTGATATTGATAATAGATAGTTACCCCCTCTTAAAGAAATTAGTTTTGGATTACGTGGTCACCACAGGTATATGAGAGGGGAAAATATAGCTTTTTGACGAGTGCGCAGCCGAATTTTATAGTGAAATCATGGGGAGCTGCCAGTCGGCCATTTTGTAACTATTTTCCTATTAATTATTCTACGAAACCAGCTTATTAATTAGACCAATCACAATAGAAAAGAAAAAATGATTTATTTTTTGCCTACTGCAAAATTTCAAAGTGATAAATACTTGAATTCTTAGTTATTAAAAGTATTACAAGAACAATCTTAACACAATCTTTTTTTTAATATAAAATATGAAGTATTCCATTCACACAAATCACTTCTGTACATTTGACCACACGGCGTGGCCTAGTCTATTAAAACCGATAGATAGCTACGTTTGGTCATTACGGTAGGTATCCAGTCTTCCATCACGCATGGCTTGAATTATTAGTTTAATTTTTTGTCGGGCGCATTATTTTTGTTGTTTTGATGGTAAAGTTTTTAATAGGTAGTGATATAACTGCAGAAAAAGAGCGATTTTCCAACGTTTAGTCCCCTTAAGAAAAAATCAGTCAAAGAAAATATTAAATTGGTAACAAATATATGAATGGACTATAGGATGCCAGGACTGACGTCTATTAATGTAAAAATGGATTCCCAAGCAATCTCAATAACAGCGCAGGGATATCTCTGGGTCACCATCGCTTTTCCTACAAATTGAGGAGAGTATACGTATTATGCAGGTTGTGTTACTTGGTAACCCCAAATTAAAAAGAATTTAATAAACATTTACAGCTTAGGTTTGGGCTATGTTAGCTTTTTTCCACGTTAGTTTATAGTAATAAATTAATAATAGTATTGCTATTTTTGAAAATAATAGAGGGCTACTGAACTATGACAAATATCATTTAGCTTTAAATTTTAACTAAGATCTGTTTGCCTATAAGTATTAAAATTGTGACGAATATTATAACGTCTAATCAAAAGTATGCAGCAAGTTTTTTGTACATTATCTTTCCAGTTTTACTTTTTTACCGGTTTAATACATTTTTTCAGTTAAAAATAGTATATAGATTATTTTACTCCTTTAACAGATTAAGATAGATACTTGGCAAGTTGTGAAAAAATAAACATGTGTTATTCTTTATGGCGCCAAAATTTCGCTTTGGTTTTCTGCCGAATAAGTAATACTACAAGGTTCGAGTTCTATTATAAAACTGTAATTCTTCCAACTCGCTATACTCAAAGAACTCCTGCTTGATCCTACTTTAAAAAACTTTCTCATGAAAAACCACGCTTTTTGCTACAATTCGAGTACTTTACTATTTTTCTGTTTAGAGATCATATTTTTTTATTACGGTTATGCGCACTTATGCACACTCGCAAGAAGATCCCTATTACGCTCGAGAAGCGGCAAGTCTCAAAATATTGACAGTATCAAAGTAAAAACTTGTCTAGAAATGTCATCATGGCTTTTTAAAAACATTTTCTCAAAAACATTTTTCCAAACTTATTCTTCCGGAAAGAAACTTTTTTGAATAATATTTTTATTTATCAATTTTTTGGCTGGGTACGGTTAGTTAAGGTTAGGTCATGTCAAGTTAGGTTAGATCAGGTCAGATCAGGTTAGGTTAGGCAATCCTAGGCTAAATAACGCAAGGTTTTTTTTGCAACAATAACAAAAATAATATTAGGTTAGCTCAGGTCAGGTAAGGTTAGGTTAGATTATTATATCAATTAGGTAAATGTATGTACCTAAGGCTTTTAAGTTTTCTGTGTGACAGAAGCACCGGTTGAGCTTTAAAAAAATATTTTCAACAAAAAGTTGGTTTTGTTTTTTTTGTTTAGAAATATTGCTTTTCAAAAAAAGTGTAATTTAAAAAGTTGCTTTTTAAAAACATATCATTCGAAATTGTGTTTTTTTTTAAATAAATTTTTGAAGAAACGAGCATTAGAAAAATTGTCTGGTGCAAACACACCATTTCAACGAAATGAAAAGAAAAGAAGTGATAAAAATACCGGTAAAAAAATCGAGTTATTGGTTCAGTCACAGCCAGATGATAGTTTCCATTGGGCACCAAATTACCTAATTTTATCAGTAAAAGTTCCATGGAAAAATAGGGTTTTGAAACGCCAAATTGCTCGGCACGCGTTTCGTTGGATTGACTTTTTCGCAGTGACAACCGTTTCACCGTTCACTCAATGGACGTGGTTTCGACGTAGGTAGATGGCGCCCTCGTTAGACGGGATCTTTTTAATAACAATTTGAATTTGAAATAAAGGTTTAAAATATTTATTCTAGGTTTTCAAAATAGAAAAAATAAAAAGAACACCTTCTAGTTATAGAAAGTTTAGAGAGTAGACCTTGAATTGAAAATGAAAAATAAAATAAAATAATTTTTATTTATTATTTACATAAAGTGTGTCCGGGACAGTTTCCGTAAACAGTTTTTCAAAAAAATTTCTGCGAACCGTTACAATTTACAGCATGAAATTGCCAGTCTTATTGAATTTTAATTTAGAAAAGTGTATTACTGCATTTCATATTTGCAACTCCTTCTCTCAGATGTATGGAAAGCCATAACGGAACGCTGTGGGAGTAAAATATATGGAAAACGATAAATTCAGCCAAAATTTATGCCAAACTTATTTTTTCTTCCTCGTGCGAAATTATTGTATTCGTGCAAAAATTATATGTTTGAATTTTCACAAATCCTTTCAGATTTAGGCGTTTCCGTCCCGTCCCGTCCCGTCTATATTTATTTTTTTATTCTAGCTATATTGGTCTGTTCCAAATTTTAAAATATTTTGGATTTATAGTTTTTAACCGTTTTAAATATTTTAAACTTTTTAGAAGCTATCAAGCTGATCAATGACTTCGCACTTACCCGTAGCTTGGATAGTCTCGAACATCGAAAAACTGGGCGATCTATCTCTCTTCTACAGGTATTATCATGGAAAATGCTCTGAAGAGTTGGCACGTATGATCCCCCCGGGAGTAGCACCTACTAGGCGAACACGTCAAACAGACGGTAACCATCAATTTATTGTCAAAATAGAGGCACCAAGAACCTCATTATATCAGAATTCATATCTCTGGAGAACAGCATCGCTGTGGAATAAACTCCCTGCGACAGTTTTCCCTGCAGGTTACAACCTGAACCGTTTCAAAACTAACACACACCAATATTTCCGCGCACTTGCCGCTTTTCGAGCGTGATAGGGATCTCATTGTGAGTGCGCATACCCGTAAAAAAAAAGAAACTGTCACCAAATATTTTAACATATATTATGGATTTTTTTTATGAATTTTATATAAAATTTAATTAAGCTTCTTACATAATTCGATTTGCTGAATTATGTAAAACTTTATGAAAATAAAGCTTTACTCTTCTCTACTCTACTCTACTCTATGTGCGCCGCTCGCGCGCTGCGTCCTGTTTTCATGTTTTCAGGTTGCACGTGCGCCACTGTAAGCCGTTTGCCGAAAACCAGCTTTCTTTAGCTCCTCTTTATGTGTTCGCATCCTTTGGGACGGCATTGGCAGTTTGTTGTCGAGTTTTTATTTCAATGCGTGTTTGCTGTTTTTCTATCGTAGAAGGTTTGTTGAAATGAATTCAGCGTGCGGCGCACGTACGGAGTGTGAGCGACGCACATTCGGCGCGGGAGCGGCGTAAATACGGAGTGCAAGCGCCGCACACGCAACGCATTCGTGGAGCAGTTTAGTCTATACGCACTTTAAGGAGTTTTAAAGCACTAAAAGCAAGAAAGTTACACTAAGCCACAGTCCGGAATAAAAAATGTGGTGAAAGTAGCATTTGAATATGCAAAGCCTGTAGTCTGTCAAACTCCCTGTGTGTGGCTGCGGATTAAAAAAAAGACTTATGTGGGTATAATATACGATTTTATTGATCTCCCTCTGTTAAAAAATAATAAGTCTTTACGGTTTCTCATATGTTTTTCAAGTCAACAGAAATACTTATTATATTTTTGACCTCTTGATTTCATCGATCTTAAAGTTGAACGTGTCTAAAATATTTATTGATAGTATGTATTTCGGCTATAAATACGAGACGATCTACCGTTTTCCCAATTGCTTTGCAATAATTGACCTATTAGAATAATAAGCCGTAAGTGGCAAAATTTTAATTTATGTGATACAGTGAGCTGTAAAGCTGGTGGTGCGCTAATGACTTAAGGGTGGGGTTATATATTTTTTCTTCGTTTCATTAACAGAGAAAGAATATTACAAAGTGCACTGCGCCTAAAAATAAATTTTTGTTTCTCTCTAATTTTTTCGTGGATCGCTCGAAAGCTTAACCTCACCACCACCACCTTCTTTTTACCCGATTAGCCACGAAAACTTGTTTGATTTTTAAATTCACGGGTACTAAAATTCACGTTTGTTAGTATTATTTGACTTAAAAATTAAATTCCGCTGATTTGACGCTCGCTCTAATGGTGCGTAAAAACGCTAATCAGCGTTGCTCTGGCCTGAAAGACATAAAAGATGTCGTAGGTCACGTATTAACGTGGCTTTCCCGGCATTTGGTCACGTGTTTAAATTGGTTGTGAAATTCAGTTTATTTTTCCTTAAGTACCAACATTTTAATTTTTTTGGTTATTCACTGTTTTTTTTAATTTTCTTAGACAAATATAATTTTAATGTAAATTTATGGTATATTTTTATCTCAGCTGATGTAAACTAGTAATTTATTGTCACGAAGTGGATGAGCATTTACATACATTTTTTCTAGTCTAACATAATGATAAACACATATAAAGAAAAGAGTGAGATGCAAACATTTCTATTGCGCCTCTCTTCGATCTTTGTATTTTGAGGGAGCCCGAAACCGGTTTAAGTGGCCTGTTGGAACGGAAAAAGGACTGTCCGATAACAGTACAACGTCGACCTGGAACGCAAAAAAGATTTGTCCTACCGGTTATGTTGGGCGACTTATTTGTACGTAAAACTGCACGTTAACATCCAATTTAGCGCTCTACGGTTTGTAACTATAACTTCTCTACTAA
Source organism: Aspidapion aeneum (assembly GCA_963576565.1). Classification (NCBI taxonomy): domain Eukaryota; kingdom Metazoa; phylum Arthropoda; class Insecta; order Coleoptera; family Brentidae; genus Aspidapion; species Aspidapion aeneum. The sequence goes on along the minus strand of OY755044.1, from coordinate 83,141,870 downwards.
TAGCAGAGAATGTGGTATGGCTTTTTTTCACAAATTTGAAAAAAGAAAACGCTCTATCTTCCTCTACTATTTATTTTATATTCATCGACTAGTTTCGACTTATTGGGCAATCATCAAGAACTATTATAGGCATTGGTATAAAGTGAAAAAATACAAACTTACCTAATAAATAATAAAAATCAGGTAAAATTTCCCAGACAAACAGTATGTGCTCTCATAAGAGAAGAAAATAAAAGACATGAGACGAACAAAAAATTGACAAACTATTTAAAATTATGTTAAAGGACGATCAAATTATTTAGGAAAAAGTTGTTAAAATAATTATATTTTATTAAATTTGAAGGTTATGTTATGGTGATTGTCAAAAGTAGTATGTTCGCACTCAAGGTCTTTATACTTTTACACAGGTTATCTACATAATTTGAAAGGTCATTGAACCTGACTGGCCAACTGTAATCCTGATTAAAAAATCTACGTCACTGGTTGCCTCTAACCATTTGTTTTATGTAACAGCTACAGTTGTCCAGTTAAGTTCACATGAGGGGTCAAATTCTGTAGGCAACCTGTGTAAAAGTATAAAGACCTTGCTTCGCACTTATAAAATAAAGATATTAAACTATGAGAGAACATGTATCCATGTGTCTTTTGGTGTGAATGATGTTATAGTTATTTACCAACAAGTGCGGAAAGTAATACTTTACAGCACGCAACGGCAGTTTTTTCGCCCACTAACGCGCGGTTATGTCTGCCACAGACTAATATGAAGGATCGATTCGAAAGATTTTTTTTTGTGTTAGTGGACTGCAGTAGTTTTAAACCGTTGCGGACAAAATGGTCAGACCTATATGTGCCGTTCCAAACCGACGGATCAACCTCTGTGTGTATGGCCAGCTATTGAAGCTGTCTTATTGATGTGTTTCTAAGTGGTGCGCGTTAGAGTCCCTGTATGTTGACTTATTTGGATATATTATATTAATATATCCAAATAAGTCAACACACAGAGACTCTAGTGCGCGTGAGGTAAAGTAACTTTACCGCACAATGTGCACAGTAATTACTTTACCGCATGCGAGTAGGTAAAATTTAAAACAATGCTTTTAAATTAAGTTATGTTTGGTTTGCAATAAAAAAGGCTGTTAAACTGATGGAAGTACTAGCATTACAAAAAGTTAAATGTAGTCTTATGTATGCGGTATATAAAAGTTTAGTGACTTGAAAAATTTCGTGGATTTATGTTTTAACTGTTACGGCGGCAGGGTAGTGCCGTGGTATGGTCGTCGGCTTCACATCCAGAAGGTACCAGGCTCGCGTCTCGAATGATGCAAAAACAAAAAAAAAATCTGTCGCCGTGTCGCCGACTTCCTTTTCAGCGTTCAACAGCCGTCATCGAATAAGCATGCGATGCGATGCACGCAAAAATGTAAGTCCACATTGAACATCGAGAATATACGCTCTAGTAAATCTCCTACACTCAACTCACGACGACCACGACTGTTGCGCTGAAGAGGAAAGAAGTCAATCGTCTATAACCGAATTCTGCTGGGACGATAGCCATGTTAGATAGATGCAAGTCTAACATGTAGCAGGACCACCTTTCGGAAGAGGTGTAAAAGCGTGGGTCCACTGTGTATACTTGCTACGCAGTATAAAAATCCCTGCCCTCAACAAAGAGGTGTCAGGCAAAATGAAGTCCTCTTAGAGAAAGAAAACTTGCATCCTAAGGGGTACGTGCATCAGTTTGATATATGATGTACGGACAAATCGGGGTTTGCGAAAAAGACGCGCCGTGTGCCTAGTCGCTAGACTAAAAATGGTCTCCCCACCACTACTACTACTACTATGTGCTAACTGTTGATTTAGACAAATTTATGGTGAAGATTTCTGAAATTTGTTGATTTCCAAAACAAACATGTAAATATTTTATTTAATCATCCATAGTAAAAGAGTGGTTTTTAGTAATGACATGTCTTGCAAAGACTGATTTAATGTTAAGATTGTCTACATCTGTATTGTTTTTATATATTTCTTTTCTTTGGTGTGTTCCGCTATCCTAGTTTTATATTTTCTTGCGGTTTTTCCGATGTAAGAGCCTAGCCCGCAATCACACTTAAGAATATAAACCCCTGATTTATCGGTTATGGGTTTTTTATCTTTCGAGTTGACAAGAAAGTTCTATAAAGTATTTTGAGTTCTAAAAGAAATTGACACATCGAACTGTTAAAGAATATTTTGTAATTTAGAGGAAATTGGACCAAAAAAATATTAAAAGCATATTTTTATCAGTATCTTGTTTTATTATTAAGTTTAAATGTAAAAATTTGTTTAAATGTTTAAAGTAAACCTTATTAATAAATTTCGATTTCGACGACCCTTTTAACATAATTTTAAAGAATTTGTCAATTTCTTGTTCGTCTCGTCTTTTATTTTCTTCTTTTATGAGAGCACATACTGTGTGTCTTGGAAAGTTTTTACTTTATACCAATCGTTTTTTTATTGTGATTTCTATTTCTATAGTCCTTGATGATGGCCCAATAAACCGAAACTAGTCGACGAAAATAAAATAGATAGTAGAGGAAGACAGAGAGTTTTCTTTCTTCAATCTTTGGAACCTCTACAGTAAATAATGGAGTACTTTTTTACTCATATTTATTAAGTTTTTGTTTTTCTTATCTGCAATAAGCAAATATTTGCAAAAAATCATTTGTGCTGGACGCGAATCTCCTGGCCCGAGCGCTAATTTTTTGATCGGCCAAATAGCCAATCATTCTGATGATTTTTTGGTAACGCAAAGGCATAAAGTAGATATGTAACTCTTTGTTTGAATAAATAAAGACAATGGAAGTCCGAAATTTTGTGTCTACTTGTAGATACGTAAGCTGCTTCCCAACTAACATTTATAGTAGCTGCTACACGTTCCAAAAACTTTGCTACTATCTTATGGTAGAAATGTGGTGATCCCAACAAAAATTCGGCAATTTTTAGTTCTGTCTACTATCTTGTATCACGAAAAAGTAGAGCTTTCGTAAAAACGACCCTTTAAACTACTTCTTAGGATTGTTACTTGATAGTCTATTCCTAGCACGATAGGACGTTGTCAAAGATTTACTTTATTTTTAGTCGTTATTTCGTAGTAGACTTTTGTATGTTACTTAATTACCACTAGAAAGTTAAGCTTCATTGAAGTCGCAAACAAGTGTATAGAACAACTACATTATAACTTTTATTTTTACCACAAAAGTTTGTGTGATCATAGTAACATCTAATGTAATAATGTAGAGAAAATAACTTTTTTAAAAACTTGAAAGCCGTAAATACTTTGACTTTTTTTTAGTGTCGATCTTTTAAAGTAGACACTACCTCCTGTTTGTAATTGGAAACTTAAGCTTTTTGCAGTCGCATCTTGGTCACGCTCATTCTTAAATCTACTTTTGTGGCTCCTTTTATAAATAAGAAGTAGTTTTTCATGGATTCGCAACCGATAATCCAAATATTAAAATCAGGATAAAAAAAAAGAAAACATAGAAAAAAGTGTTCAAATCGGTCTGTTTGTCCCAACAGCATTTATTTTCAGTTAGACCATTTTCGCAATAAAGCATCATCAGTACTATATAGACTATATACCACTTCTGTATTTTCTTTCTTTTTATCCTAATTGAAATACTAATAACTCCACATGGACACCATATAACATTTAACAAATGTTTCTTAATAATATATATTATGGGAAATACAACAAACAATAACAAACTACAAGCTAACAAAGTGCAATAATGCAAGGTTTTACTCAAAACCGTAAATAACAATTCCAAACCAGGGGTGAAAATGGTGAAACTAAAGAACAAAAAATCATAAAAATAAAAGTTTTATGTGCGTCCGCCGTCACTAGAAACAGGAACCTTTGGATATGTACGCCAATTGATAGGGCGTTGGCGTACACAGCCAAAGGTTCCGGGTTCGAGTCCCGGCAGAGGCACTTAATTTTATTAAATAATTTTTCGTTCTTTAATTGGTTTGAAATAAAATAAATACTATTTACTTAAATTTATTAAAGAAAATAAGATTTTATGTATATGACTACGTTCTTTTAGCTCCTTGATAACAATCTAGAATGGGGACTTTGCTTGATCAGTTTCTAGTAAAAATAAATCACAATATTTATTGTGGTTTGTAATACAATACTTGTATAAGTTTTCATAACACAATACTTGCATTGATTTTTGTATTCTCTTCAGTAGGTGGCGCGGCGCCTCCGAAAGTACAAAATGTAAACTAAAATGTGACTACGAGACGCATTTTCATCATTCACATCAGCAAAAACTGACAAATTTACAAAACCACGATCCTACAGATCACAGAATACCGCAGCAAAAACTAGGATTAGGCAGTGTTGTTGACAAAAATTACAATTGGCCTCACTCCAATAACTTAAGGGTAGTGATATTGCTTATCGCGTGGTCCCTATTACTGTGAAGGTGTTTTTATAGTGGTAGAAGCAAGGGACTAATACGTTTCCGCGACGAAAGAGTAGAAATTCGAGTGTGCTATCTAAAACTAAAAGGGAACACCGCCATAAATGTGGTTCGTATTACGTTGCCGCAACTTAGGATCACTTTCAAATTATGCTTTCGACTATCAGGGAATATGGATTGGGACGCCATATTTTTTTTTGAAAGTATAAAATTTAATAATTTTATTTTTGTTTTTTGAGCCCATATTAAGGAGATATACTATTTTATAAACAAATTAATTGAAGGTTACCAAATACACATATTAAATACCATTTGTTGGAGTTAACTGCCGATTAGGAAAATATAAACTCAAAAACCGCAGCAAAAAAATTCCATCACATACCAGAAAACGATTCAATTTTACAGGCGCGTCGGTTTTTTGCAATAAATATGAAGCATGTTTTACATAAAAATTTGCGTTGCAGTTGAATAATGGTCCTCTGCTAGTAAATTCTCTCACTTAGATAACATAGTACATATTAGAGCCATAACCAAACTAAAAAACTTTGTTTACTGTAGTGTTCACCATATTGTGTAATAATTCTACCAAAAAGAAACGATAATATTATTTGCAACTACATCGCTACTTTTAAGTCATTACGAAAAAAAAAAACAGCCTCTACGACGTAGTAGATACTTGGCTACGACGTCGAAGTGTAGTTGTTAATACAGTGACACATGACTATATACTGAGACTTTTAAGAAATTCTTACTGGTGAGGCTGTCGCCGCGAAAACTTTGAATGTTAGTTGGGTTACGTGACCTTTATTTAAAAGACCTTTTATTACTCCATTGCTTGTAAACGTTTGCTCTAGATAATAAATTACTTGGTATATTCTTTGTATAAAATTTACTTACTTAGATATTTATTATAGCTAGGCAAAAATGTCGCGCTCTTTATTTAAATGAATTAATTTCAAGCAAACTATTAAGGCCTATAATTCACGTGGCTTACGACTTAGCTATATTTCCGCCTCGGGCCATTGCTGTATGCTTCTAAATGGAGCAAGGGACGTCCTACCCTATCCTATCCTTATCAAGACAAAACAAAGGTTTTGTGGAGAACACTTTGCCTAATTAAGAATACGCGCCGTTTAGAGTGGTGCAGGAGACAGGCGGGGAATACAAAGACATATAAGCGCATATCTCTAATTGAAGATAAAGAGGCAGTCAGGTTTTGCAGTAATTTATTTAAAAATGTAGAAATAATTTTAATAAGTATGGAATGTTAAAAGTATGGAATGGAAAATCCGAGGGCATGGCAGTGCCTCGCCATATTCGCACTGCTGTACCATCTTTTCTGGAAACATTTCAGTCCATATTTGACCTATCTAAACCTCTACTTCGGAATGAGCTACGAATCTTAAACTTTTCACAGTCGTAGATCTTCATAAAGTTAACAACCCCTCCAAGTTTCCATAAAGTAGTAGAGTAGTTTTCAAAAAAGGTCGAAATTGCCACTCACTTACTTACTCATGTATAGATCATCAAAATTCTACTGTACTGTACTGTACTGTACTAGCTGAAATTTGGCAGACTGATAGAAATTATGACCAAACCCCTGGAAAAAAATCAAAAAACCACAAAATTCCAATTTGCTCCCCTTCCCTATACATGTAAATTTATGTAAAAGTAAGATTGCCTACTTCCATAAACGCTTAAGAGCTGAGCTTTGACAGACTGATAAAAACTATGATAAAACTATAGAAAAAAATTTAAAACCCCAAAATTATAATTTACGTCCCTCCCCTATCAATGTAAAGTAACGTAAAAGTAACATTGCCCACTTCCAGAAACGCTAGAGAGCTGAGCATCGGAAGGCCAATAGTAGAAAAAAACACCACAAAATTATAATTTACTTCCCTCCCCTATAAATGTTAAGTTATATAGAAGTAACACTGCCCACTTCTAGAAACGCTAGAGAGCTCAGCCTTTTAAGACTAAAAGGCGCTAAGATAAAACTATAGGCAAAACATTAAAAACACCAACACTTTAATTTAGTTCGCTCTCCTACCCACTAAGCATAAAATCGCAAAAAACGTTAAATAAATATTGAAAAAAAAATGTTTTTTTTCTAACACAAATTTGTGTTAAAATTAAGTCAACTTTTGACATTAAAAAAAACATGTAGAAAATCTTAACGAAAATTTCATGTAAAAACATTACCAAAAATATGTTTCTTAATAACGTTAAAAAACCAGCATTAAAAAAATCATAATTTCACTAACATTAAAAATAATACCATCAATATATGGTTATTTTTATAATGTTTTTCCTAGATCTCATTTCTAACGTTGAATTTAAGATATATGAATCTAATAAATGTTTTGTTTTTTAAACATTAAAAAAAATGATACTATAGAGGGCGCTGCCGCATCATGATTGATGATGATGATTCATGTGTGAATGGGCCTTACAGCCCTTCCACTGCGACCACCAGTGGGTCTATTGTGGCTCACTTTTGAGTGGTTTCTTACCACTGTATGCCTAATCCTCCAAAAAGGCCGGCTATCAGTTTGGGTGAGACACTGTTCAGATCTTCTGAGTCGATCTGAGGTTTACCGAAAGTATTCTGACGTAAACGTGCAATAGCCGGACATTCGCACAGTACATGTCTGACTGTTTCGTCATCCTCCATACAGAGTCTACATTCGGTCTCTTCTGTTAGGGTACTGTCAGTCGACAGTGACCCGTATAGAGACCAGTCACTATACGTATCTCCTGTCTGGTAAGTACAATAATGTTCCTGGCTCTGTTTCTACAAGGTCCTTTAATGAACTCTTTAGACTGAGCCAGTTCTGGCATATTTATCCAGTATTGTTGGAAGCTATTCTCCATCCATTCCAATATGGTTGATTTAGCAGCATTGTATGATATCCCCACGGCTGGCTCGGGGCCGAAGAATTCTGCAGATGCCGCTTCCCTCGCTGCTAGGTCTGCGGCCTCATTTCCCTCGTGCCCAGAATGCCCCGGTGCGCTGCCGCATAGTTCCACTACCAGTCGCCATGTTTAGTTGCATTTCGCTGCGAGTTCATACGAGTCGATAGCAGATACGCTTTGTGCAATTTTGGTTAAAATATTTACCTTTTTTAGAAACAAACATGGCAAATTAAAAGCACAATTATTAATAATGATAGCGAATACATATTTGGATAGGAATATTACTCCGGTTGTCTGGGAAAGATGGTATAGTTAAAGAGCAACAAATGTGTATGCACAACAATCTAAGGTAAGAAAGTAAATAAAAAAAATAGGTAATCAGACAGGGAATGCGAAACTTCACCGCGAATGATTAGCCGCCGGACCTTAAGCTGCGTATTGATTTGAGGCAAAATTCGCAAGCCTCGCAGGGAGACCAAACGAATGCTTCGTTTGCATTCATGCTAAATTAAATAGACGCCTTGAAATTGTTTGCCTTGTATTCACCTAAGCATGAATTGTTTGGCCTCGTAGCGAGGTACTTACTGCATAATTATTGTTTACATAGAATTTTAAATTTTATTTTCAGAAGCTACGGACACGAATTTCCTTTACTGAGTGTGTAGTTCACGGAAACTTCAACAGACTGTTGCTGCCCTGCGTTTCCAAAATAGAAGAATTTTATCTACGTTATTTATGTTACCTTTTTTACAAGCTTTTATTTAGCTTCAGATGTTCTGTCTAACTATCTAACTATCTAACTAACTATCTAACTAGGGGATGGGACAATTCGCCGCGGCCGATTCGCCGCGGGCCGATTCGCCGCGGGCCGATTCGCCGCGGGGACAGTTCGCCGCCGGCCGATTCGCCACGGGGACAATTCGCCGGGAGATTTTTTGTTTTATGATATTATCATTTATTATTTAGCTTGACTTCATATAATATATTTTTTGTTTGTCTGATCATAACTTTTTTCAAACTTTTCCAACTAGGTATTTGGTGGTTAGTATTTAGATCCAAATGGTGGATATTCCCATTTATGAACTAATATGCATCAAGTCGGAAGTTTGCGATCTTTCAGGTCGCTGATTATTATTTTTAACTTAAACTAAAAAAATCAAAATGGCGGATCAAAAATGGCGGACTTTCCCATTTATGAACCAATATGCATGAAATTCGGAACTTTAGGGTGTTTTAGGTCGCTGATTGTGACTTCTAACTTAAACTTAAAAAAAAACAAAATGGCGGTTCCAAAATGGCGGATTTTCCCATTTATGAATCAATATGCATGAAATTCGGAACTTTAGGGTGTTTAGATCGCTGATTGTGACTTCTAACTTAAACTTTAAAAAAATCAAAATGGCGGATTCAAAATGGCCGATTTTTCCATTTATGAACGGATTTGCATCAAACTTTCAGATCTTTCAGGTCGCTAATAATTATTTTAAATTAAATTTAAAATGAAATAAAATGACGGATTCAAAATGGCGGATTTTTCCATTTATGAAGCAATATGCATCAAATTTTGAACTTTGGGGTGTTTCAGGTCACTAATTATGATTTATTTTCTAACTTTAACCTTAAAAAAAAATTAAAATGGCAGATCTACAATGGCGCACTTTGTTATTTATAAACCGATTTGACTTAAACTTGAAACATCGCGGCGCTTAAAGTAACTAAATTCAATTTTTTACTAAAATTAAAAACATGAAAATGGCGGATGACTCAAACTGGAAACTTTGCAGTGTTTAAGGTCATTCACTAGCTACAATTTTCGACCTAGGTTTTAAAAAATCAAAATAGTAGATTATAGATACAGTACCGGCCAAAAGTTGAGAAACCACCTGAAATTGTATATAAAAGTTATTCTGTATCGACTATCAAGGAACAAGTGGGGCATTTGAAAATGTTACTACGGCAACGTCGCTTTAAACCATAACGTACTAATTTTACAACGGCTCCTAGAAAATTCGTTTTTTACGCTATTTGGAACGTAAAAAAATTTTGGTTTTTGTGAAAACTCAACTCTACACGACTCAGATGTATTGTGGTAAGTGAAAAACCACGAAAAAAACCTGCAATATAGCCAAACTAGAACATTGTCTGATAAACTTTTTTTTTTGTGAAGATTGAAAACATTACTTGATAAATTCCACACGCACGGCAAAATCAAGCAGTACTGATTTGCGACGTTGCCTAGAGCAGAAATTTTTCCTAAAAAGCATGGGTAATGAAGATGAAAAGAACGATATATCTATGAAAGAACTCTTTAATCTCATAAAAAATGTGCAAAGTTCCTTATTAAATGAAATAAAGGATACCAAGTCTGAATTGAGTAATGAAATAAAAGTTTTTAAGAGGGATGCGGTAGTCATTAAAGGAGATATCGAAGCAGTAAAACAGGAAAATTTGGAGTTAAAGGAGAGGTTGTACAAAACTGAAAAACAACTAAAACAAAAAAATTTAATTTTTCAAGGTGTGCCAGAAGGCAGCTTAGCACCAGAAAAAGCTATTTTGGACATTGCAAGCAACAATCTCCAAGTGGCATTGTCAATAGTCAATATTTCAAGCTGTTTTAGATTGGGAAAGCAGTCTACTAAAACCAGACCTATTCTGGTGGAGTTTGTGTCACAATTTAAGAGACGGGAGATTTTAGGCGCTCGTAAAAAACTTAAAGGCACTAGTATTTATATTAACGAAGATCTAACCAAGGAGGAGGTATATGAGAGAAAAATATTAACCCAGGTCAAAAAAGACGATAGATTAAAAAGCTGTGTAGTCAAGTTTAAAGGGCATAAACTTGAGGTGGACGGTATTCTTTATAGCTACGAGGATATCTCAGAGAAAAAACGACTTCCGCCTCAATTTTCCATTTCGTCACCCATTCAATCACTAAAAAGGTCTTCCATCAGTGCCCCGCATACTCCCCTACCTATTCAAATCGAAAATAATATACCTCTCGTAGCGAAAATTGAAGAGTCGCAAAGTTACAGCATTGACCTCGACAATCAACTCGACACTCAGAGGGAGTTTGTGAGCAATAACTTATTCCCACCGACAAGTGAGTCTCCGATCTTAGTTACTGTGGGGGCCGCTGCCGAGCTTCCTTCAGTACTGGATAAGGCGGAACAGCCGAAGGATACAGAAACCCAAAACCGAGCAAAAATTAATGCAGCAACCCATTTTAAGTTGCAAGAAATTTTGGGCAAGAGAAAAACATCAGAAGCATCATCCCTTGGAACTCCTACTAGTGCGAACGACAAAAATAAAAAATTTAATTATTCAACCCGCTACGCATCGCAAAAATCTAAAAAATAATCTTTGTTTCTGGTATCTCTGTTTTACTACATTGTTTGTATTTCGTGTTTTTTTTTTGTTTTTTTTATCTTCTTGTTGTTTTATTATTTTGCAATATATTGGGCAGCAAAAAATATTTTTTATTCCTCTTGTAGTTTTAAGTTTTATATGTAGGTACTCGTTTTTATTAAGACAATTAAATAAAAGATAATATTTCCGCATACATACTGGGCTGCTTTGCTTTGCTTTTTTTTTCGTTTATTTCGATAAAAAAATTACTTCGATTTTATTATACCTATTATAACGCAAATTTAAAATTTGAATAGTTTATTTTAATCATAATGAAAAACCTTTCGATTGCATTTTTCAATGTCAGCTCACTTTCCGCACATTTTGTTGATTTAAAGGAACTATTATTGAGCGAAGGGTACGATATCTTTTGCATGTCTGAGACTTTGTTGAGCAAGCGAATATTAGATCACACTGTTCAAATTCCTGGATATAAACTTATTCGAAAAGATCGCGTAAAAATATCGACTACAAGATTTTTAGGTCGTGGTGTTGGAATCTATGTAAGAAATCAAATTAATTTTGAAATTTTGGAGTCACGATCCAATGAGAGTATTGAGCAATTATGGATAAAAGTAAAGTTAAATAAAAAATGCTATTGCATAGGTAGTTTATATAGGTTACAAAAGAAAGTATTTTCGGACTTTCTTGATGCTTTGGAAGACTCAATATCACAATTCTCAATCATGACGGATGCAATTATCTGTGGGGGAGATGTAAATGTAAACTTTTTGGAGATCGACCACTCAAATCAAATCAAATCAAATCAAATCAAGCTTTATTGTCTTATATAAAGTATAAAACTTTGTAGACAAAGCAAATACATAACTAATAATAATAATAGAAAAAATTATTTAATAAATATAAAATATATAAATCCATCCAATAAATGGTTTAATTATGTTGTTTGTATATATATATATATTTTTTTTAATTTACTTTTATAATAATTGAGAATTTTAAGTTTAAAATTATTCCTTAATTGTAACTCTGATCAAGAAATTCGTTAATTGAATAAAAAGCTTTAGTGATAAGAAAATCCTTGCACTTATTTCTAAATATGTTATAGTTATTATTAAGTTTTATATTGTTTGGCAAATTATTATACAATTTTATACCGTTAAAAATTATGGATTTTTTAAATAAAAATGAATGTGGTATAGGTAATGTAAGATTATTAACTTGTCTCGTTGAATAAGTATTTTGGTTTATTTCAAAGTAATTTAGATGTTTATTTATCAGACAAATTGTTTCAAGAATATATAAACAAGGAAGAGTCAAAATATTATTTTTGATAAACAAGTCTTTGCAGTGATATCTAGAATTTACATTGCATAAATACCTAATTGCTCTTTTTTGAAGAATAAACACTGATCTAAATAAATACATTGAACATGTACCCCAGAAAGGAATGCCGTAAGTTTGATTCAATTAAAGAAAAGTATACATTTCTGCCTATTGATTTACCTAATTCATTTGTAATAATTTTTACACAATAACAACCCGAACTTAATTTTTTATTTAAATTATGAATATGGTTTTGAAATTTTAAATTTTCGTCTATGTTGTCCTAAAAAATTTATATTATCTGTAGTATTAATTTTATTATTATTTATATTTATAATTTGTTGAGATATTTCTTTAAAACCAATTACATATGTTTTTGAAAAATTAAGGGATAGTTGGTTTGATTCAAACCAAGTTTTTATACAAATAATATCATTTTTTATATTATTCCAGAGAACATCTATATTTTTATTTTTCCAAAGGATAGTAGTATCATCTGCAAATATTGTAAAATAACCAGAAATTTTAATATTTAGTAAATCATTAATGTAAATTAAAAAAAAGTATTGGTCCTAGTACTGAACCTTGAGGAACACCACATTGAATATTATTTTTATTTGAATTTAAATTGTTTATTGACACAAATTGAAGGCGATTAGATAAGTATGATTTAAACCAACTTAAAGCGTTGTTTCTTATTCCATAAATAAATAATTTTTTAAGAAGAATTTCATGATTAACACAATCAAAAGCTTTAGAAATATCACAAAAAATTGCAGCCGCATGTTCGTTATCATTAATACTGTTTAATAATTGTTTCATAAAAAAGAATATTGCATCATTTGTATTTTTATTTCTCTGAAAACCAAATTGATTAATATTATTCATATTATTTTCACAAAAATATAATTCTAAACGCGATTTGATAAGTTTTTCTATTAATTTTGAAAGAGTTGATAAAAGAGATATTGGCCTAAAATTAGATGGTGTATTTTTATCACCTCCTTTATATATTGGAATTATTTTAGCAAGTTTAAGGCAAGAAGGAAAATATCCCAATAAAAATGAATGATTTATAGCTTCAGATAATGTTTTAATTGCAATAAAAGGTAATTCTTTTAGTATATTTAAGGAAATACCATCTATGCCAGTAGAAGATTTATTTTTTATTAAATTTAAAGTATATTTAATTTCATCAGGATTTGTTTCATATAATATAAACGCATTAGTTATGTTGATATCGTTAAGGTATGAAATGGGATCAACATTACAGCTAATTTTTTTAGTAATATTTTCTGCAACAGAGCAATAAAAATCATTCAAATCATTTGGTAATAAATCAGTATTTATGTCAGTTGAAAGTTTATTTCGATTAGTAAATTCATTGACAACAGACCAACATTCTTTTTGGAAATTTGTTGAGTTATTGATACGATTTTCATAAAACTTCCTTTTTGCATGATGTATTACTTTACGGTATGTTTTCTTATATATTTTAAAATAGTTTATTACGAAGTCAGTATTAGGATAAAATTTTGTTAAGGTATGAAGAAAACGTAAATTTTTTGAAGATAAACGAATACCAGACGTAATCCAGTTTTTTCTTTTTGGTTTATTTTTAACATGTTGAAGAGGAAAGCTTTTATCCACAATTTTACAAAGATTATCATGAAAATCATTAAGTGGGTCATTCGAATTATTAATGAAGTTCCATTGAAAATTTTGACAGTGGAGTTTAAAGTTATTAAAATTTCTTTTGCTAAATATTCTTTTTTTAATGTTATTTTCTTTTTTGACAAGGTCAATTTTGATAGGGCATATTGCAAAAATATAGCTATGGTCAGAGAAACCTGGGTCCGAGATCTTATAACTAAGATCATCAAGAAAATTTGTACAAATATAGTCTATTGTTGTTGATGAATTAGAGGTTGTTCTAGTTGGAGAGCTAATATGCATTTTAATATTAAATGAAGATAATAAATATTGAAGTATTAATGTAAAATTATTATTTTTATCTAAATAATCTATATTTAAATCTCCAGTTAAAAGAATTTTACTTTTTGAAGGAAATTTATATAATAAGCTTTCCAAATTTTTGATAAAATTATTAATTATGTTAGTATTGCAAAAGTTGTTGACATGCATTGATACGTACAATTTAAAACAAGTTATAACAGATCCGACAAGAACAACAGAGTCATCTCAGACACTAATTGATTGGATAATTATACCGAAACAATGTGATAACTACGAGTTAAATTGCAGAAGGGTTTTGAATGTCTCCGACCATGACATGGTCTCATGTTCTATTGATGAACCTGTATACACTTGTGAAAATTTTTCAACTTTCCGAAATTTAAAAAGAATTGATAAGGACTCTTTGAATCAGTGCATCGAGCAAGCTCCCTTTGACACAATATTATATTGCAGAAACATTGATGAAAAACTTGCATTTTTAAACACGTCAATTTTAACCATGTTCGATCTACTGGCTCCACTTAAAACTGTAGCCATAAAAAAACAGAACCCACCTTGGTTGACTGACACAATTAAACAAATGCTAAAGGAGAAAGGCAGGGCCTACAACAGATTTAAAAAAACAAAAAATCAAACTCACTGGAACTATTACAAATCAATCAGAAATATTACCAATATTGCTATCAAAAACGAAAAAAAGTCTTACCTTGAATACTGTGCAAACAAAAACAAAAATTTAATTTGGAAGAGGTTACAACAGTTAGATATCTACGGATCAACTAAATATAGCAAAAGTCCAATCCCGAACAACTTAAAAAATCCGTCAGATATCAATAATTTTTTTTCTTTGCACACTGGAGAAGTATCAACCCCCGACATGGAACTTCTCAATTATTATAATCTTAATATAATAAAAAATTTTCCGACTTTATTTTCGTTTTATACCGTAACAACTAAGGAAATAAAAAAAATTCTATACTCCATTAAATCTTCTGCTGTAGGCCCAGACTTGCTCAATCTTGAAATGATTTTACTCTGCTGTCCACGCATTCTTCCCTACCTGACAAACATAATAAATAGCTGTCTTTTAGAAAACTACTTTCCAAGTATATGGAAAATAGCAAAGGTCAAACCCTTACCTAAGAAAACCAAAGTTGAAGAGCTCAATGACTTGAGGCCGATAAGTATTTTATCTTGCTTGTCAAAGGTTTTAGAAAAGGTTATGTTCACTCAAATACAAAAACATGTAAATCTATATCAAATACTTCCAGAAAAACAATCCGGTTTTAGACCTGGGTACAGTTGCGTGACAGCATTGACAGATGTAACTGATGATATTTTTCGGGCAAACGACGAGGGAAAAACCACAGCTTTAATACTTTTAGATTATTCCAAGGCGTTTGATACCCTGGATCATCGGTTGCTACTGTCAATTCTAAACTTTGTGGGTTTCTCTCGGCCGGCCATCACACTGGTCCAAAGTTTTCTTGATAAGCGCGCGCAGTTTGTGGAGTCGGATGAGCAACAATCCGAACAAAACGACATAAGGCGGGGCGTTCCGCAGGGCTCAATAATCTCCCCACTTCTTTTCTCTATCTATACATGTAACTTGACTAGCTGTTTGTCTTACTGTGAAAATTACCAATATGCGGATGATACGCAATTAAAGTGCTCTTCTTTTCCCGAAAATTGGATGCAGACAAAATATCGCATAGAAGACTTAAATAAATTGGTTGAGTTTTCGGAAAAGCACAATTTAAAAATAAATGCAAGCAAATCAAAGGTTATGTTCTTTGGAAAAGATAAATACGTGGTTGAAAAAGAAATGCAATTAACTCTCCAAAACCACCAATTAAATTTCTCGCACTGTACAAAAAACTTGGGCTTAATGCTAGATACGGAACTGCGATTTAGAGAACATGTTAATATGAATATTAAAAGAGCCTATTCATCGTTAAGGACCCTCTATCCGCATAGGCACATTCTCACGGTGGGGCAGAAACTACATCTCACAAACACGTTAGTTCTTACTTACTTTAATTACTGTGATGTCATCTATGGACCTTGTATAGATCATAGAGATCAGCTACGTATACAAAGAGTGCAAAAGTCCTGCTTACGTTTCGCTTATGGAATCAGGAAGTTCCAGCCGATTTCTTACAGGCTGCGCGACGCAAAATGGCTTAGTATGGAGAAAAGAAGACATCTACATTCTTTAATGTTTTTCTATAATATTATAAACAAAAAATGTCCTCCATATCTTATTAATAAAATAACATACAGAACAGACATTCATAACCTCAACTTAAGATTTAAGGGGCTGATAACTCCTCCATTTCATGCATCCGTCATGTTTGAGAGAAGCATACATACACAATCTATCGCATGTACAATGATATCCCTTATAACGTAAAAAATTTAACCGCACTGAAATTCAGGAAACAAATTATTAAAAAACTTTTGGCTTTATAGAAATCGAATAAATCAGACAAAAAAGTTTTGCATTTGGTTATTGTGCTCTTTTTCTCAATTAGTGGTTCCTTAATATATTTTAATTTTTTATGTTGTGTTATGTACAACTAATTTACTTAGCACTAGTTTTTAATACCTCTATTTTTATTTAATATTTTTTTAATATTATATATAAGTTTATTCTCCCTATTCCTAGGGGCTGGGCTTTGATCTTCCTTGAGTTGTTCCCAGCTCCTTTTTGCACATATTTATGAAAATTTTGTAATTTATACCTGTAATATCGATTATTGTTGCAAATAAACATTACTATTACTATTACTATTACTCCAGTTCTCAGTTTACGAGTTTCGGCGATGTTCGATACAAAATCATTTAGTGTCAGTAAGTGTTCGTTTTGAAAAATGATAGCATATGGCTGAACTGCAATTTATTACAAAATTTATTTATTTTTTAATTTTTTTCCCAAGAATTACCAAATTTTCAATTATTTCCACGCGCGGAGCACTTTACTTGCCTTTAGTGCTAAATTTAGAAAATCAGAAAAAATGCCAAAACAATATTTTGAAATTTTTTGCTCATATCCTCATAAAAATCCGCCGCCATTTTGATTTTTTTTGTGTAAGTAAAAAATAATAATCAGCGACCTCAAGGATCCCAGTTTGATGCAAATCGGTTTATAAATGGTAAAAAGTCCGCCATTTTAGATCCGCCATTTTGTGTTTTTTTAATTTAAGTGAAAAGTATTTATCAGCGACCTAAAAGATCGCATAGTTCCGAATTTGATGCATGTTGGTTCGTACATGGGAAAAGCCACCATTTTGGATCCGCAATTTTGATTGCGGCGAATTGTCTCCGCGGCGAATCGGCCCGCGGCGAATTGTCACCGCGGCGAATCGACCCGCGGCGAATCGGCCGCGGCGAATTATCCTCTACCGATCTAACTATCTATCAAATCTTGTGAAGCGTTTTTGACACACTTCCCATTATCCGATTTGGATGAAATTTGGTACACACATAGTGGTCCCATGACAATACAACATTAAGGAAAAAAATCCTATCACTCCTACCCCCACCCCCTTCCATAGAAAATGCATTTTTGACACACTTCCAATTATCCGATTTGGATGAAATTTGGTATACATATAGTGGTCCGATGACAAT
Organism: Aspidapion aeneum; assembly: GCA_963576565.1. Lineage (NCBI taxonomy): Eukaryota > Metazoa > Arthropoda > Insecta > Coleoptera > Brentidae > Aspidapion > Aspidapion aeneum. The sequence goes on along the minus strand of OY755044.1, from coordinate 83,124,180 downwards.
ACAACAATAATGAAAAAATGTCCTCCCACCCCTACCCCCCTACCCCTTGCGTAAAAAATGCGTTTTTGACACACTTCGCTTGGCATGGCAATACAGCCCAAACAAAAAATATATTTCTACCTCTAGCCCCACCGTCTCCTTCCCCCGATAGAAAAATGAGTTTCCAAACAACTCATGATCAGCGATTTCATTATAATCTAGAATAAACTCTTCTGTTCTGTTATTGAACAAATATTTTCATTTAATAGAGTAGATAGCTGAGACTAAAAAGTAGAAAATAAATTAGTAAATTTTTTTTTTTAAGTCACTTTTATAAAATGCACTCAAAATTTTAAAATAATTTTCTAACATTCTGATATTATCATAATAATAAAAGCGATGGCCGCAAATCAAAGCATAAGTTAATCTAAATTTGTCATCTAAACACTTAAAGAATATGTGCCGCAATGTTATGCCATTGCCATACCTATGTCAGAGAAATGCTGGAGTATCTTAGGTCGGGTTGGGTGGGTTTGGTACCTCTGCATTTTTCTGCTAGATTGATTCTTGCAAATAGTGATATTTAATTGATACGAATATCTTATCGTGCTAACATCGTCAAAATTTCTCGGCCATCGCTTTTATTATTATGATAATATTAGAATGTTAGAAAATTATTTTTTAATTTTTAGTGCATTTTATAAAAGCTTGTGACTTGTGAAAAAATAATTTTTACCAATTTTCTTTAGAGATATTTGGAAAAAAAAATATTTTTCATTGTTAGAAAAACATTTATTTTCCACCGTTAAAAATCAATATTTTTTTAACGTTCGAAAAACACTTTAAAAAAACGTTATAAAAATATAAGATTATTTTTCTTACGTCAGAAAACGGGTTATTAAGCTTCTTTTTCACTATGAATATGACGCTGAACCAACCTCAACGTTATGTTTTTAAATTATACATTATTTTCACATTATTAAAACGTTTTTGTGTTTAGTGGGTATAAACGTAAATTTATATAAAAGTAACATTGCCCACTACCAGAAACCCTACAGAGCTGAGCTTTGGAAGGCTGATAGGAACTATGATAAAACCATGGGAAAATTTTTTAAAAAACCCCAAAATTTTAATTAATTTTCCTCCCCTATAAATGTAAAGTTATGTAAAAGTAACATTGCCCACTTCCAGAAACGTTAGAGAGCTGAGCATGTGAAGAATGATAAGAACTATGGGAAAAAATTTAAAAGCACCAAGATTTTAATTTACTTCGCTCCCCTAGAGAGCTGAGCTATGGAAGGCTGATACTGCTGATAGTAACTATGATAAAACCATGGAAAAAATTTATAAACCTTAAAATTTTAAATAAAGCTTTGCAATAGTTTTGAACAATATTCCGCACATTTTACTACTATAAAAATTAAACATTATCCAATTCCTTTAAAAAAGAAGTGAATTCATGACAAAAACATTTAATGTAAAAAAGCCAAGTACGCGAAAATAGTATTCCGTAAAAAGAATTGAGATAAAGGTAAAGCCAAGTTCTCCAATACAAATTTCAAAATGAGAGGTTCTTACTAGTTTGGAATATTTTTCTAAACTTGGTTATTACGGCTGTAAATGAGTTTTAGGCACAGTGCTAAATTAAACATAAAGAAGTTTGGCTGTAATAGCCAAGTTTAAAAAAAACATTTACAAACTAGTAAGAACTTTTCTTTTTGAAATTTGTATTAGAGAACTTGGCTTAAATTTGATCTCAATTCTTTTTACAGAATACCATTTTCGCGTACTTGGCTTTTTTTACATGAAATGTTTTTGTTACGAAAATATTATTTTAACACAATTTTGAATTATACAAATAAAAAATGCGTAATAAGTATGGAATGGGAAAATAACACAGAAAAAACTAAATTGTTAAATGTACATTTTTGATATTGTTAAGTTTCATATATTTCAATTAAATTAAAAATGTTTTTAAATTAACAATGACATTCTTTAATATTAATATATTATATAATTCATATTTTTAAAATAACAATACCATTCCATTAGAAATAGGTTACATTGGTATATATTATCTATTATAACCATATCGGCATAGATGGCACCACATTACTACATTTGACACTAATTTCACTTTACCAATTCCACATATAGGGAAATATGTTTGTTAATGGGCACAACTGCTATTTAGGATTTGTGGCCCCCACCCCCCCTTGCAACGCATTTTTAAGAAAAAACAATTTAGGAAAACGTGTAACTCAAGGCTAAACACCCCTTACCCCCTTAAGCGTTACGTGATTTAGCAATGGTCCCTGCTTAGAGCGTGTTTTGGCGTGATAAAACTGGTTCATTACAGCGTTTGCTATGTGTCTCTTATTCTAGGTAAATAAATTGTAACTGATCCTCAGTTTGCACAGCAGAGAGCAGAGTATAGACTTGTAACGAAAAATATAGCGTATAAAAATTGCGCGTTTCCAAACAGCTCACTCATTTACGTGCGTATTAAAATCGTGCGTGGTCAAAATGACGCGTATTTATGCAGCGCGTATCAATATTATATTAAAAATAGGGCGTTTTGAAAAAAGCTTTTGTAGAAATTAAATGTAGTATAAAATTATGATATGTCCCAAACTAAATTATTTTTTATTAAATGAACTCCCTTGATCTTCTTGTGGTAGGTCGAAATCGGTGTTATTCTAATTTTTGTCAATTGATTGCAAAGCTAACATACCTGTCTAACAAATATTTTTTTTTGGAAAATCATGTTTATAGTATTTTTGGCTTACTCTCCGCTAACTCGACATAAAACGTTTTGAAGGCGGAAAAAATGCAAAATGCATTAACCCGACCTGAGGGACAAATTATGTCACGGTCATGAGTACTGGTTTTCGTTTCATCTGCCTGCCTTTTATTTTTACTCTGGTAGTTTGTTTTGTATTTGTAGATGTCACCACTTATGTGAAAGTATACGGAAATGCAGACATTATTTATTTATTTCTTTTACCATCATCATAAGATGAGATTCATATACCATCTCTGTAGGTTTACAAAACTGTTACATTGACCATGCAGTGTTCTGAAGAGTCCCTTTAGGACGAAACAATTAATTGTCAACACTTAATTGGCGTCTATTAGATCTTGGACCCCCGTGGGTCTACAGCTTTGGAGCTGCCCACGGAAAAATACAAGAATGCCCGCTTATTTTCTTATTCACGGGTACTAAACTTCACGTTGGATTGTTATCTTAATTTAGAAATAATACCTTCTTGAAATTTGAAGTACTAAAATAACAACGGGATTGTAGCACAAGGTCTTTATACTTTTACATACAATTGCCTACAGAATTTGACCAGTCACGTAAACTTAACTGGACGACTTAAATGATTTCAGTTGGTCAGTCAAGTTCAAGGACCATTCAAACTCTGTAGAGAACCTATGTAACAGTATAAGGAACTTGATTGTAGCATATATTTTCCAATACTAAGCCTATTTTGGCTTTCACGAGGGAAGTGGGTTTTTTGTGCGATAATTCCCAAACGGCTTAATGAATTGGGACGAAAAAACGTTCAGACATATTCTTGTAAGTGATCCTCAACAGACGTTCGATATTTTAAAATTACAACTTACGAATAGGAACTTTGTCGAGCAGTAATCGCCCCTATAGCGATTTTTGTGGCTAAATGGTTTTAACTATTCGAACTAGTTAAAAATACCTATAATTATTAAAATTGCAGCTGTGTAGTTATTAGGGACTTATTGCAATAAAACCAGGCAGAAATCGTGCCAGACACTATTCTGATAGTTTCACAATATAAGAACTGCTGTCTTCTTTCAAAATTAGGCCTTTGTGTATTACAAGAGCTGAAATTAATAGTGCCGCCACTATCAATGGAAAATAAACGAGCGGATTCATAAATTCGACTTTGGACAGTCAATTTTAAAAGATCAACTGTCAGTTTTCAACAAAAAACTGTCAGAATAGTGCCCGACACTATTACTGCATGGCTTCATTGCAATAAGTCCCTATTTTCGACTCTCTTGCACACTAAATAGTAATTCAACAAACAACTAAAACAAAGGTTCAAATACCACAGTTAAATCATCGTTATTAAAGGTCCGGTTAGGTTTTTTCGTTACTTTTTTGCTTTCGTATTTATTAGCTTGTGCGTGAGAGAGTCGGAATAAATCACTACACAGCTGTAGTATATAATTGTGCCTCTTTACCAAATTTTGTACACATATACAGTATCCTTCCATGGTTCCATGCACCTACTTCCTACTAGAGTCCCTGTATGTTGACATATTTGGATATATTAATATAATATATCCAAATATGTCAACATACAGGGACTCTACTTCCTACTAGTGTTTTGTTAACTTTTCTATGGCGCTGCGGCGGACTACTGATATACGAGGTTGTAGAAATATAAGTTTCTTATTTATTAAATCTGTAAAAAAGTATTCGATACTTTAACGAGCTGATTAGATTTTGGTCAAAATCAATTAATGCTAATGACAGTTTTGTGACTTTTTAACGGAGCATTGCATCAATATGCGGTTTTCGGAATATAGTAGAACACATTTTTGTCAATAATTTGCGTTATAATCAAAAACTTTGTAAAAGCTTTCGTTTCTGATATATTTACAAAAAACTGTTTTCAAGGCTGATATAGCGTGGAGTATGCTAATGGCTAGGGAGGTATCAGCACAGGTTATCCAACAAAATTAAATCCGTCATGGATCCATAAAAGATTTTACACATTTTATGTATGGGTAAAAAAAATAAAATGCGTTTTTTATGGATTTTTCTGTGAAAATTATGAAAGCCATAATAATCTTTTTTTCTAAGAAATTTTCTTCCAATGTTGATACTCTTTCATCTCTGTGTAAGTTCCTCCCGTCTCTAGTCTGTTCGCTACAAAAAGAGAAAAAACGGCACGTCAATTTTAAATTAAAATTGTAAATTCTGAATCTGTAAGAACAGTTTTTTTTAAACAAAGGCTTAAAAAACCTATACGACGTGGATTTTGTTTTTGCACTGAATTACACTGGTCTGCATGAAAATCGGCCCTGACACCATTCTTGCCGATTTCTATGTAAAATGACCTCCTGAATCCAAATATGAACTCCGTTTTTCCCCATCACCCCCCATTTTTGAGGGAGATCCCCTACCTATTTTTAATGCTGTTAAATAGTTTGGTGGGATGGAAAATATTATTTTGGCCTTAAGATCACTATTTCTGAGATACTGGAGACGTTTAGTGTTCTCAAACATTAATATTTTAGCAAGGTGGTAGGCTCTTTTGGGGGGGCGGTTCCGCAAAAATAGTAATTGGCCAATGTGAGTCAATCGTTTTATATGCATATTTTTTATTATTATTTTAAAATTTCAGCTTCCAGCAGCTTAACATCCCAAGTAGGTAATAAACGTTTTAACGATCCTTTAGTTCTGAAAGAAAATATTTACTTGCCGCCTTTGCAAATCAAACTCGGATTGATCAAACAGTTTGTAAAAGCACTGAAGAAAACAGGTGATGCATTCATGAAAACTAAATTTCTTCGTCTTAGTGAGGCTAAAATCAAGGAAGGTGATGTGTGGGGCCCCAGATTAGACAACTTTTTCAAGATTCCACGTTTATTGAACACCTAAATCAAAAAGAAAAACGAGCTTGGTTTGCACTCAAAACGTGTTTAAGAACTTTTTAGGTAATCACAAAAGTGACGATTTTGTTGCTTAGGTCGAGAAATTGCTCTTAGCGTACAATGCCATGGGATGTAACATGTCTCTTAAAGTGCACTTCCTTTACTTGCATCTGGACTTCTTTCACGAAAATTTAGAAGCAGTCTCGGATGAACGTGGGGAACGGTTTCATCACGACATCGCTAAGTTGGAAAAGAGATTTTCAGTGGAATGAAAGCATGGTGGCGGAGTACTGCTGGTTTTTGAGACGAGAGGGTTGTACCTCAAGGTATAAAAGGAAAGCAAGCTCTAAGTAAAGGTACAGATCTTTTTATTTGTTATTGTTTACAGGTAAAATAATTCTCGTCTCCTAAAAATTTAAATTTATATCGATAAGATTATTATTATTATCGAAGAGTGATTAAAATAGATAAAAGAGCTGCGCCCCCAAAAATGGTGGGTGGTAGAAGAAAACGGAAGTTATATTTGGATTCAGAACGTCACTTTACATAAGAATTAGAGGAAATAAATCCAGGGCTCAAGAATTTTTTTCTTTAAAAAAATAACATAGAAATGTTTGATTTTTAAATTCACGTGTACTAAATTTCACGTTTGTTAGTAATAATTGATGATCGCGTGTCTGATGGCGGGTTAAAATGCTAATCAGCGTTGATCTGGCCCGAAAGACAGAAGAGCTGTGTCGTACGTCACGGATGGTTTGTTTCTTTTTATTTGCAGTCGATCTTTTCATTGATCGATATATATAGCAGTCTATTTTTGCCTGCTTTTGTTCTAGTTTTTCTCATATCTCGGTAGATGGCGCTTCTTGCAAGAGTTTTCTCACTATTTACATAGTATTGTCTAGAACCGTCTAATTAACTTCGCAAGGGTGTCACATTGACCAAGCAGTGTTCTGAGGAGTGATATAACGACGAAACAGTTAACTATCAACACTTATTAGGTGTCCATTAGATCTTGGAACCCCGTGAGGTTAAGCTCTTAAGCTACTCACTGAAAAATATGAGAGAAACAAAAACTATTTTTTACCCGATTAGCCACGAAATTTGTTTGAGAAGTTTTTCCATTCGGCCGTAGAAAACATGGATTGGCGTTACAAGCTTCATTGGCATATCAGTGTAGCATTGATTTGTTTAGTTTAGCTTAAATTAAAAGGCCTGTGATTTACAGACCATACCTTTAATTACTAGAGATGGGCGTAAAGACATTGATTGATTTTAATGCGGCCGAAGTAAAGAAATGGCAGCATTGCACAATATATCTGTTTTTCAGTGACCCGCACAAATTTTGTGTCTGTATATACTCACACACACGGCTTTTTCCATGAAAGATTTAAGTTTGGGCAGTGGCGGCTGGTGACGGTATAAATTGGGAGGGCAGATATTTATATGGCATGAAAAAAGAGATAAAAAACGTACCAGAACAATGTTATTCTAGCATTTTACAAACATGCAGCTACTTAAGCAAGTATAAAAGGCAACTTCATAGAGGTATAGTCAACCACGGACACCGGTGTTTCGGAAAAAGGCATTTCCATCCTCAGCGTGGCTTGCCTGACACAAAGTAGAACAAACTGTCTACAAGATACAATGTAAATCAAAATGAATGGAGAAATAGGTGAACCCTATTTTTCATTCTACGAGTGAACGACAGCGAACCAAGGAAACTAAGTCCATGGCGGGACGAAAACGTCCACCGGTCTATAAGGTAGAAAGATTTATCGTCACAGTTCAACCAGACCATGCTATCACCGTCTCCACGGTATCGGTTCCGGAACCGAAAACAATGAGTTAACAAAGTATAAAAGGCAACTTCATAGGGGTTTAGTCAACCACCAGTGTTTCGGAAAAAGACATTTCCATCCTCAGCGTGGCTTGCCTGACACAAAGTAGAACAATGCCTTTTTCCGAAACACCGGTGTCCGTGGTTAACTATACCCCTATGAAGTTGCCTTTTATACTTGCTTAACTCATTGTTTTCGGTTCCGGAACCGATACCGTGGAGACGGTGATAGCATGGTCTGGTTGAACTGTGACGATAAGTCTTTCTACCTTATAGACCGGTGGACGTTTTCGTCCCGCCATGGACTTAGTTTCCTTGGTTCGCTGTCGTTCACTCGTAGAATGAAAAATAGGGTTCACCGATTTTTCCATTCTTTTTGATTTATGCAGCTACTTGGTGTAGTTTGTAGTTTATTTGTTTATAGATAAAGTTCATTCGCCTTTTTTTACATGCGCAAGGTGCTCAACAACAAGTTCATTAAAATTGTCCGTAGTCAACAATTTACTTTCAATTGATACATAGCTAATGCGTTCAATCCACTTTCACACATTGTAAATGTTTTAATACGCTTTAATGTTGAAAAGGAACGTTCACATTTAACTGTTGTCATAGGCATTGTTAGAGAACATAATATGTTCTCTGCCTATAGGCAATATTTAACTGGCACCTAATCTCAGTCTTGCCTAGCATAGAAAATGCTATGTTGTTATTTAAATGAGTAGCACTTACTTTGTGTCTTTTTAACTTTTGATTAAAGTGCTTGATATCACACATTCCCTTTGCCACCCACGACGCATAATAACTTCGTGGATTGTTCAATAATAAGACAAATAAAGCAAAAAAAAGCATTACTTTTTTTTACAACCGCACAACCAGTTTTAGCCTTTTTTGGAACACCCCTCTGCATTACTTGCATTAAAATTTTGGTTAATGTTTAGGCCCTGTCTATGTGGCGCTAAAGATTTTATTTGTAATTGAAGTTTATATGTCAACGTTTTTAAATTTGTACAGTTAATTATATAATCGACGGTATTTATTTCCATTTTGAAAACAAACGAAAACATACCAATGGACACGCGACCAGCAAGGCTTTTAACTATTGACCTACCCCAAATCAAAACAAACTCATACGTCTTCACCAACGATAGAACCGGCAACGCGTAGGAAGGACAACGAACATTTTCGCAGGATAAACATAGCCGACGTCACCACCTAATGAACCGAACCGAACCGCACCCGAAGCACGAATCTGGGTATAAATCTAGAGGGGGTAATTACCACGTTACCCCCCTAAAATCCGCGCTTGACCCACCCATCCACCAGGAAAAAACGGGTGAAATTTAAATTTTGTCCCGCGTGGCGCTGCCGGCTTGTAATTATTTTCGCTAAAAAAGTTTACCCAATTAATCGCCTTTTGTTAATCACATACTAAAGAAAAGAACTAGACATGCCATTAGGAAAGATTTAACTTTTTTTAAATAAATCAATTAAAAATACTGTATGTTTTCTAGTTTTGGAAGGGCACTGCCCCGTTGCCCTCCCTGTAGCAGCCGCCACTGAGTTTTGGAACCCTGTATATATTTTCTGTTGTAATATATAAGTTCTGTGCAAACAAACAAAGCGTAAGAAGTTATTTTTGCTTTTCTCGTCAAGGAAAGTGTTGTATTTATCCAAAAATTACTTAAAAGAGACATTAGAGTTTACTTACGAAATGCTTTATCAAGCTCTGTGTGCGCTGCCTTAAAAGACACGGTCTAATAGCTAATTGAAACAAAAAATTTTAGACCATTTCGTCATTTCGTTTTTAAATATTATCAAATATTACATTCTAAACAAACAAATAAACAAAAATGTGATGACTGTTTTAAAGTTATAATGAGATAAACCACTCCCCGGAAGTGGTTTAAAATGTAGGACGATTTTTATTCGACATCTGACAGTTGTATGGAAAATCAGTTTCCCAATGTCTACTTAAGACCTTTTTAAACGGTCGGCCATTTGGCTATTAGTTTTCTTCGTTTAAATGCGAGAATTTAACAAAGAGCGTTTAACCAAAACATGTAAAAAAATCATGCATTTTCATTGTTCTATTAACCGGTTATAGCCCTGCTTCGGAGGTACAAAGAAAAAACAATGAAAATGCTGATTTTTGGCGTTTCTTGTTAAACGGTATCTGTTTGATTCTCCCATTTAAACGAAGAGAACTAATAACCGAACGGTCCATCGCTTGAAAAAGTCTTTAAGTTTTCTTCTTCTTTCCGGTTTACATAGGCCATTTTAAAAAAGGTCATCCTACTATTCAAATTCTAGGATATTTTATCGTCCATACAAGTACAAATACCGGCTTGTTTTGGCACATTATGAATTTTTCTAAACCAATCCATATTTAAGAGTTAAACCAATTTTATTTTAAACTTAAACCAAAACCTAGGCTTAAACCAAATACGTTATAGCATAAATACATCGTCAAAATCATCAAAATCAAAAAGTGAAGCACTCATAGCTGGCTTTGGAAACAATTGCAAATTTAAATTCGGCGCGAATTTTCAAGTGCGCATGTGTATGTTTTGTCACGAAGACACACAGCTGCTGTGTGAGTGGAGGCCATATAGACATTTTGCGGCGTTCGTCGTGTAAAATTGTGTTTTTTCTGTGAAAAATGAGAAATAATTCACGTAAAACATGTGCGGTTTGTAGAAAAATGTCCGGAAGAAGTAAGGGAGTGCATTCCATAGGTAACTACTTGTATTTTTCTTTATATTTGGTTAATAAAATTAACCAACTGGCCGAAGAAAACGAGGACGGCCAAGGAGAAGCTGGAGAGAAGGAATAGACAGTGAAATAAGAATAAGAGGCCTAGATGATGAATTATGGGCAAACAGAAACGGGTGGAGATTGGGTATCGGAAAATTAAGAGTGGTTTATGGATGCCATTAAACACTCTTCATGGTGTCCACAATAAATCTGCACAATAAGTTTTAGAAAAACTACAATTTTAATCCACAATTTGATAAATTTTCACTCAATCAACTAGTTTTAAAACAAAATAATAGACATAACCCTAAACATTTGACATTTGTCAATAGTGACGTAACGGAGTATGTTCCAAAACTACCAAAACTGACGCAACCGAAATCCTGTCTACATGAAAAAGGAACATTAAGAATTAAATAGGGGCCCTGGCTTCAAGCATCGCGTGTGAGAATGCAGGGATATGCCTCATATTTATGCTTAAACGTATTTGGTTTAAATCAAATACGTTAGAGCATAAATACGGGGCATTCCCATGCTTTCTCACACGCATACGTCAGTTTTGGTGATTTTGGAACATACTCCATTACGTCACTACGTACGTAAGATTATTTATGTAGATTTACTGTATACACCTTGAAGTGTTTAATGGCATCTATAAACCACTCTTAACTTTATTAGCAAATTAAAAAGAATAACACAAGTACTTACCCATGGAATGGTACTCCCTTACTACTCCCGGACATTTTTCCTCAAACCGCACATCACCTACGTGAATCATTTTTCATAGAAAAGAAACAAAATTTTACATGACTAACGCAAAATACTGAAAAATGTAAACAAACATAAAATATGGCGTTAAGCCACACTGCAGCTGTCTGTCTACTTGGCAAAATACACGTATGTGCACTTAAAAATTCGCGTCTGTGAATTTAAATTTGCCATTGTTTTCAAAGCAAGCTTTGAGTGCTTCACTTTTCGATTTTTTGAACATGTATTTTTGCTTTAGCGTATTTGGCTTAAACTAACTAGATATTAAGGGAGTTACCACCCCACATTATGGTAAGATAAACTTCAGGCATCCTATTAGATGCACATAAATGTCGAGTTATTCATGTGTTTATATTATTACTTCACCAACGAACGTACACTGCGGGCAAGCGTCAATCATCCTTACACTACGTGCCAGGTAATATAGGTTCTTGTGTGTGCATTTTGTTATACATCAACTAACTTAATAAAACTACAAAGTAAATAATAAAACCTTGACCATAGTGCTTTTAGCTTTATTATTTCCACATACAGTAGAGTAATTTTTCACATGTTTCTCAGATTATAAATTTAAAAGTTTTAAAGCCCCGGGGCTTAGTTCCGGTGCTTTTATGTCACAAGAGCAATTCGGGATGTGCATACAAAAACTTTTTGAAATTTAAATACATAAAAACTTTTCTCTCTGGCCAAATAAATTTTCTCTAATTAGTAAACTTGAAAATTAAAATCGTGGAGGTAGATGTTTTCTACCATCAAAGCAGGATTAATAATTAAGTTGCTGTTCGGGTTTACCGGTGTATCTTTTAAAAGGTAAATAGCCTAGTTAAGTAGTGTATTCCAAAAGATGTCTTACGGAGAGGACGTCTAGGGTTACGTTTTTTAATATGCTTTTATTAGCTTCACTTTTAAGTTTGTATGTAAGTATGTACATAATAATATGTAACAAATCTAGAGACAGGAGAATATAGAATAGAAGTCGATTTTAACTGACTTCAACTTGTCGGATTCACTTGAAATATGCTACCCAGTTATAATTTCAGTGAAAATATAATACTCCTTTGTTTTGTTTAAGCGGCGTTACAACTTCTGGTGGGTTTTATCCTGATTAACCAGAGCCCTGCATTGTGCCCTCTATGTCATGATACTTTACCGTTTTCTTATTATCATCCTCCATACGTGCACATGTGCACGTGAACTCTCAGAGTTTACTTAAAAAAACCCCAAAAGAAATTCACTAAAGATTTGATTACTATCTATCTATCTATCTACAAATTAATACCCGGCTTGTATGTTATTGTATTTGTGTTCAAATCAGTATGAGGTGGATGGGGAATGCGCTATGATTTCTATACAGGGTGGTTCGAAATTCAATAACATAACTTTGGTGTTAAATTCTTTAAGTGATTTTAAGACAAAACTTTTTTATAACATAAGTCCACAAATGCCTTGTTTCCGAGATACAGAGTATTAAAGTTACATTTTTTTAAAGTGTTTGTTTATAGCTCATGCAGTTTTTGAGATATTGGGCATAAATTTGGCACGTATATTTAGCTATAGGTACTACGCTATTAGACATGCAAAATAGTAATACAAACCTACAGGGCGATAATTTTTCAGGGGTCATATCGCGTTTCCCCTTCGATTTTTTTGTTGCAAACTTTTAGGTTTTTTGAAACCTTAACCCTGATACAGAAAATCGCTGTTACACCAAAGGCTGGTATCATAAAAAAATGCTCCTCTGGCGAGTTTATCAAAATAAACAAATAAATTAAAACTTCTTTGGCATGCCTAATATTGTAGTGTCTATAAGCAAATATACATGCCAAATTTGAGCTAAATATCTCAAAAACTGCAGGATTTATAAAAAAAACTAAATTTTAACACCCTGTATCACGAAAACTAAGCGTTTGCGTATGTTTATATGAACTTTTTGTCTTGAAATTATTCAAGGAGTTTAACATAACATAACTGGAACCAAATTCTCTGCACCGTAAATCTTATGTCGCATTCTAATTTCGAAATATAAAAGGAGAGGACGACATGTCCCTATAGAAATTTACAGTACCTAGAATATGGGCTTTCCTTCGGTTGTGCACATATGCAGAAATTGCTAGTGTCGATGCCACCCGCACCCCCCGTGAAGCACCCGGCGTCCACGGTTATCGTTACCTGGTACAGCACCTCATGTGTACTGTAAATTCGTGCGCTTAGAAAACTTAGCGTTCTCAGTTGGGCGGTTTGTTTTAATTTCTACGATTTCGTAGTTACAAAAATGGCGTATGTTTCTAATTCTGATAGCATTAGCGTGCAATATTTAAAAATAATAGAATTTTCTTCTTTACAATTAGACAATGCCAAAGTCGTGAATATAAGCAAACTTTTAAATTAAAAATTAATGAAAAAACTAACTGGTTGTCCGGGTGTGATGTGAGCAATAGCCTTTACTGATTCCCTTGATTATTGTTTAAAAGCGATGAGGCATCAGAATGGACAGGATCTGGAATTAAAGACTTAGGAGGTCATTTAACTTTTTTATTATTTTCGACGAATTTTTTTTTTTTGAGATCACTCCGAAAATGTGTTATTTTGGTGTAATTTGACTTATCTTGCAATATCGTCGTTATATCTGTCTGTGTGTGTATATTATTTCTGTCCATAACACAATAGCTCCTAAACGGCCGAACCGATTTTAACAAAATTTCAGGTAAAATAGGACACTCTAATAAGTTGATTAGATTTTTGTCAAAATCCATTAATGATAATGACAGTTTTTTGACAATTAAAAAACTTTAAAAATGCTTTCTTTTTGATGGAACGTCATATCAATATCCGGTTTTCGGAATATAGTAGACTACACTTTGCTCAATAACTTGTATTATCACTAAAAACTTCGGAAGAGCTTTAGTTTCTGAGCTATTTTCAAAAAAACTGTTTTCAAGGCTGATATATCATGGGTTCACTTGAAGAATGCTAATAGGCTAGCTAGGAAGGTATCAGATCCGTCATGGTTCCATTAATTTTTTCTTATATTTTTTGTAAAAAATAATGCAGAAGTGCAAAAAATAATTTATAAACCTCTAGACTTAAGTGTCTTTTTATCACCTCGACGAAGTGCCTCGGGATAAAAAGTTACACTTTAATCCCTTGGGTTATTATATTTAGGGATAAAAATGTCACTCTTTATTTCCGGGATAAAAAGTGACAAAAAAAACCAACAATTGGGATGAAAAGTGACTAAACAGTAGATAACCAAGAAAAAAACGTCAAAACCTACAAACAACAAAAAAAAATAGAAAAATACTTGGAAAAGAAACCAAAAGGTGAAAAAATAGCATATAAACCTCGTTATAACAGTGTATTTTTATTCCTCGAGAAACTTTTGGCCTCGGCATAAAAAGTACCAATTTTTCTTGACCTTACTTTTAACAGATAAAACCGTAGGGTGCATAAAACCGACTGTTTTTGTCATCCCCTGCCCTGTGCTTCCCACACCATCTTGCATGAATCACCGTAAATTGGCACTTTTTTAGCTTTTTTTTCTAAAGTTCCGTTCCAAAGTACAAAATCGCAAAAAAAGTTATATACAATTTTGTAGAGGATAAAATTATCTAAATTCTTTTGGTACCGCTGTTGTTCTGGAATCAGTAGTAATGAAGCCGAATTTTCAGTTGTTTTTTTTACCTTACACGTTATTAACGCCGTAAAACTTTTTTATAGTTGAAACAACATTAGATCTTCTAGAGAATTTAGTTGCTATAAAACTAAACAAATATTTTTTTTATTCCTTACCCATAACTTAGTTTTGAAGCATTTAAATAAAAAATACGGACCAATATGAAATTTCATAAAAGGAAAAATCTTCTATTATGTTATAAGTTTTTTTTTATGATGAAAAGCCACGTAGCTAGGGATTGACCAAAACCGCCTAACCTGTGTACCTTCTTCTTCTTCAAGCTGCATATCAACACCTGGTGGGTTTTAGCCTGTTTAACTAGAGCCCTCAATTCTGTCCTCTCTGGTAAGATTGTTTACCGCCTTCTTGTTCGACATCATCTATTCACGTTTTTTGATGCCTCCCTTTTACTCTCTTTCCTGCAGATCTCCAGTTCTTTATTCTTCTTGGTATTCTTGTCTTATTCATTCTCTGTACATGTCCCAACCAAATTACGCCATGCCGTACGATTATCCAAAATAAAGACGATTACCAAATTATCATACAGCAAATTTCAGTTGCCAGCTAAATAAGTGTAAAATAAAATTCTTGAAACAAGTATACTTCGAATTATTTTTTGATCGGGCTAATATATTTCAAGGTTTAAAGAAGCTAAACAAAATTTAAATATTTTATTTGCGATGTCATGTCAAAGGAAAAAATCGTCATTAGTATTCCCAAGAGTAATCTTGTTATCCCAAAAGCATTGGGCAATTTCACTAGGAAAAGCAAAAATGAAGTCACGTTTTTAGCTCTTCCGGTTTTGTATATGCGTACGAATTTGTTGTAAAATAAATAACTTAAAAAGTAATTAACAGAAATATTTTAGTTAGTGCACGTCTTACAATAGAATTTTTAAAGCATAAAAAAAAACAAGGTCTTTGTCCTCTAAATTACTTAATACAGGCCTAAAAATAAATGCCTTCGCCGGTTAGCCCAACTTGCACCCTTTGTAGCGTAAAAAAATTGCCTTAACCAGACAGAATAGTTCATAAAACATGTATGCTAAATTTCAAGTCATTGCTGAGATTTTCGATGACAAAAAAATACTTTTAAGTCAAAAATCATATTTAGCGACTATTAACAATCCAAAGTTCTAAATTTTACACTTATAGGTTTATAAATAGGAAACTTTGCCATTTTGGAACCGCCATTTTGATTAAGAATTACTTTTTTCTCATTTTAAAATGAAACTTTGTTACACCCCTATTTTTTTTAATTTTGGTCAAAAATTAGGTCCGGGAGACCATTGTGCAGGGCTATGAGTTGGACAGCAATAAAAAATTAGCTGTGATTTAAAAAGAGATGAAATGAGTATGTTCCAAAATTACAAAGCTACGTCACGAGTCAGCGCCCTATTAAGTCAATCAAAACTGTCTATGTTTTGCTGGTGTTTTATCGAAGAAAAAATTGGTATTGTTGTTAGTCAAAAATAAAGTTTAAATTAATTCAATTTTTAAACATAATTTGGTGTGGAATTTTCTTACCGAATACCACGTGAGGTTAAATTAAATCCGTAAAATATCCTCTTCTGTGAAAGGTTTAAAGCCTTCTATGTAACAAAAAAACAAATATTAATAATATTGTAGCTACAATAAAATGAGCATGGGTATTATTTTTGAATTCTTTTGCGAGCGGAAATACTAGTAATGTTGGTATATCTCAAAAAGTACTTGATTTATTAAAAATGTGTAAAAACAACATTTATTTGCTTTTAAAAAAGGAGTATAACAACTGTTAGTCCACGGTTAGAAAAACGTTAAATGCAATGGACTGTATAAATTTTAATTAATGATAGCGCGAACAAACATAAATATTGATATGAAATTACGAAATAATCAAAACGTCCATAGGTAAAATATTGGTGGCACACAACGGTAATCAGAACAAATGCACTCACCTCTTTTGCAGCCAAATTCTCCACTTCCAAGGGGCCCCTGATGGACATAATGATGTCACCACGTAGCTGAAGGGTTGAAGTTTCTAGTTCTATGCTTCAGTACACAAAAATCGAGCACTTTCAAGTGTAGATATTTGAAATAGTTGGAGAACGAAATTAACACGCCTTTTTCTCTAGGCGATTGACAAGGATCTCTCTGGTTGTTGGTGCGCATGTCCAAATACGCGGAATGCGCTTTGTCCTTCATACAGTTGTGTGTTTTTAAAAATATATATAAACAACCGCGAAATTTAGCGGGAGCTAACATAACTGCCCTCCAAAACACACAAATTTAGAATCTCAACCGGACAGATATAGATATAAGAAAAAGAATCGACCGATAAATATAAATGAATGAAAACAGATAAGTATCGTAAGTTTATTTAGATATAACGAAATCCCGAAAAAAGGCAAAACAAACAAACAAAAAATTCAAAAAAAAAATTAAAAATAAAAAAAACCTATTGTAATACCCGGTAAAAGGTAGAAAATTAAAATTACTTTTAATTTGGCAAGAGGCACAGTTTTACAACTGGCCGCTTATAAACACCGGTAACCGTTTGTACCGTCGCAACACGCACCTGACCGTCCCCGCCGGGATGCAGTTCGATGACCCGACCGACCGGCCATTTCAAAGGCGATTGAATGTGATCACTTGTTATGATAACCAAATCATTTAACTCGATATTTGGGGACGAATCAGCCCATTTGTGTCGCTGTTGTAGCGTATGCAAATACTCGATAGAATACCGTTTCCAAAAATCATTATGTAGTTTTTGGATTAGTTGCCATCTCGAGAGCCGATTTAGGGGAACCTCGGACAAATCTGACTCAGGAATTTCTGAATTAAGGGGTTCAAGTGTCAAAAAATGCCCAGGGGTAAGAGGTTGAAGATCGTGTGGGTCTGAAGAGGCAGGAGATAAAGGGCGACTATTAAGTACGGCTTCTATGCGACAGGTAAGGGTGGACATCTCCATGATAGACAACTTCTGGTCGCCGACAACTCGTACAAAGTGAGTTTTAAAACTTTTGACGCCAGCTTCTGCCAGGCCATTGAAATGTGGACTGAGAGGAGGTCCCAGATGCCAACGAATAGAAAGTCTGGTGGCAGCACTTCTTGCGTAATCCAGTAATTGGTTACGAAACCCTATAAAATTACTGCCTTGATCTGACCAGCATTGCGTCACGCTTCCGCGTCTGGAAATGAATCGATGGAATGCACCTACGGACCCTTCGGTGGACAGTTCCATGGTTAATTCCAAATGCACGCAATGTGTGGCCGTACAGACAAACACACAGACATACGATTTGAATGCTTTACAACCACGGTAACGATGAGGAATCACAAAGAAAGGTCCACGAAAGTCGATAGCTACATTATGGGCGGTCTATAGGGTTTAGGGTTGATTCTAAAACATTGCAAGCACTTGGATATGGTTCTTTGAATAGCCCGTCTGGCAGATAATATCCAAAATTGCTGTAAAAGCAGATTATGTAATGTTTTAAACCCAGGATGAAGATATTGTCGATGAGCGGACTCGAAAAGAAGAGTAGTTAAACGATGGTCACTCGAAAGTAAGACGGGGTGTTTTGCAGAATCAGACAAAAGGTCAGATTTTTGTAATCTGCCACCGACTCTAATGATATTATTCTCATCAAGAAAAGGTGAAAGTTTTCGAGAAGGTTTCGGTATTGGTTTATCCTTAGATAACGCGGAAAAAAGCTCAGAAAAACAAGAACCTTGCACGCGTTTGATAAGAAGGTGTAACGCACTTTGCATCTCACCGGTGGTAGGAAAAACAATATTCTCAAAAATAACTTTTTGGTCCGGCGGCTTAGTGGGTTTTTGATAGGAATGGTTTTGAAAAAGGATAACTATTCGAAGGACATTACAAATGATACGTTGAATTTTGGATATAGATGAATATTTGATAAGAAGCTGATCTGAGAAGTTGACATCAATTATCGCATTGCAACAGACTTTTGGCTTTTCCTCCAGATTAATATCTCCGAAATCAATCGGCATTTTTGATTTATGAAAATCGGGCCATTCGTTTTCGGGAGACCACAAAAACGACGGTGCGTTCCACCACCTGTCATGTGACATGAGCTGTGAAGGGGTGGCCCCTCGTGACGCAATATCGGCTGCATTCAAAGCAGAAGGAATGTAGCGCCACGAGTTTGAGGGAATGATTTCTTGGATTCTACTGACTCGATTTCCAACAAAGGTTTGCCAGCGATTAGGAGGGGATGAAAGCCAGTGCAATACGACTTGCGAATCGCAGAAAGTAACGATATTTGTAAAAGTTATTTTTCCTTCATAGCTAGATAAAACGAAGTCAATTAATTCGCTTAAAAGAAATGCGCCTAGGAGTTCTAGCCTAGCCAAAGTTTGTGACTTTATAGGCGCGACCCTAGATTTTGCAGATATGAGAGAAACAGATATATTGTTTTCCTCTTCTACACGAAAATATACGACGCCTGCGTAGCCTCGAATTGAAGCGTCACAGAAGCCGATGATTTGACAGGTATTGGTTTTTGACAGTTTGATTTGTCGGGGTAATTGAAAATTGGAAAGAAGCGGGAATTCAGAACGAAGTTTGTTCCAAGAGTCGATGATAGAAGAATCTGGTTCTTCGTCCCAGCCTATTTTCGATATCCACAACTGTTGCAAAATAAATTTTGCTTGTAGCAACAAGGGACAAAGAAAACCTAAGGGATCGAAGATTGTCCCTATTTTTTTTTTTTTTTATTTGTCAAACACACTGTGTTTTTTTTTATTACAATCTAGTCAGTAAGACTAATTAGCAATTTTGTTTTAACTTAATTTACTAGAAAAGTCAGATTTAAACTTAGGGTTCACTCAACAGTTCTCCCCGCTTTGTTTAGTCTGTAACTCACAATTGTGTTGTGTTTATAGCATTATTTTGTTTTATGTGTAATTCACTTAGTTTACTAGCTCAAACGGCTTCACTCTTTTTAGTCGTCGAACTAGCATAGTATTGTCTAGAAGCTGAATTGCTTCCACATTCACATGCCGATGGAGTCTATCTTCATGGCTTTTTGCGTACTTTTTTATAGTCTCTGCTACAGTTTCGATTTTTAGATCTCGATGAAGGTCACTATTTCGAACGTACCAAGGTGCATTCACAATGTTTCTTAATACTTTATTTTGAAATCTCTGTACAACTAGAATGTTACTCTCTTTAGCACAACCCCATAGTTGAATACCATATGTCCATACTGGTTTCAGTATTTGTCTATAAAGCAGTAACTTATTATGAATTGTTAAATTGGACTTCCTTCCAATTAGCCAGTTCATTTTTCTATACCTTATCTCAAGTTCTTCTTTTTTTTTCTTAACATGTGCTTTCCAGCGCAATTTGGTATCAAGGGGTCAATTCTTTACATTTCAAAAAATTTGACGAAATTTGAAAAAATGTGACATAATCTGGCGCTTAAGATTTCTCGTTTAAAAGGCAATTTTTAAACTTAAAAACTTACCTACAAGGCAATTTCCCACTTTTTGTTGGATGCAGCATCACGATATAATTATTTTTTTTTAGCAAAAATACGTTAGTCGTTAGAAATTTTTAATTTAAAAATTGGAAATAAATTCACACCGTCACTAGAAATTGACATTTCAAATATCGCCAAATTTTTTCAGATTTGTAATTTCTATTCGTTTTCTTTATGAGGTCAGCTAAGTTTACTTTCCTTCTTTGTTTTTCACGGCAAAATTAACAAAGAGGCACTAAGTTCATGTCGTGGAAGGTGCGTGAAAGGCTCGCTACAGAATTTGCTCCACGGTGTTGCCACCGTTATATTTTTATCGGGTTTTTATGGAAAAGTCTAATAATGTCAAATATTGTCCCTAGAATTAGCCAGATATTCTGACTGAAATGGGACTTGGTCAGATTTTGTAAGTGGTGATTATTTTTGTACTTTTGCTATCAAACGACCAATTTTCGTCTAAAAGATGTTATTGCTGGGTTTAAACATATAAAAATAAAAATAAAAGTTATTTAAGTTTTATCTGGAACTGGATGTGCGCATGTGCGACATCGCGTCACGTGACATTTGTTGTTGTTTTGATAGAGTATTTTTTTGTTTTTTCGTACCATTTTAAGCAATACACCTTTTAAAAGCGAATCCCCATCCATCGTCATAAATAAATCATCCAAGATCATCAAATAAAAATGGCCTAACAGTCCAATGAAAAAAACGGAAGTATTAAGACCGGACATTATCAAAAACGTCATTCATCAAAACAAGGCAACAGCAAAATTAAAGTTTAGTATATCGTCTTTTATCAAAACCGGACAAAATCAAAAAGGACAAAATCATAAAAAGGGGTCTCCTATCTTTATATGTATACTGGTTCCGTCTCTCTTCTTCTCATACAAATCGGTCTCATGAAAGTTTGGCGGCAAATTGGTGTTAACCGAATCGAACCGCCCTGTTGGTCAATTAATTGCAAATGAATCCTAACCTAGGGTCCAACACCTGGCCTTTTTTAAAGATGACCCTTGCTTAATGAAAACGCCTTATGTGCTATAGCAATCCCTATGTAGAGACGGTGTTTTTATTAGGCATGGTAGTAAAAAAAATTGCAGTGAAGGACGCTTTAATTGCATAGTTATATCAAAACCGCTCTTCCACTGGCGTATATATGGGGGGGCCCGCCCCCCCCCCCCCCGAAGCTAAGATTTTTTTAGATATTTTCGCCATATTTCATGAATAAATACATAAAATAGCATAAAATACGCCCTCATGGGGCCTCGGGCCCCCCCCAAAACTGCCTCGGGCCCACCCCGAAACGTTTTTCTATATACGCCACTGCGCTCTTCTTTAGGTGAACGTCGAAAGCTAGGCCCGAGCCCTTTTTATGTTTTTGTCCTTTTTAATTTTGTCCGATTTTGATAATTTAAAAGACTATACAGAACTTCGATTTTGCTCTTGCCTTGTTTTGCAGAATAAAGTTTTTGATAATGTCCGGTTATTAATAATTCCGTTTTTAACATAGAACTGTTATAACTTTGTTTATTTATGATCTTTAGACGATTTTTTATTTGTTTTTTATGATAAACTACGAGGGCTATAAAAAGCCAGTGATTTAATACAAAAATACTTTCACACTGTTTTTTGCAAAAAAAAGTATTAAAAAATAATTTTAATTTTTTTTTTGGCTGAATAAACAGCAAAATGTTTTTATTATAATTTTTATTTTTGTCTGTATAAACCCAGTATAAAATCATTAAAAAACAAGGAAATTAAGTGTTATTTCATGATACAAAAAATAATTTTAAATATCTTATTAGGTTCTACTAACCGGTCCGGAAATGTCTTAAGAATTGCTAATTGAGAACCTCCCCTGGACATGCTTAAAGAACATTCTTGGAATGTCGTAGGGGACCAGCGGCGTAGCGTGCCTGAAGGGGCGGGGGCGACAGCTAAAAAGGACGCCCCTCACAAAAAAAAAAGGTCATAATGTCGTTCGTTTCCTTTGCCGCCCTCTCAATTTGCCGTTGGCAGCCCTGGGGTACTTAATACAGCATAGGGCGCTTCGGCCACCCATGGGGCGTCAGTACCCTCGGGGCAGGGGAAGAAATGCGAATAATCCATATCTCAACTACTTATCACTACTAAATGTTTGATTATTTTTTATTCCTAAAAATTTCGGGGGGAGATTGATCCCCCCTTAGGTACGACCTTGCACGTCACGTTGTAACAGTTTTTCGTAATCAAATTTTACCAGTGGCGTATATAAGGGGGGGGGGGGCGGGCCCCCCCGAAGCTAAGATTTTTTTAGATATTTTCATATATTTTATGAATACAATAATGAAATAGCATAAAATACGACCTCATGAAGTCTCGCCCCCCCCTGAAACTGTCTCTGCCCCCCCCCCCGAACAGAGGTGCTTCTCGGGGGGGGGGGGGACACTTTAGGTGACATTCTCTGTTGGTAAAAAACGGAATATATTTTTTCAGCAGCATTTTATTGAATTAGTCAGTGGTTGTAATTTCGATGATAATAACAATAGACACTTTCATGCGCCGCGCCGCAGGTAAAAATTTTGAATTTTTATTATCAAAAACATTACTTTTTACTCATTTTTTGTATATTCAAAAAAATCTCGGGGGGGGGCAAGTGCCCCTAGTGCCCCCCCCCCTGGATCCGCCACTGCCCCCGAAACTTTTTTCTATATACGCCACTGAATTTTACCAACATAATTAAAAATTAATAAACAAACTCTGCTACTTTCTCTTGGGAACAATCAATTGGCAACAGCGGCAGCATTTGGCCTTCGAATCTGTAACTGACAGTTGACAAATGTGCCGGGCCCAGATGCTTTAAAATCGAGGCTAAAGGAAGCCCTACACGAGTACAGACGTATCATTTCTAAGTTGAAGAACCTACAGACTGGGTGAATAATATTGTCATTGTCGAAAAGCGGTCTAGGACAACTGGGCGTCGAGCCAACTCGGCGGCGCCAACTGGGCGCCGGGCCAACTCAGCGCTGGACTAAAAAAACTTTTTTCGATAAAATGTGCAGATGAAGAACAAAATAGATATATTATTTATACAAAAATATCTTTAAAAAATCCTTTACGCAATTTTCTTGAAATTTGGTTTTGTTAAAGTTAAATCCATTAAGTCGAGTGGTGAAATTTGGTAGGTGTAGTGTTTGGTAACCTGGTAACCTAGCAAACATGGATTACAAAAAAAGTACTTTTTAAGTACTGGCTTTCGCTGCACGCCATAACGGCAAAGTACTAAGTAGGAAGTACTTAATTTGTATTGATTTGGAACAACGGCCGGCATTCTTAAGCTTGACATTCTTCAGTGTACCTGTAAAATGTTGACTAGTGTTTGCCATCTAGCGGCCAGGCCAGCAAACACGTTTTTTTGTAAATACTTTATTTTCACAGTAAAATATTTAGTTTTTTTGTACTAAAATAAAGTGCTTTAAAAGCAACCATTTAAAAATGCTTTTGAAATGTTTTTTCACTGTTATATTAATTTTGCAGCAAAACTTTTAAGCTTTTATTAAAAAATTAAATGTACTTTAAGAGTACCTTCTTCAAAATATTATTAAAATATTTTTTGTATTTTATTTTCACCGTAAAATATTTAGTTTTTTTGTACTAAAATAAAGTGCTCTAAAAGCAACTGCTAAAATATACTTTGAAAATGCTTTTTTGCCATTAACCCTGGCTGCACTTGGTATTTTTCATAAATAAACTATTACTTTTCGTTGTACTAAAAATAAAGTACTAACATGTTGCATTTTTTGCACTTTTAAATAATATGCAAATTACACAATACAAAAATAATAAAAATAATGCACATCGTTGCCGATGCCAGCAGTTAAAGTCAAGTACCAGCAGGTCAATGTTTGCTGGGAACACTTTAATTTAAGTTTTTTATTACAACAATGGCGGATCCAAAATGGCGGATTTCTTTATTTTTAAACCGATTTGTCTCAAACTTAAAAGTTTGCAGTGCCTGAGATCACTTAAAACAGTTTTATCCTCAAATTTAAAAAATTCAAAATGGCGAATCCAAAATGGCGGATTTTCTTATTTACTGACCGATTTGTTTGAAACTTCAAATATTACATTGCTTGAGGTCATTTAACACATATTTTTACTCAAACTTAAAAAAATCAGAATGGCCGATCCAAAATGGCGTACTCTCTTATATATGAACCGATGTGTATCAAATATAGAAATTGGCGGTGTTTCAAGTAGCTGATTATAATTTTTGACCTAAACTTTAAAAAAATTCAAAATGACGAATCCAAAATAGCGGATTTTCTTATTTACCAACCAATTTGTCTCAAACTTCAAATATTACATTGCTTAAGGTCATTTAATACAATTATTTATTCAAACTTACAAAAATCAAAATGCCGAATCCAAAATGATGGGTTTTCTTGATTTGTCTCAAACTTGAAATATTACATTGCTTGAGGTCATTTAACAAAATTTGTTACTTAAACTTACTTATGAACCGATATGTATCAAATATGGAAATTGGTGTTTTAAGTCGCTGATTATGATTTTGACTTAAAATTATAAATAATTCAAAATGGCGAATTTCGATAATTGATACACATCGATTCATAAATTCATTCATAAAAGTTCACCATTTTGGATCGGCCATTTTGATTTTTTTAAGTTTGAGTAAAAAATTTTGTTAAATGACCTCAAGCAATGTAATATTTGAGGTTTGAGACAAATCGGTTAGTAAATAAGAAAATCCGCCATTTTGAATTTTTTATAAGTTTAGGTCAAAAATTATAATCAGCTTTTTGAAACACCGCCAATTTCTATATTTGATACACATCGGTTCATAAATAAGAAAGTCCGCCATTTTGGATCCGCCATTTTGATAAAATCGCTGATATTAAAAAATCACAGTAACAAATATTAGTGTGATTGGAAAATCACGATATCGCTCATCTCTAGAACTTAGACATAAGCTGCCACCAGTGCAAAATAAGCATGAAAATCAAAAGTTAAGTTGCTCAAAGTGCACAAAAAATTGACTTAAATCGTAGATCCGTAAATAATCGCGAAAATGAAAATATTGTGCGATAATAACTTACCGAATAATGATTCTTATACAACACCATCGATACGCGTTGTTAGCCAACTCTTAAGATTTTAGGATGAATTAGTTAATTTTAAGTTTGTTTTTATATTATATTATTAACAAAGGAGGTGTACATAAAGTATATCGTGTATGTAATCTAATGTAATCCAAACAAAGATCTCTATATATCAATAACATATAATTCAATTCGCTCATTCTGCGTACAAGGCCACGTCGCGGGGTGGCGTTAATTCCTTCGGTCAATTTTTTATTCGCTTAGTTTAGACGGTTGCCGCTGGGTGGCGCTAGCAGAGACGGTACAGATAGGAATTACCAAGGCGTCTAAAATTTTTACAGGCATGATTAATGTTCTTATAAATAAAACTTTTTATGAATTTTTTTAAAAACTTTCGTTAAAACGCCTTTTAGGAAAAAAATATAGCACTTATTAATAGCATAAAATTTTCTTTTCAATGATGTAAAACTAAAGGGTTTAATTTACAATAAATGGTACAGTGGCATGTATAAATGAAGATTATTTACAAAAATCGTAAAAAATAATTATAAGTTTCGATGTAACTAATTATCTTTATCTATATGAAACATTAGGGACCTATTGCAATAGTGCCAGGCACAAATTGTGCCGGGCACTATATTGACACTTTCGCATTATAAGAACAGCTGTCTTCTTTCAAAATTAGGTCATTGTGTATTATAAGAGCCGGAATTATTAGTGACGCCACTATTAATGGAAAATAAACGACTGGATTTCTAAATTCGACTTTGGTATGTCAATTTTGAAAGATCAACTGTCAGTTTTTAATGCGAAACTGTCAATATAGTGCCCGGCACAATTTGCGCCTGGCTTTATTGCAATAGGTCCCTATTAGCATCAAGTCAGAATAGATACACTGGTGCAGCGGCGGCTCGTGCCGCAGGCGAGGTGAAGCGCCACATTATAAACACCGGTACAAACGTTATTCTTTTTAAAACTCTTTGCGTCCTAGAACTATTGGAGCATGGTACGACCGTTGAAAGAGAAAAACGACAATATAAATAAAACTTTTTGCCCATAAATATGTTTCTGATTTCTCTTTCAACTGAGGACGAGGACGCAATAAATTTTCTTCAGAGATAATACCTGTATAATAATATGTTTGTAATGTACCGCTTCACCTCGCCTGCGGCACGAGCCGCAGCTGCACTGGTGGTCGCAGTGGAAGGGCTGCAAGACCCACTCACATATGAATCATCAATTATCTTTACATAATTAATCTGTGCATTATTTAAAAGAAAATTTTATTTTCGAAAAGAGTACAAGAGTACTTAATTTTTAAGAAAATTAGTAGCAATTTTACGTCTTGAGAAAGACGGGTTTAGTTTTATACTTTTTTATTTTCTTTTAAAATAAAAGTGAAGGTTTTAATTTTTTGCTTTTTATTTCAAAATTATATATAACCTGTTTTTCTCAAAACAGAGAATTTCTACATGCGACAATCTTTTTAGCGACGGCAGAATATTTTTTTTGAAAATGAAGTTCTCTAGGCAAAAATAATTTCTGCCACTATTTAGAAAATAAAATTTTCTTCTTAGGAACGGCAGTATGTATTATAAATAATACTGATTTTTGGCGATTTTTACAAATTGTCTCCAGTTATGTTCGTCGTTATACCTAAAAGGGCGGAAGACCACCCAGGAAAAAGTGGCCAAAGAATAAAACTTATAGAAGATAACGCTTTCTTTCCAAAAATGTAACTCACAAAAATCGGTTTTTCTTTAGAAGACCACGCGGAAGATCATCGACCTATTTTTATGAAAGAAAATGTAATTTTCTATAAGCTTTATTCGTTATGAATTTCTTACTTTGACCACTTTTGTCCCCCTCTCCACCCTAGATGTAGGCTGTAGTTGGCAATGTGGCAAACAAGTAAAACATTAAACTACATTACAATAGCAACAAAAATATATCTATCTGTCAGGAAATCCCATATAGGGGGAAGGTATAACTTATGACGACCTTCGGTCTAATCATTTAAAAGAAAATTTTATTGTCTCACGTAGTATAATTAAAATTTATACACCGTTAGAAATAATTATAAATGATTTTTATTGCTAAAAAAGAAATTTGGTCTTCCTAATAAAGTGTAATATCAGTGTTTTCTTGCAGCACTTAGTTTTTATGACAATTGCAAAATTTTAAAATTAAAAAGATTGATTGAAAGAACTTTTTTGTTGAAAATTCAATGAAAATGTAAAAAATCAATAGATTTTTCGAGGATTTCTGTAAATCGCCCACATTGATGGATGCCACTGGCTCATTGAGAGTGAAATTGTCTCTATTTGATTATCAATTGTTGGAACACAAAGTTAATTTTCCTAATAAATTATTAAATACATTTCAAAAAATTGTAAAAAACAAAAAATATTTGTAGTGATTTTTAAAAAAGTTCTTAGTTTACGGACGCCAATGAAGTATTACCCACAATCTGCACTGAGAGATATATGATTTAAATCAATATATTACTTAATCGCGATTAAGTGACTAATCCAAGAAATGTGCTTACGGTGCATCTAGGGTTTAGTGTCCAACAAAATTAGTTAAATTTAAAAAGGTTAGTTGGTTTGTGTTGAATAAAATGTGCAAACAATCGTTTTGAAGATGTTGAAGGGTTCGTATCTTTGTAACAGTATAGTACCTAGGTAGCTTCAATTTATCTTGTTTGTTGACTCTCTAAGGGCCGGTTTCTCAATAGAGGGTTAGCCCTGACCCGTGGGTTAAAAAAAGAGTTGGCTGACATATTTACCACATGCCAAAAAAATACAGCTATTAAAGATAATCCACGGGTCAGGGGTTATCCTCTATTGAGAAACCGGCCCCTAATGTTCTCTGCATATATCGTCAAAAATAAGTTTTTTCTTGTCTTGGTTTTACATTTTAAAAATCTATATTTTTAAAAAAATTTTATTGTTATTATTATATTATTCAAATCAAACCTCTTGTCGTTTGTGCCTTGTTTCGCAGGTGGACGGATTATCAATTATCATAATAGGGCGAATAGTGTTTATAATTTTAATAGATTATTATTTTTCAAGCAAATTAATGAGATTCACGCATGTCGCCGTAAGTTGTTTTGTCTTAAATCAGATTAAAATTATGCCAATGCCTTATTTGAATTCTACATTGCATTGTATCGTATTTATCCTTAGAAAATTGATGCAATGTTGTCAAGATTTAAGGTTAAAATCTGGCATGTCAAATTGTGTCAGATTTTTTCAAATTGTGAAGAATCGCCCCCCAAGTGTCATACCTAGATATTTTGCCTGATTCGAATATGGTACTGGAATGTTGTTAATTGTTATTTGTATGTGATTTATATTTTTGTTTGTAAAATCAACATGAATTGATTTGGTTTCATTTAATTTTATTCGCCACTTTGTGGTCCAACTGTGAATTTGGGTGACTGCATCCTGAAGTTTCTCTATGCATTTTTCAATAGATTTTTCTACCGTCAATAAACCAGTATCATCGGCAAATGTTGCTAAGTGACAATTTTCTGGCTTTGGGATATCACAAGTGAATAATAAGTATAGATAAGGGCCTAGTACGCTACCCTGGGGCACGCCTGCTTAAATTTCTCTTAAATTTGAGTATGAGTCTTCCTGTTTTACTCTAAAATGTCTATCAGATATGTATGATTCCAAAATATCCGAATACTGTTTTGGCAGAAACCTTTTTAGTTTAAAATTAAGGCCTTCATGCCACACTTTGTCAAATGCTTGTGCTACATCTAGAAAAACTGCAGAACAAACTTTTCCCTCTTCTAGTGCTTTTTCTATTATATTAGTAATTCTGTGTACTTGATCTATCGTGGAATGCTTGTCTCGAAAACCAAATTGATGAGATGGAATAATTTCTTGTCTTTCTATGATGGGTTTTATTCTTTTAAGCAATAATTTTTCATAGAGCTTGGATATAATTGGCAGCAAAGATATTGGCCTGTAAGATGACACGTCATGGAGTGGTTTTCCCGGTTTTGGAATCATGATAACTTCTGCAACTTTCCACAGTTTAGGTACGTACCTAAGCCTAAAAGACGCATTAATTAGGTTGCATAGTTTTACGATAGCTTTTCTGGGGAGTTGTTTTATGACTACCCCGTTAATAAGATCATACCCTGGGGCTTTTTTCGAATTAATATTTTTGATTTCTGTTAATATTTCTTTTGGTGATGTAAGCTTAATATGGTCCTCGATTTGATGGGGTTCATTTAAATGAAAGTGTTCATCTGGTGCTTCGTGGGGCTGAAATGTTTTTTCTAAATGACTTGCAAAAATATCTGCTTTTTCTTCGTTACTCCTTGCCCACTGGTTGTTAGATTTTCGTATGGGTTCGGTTCGGTTCGGTTCGGTTCGGTTCGGTTCGGTTCGGTTCGGTTCGGTTCGGTTCGGAATTTGGTCCCTATGATAGATAAAATAGAACGTTTGGTTGGGGGTTTGTCCTTCATTCGGCATTGATAAGAAAAAATGTCGTTTTTTGGATGCCATTGAAGTCCTAAAACTTTGATAAAGTGGGGTTCCTCCTTGTCGAAAGAGAGAGGCATTTGACGATCGGACTCTGGCAATGTTGCCAATAACTCAGGACAATTGCTTGCCCATTTTTTAAGTTCAAATCCTCCCGACTTCAACAAATCATTGAGTTCTGTTTGAAGGGAGAGAGCTTCAGAAAGCGAAGGGCTAGTTCCCAAGATATCGTCGATATAGATTGACGTTTTTAGAACAGTACTAGCCATAGGAAAACGTTCCTTTTCTCTCTCTGCCAGCTCATTTAAGGTACGCATGGCTAGAAAAGGTGAGCATGTCATGCCAAAAGTGACAGTAGAAAGTTCCCACACTGAAAGTGGGTCCTGTGGAGAAAACCTCCACAATATCCTTTGATAAGGACGGTGATAAGGATTGATAAGGACTTGACGGAACATCTGTTTGATGTCAGCAATGTAGGCAATAGGATTAAGACGAAACGCAAGGAGTAAAGAAGCAATATCCTTTTGAAGTTTCGGTCCAGATAACAATGTGTCATTGAGACTAATATTTTTTGGGGTGACTGCCGAACAATCCCAGACTACCCTTAATTTTGTACTTAAGCTTTCCGGCTTTAGTACGCAATGATGTGCTAAAAAACACGACACGTCGACCTTTGGTTGACTAGATAAAACTAAACTCATATGATTAGAATCGATATAGTCTTGCATGAAACTTGAATAGGCAGTGTACAGATCAGGATTTTTGATTAATCTATTTTCTAGAAGTAAAAATCTACGATAAGCTTGCGGATAAGTATTTCCTAGGTCAGGGTTTATTTTATCTTTAAACGGAAGATCTACCATGAATCTACCGCTCGGTTGCCGTAATACACTAGCAGTAAAAATTGATTCTGCTTGTTTTTCTTCCTTTGATAAGATTTGTTTTTTAGGCAAATGTTCGATTTCCCAAAACCTAGGGAGAATGACCTCTAAAGGAGGTGAATGACTCGTTAAAAAACAACTCGTTCGTTCCGTAAGACTACCTACTTCGTCAACCTTTCCCATGACGACCCAACCAAAGATAGTTTCAAGGGCTGAAGGTTGCCCTATTTGTCCAAGAACCCTGCCCTCCTTGAATATCTGTGCGAATAGCTCGCAACCAATAACTAGGTCCACAGGTCTAGATTTGAAATAAGATGGGTCGGCAAGTTTAAGGTTTTGCAAGTGTTTCCACTGATTATCATTTAAAGAGAATGTAGGCATATTGGAACATAGTTGTGGAACCACAATTGCTTCGAAATTAAGTAAAGGAGTGACTTGTCCTTGTGGCTTAATGTGACATTGAACGAGCCCTTTGGAAGTAAAAGAAGACATCTGATTTAATCCGAATATTTCAGTGGTGTAACTTCGCCTAGGAAGATTAAGACTCTGAATACACTTTTCACTGATGAATCCTGTCTGTGATCCAGAATCAAGCAGTGCCCTTACAGGTTGAAAATTTCCGCAACCGTCCATAACATCTATTATGGCGGTGCATAAAAGAAAGGTACCTGAAGGTCCTGAGGCATTTAATGACACATGAAGATTATTGACAGGTGGTGTGTGAATGACAGGACTAGTATCTTGGCTTCCAGACTCTTGATTAGTTTCTAAGATATGAGTTAAAGTGTGGTGCCTTTTACTATTGCAAGTCCTGCATGAATATTTTGATTTGCACGTATCTACATCATGCAAGGGATGAAAACACGCTAGACATAATTTTTTCTGTTTTACGAAAGATAGGCGATCGATAGGTGAGAGATCAAGAAATGTTTGACATTTCGAAAGCACGTGACCTTGATTACACCGGAAACATTTTATTCCCGTACTTGAATTAGCTGAGGTGCCAGCCAGTCCTATAAAATGCGAATTGGATGATTTATAGGTAGGCTTTTGCCCAAACTGATTTCGCATAGAATTTGAATTTTGATAGGTAGGCTTTTGCCCAGACTGATTTTGCATAGAATTTGATTTTTGATATATAGGCACCTTTTTGGGTGCTGTTGATTGAGGAAGGGATTCCAAAACTTTACATCTTTTTTCTAGAAATTGAAAAAGTGACTGAAAAGTGGGAATTTCGTTATTAGTATTGGCCTGACTCATTTCGAAATTTGAACGCGTTGGAATATCCAATTTTTCTAATAAAATGAAAAAAATAATAAAGTCCCAACTGTCATCGTCAAAGCTAAGTGATTTTAAAATTTCTAGAGATTCAGAAAAGGTGTCAATTAAATTACGCAATTCTTTAGCTGACTCGTTTTTTAAGGTGGAGTTCATAATTGAGCTTAAAGCATCATTTGCGAGGTCTCGCTTGTTTTGATATCTATTGACTAATTTATCATAAGCAATTTTATAATTTTGATCAGATAAGCTAATCCCTGATATCAATTTTAAAGGCTCATCCTCGAGATATGAAAATAAATATTGAAGTTTTCGAACGTTACTTAGACTTTGATTTTGATCTATAATGTTATTAAAAAGATCGAAAAAGCTTGGCCATAATTTTTTATCACCTCGGAATATGGGAATACCTAACTCTTTGAGTTTTGGAGTTTCAGATTCGTTTTGTCGAACATATGATCCCGAAAAGGATGGGGCCTCAACCGGAAATATTTTAGAGTAAACCCCCTTACACGCATAAAAATATTTACGAGCTTCTGCAAGGATCGCATCCTGCGTTTTAAACTCCTCGTCGTCCGTGTCGTCTATCAACATAATGACGTCATTATGCGCCAGCATGCATTTATCGAAGGTTTCATCCAAATCGGAATACCTCACTTGAAACTCGTTTCTCGCTCTTTCATCCTTTTCCGCGGTCTTTGACAACACATAACACTTGGTGATCGCAGATAAAAAACCCTTTCGTTTTTGTACGGCTTTTTTGACAGACATGATTTTACCTTTGAAATGACGAAATTGTCGGTAAATATACAATTAACGCTAAATTAATGCTTCTGAAATAGAAAAATGACGAATTGTCGAAAATATGCACTAATTTATCGCAATTGATGAAAATTGTTTTAAATATCGAAATGATATGGTACACCACTGAACTTTTGTTTTGTTTGTTTTGAGTCCTACTCGCTTTGT
Source organism: Aspidapion aeneum (assembly GCA_963576565.1). Lineage (NCBI taxonomy): Eukaryota > Metazoa > Arthropoda > Insecta > Coleoptera > Brentidae > Aspidapion > Aspidapion aeneum. The sequence goes on along the minus strand of OY755044.1, from coordinate 83,091,294 downwards.
TTACTGAATGACCCCGCTCTAGACACGTGTCCTGCACACACCACACCGACGACTTTCGATGCGATGCAAAAATTCAAGGCCGTTGTTTGGCTTGGCCACAGATTAGGTAAATAATTATTAATACCGTCGTATGGATTTATTATTTAAAATAATTCGGATCGAAAGGAACACTTTATGTTAGTCCACGGTTAGAAAAACGTTAAAGGCAATGGACTGTATAAATTTTAATTGATGATAGCGCGACCAAACATAAATATTGATATGAAATTACGAAATAATCAAAACGTCCATAGGTAAAATATTGGTGGCACACAACGGTAATCAGAACAAATGCACTCACCTCTTTTGCAGCCAAATTCTCCACTTCCAAGGGGCCCCTGATGGATCTAATGATGTCACCACGTAGCTGAAGGGTTGAAGTTTCTAGTTCTATGCTTCAGTACACAAAAATCGAGCACTTTCAGGTGTAGATATTTGAAATAGTTGGAGAACGAAATTAACACGCCTTTTTCTCTAGGCGATTGACAAGGATCTCTCTGGTTGTTGGTGCGCATGTCCAAATACGCGGAATGCGCTTTGTCCTTCATACAGTTGTGTGTTTTTAAAAATATATATAAACAACCGCGAAATTTAGCGGGAGCTAACAACAACTTTAAAAAAATTAAAATCGGATGACTGGGTAGGGAGATACGCGTAAACAAAAAAAATCTATCAATTCGGCGGCCATTTTTAAAGATGGCGGCCAAACGACCATGAGTTCGACCACGTGACCAAACTTTTATTATACACCTATGGGTGCTTAACAACGCCCCGCAGTCAAACTGAGCGCACATATTAGGTCACACGTGACAGGAGCCAGCGCCTAGACTATCTAAAAAAAAATGGCAAAAAATTGATAAAATTTCGAGAAGAGGATCAGCTATGATTTACATGAATATCGCTTTGAAGTCAGGAAAGAGTCCATATTCAAAATGTGCAATTAGTTTTTTGAAGCATTTTTATGTAACCTATACTTCGTTCGTGTCATTTTACTTGTCATATTAATTGTGAATGGCTCACTCAAAATTATCCTAAAGTGGCTAAAAATCAACCATATCCAGATTTTGATAAATGTGATGTGTTTGACTGCTTTATTAAAGCAACAAAATCTTAATATTTAAACGGCAGAAATATTTGTATGCAAAATGCGTTAAAAAAATTATTGTCAACAATGTCTTACAAATAATGGCAATCAGTATGAACATTTATTTTAATTTTTTTTGTATCTGTCGTTCTGTCGTAGACTTTCTTTCAAATAAAGCTTTAACTTAACGTAAAACCATTTTAATTAGCTAAGTATCAAAACAGTTAAACTAAAAGTCGTTTAACTAGCAATTTTTAATTTTTATCTATCTTGGAAATTTCGGAATAAATTTTTTTAAATAATAATTAACCTTAAAACAAAAAAGAATTAATTTTTTATTATTTTGTGATAATAATAGCATGAAACCAATCAAAATAGCGATAAAAAAATCCAGGTCCGTATTTAATTATTTTATGATAAATACCATATCTCAAAAACTAAACCATATTTTAAAAAACCGACAACGTCATTATTTTCTTTTAAAAAAGTTTTAACCCCTAAAAAAGAGCACGGTAAGGTGCAGTCAGAAAATCGATATCTTTAATAATAACCGAATTTCGCATTTAATCCCATCGAAAATGGGACACGCTGTATACTTGCTACGCAGTATAAAGATCCCTGCCCTCGACAAAGAGGTGTCAGGCAAAATTAAGTCTTAGAGAAAGAAAACTTGTATCCTAAGGGGCACGTGCATCAGTTTGATATATGATATACGGACAAATCGGGGTTTGCGAAAATGGCGTTCCGTGTACCTAGCCGCTAGACCAACTACTACTGCCAAATTTAGATGTAAAAGATACCTGTTACTATACTTTTTGGGGTTTTAGTAAATAAAAAATATATAAACATTGCATAATATTTTATTGTGAAATTATCCGCAGAATAATTTGCGTGCCCAGCGAATAGTCGCTAATTTTATCAAGCTGGTAATCGACTGCGTACAGGCTCTCATGATTTGAAAAAATAATTATCTATAACCATTTTGCTATGCTCTAGAAATATTTTTTTGAAAAATGTCATTTTTTCTACGAGCGTGCGGAAAGTGTCATTTTTCCCCACGCCACTTTTCGGCACTCTCCAAAAAACCTAAGAAACGGTACATTATGACATTTTTAATTTTGATACGGCATCTGATTGGGCTTTCTCATTTTACCGTTTCCGAAATCCCCATGTAGTTGCTTTTATTTGGGACACCCTGTATAGTGCGCAGTCGTAAAGTTTTGTAATGTAGTGTGCATAAAAAACCTATGAATTTAATAAACGTTTTATAAGTATAATTTTTATTTTTTAATATTTTCCGCACGCTCGAAAAAAAAATTCCGTTCCCAACTCTTGCAAAACGTTTCTTTTCCGCACTTGATTTCTGGCCGACTGACGCATAGCGGAGTTTTGATATCAAGTGCGAAAAACTTTTTTTTTTTATAAAAAAAACACCTAACTGCTAAATTTACTTGTAACTACTAGTCGCAGTTAGGTACAAAATTGATAGGGATACCTACCTATAATGTACGACATGCTTCAACTTTTAGTTTTGATGCCCAAAACGCACTTACCAAATTATACAGTTTTTTATTTTCAGGAATCAGGTTATTGGATAATTTTGTATCCAACTGCGACTAGTTAGTTACAAGTAAATTTAGCAGTTGGGTGTTTTTTTATTTAATTTTTTTTTTTATTTCTAACTTTTAGGTTCAATTCTTATTCAGCCTTATAAAAAGCACTATGCATTTAACACTCATTTGGCTTTACCCAAAAAGTACAAATAGATTTTCTACAGACGCGAACAGTGTTACCTTCCATTGAGTAAAGGTGTGGGAGAAGAGAGGGAGGAGGACACTAGCAAAATGTGGTCGAATTTTTTTTTAATAACTTACTCTATATTTATGAAAGGTAGCGCTATAATTATTACTAATATGGAGGGTGGGGAGAAGAGAGGGAGAGGGATGGGGAAACTAGTAAAATGATGAAAAAAAAGTCGTATATTTGTGAAAAGTATAGCTACAAATATTACTAATAAGGAGGGTGGGGAGAAGAGAGGGAGAGACAGGAGGGGGGAATTAGTAAAATGGTGTTGCAAAAAAAAATCTGAAAGCGTATGCAGAAAGAATTTTTGAAATCTTTGATACAATTATGCGAATATGGTTTTTGAATAGGGTGGGGAGAATGACAGGAGGGGAGATGGGTGGGAGCGGCTACAAAGTAACTACAGCAAATTAAAGCATATTTGCAATGGGTGATAAAAAGAATTTCATTAAAATCGCCTGAAATTTAGAAAATTTGTATGCCTTAAAGCTAGGCCTACTTAAAGCCTACATCATGTGATATAATGGCGTCTGAAGACCGCCATGTTGATTCCTGTTTAAAAAAATATAGCCTATAGCAGTGGCGCACCGAGGAAGATGTCTTAGGGGGGGCCCGAGGCCTCTTGGGGGGCGGCCGAAGCCTCATAATGTCGAATATGGGGTGGGTGCGCCCATGCCCTTCGAGATCAGAAGCAATTCAACGATACCCTTTTTGTCAAAATCGGTTTAGCCGTTCAGCCTCTAGCGTGACACAAACATACATATTTACATACATACATATCCCAATCAAAAAACATTACCCTTCCTTTCGCCGTGCTGCAGTTGGGTAAAAAAGGACACTTTCCGCACTAATATTTACGAATACGACCACGAAGGGACCTTATTACATAACTCATTTTAGCCTATTTACGCAATAAGTTTAATAATCGCACTACGGATTTACTGAGCCCATTACATCACTAGTGGCGTTATATAGTTATTTACCAAAAAATTGCAGAATGTATTACTTTATTTACTTTTTTGAATAAGCGTGCGGAAATCATTATTATTTAAAAAAATTAATTGTACCATTTTTAAAAAGAATTGTGCCGCGACGAATCAGCCGTCGCGTCGGCAAATTGTCCCAGCTGCAAACCGTCCCGCGGCGAATCGGCGGCGGCGAAATGGCCGCAGCGAATTGTTTCATTCCCACATTTATTAAACGTTTTCATAAAATGTTTTTCGCACGCTCAAAAGAAAAATTATGTTCCTAACCTGTGGAAAGTTTCTTTTCCACACTTTAGTGCTGGCCGAAATTCGCTATGCATCAGTCGGCCAACTGCAATCGCAATCGAAAATTTTATCCCTTAGTATACAGGGTGTAACATTAAAAAAGATCCACCTGGATGTTGTCAAAAGCTATCAGAAAATTTGAAAAATGCCAAAACACATCGTATTTTTTTGCAAGAGGTAAACATTTTGAATATCTTGGAATTTTTGTAGTACGCATCCCCTTCGAGGTGATTTTATAGTACAAATTATACAAGATAAAATGAATTAAACTTGTCTCACCTGCAAACTTTTTTTAATAAAAACGATAAAAGGTTAGTTAAACTTAGGTATTTTTATAAACTGCTATTTCAAGAACAATGTCGTTTAGTACAGTGGTTTGAAATTTATTTGATGTGTATTTTCTCATAAATTGTATGTTCAAACACTTATAGGTTTTATTTGTAAAATCGATTTCCCAAACAAAAAACTTTTAAAAGTAATGTTTTGGATTATTGACATGACCGCGCCATGTATTAATCAAAAATCCATTATGATGAACTCAAAAGAAAAAAAAACAAGGTTTCTTTCTGTCCTAAAATATGGTATTAATTTGTTTATCGAGATTTCCACTCTGTCTGAAAGCATAATTGGAAATACCAGAAAGTAAACTTTGGTAATTAAAAGACCGCAAAAGTATATTTTAATAATTATTGTTTTACATTAGAGAACGTTACGAGAGTTGTCAGTCCCATCAGCAGCGGTAAAATTTTCGTGCACTATGATTTCACGTAAACAACTGAACCGCAGATAACTTGCCGCAGAAATCTGTAATTTATGTAGAATCTGTACAGCTTGGTGTAGCATCGGTACATGCACACGCAGGTAGATCGGACCACTAGTTTAGGAAATACTTGACTATCCGATAATAGGAACCTATGCGATAATAGGCACCTTTCCTCTACTTGAAATTGTACTTCAAGTACTTACAAGTACTTCAAGTACTGTGTTTGAAGTACATCTACAATCTGGTAATTGTACTTGGTACTTGAAGTACTTTTAACAATGTGCTTTGAAATGTACTTGATTTTGTCAAGTAAAGTACTTCAAGTACATTATAAGTACTTCAAGTACATTCAAAGTACATTAAGTACTTCAAGTAAATTCAAGGTACTTCAAGTACATTCGAAGTCTTCAAGTACATTAAAAGTACTTCAAGTACATTAAAAGTACTTCAAGTACAATCAAATATTCTTGAAGTACAATGTAGATATAGGTGAGATAAAACTTTAATGCGCCGAAGACAAGTGGTAGGCTTAGGGTTGCCACCTATCCGGTTTTTTTATCAACTTGGTAGGGAAGTCCGGTATTTTAGCAACCTTGATAGGTACAGCTAATTTCAAGAAAATCTGATTTGGCTGGAAAAACTCGATTTTTATTTTAAGCAGTATAAATAAGTTATATCGGGTTGACATTTACATTTTACAGTAGTGATATGACATCCAATAAGTGGGCTGCTTATTTCCTTTTGCATGCTTATAAAATAAATAAAATAAAATTTGATAAAAACCAGCTAACTATATATTTTTGGTCGTTTTCAGAAATAACGTGCTTGTTTCTGTTAAATTAAATTTAATTTTGAGTTGAATATAGGGTTACCAGATGAAAACGTCTCTAACCAGGACCAGCCGTCAAGAAAATCCGGACAAAATCCGGACGTCAAAATTTTTTCGATGTCACACAAAAAATCTACCTTTTTTTTATTGAAACAATAACTAATAAATAACATAATATAAATACTATTTTATAAGTACTATTCACTGCTTTGTATTTTATTCAACAGCGTTGAATTTTTAGCCAGAAGTACAAAATCGTAAAATTCTGAGCTGCTCATTTTTCTTAAATTGTATGAAATGAGTATTCCTTTTACAGAAGATAAAAGCAGCCTATTTCTTTTTTTGGTCCACTGGGTAGAAATACTTGCATTAAAATATTTTGCCCATTTTTCGTAGGTAGGCAGATTGTGGTCATCAGAAGTAAAATTGTCTGATATGTACTTTTTTAGATTACAAATTTCATCAAAAAAATTGTGTGTGCTTAAGACCACACGGCAGAAGTGTAATTCAACAAGGCGAAATTAATAATACTACTTTAAGCGGGCTCTTAACATAACGTTTTACCTTACGTCTTGCCTGTCAGTCAAAAGGGTCAAGTATGACGGTTGAAAGCCTAGCGTAGACACTTGATAGTTTTAACGTACGTTTTTAGATCAGTTTTTGATACAAAACGATGGTTTTATTGGAAAACAATGCGTGATCCGGTCAGTTCTCTAGGCGGTCTTCCGTCTTAAATCAGTTCAAGTAAAACGTCCGTTTTTCCGTCTACACACAAAGTTTTACTTGATGCGTTTTGACTGAACAGGCAAGATGTAAGGTGAAACGGTATGTGAAGACCCCGCTTAAAGGTGAATTCACACTGCTAAATTTATCGACGATTATTGTTTAATTAAATTTTTTGAAATTAGTTTATTTTGCATTATTTGATGTTTATAAAAGCGGCTACTTTAAAATCCGGACGTTTATGAAAAATCCGCCCGGACCCACCCGCACGTAGTAAAAATCCGGACATGTCCGGATTAATCCAGATGTCTGGTAACCCTAGTTGAATATCTACCATAATACATTCAAAAAGTAAGTTCGGCTTTTTTTGCTGCAGTTTGGCACCTGATGTTTAATGATTTAATTCTACGGCGAATGGGTGCTTCGCTGCTTGGAAACTGTAAAAAAAGTCTTGCATTCTTTGCTCTCTCGAAGGGGTCATTTAAGAGTAATCGAAGTAGCGTATGATCTTCCTGCACTTGACCTACTTTTGGCCTGCCAGATTATACTTATTTTCTTTCAAGTTACCGCTGGAAAGGACCAATCATTTTCCAACTTAATAATGTAACAACTTTGGCATTTAACTCTTTGGTCGTATATAAAGCCAATTTATGATTAAATTGGCATTCACAGCATTGATGTTGTTAAAATACTGATGTTTTGATAAAGCTGACATGGTGGCTGGAATACACTGCTCAAATTGTGGAAAAAGTACATACGTATTAGTTTATTTTTTTTTAAATCAACTTTACGTCTTAAATAATCGCCCAAAAAATAGTAATATTAGGTACACACTTATCCAAAGAATAATGCCTATAGGCTTAGTTATTTGTGTGAGAAACTACTACAGCACAGTCATGTCATCTATTGAGGAGTGTCGGTAGTGCAGGTATGCACTTACAGCTCGATTTTTGGGGATCCACCTACTACTACACCTTGCAGCAGACGTAATTTCTACGTTTGGTGGAGGTTGGTTTAAAGAACCCGAAAATTTATTTAGTCTGACTAAATTCAACACCATAAAAAATTCCTTGGATATTTGCATTTGTTATGCTTATTTATTAAATTTGATTTGAACGAGTTTTTAAGCAGTTTTGTGGGCTATTATAAAAATAGTACTTTCTAGGAGTGATTTAGAAATTATTGACGGGAAGAACAGTGCCCGAAATGCACCACCAAAAAAGAAATAGGGCAATGTAGGGTACGTGCATGCCGATTTTACAAGATTTCTAGCTCACACTACTACTATACTATAGTAGTGTGAGCTATGGTGATCCTAATTTTTTCGAGAAAAAAAAAGTTGCTCTGATTTCAAAGTTTTTTAAATATCTTTGCGTTTCAGATGATTTTGAAACTTTTTTGTCTCGCCGTCTGTCTGTCTGTCTGTCTCAAAAAACTCAAAAACCGCTTGTCCGATTTAAATGAAATTCGGTACGTAGGCTGGGTCTTGGGCCGTGGTGGTCCCATTTAAAAATGAACAAAATCGACCGATCGCAAGCCAAATAAAAGGGTTCAAAAATTAGAGTTTATGTGAAAATATGGTGTGTTTTATATCAAACGAAAGGTAATTAAGTCTGGAGTCAAACAAAATACATTTTACTTTTTGGAGTTACGAAAAATTAATTTTAAGTTATTTAAAAAAAAAGGGTGGGGTTAGATGTCAAAAATTAGAGTTTAAGTAAAAATATGGCGTGTTGATGTCAAACGAAAGGTCAATGAGTCTGGAGTCAAACAAAATACATTTTACTTTTTTTAAAAAGGGTGGGGGTAGATTTTAAGAACTAGAGTCAAAACATGGCTTGTGTGGTATCAAACGAAAGGTAATTGAGTCTAGAGTTGATTAAAATATATTTCAGTTTTTAGTTGTATTAGCTCACACGTACACTATAACTATAGTACCTAGTGTGAGCTTAGGTGCCCATAGATTGGCAGAGTATTTTGTAGGTCTTATTACAAAATTTACACAAATGTGATCTAACCGCATATACAAGGCAAGGCAGAAAAACTTAATATAATTTAAAATGTTTATCTTTTGGGGTAGGTCACATTTACCCCGGAGTTCGGGGTAATTGTGACACCCCTATTGCAAAACTATAAAACGTTAAAAACATTTTGAGGCCACTGGGTCAATTTTGCAGCTTTTTGTTTAATAAAATTATCGCTTTCCATTATTTTTCTATGGCATTTTTATGTAAAATGATGAGTTCAGAAAAAATTAATAAATGTAATTTACGTATAATAAGTAATACATATTTACATACAATAATATTCCAAAAAATATAACTTTTCGGTTGATACTTTTTTACATTTCTGACGGTTTTTGAAATTTTTAAAAAAAAATTTTTTGACATCTTAAATATTTTTTGACGTTTTTTGACATTTTTTACTTGTTTGAAATTTTTTAACATTTACATTTTACATTTTCTTTTTAATATTTTTGGAATTTTTAAAAATTTTTAGATATATTTAAAGTACTAGAGGTATTTTAGTACTTCAAGTACTTCTATTGTACTTTCAGTACTTCTATTGTACTTCAAGTAAAAGACTTGGGGAAAATCAAGTACTTTTATAATGTACTTGGTACTTAAAGTACATTCGAAAAAAAGTGTACTTAGTACTTCAAGTAGTTTTAAAAATCTTAATGTACTTGGTACTTGTACTTGAAGTACATTCATAATACACTTGTGACAGCTCGGCCTATATCTAAAAAAAAATACTATTTTCTGCATTCTGGATAGACCACAGGTCGAGAGTCACATGTTTAAACGATGGAGGGGGCCAAATTTGCAAAAATCTTTTTTTTCCTAGAAAAAAAACTTTATTTTTTACAACTTACCGTTTTTGCGTAAAATGCAAAAAAATATATTATTGATATTTTTGGCGACCTCTGTTATACACGTAATCGTAAAGCTGTGAATTATCATTTCAAAGAATCGTGTCCTTAACATTTTTCGTAAATAAAAATTATCTCCATAGAACACTCAATAAAATTATTCAACATTGAAACTGCGAAGGCATCAGTAATTTTTTTATAGGTTTCTAGGATCCTTAAGCATAGCTCATACCCAAGTTTGCAACCCTGTCATGAGCGTACGCAACGAGAGGCAAGGAGGGGCACCCCCCTCCTAAATGTTGAAAATAATTTAATAATTTCCTAATTAAATAAAACATATCCTCAGTATCTCAAAACGAAAGTAAATAACCAATGTATCCTTCCTGTCCTTACCTATGGATCTCAGACCTGGACGCTTACAAAATCAAACATGGATAATGAAACAAAAGCCTAAAGATCAATAAAAAGACAAATGTTACATGTGAAACTAACAGATAGAAAAAGAAATAAATGGATAAGAAATAAAACAAACGTAAGGGATGTCAGAGGAGAGGTAGCAAAATTAAAATAAAAAATTGCCGGTCATAATATTAGACAGAAATACGATCGATGTAACAAACTGGAGACCTTGGGAAAATAAAAGAAGTTTTGATTTCGATTTAAAGAGACATGCGGGAACTAGATGAATGAACACGGCGACAGACTGGGAAGAGTGGAAGATATTGGGGGAGGCCTATGTCCAAAGATGGATCGAAGAAGGCTAAATAGATAGATAGAATTATATGAATTATGCTAAGGTTGTTTAGTCATGCTGGAAAAGATTTTGGATCTGGGTTTAAATCACCGGCGGCAATTCGCAAGGGGTCAGGGGATGCTGCTTCTTGAAATCCAGATATTTTTTTTCATTCGTTAATTTTAAAATTTATACTTGTGACAAATACACACCTAAATCAGCTTATCCTTATATTTTTATCAGATACCTACGCCCAAGCCAAGACATTTAGAAGGCACGCGCCTCCGTTAGTTGCAATATTAGCATAGAAAGGTTTTGCGTTTTTAGGTGAATTATTTTCCTGAATATTTTGGTGATGTTAACAAAGAGCAAGGTAAAAGATTATATTAAAATTTTAGAAAATGGAAAAAGGGAAAAGAAAAACCGTTTCTGGCTACTGCAGGATTTTCCTTTTTTCAGTAGTGTAGACAAACTACAAAGAAAAGCTTTTGTGGAAAAAGGCAAAGCGTTCTTAAGAAATGTCAATAAAATAAGACTTTCTTATATGTATTTATTGTATAAGTTTTTAAAATATATTATAACTTTGGTATAAATAAAATAAATTTCTAGATTTCCTGGTTTATTATGCAGGCCTGTGAATTGACAATCGTAGGTTTTTCACAAATTCAATCGAAATAACTCACTTTTGTAATTAATACAAGCTAAAACCTTAAACCTAATTTGTTTTTTTTTGTTCAAATATTAATTTTCTGGCATATTGTTGATGGTGTACAATATGGTTAATAATCTCAGTTTGATATTGATCTAAAACAAATAAAAAAAGTAAAATAGATTACTTTTCCATTAAAAATAATTTGAAGCTATGTGACTAAAACAAATTACTTATTGTTATTTCTGAATATATAATTTTTCTATAATAGTAGAGACAATATACGTAGCGTCAAAATTTGGCCTCCGTGGACTTTTTGATGAAGATCTTACAATGCATGTTTTAATCGATTAATGATCACACCAATACTGCCTGACCTGTTAACACACCCGAAATTGTCTTAGGCAAAAAGTAAGGTTAGGGTGTCAAAATATGTTTTCAATTCTAAACGGTTTAAGCTAGAGTAATAAAACTGGGCACGCACATAGGCCTTCAAGTACTAATTTTTTGGCTGTCAAAAAATTTTAGATATTTTGCCTTTAGGGGAGGCAAGGGGGCAAAATGTGTTTTTAGATTATGTCTTATATCTTCTAAACTATTGCACCTTCAAAACTAGGTCTTATTAAAATGGTAGCTCATACCATTACCCACAGTTCTGCTATATAAAAAAAACGAGGTCCCCTAGGTAGAGGCAAAGTTTTTTGTAATTTAAAATTAAAAACGTATACTCTGCCCTATGTCAGCAAATGTGCACCAAACGGTTGCGGTTGACCAATTATTTTTACCCTACCACAAAATCAGAAAATCACTCATTTAAGCAATTTATATCAAACTTTGGGTATTGATCCATTACCTGTGACAAAAAATTACGTTTGTTGCCCATAGAGAGTGTCAGGGGCTAAAAAACATTTAAAAAGACTAATAACAATGTCTTCTAGTTAGGAGCCAACATTTTGGTATTTCAAATAAAACAGTTATTTGTTTTATATTATGCCCTATATCAATAAATTTAGGTTTTGCAATGAAAGCCTAATACTTAATTTAATATTAAAAAATCAAAATCAAAATAAAAATGTATATAGATGTCCAGATTGAGTAAAATACTGATCATAAAGTAGGGTCAAAACTAGAGGTTGGCTCCTTAAAGCCCCTAGGGGCTGAGTCTGAGTTAAAAATATAAAAATATATTTGAGTAAATTTGTTATCATAGGGCATTAAATACATAACTCAAATAACTGTTTTATCATAAATTACTAAATTTTACTATAAAAATCTCTAGCAAAAATCTCTACGGCAGTCATTGGAGCGACAAAAAGACCCCCAGCTTACAAAAGGTGGTGTAGTCGCAATTTTGACATAAGTTGTTCACATTGAAGTCAAAAATTTGAGTTTTCGACATTGTAGAGGCCGGCTTCCCCCACCATCGTCGATTTAGTGGGCACGAAAAGGTTTTTTTTTAAATTGCTTAGTCCCTGTACATTTTAGAAAAAGTAGTTCAAAAACAGAGTTAAAGACAATAAAATTTCCTACAAAAACGCTGTTTCACATTTTTTGTCAGACGAATGGTTTTCAAGTTATGACGCTAAACATTTCGCCGCCATTTTGGATTTTGACCAATTATTTTATTTAGTGGCCTTAAGTTCGAATAATAATTTTAACAAATTAATCATAACAAAAACATTTCATGTAAAAAAAGCCAAGTACGCGAAAATGATATTCCGTAAAAAGAAATGAGATAAAAGTAAAGTAAAGTCAAGTTCTCCAATACAACTTTCAAAATGAAAGGTTCTTGCTAGTTGTTGTTGTGGTTTTTTTTTGTTAATTTTGCTATAACAGCCAAACTAGTAAGAATTTTTCATTTTGAAAGTTGCATTGGAGAACTTGGCGTTACTTTTATCTCAATTCTTTTTACGGAATATCATTTTCGCGTACTTGGCTTTTTTTTTACATGAAATGTTTTTGTTATGGTTCCACTCCTTTTTTATAGGATTTGGATAATATTTAAGTTTTAAAGAAGCAAAATATGCCGAAAATTTTTCAAAACTTTTGCAATGTCTTATTAAAAATTTTGGGGTTTTTTGATTTTTTCTAATGGTTTTATCATAGTTTCTATCCACCTTCTAAAACTTAGCTCTCCAGCGTTTCTGAAAGTGGGCAATGCTACTTTTACATAAATTTGTACATTTATAGGAGAGTGAAGTAAATTAAAATTTTGGTAAATCAAAAAGAATGAACACTTTGTTGTTTTGGCAAACACATTTTTCAAACCTTCAATTTGTTCTTTTAAGTTTTACCAAATTTTATAGTATCCAAATGTTTGTCTGATAATCCTGAAACTATTTATGCTTGTGCTTTTGCATCTTACTTTTGAAAACCTTCCTTTTATGCATTCAATTCGTCGTCATTTTTGAGTTAATTTTGCATCCTCTTCATCTGCATATCAAATTGATTCTATACAGAGGGTCCCCGATAAAAGCAACTGCATGGGGATTTCGGAAACGGTAAGAGATACGAGTTTGTTTAAATGAGAAATAATAAATATTAAAGATATTTACAGGGATCACTATAACATCGAGCAAAAACCAAAAATTGTTTTTTGAAAAATTGAAATATTGCCGACATCTTGCAAACAAACTTAATGAAATTCGGTAGTTTTGTATAAAATCTCAAGTAATTTAGAAACTTTAAAACTCCAACAAATAAATCAAATAAATAGTAAACTTCTGAAAGGTAGTTACGTAGGTATGACAACAAACACAACTACGGCATTTGTTTCACAGCCAACTAAGTGAAAAACTATTTTTTAAATAAATTCACATTTTTCGTCATCCAAAGAGTCTTATTATACACGGTTGAAAAGCTCCTTTTATGCTCTATTTATTCAAGTATAAATCCGTTATGGCAGTCATAAAAATAACAAAGATGGCTATGATTTACAAAAACTAGAAGCCCTAGAAAAAAATTGTTAACGTCATTCAATTGACCGTAGTTGCTTATACAAAACTACCAAATTTCATTAACTTTGTTTGCAAGATGGCGGCGATAATTCAATTTTTCAAAAAACACAATTTTTAGTTTTTGCTCGATATCCTAAAAACCCCTGTAGATATTTTTAATTTTAATACAGCAGACTTTTTTCTTATTTAAACAAACTCGTATCTCTTACCGTTTCCGAAATCCCTATGTAGTTGCTTTTACTTGGGACACCCTGTATACCCCATTGTTAAAATTGTTTGCTTCTAATATTAGAATTGTCAGTATACCCATTTCTTGATCTTAAATGAAGGGTCCAGTGGAAAAACGATGAGATTCCATTTTTCAAAAAGTTGAGTAAATAAAATATAAAGTGGGAGTCTCATCGGTTTTCCACAGTGCTGCCTATTCTTAGCCGTAGCTTTTAGTGAAATCTCATTGTTTATCCCCTGTAAGGTTAAGTGTGTTACTACTTCACGTTACTATTGCATGGCGTCAAAATGTCGATTTCGGAAAAAAATTGAATCTCATCGTTTTTCCACTGGACCCTTCAAATCGCTTCAGCCAATGTCGTGTTTACGTTTTCAAATCTTTGAAATAAAATGTATAGCTTTCTGCAGCCTTTTCTCTGGTTTTTCTTTTAAAAGCGGCCCATAACTTAATTAACAGAAACTATGATTCCTTACTTTGAAGTTTACTTTGAAGTACTTTAAGTAAAAACCAGAAATCAGCTTTTAAGAACTTTATTTAAAAATTACTTCTCAAAAACTGTAATCTCTGACATTTATTGTATTTTTCAGTCATTTAAACTGATTCCCATAGAAGAACAACTATACTAAAATCAAAAATCATACAAAAAATGAACTGCGGGGACTGGATGATTTAATATAAAATGATTCAAAAGTTAACAATATTTTGCCAAGCTTAAAGCTGCCAGCTAGGTAATTTATGCTTTGTTCACTAACCCAATTTTTATTATTTTTCGATGATTATCTTGATTTTTTGTAATGCCTTCAGTAAACATTAACAACCCTCTACAAAAATCAAGAAAAAAGAAGTCTCTTAATAAAAATTATTGGTGCGGAAGAAGAAAGAAATAATGAAGAATTTGAAGAAGTTATTTTAGGTCAAAACCCTTACTTAGATAATGTCCTATATGTATCTTGAAAACTGAGCATTTTAAAAAAATAATGGACAAACGGATTTTCTTTATTAACTTTTCAATATATCCAGTATATGAGTACTATAATATCCGCTATTTTGGCCTGCGCTGTTTTGACCATGCGCTATTTTGGCCTGCGCTATTATGGCCATGCGCTATTTTGGCGGCGCTATTATTGGCCCGCGCTTTTTTGTACCACTGCCGACCTGCCCACCACATAAATATAATACAACACGTTCTGTGTCTTTTTGGTGTTGGGTAATGTTACTTTTACATAAATTTACATTTATAGGGGAGGAGACTAAATGATAATTTTGGGGTTTTAAAATTTTTTCCCATGATTTTATTATAGTTTCTATCAGCCTTCCAAAGCTCAGCTCTCTAGCGTTTCTGAAAGTGGACAATGTTACTTTTACATAACTTTACGCGCATAGGGGAGGGAAGTATATTAAAATGTTGGTGTTTTAAATTTTTTACTACAGTTTTATCATAGTGTCTTTGAGTGTTAATTTTACATAACTTTACATTTTAGAGGAGGAAAGTAAATTGGAACTTTGGGGTGTTTTAATTTTTTTCTATAATTTTATGATAGTTACTATCGGCTTTTCCAAGCTCAGCTCTCTAGCGTGTCTGGAAGTGGTCAATATTACTTTTACATAACTTTACATTCATAGAAGAGAGAAGTAAATTATAATTTTAGTGTTTTTAAATTTATAGTTTTATCATATTTCCTATCAGTCTGCCAAAGGTCAGCTATCTAGCATATATTTTACATAATTTTACATGTATAGGGGAGAGGAGTAAATTAGAATTTTGGATTTTTTCCAGGGGTTTGGTCATAATTTCTATCAGTTTGCCAAATTTCAGCTTTGTAGCATGTCTGAAAGTACAGTAGAATTTTGATGATCTATACATCAGTGAGTGAGTGGCAATTTCGACGTTTTTTTTATATTTTGTAACTACTTTACTATGGAATTCCATGAAACTTGGAGGGGTGCAAAGTTTGAGATTCGTAGCTCATTCCGAAGTAGAATTTTAGATAGGTCAAATATCGGCTGAAATGTTTCAAGAAAAGATGGTACGGCGCGCGAACTTGGCGAGGCTCAGATTCAACAAATTTTTTTATTTGACTTGCAAATGGTATTTTTGAAGAAGTTATAAAATTATATTTTAAATAATGTTGAGCTGAAATATATTTTAAATTACTGTAAGGTTTAATATATAGGTACCTGTGAAACTACGTATGTATAGACAGACGGGTATTAAAATAATTGTCTAAATAAATATATTAATAAATTAAATAAACCGAAGTTGTACGCTAAAATTATTCTTGATTTTTAAAATGACCTATGAATATTGAGCAATATGGTTATATTGAAATTTTCGTAACCAACGCAATTTATTTATCTTTGAAAAGTAAATACTAAAAAACGCTCTATTATTATCGTATATTGAAAATCGTATTTACTGCAGCTCATATTTGCGGAAAATGAAATTTATATTTGAATTGTTCTGATTGCGCTACCTTGCATTGTATTTTAGTCAATTTAAAATCGTTTAAGTTGACACATTCGAAACGGGTTTGTTTGTTTATAATCGAAACTGTATTGAATGTTTATTCCAGCGAAATGCCGACCAACTCGTAATTTTAGAGCGATTTGCCTAGCTTATAATTTGGAAATATTGTGAAAAACATTGCTTTAATCAATTGAAATAATAAAAGCCTTAATCCCTATCATGCAGGGAATAGGATGACAACCAGCATCTTCTATAGGGATAAAAGCCACTAGCCCGTAGTTGAAGTCTTTGAGTCTTTGCATATACTGGGTGTCCGATAACTTAGGCGCCACAGTGCAGCAGGTGATAAAGGAGATTATTCCCGAAAAAAAAGTTTATGTAAGGATGTTTAAAGTTAGAGGAGTGGGGGGAAAAGGGTTTTACAAAAAGAATAAAACCTCTTATAGCCAGCTGAATATTCAGCTCAGCAAATGTGGAAGTCCTTTTTTTGATAAAATTACAAGTTGAGGAGATAAAAGCTGTCAAAATAGCCCCCAAAAACGTATAAAAAAATATAATTTATTTAAAAATATTAATTTTTGTTTACTTATTCTTTTAAAAATATCAATAATATTTTATTATTACGTCATGCTAGAGATTTGTTTGAACTAACAAAAATATTAGTTATAGTAAAAGTTTATGCCAAAAAAATAGTTTTTTCTAAAAAAAACTAACCGAGTAATTTTTTTCAAAATAATTTTTATTTCAGTTTATTGCTCTTGTTTTAATACACGACTGTACCCAATTTCATATTTTTACTGCCTTTTTTTTAAAGTTATTATCAAAAAAGTTTAAAAAATTACCAATAACTCGACAAAGAAAGAGTTTTGATCCATGCATTATAAGAAATTTTTTATCAGACATGACTTACTTATCATCTGTTAGCCTATAGCCCCTAAGTTATGGGACACCCTGTATACTCAAAAAACTAGTTTAGGGTTTCCTTTTTTTCCATTCTATGAACAAATTCTAAAATAATAATGAAGTAATGAAAATATACAGTGTGTATTATCAGCAGTTCCTAATAAGGAGCAAACCAGGGTTTGCGTTGAAGTTAGCAAAACTGAAATTAAAAAAAAAACTTTCCAACCCGTAAATTTGCTCTCTCCTCTGATCAAAATAAGGTAAAATATACAGTTCTATTTCCTCTTCTCGTACAGGCAAAAAACACAATAAAAAACATTAAAAAAGTTTTTTTATCTCAAAATCGCACTTTTACCGATTTGTTGGTTTCTTTTCTGTGCAGTTTTTAATAAATATTGATATCAACTGTAACCCCTATTTAATTTGTATGTGACATCTATCATTCTGAGACAATCTGCTAGCCCAAGCGGTACAAATCCGATTTCCCCAATTACGTGGGAAATGGGGGTAAAAGTAAAAAAATACAAAATTGAAGATTTTTTTTTTAAAATGGTGGAAAAAAATTATCAAAAATTAGATAATATATCCATATAAACAAGATTATACTCGTTTTTATATAATTCGTCTTAGTTATTGTTATAGTATATAGTGATTTCAGAAAATTGGATTCAAGGTAATTTGACCTTACACGACCTTGACAAGTTAAGATTTATTCGAAAAAACACGATTCTTCTATAAACAAGACCTGTAGAAATTTGTTGTAAAATTTTTGTGGCATTCTTATGACTTTGAAGAATGCCCCATAGAACATGACATATTCCGAGAACCCATCAACATTGGTGCGTGCTACTCCCATACCAATTGAGTGAAATTTACTAAATTTGGAACAAGTAGTAAGGGGCATTTAAAAATTTTACGGCAAATATCTACAGCTCTTGTTTATAGTTTAAAAGTTTTTTGCTTTGCTTTTGCCAATCCTCAAATTTTGGTGATTTTTTTAATCAAAATACTCAAGAATCCTGTTTTTTCCAATTAATCATAACTTTTCAAGTTTGTGTTATTTGAAATGACCTTAAAACTATTTTTTTTGAAATCACTAAAAAAAGGGTGTATTATTTGACAGAACATGTGTACAGATTTTCATGCTTTTACCGCCATTTCCCACATGTCTAGGGTGTACAGTTCGGGCTATGCCCCAAAACACGTTTTAGAATATAGTATCCGTAATTTTTTTTTAAATCAATGCTTATATCGACGGTTTATGAGTAAAAACTCGTAAGTACATTATCTAAAAAAGGTGACACCTCGTACGCCAATTTGATAACTAGTGATGTGCATTAGGTTTTTTTTTTAAGAACTCGTTGTGTAGGTCCAGTTTGTGAGTAATTTTATTGATTTTATTTATATTATAATAATAATACATTTTTTTGCAATTCAGGGACTAAAAACGCATTTTAGTCCCTCATTTTAGGGACTAAAATAGTACTTTTTATCCCGGGGACTAAAATATTTTACTCCCGGGGACTAAAATATTTTAGTCCCTGGACCCGAATTCATGGTTTTTCAAATTTTGTATTTTTGTATTTGGGAGCATCTAAAAATAGGCCTATACACTATCAAAATAAACTACCTAGCCTAATCTATACATTCCTACGTTATTTGACATTATTATTGTTTGTTATATTGATATTCAAAATAGCGCCGCTACAGCCAACTAAATGAATCAATGATCGTGGATCTGAATCGATTTCGCTTCGCTGTTGGTTGAGGTTGATGTTTTGCAGTGGAGATCCGAAAATTGCTGGTTCGGTGTGATCAGTGCTTCTGTCTTCGTTGATTGTGGGTTCTGGAAAATTGCATACTGTTACGGTACGTGATTGGCCTTGGCTTTTATGACTCTTGACATCTGTCCTCAAGTTTTGACTGAATATTTTATCCGCCACATTTTTTTTGTTTTCGATTGATTGCTCAACATACCCTTCAGCAACGGTAGCACTTTTCCAACCACCGTGTCTTTTGAGCTGGTCAATATTCGCTCCAGAATCTGCTAAAAGGGAAGCAAAGGTACGCCTGAAGCAGTGTCCTGTGTATGAAACGGCCTCTGGCAGGTTCAGGAAGGCAGCTATTTTTCGCGGGAAAAGCCCAAAAGTATTCTTTCCAACAGGTTGTGATAAACATTTGCCGTCTTTATAGCCAATGAAATATCTCGATATTGTCAAATTTGTTGGTCTCAGAGCCATGTAGGATTTACAGATTTTTACTACGTCTGTAGCGTTGCTTTCTTTGGAGTTCTTCACTATGAAGCATCGGTCAGTTTGATTTTTCGGTGTTTCGAACTGTGACAACAAGATGAAAATCTTGGACTTGAACATCTTCATTCTGTAGCTGGCACAGTTCAACACCCCTGCATGCACCGGCAACTCCCATTATCAACGCCACCTGGAAAAAAAAGATTTTTCAGTTACTAAGTAGCAATACAATTTTTTGTACAAACTACGTAACCTGATAGCAACAAATGATATTTCGAATCAGTGACGTTAACATGGTTCAAAATAATGTAAAAACAGTTCACTTTACCTTGATCATCAAATATTATTGATTTGGTGCTTCCTGGAGGAACTGCTGGATATGATCCATGTCCAGTATTCGAGACTTCTTTGGGCGGTAGCCATCCCCATTTCTTTTCAAAAATGCCTTCAATTTTGAATATTTTCCAATGTCCAAACTTTTTTCAACGATCAGCTTTGATTTAATCATTGAATAATGTGACCAAACCGTTGAAGCCTTCAAATTTTTCGCATGATGGAAGAAATATGCAAGAAGTACCTTCTCCTGTGTAACATCAGCAACATCCTTAGCTTGACACCAATCCAGGAAATGTTTGTATTGGTTTTCATATATTTTCTCCGATTTAGCGGGCAGCAGTGCCTTCACTGCCTCTGCGGCAGCTGTATCAATATCAATATCCATTTTTTTTACTTTTAGGAACGCACTAGCAAATCGCAGGAATCTCCACGGCGTTGTTTGTATTTTAACAGTTATTTTATGGTACCTTGACAACACCCTGACAACCAAGTATTATCCAAGGCTATCTAAGAAATATCAACTGACTTAACGTCAGAGAATGAATGGTACTTTATTGGTTGTCACATTTTATAGGCCGATCAATAGTGCAGTGGAGATGACTTTCTTTTCGAAAAATTTAATTAAAAATTTGAATGAAACTATGCCCAGAATTGCAAAAAATAGTATATATACCACTTGACTAAAGTGTCTTTTTATCCCTCAGCGAATTGTAGCCCTCCCTGCGGTCGGGCTACAAACATTTCGCCTCGGGATAAAAAGTATCACTTTAGTCCCTGGGTATATAATGTACTATAGTTCACTCATGTTAAGTTTTCGTCAACTTATTAACAACCAATTTAATTTAGTAAAATCGTTGTTGTTGTCCATTTTAATTAATAAATCAGTTATCTTGATGACATGCATTAACATTCTTAGATGTATCTATCAAATATGTCGGAACTTCGGAAATGTTCTTGATACAACAAGTCAACATCATAATATTAATACAGATTTAACTGGAGCTTCTAATAGCAACAAGGTGCCTTACTATGAGCACGATGGGGGGACTGACAAGTGGAACAGCAGACTATATTATTTCTGAGATCTGATCAAATGGAAGATACCGAGAGAAACACTCCATCTAATCACAAGAATATAGATAGTCAATAAAATAGAGTAACGGAAAACCTCGAAGAAGACCCTAAAATAACTAAAGAAGAAGCAAATTTAGAAAAAAAAAGACGTATGCAAGTAGGAGAGACCTTAAAGATTTTCATTTATCTAGGTATCTATTCTGGGTCTTGAACCGATGTGACCATTCATATCACACGCTTTGACCAATAGCAACTCTTTGCGGTCGCGTGTTGTGCGACTTGTCTTGACCAATGGCATAGTCGCCTGCTTTTCAGATTTAGTGAATTTTACGTGTTTGAAGTGAAATCTGTTCTCCTGCCCCGATACCGACTGAACGATCCTCGGTCGGATCGTAGGAGAAGCTTGCGCAATGAAGGTCTTTTTGAATACCACGTGGCTCGAAGCTAATTTAAAGCTTGCTATTTGTCAATGCCAGTGATGTGGATGGTCACATCGTTATACCCGGATGACGAAATCCTACAGCACAAACGGCATAGAATGGCTGATTTAACGGACTGGACGGATTTAAAAAATAAAAGATTAAGAGCATAGGAAAAAATTTACAAAGGTTGCAGTAGACCTAAAGGAGCCAAAAGCAAATAGGGAGTTGAGAGAAATAAAAGAAAACTGGGCCCACGATGTTCTTCTGATGTATATACCCGCTCGAAAGTTATGACTTGTCAAGGTATTTCTAAAGAATGTCGAAAAATTAGGGTGTCAAATGAGTTCTCCAAAAGAAATTCTACATTTAAATACACCATAAATATCAATGGACAAGTATTTCAAATATGTAAAAAGATGTTCCTTTCAACTTTTGGCCTGCGAGAATGGAGTGTGCTGCAGTGGGCCAATACATCAGAGTCCGGTATTTCTCCTTCTAGGGAAGTTTTATATAAATCTCTAAGAGCGATATGCAAAAAACAGGAACCTAGAACTGGCAGTGGCATACAAAAGATAACGGCGTTGAATTTCTGCCTTTGATTTTTGGTCGAATACCGATCAGATGGTGTAAAAAATTCTGCAGTTCGTCATTATTTTCCGATTATTTGCAATCACTAGCGACAAACCCATTGGAAGCCCATTATTTTGCGCTTAAAACTTATCTTTAACTAGAAAGTAAGTGCTAAGGAGACAGAGCTCCAACAGATACATGACCCCCTCCACGAAAGTGTATTATCAATAATCAATAATTTGCTTTTGAAACCTACTCAGTGACTCATTTATTGGCACGTTGGTGTAAAGACTTTCTACATCAAAACTTACAAATCTATCGCTAGAATATAATTGGATCCTTTTTAAAATGGCGACAAAATGTTCCGTATTTTTTAAAAAACCAGGACAATGTGCTGGTCGGTATGTCTATGGAGCTGGTAATTGGTCGCAGAAGTATATCCTCTTTGTGAATCTTTGGAAGTCCATAAAAATGTGGTGTCTTACTGTGGTGTGGACTCGGAGGTGGGATCTAACGGCGTTTGGGATATTGCCAGCATATTTTTTTAACGTCCTGTAAATACTTCCTTTTATGGTTGTTGATGGATCTTTTGGTAGTGGTTTGTAGTTTTCCTTCTCCAGAACTTCTTTGATATTTTTGTTGAATTTCTCTATGTCTAGACACATCATCAAAATTCTACTGTACTTCCAAACATGCTATAAAGCTGAAATATGACACACCGATAGAAATGAAAGCCGTATCCTTAAAATAAAAAAAAACGCAAAATTTTCATTTACACCTTCCTTCCCTATACATGTAAAATAATGCAAAATTAACATTGTCTACTTCCAGAAACGCTACAAAGTTAAGCTTTGGCAGACTGATAATAACTATGATAAAACTATTGGAAAAAAAATTGTAATAATAATAATTTACTTTCCTCCCCTATACATATTAAATGATGTAAAACTATTATTGACTACTTTCAGAAGTGATAAAAAACTGGGATTTGGCAAACTGCCAGAAATTATAGACAAGTTCTAAAGGAAAACTCCAAATTCCTCCCCCTCTCTTCTCTTTTTCCCGTAAAAGCATGTAGTATTTTATAAGCAAATCAGGCATTAACACAATAATGTACAATATATAGAAAGTTAGGTAAAACCAATTTATTGGTTTTACCTAACTATCTAAATCTAACAAATTATCTCAGCTCCCCCTCTCATTTCTCTTATGAATCGGTTTCCCTCGATCGTTAAGATGATAACGCAAAATATGAACAATCAAAAGATAAAGCAGTTAACTCAAATATTTGTCAAAACTACAGTAAAGAAAAAATAGCCATCTTTTTTCTAGCTTCCATTATTCGATTTAATAATTAGAAAATGGTAATTTTTAGAAAACTACTTAGTTAAAATTGGTCTCAACTATAAGTAAAAGCCGCACGCAAAGGCGCCGACAGTCGGTTACTTTGATTCGCCTGTCGGAAGCTTTATTGATTTAGAGCGTAAGGGCTTTCTTAAAGCGACGCAACTATAACTATAGAAAATTTTATTCAATTTTAAGAGTTTTAGCATAAAACTTTATAAAATCATACGAAAAATACTATCACTTTATGTAACAAGTTTTTTTAAATTCACATACCTACCAGGGACAGAGTTGCTGGGCTAATGCTCAAATTGATGGAAATAGAAATTTATAAATTTCAAAAGAACAATTAAAAAAGGTAGAAACTCTCGGAATATAAAGTATCGCAAAAGATTTGAACAATATTTCGCATATTTAACTACTTTAAAACTCAAATATTATCCAAATCTTTTTTTCAATTAAATTTAATAGGTACAGTGCTAAATTGAACATAAATATATTTGGCTGTAATAGCAAAGTTTAACAAAATATTTCCAAACTATTAAGAACCTTTCATTTTAAAATTTGTATTGGAGAACTTGGCTACACTTTTATCTCAACCCATTTTATGGAATATCACTTTTGCGTATAGTTTTTGCAAAGTCAGTTCAACAAAGGTTAATTCCGACCATCGGCATATCCTTTAAAGAAAGTGACATGAGCGGCGGTAGATATACTCATGAAAATTATTTCATTTAATTACGGCGTAAACTAAAGAAATAAAAATAGATAATAAAACTTTCTATTCCTACACCAACAGAAATGACACTGATTTATTTTCTAACTCTGCATACTGCCGACTAAAAGGGTCCCGAAAAGCACACCCGAAAGCAATTAAAAGCGCATCTCAAAAAAATCTGCCAATCAGATTCCGTCTATCCACCTGTGCGGGGTCGGTGAGAAAACAAATACTTTGTGCTCGGACCGCAAAGAGCAGCGCCTTTTCTCTGTCGGTAGGGTTAAAATTATACCAGGAAGATTTTATATGAATTTGGATAACTTTTGAAGGGCAGATTGAAGCAAAATTTCATGAAATCGATAGAACCCCGTATTAGGAGCATTTCAGGTGACTTTGCAAAAGCTATACTTGGTTTTCTTTTACTTGAAATGTTTTTGTTATTATTTCTCTTAAAAGTTAAAATATATAGGTACTAGTCTATATAGTATAAAGTAGAATTTATAAATGTTTAATATAAATCAATACTTATGAAATGTAAATAAATAAATCATAAAAAATGTCACCATAGTATGCCATCCTGATTATATTAATTGTTTAGTGGTCTTTGTTAAGTTAGTGGTGTTTGTGCCGGCAAAAATGGGTGGACTTGGCTTTTTATATTGTGACCATTCGTCCTTTATTATACGGGACAGTCATATATTTGCAAGTGCTGTCCTGTTCATGACAAAATATCCTGCACTGACGCGCACTATGATTTTCTCTTCCACTTTAAAAATTGCCTGGCGAAATTAATTTTGCTTTTCCGTATCTTGGTGCCAAGGTATTAATTGCTTCTACTTATCTCTTATTTTTTGATAACAGGAAATAGAAAGAGACGGAAGTTAGGGGTACTTTACTTTATATAACTTTACTACTTTAGATTACATTAGTCTAATGTGTTGGGATTAAGCCAAGAACAGATTTCGCAAACTGTGGTGTTTTAAAAGAGTAAAACTTTAAACAAGAACATTCTTTTGAAAATTTTTAATAATTTATGGAATACTCTAAAACAGTATTCAGTTGCATTAATACATTTTGTAGTAAAGTACAAATAAAACAGATTAAGTATACCCATATAGCATTGAAAGAGCATTCTCTTGCTAAGTACACCTTAAGCGACTTTAAAGAATATTCTTTTTAGGCATAGCTTAATATTATAAAAATATTCAGATCCTAAGTCCTATATAATTTAGCACATACAAAGTATATACCAAATGATGTGCACCTGCCAAAAACATCCCTGCACATGCCAAAAATATGGCGAAAACGAATCTACTTAGTTTCTAGGGTATTTCGTAGGTGGCGAATTTGTTCGAAGATCGAGGCATATTTCTTTGTTTTTTTTATAAATTAGTTTTTATAAGACTTATTGAAAAAGCATTTTTGTAAAGTTTTTTTCTTTGCAAAATGTTGGTGGTCTAGACATCGGTTAGGTTATGTTTGCGCTCAATTGATCATGGTTAGGTTTAACACATATTTTGAACTCCCAACAAGAAGACATAGGAGTTATGATTTAAGAAAAATAAGTTACACGTTAGATTAAAATAAAAACAAAACAAGAATTCTTGCGGCGAGTTGTGCTCGCGTCGAATCGACCACGGCGAATTGTCCTCTACCCACATCTTATACCAAACATAAGATGAAATTCATAACATTAACGAGAGTGTCACATCTAACATTGAGAATTTAGTCTTTTGGTCGAATTTAGGATAAAAGAGTTTGACTGTTAACAGTCACTTTGTTTACACGGGCCTCCTAAAACGCTTTTATATGGACCGTTTGAACATGTTGTCGTATAAACAGTATTAACCGTTTTAAGGCCTAAACCGATTTCATTTTAAGCCACTTATAGGTGCATATAAACGTAGTACCCACTAAGCACAAAATCGTAAAACACGTTAAATAAATGTTGAAAAAAAAATGTTTTTTTCTAACACAAATTTGTATTAAAATTAAGTCAACTTTTGACATTAAAAAAACATGTAGAAAATCCTAACGAAAAATTCATGTAAAAGCTACCAAAAATATATTTCTTAATAACGTTAAGAAACCAGCATTAAAAAAACCATAATGTCACTAACATTAAAAATAATACCATCAATATATGGTTATTTTTATAATGTTTTTCCTAGATTTCACTTCTAACGTTGAATTTAAGATATATGAACCTAATAAATGTTTTGTTTTCTAAACATTAAAAAAATATATACTATAGAGGGCGCGATGGCAGCGCCCTCTATAGTATAGCAGTCCCACTACCTGAACATCGCCATTAGTTGCGTTTCGCTGCGAGTTGATACGAGTCGGTAGCAAAGATGCTTTTTGTAATTTTTGTTAAAATATTTGCATTTTGCAGAAGCAAACATGGCAAATTTAAAGCCCAATTATTAATATTGATAGTGAATACATAATTGGATCGAAATATTACTCCAGTTGTTGTGTTAAAGAACAACAAATGTGTGTGCAGTGATCTAAATGAAGCACCACCACCAATCAGGTAAGAAAAAGTAAACAAAAGAAAAAAAATGGTTTTGTATGAAATATCGCGCAATTCACCGCGGACGATTAGCCGCCGGACCTTAAGCCGCGTATTTTTTTGAGGCAGAATTATATAATAATAATAAATCGTCTTTATTGATAAATAAATGTTACATGAGGCGAGGTTTAGCAAACTGCTACTTCACAAGCCTCGCAGCGGGACCAAACGAATGCTTCGTTTGCATTCATGCTAAAGTGAATACGTGCCTTGAAATTGTTTGCCTTGTATTCACTTGAGCATGAATTGTTTGACCTAGTAGCGAGGCACTTACTACAAAATTATTGTTTACATAGAATTTTAAATTTTATTTTTGCCTTTAATGAGTGTCGAGTTTACGAAAACCTCAACGGACTGTTGCTGCCCTGCGTTTCCAAAATAGAAGAATTTTATTTACATTATTTATTTTACCTTATCTTTAGAGATATTTGAAAAAAAATATATTTTTTCATTGTTAAGAAAACATTTATTTTTTAGTGTTAGAAAAACATTTCTTTTTCACTGTTAAAAATCAATATTTTTGTAACGTTCGAAAAACGCTAACGTCAGAAAACGGGTTACTAAGCTTCTTTTTCACTATGAATATGACGTTGGAACTAACATCCAACCTAACGTTATGTTTTTAACTTATACCCACCTTATACCTTATTTTGAGGTTATTAAAATGTTTTTGTGTTTAGTGGGTAAGTATCTATCTTATAGCCAGATCAAGTCTTTTTTGAATGACGCTTAAAAGCTATGTAGCTTATATAAGTATAGCTGTCTTTTAAATTTTCGTGCGCAGTGAAAACCACGTGGCACTGCATCATATACCAAGTGC
The DNA here is from genome assembly GCA_963576565.1 of Aspidapion aeneum. Lineage (NCBI taxonomy): Eukaryota > Metazoa > Arthropoda > Insecta > Coleoptera > Brentidae > Aspidapion > Aspidapion aeneum. The sequence goes on along the minus strand of OY755044.1, from coordinate 83,063,864 downwards.
TGCGTAGGTATGCTTCTGATAGCAACGCTCATTGCTTGGACACACCATTTGGGCGCCAATCATTTGGGCAGCGACTATTCGGGCCCTGAACGTTTGGGCATTAGCCGTAAACAACACAAATAATAAAGCATTAGCGCTCAAACCATCCACTTAGTTATATCTCAATTTCCCACTGTTATAATATGTCCTATTTTATAATACGTCATTGATACAACAAAAAAACCTGTTTATATTTTACTACATGTGCTCAAGCGACGCGTCGTATCGACGCCCAAATGGTCAGTGCCAAAACGGCAGGCGCCGAAACCACGGATCACCTAGGTGATCCGTGCTTAAACTACCGAGGTCGAGTTTTATGCTAAATAGAGATGGCATACTAGATAAAACAAAGCCAATAATGAATCATTTTAAAAAATGTTAGAAAATTTGCATGCCGCACCTCCACAAATCTCCCCTACACGTTTCCAATTTTTTATAGTATAATTTTAGGAATAAAAGATGATTTATTCCATAAAACATACCCAGCGCCCAAAAAAGGGTCTCGGTTAGTTTATAGCCGATTAGGAATACAGGCCTTAGCCTTTTACTTGCTCTCCGCTCAAGCCAGGAAGGTTAGATATTTTTTAGCTTTGGAAAATCACAAAATCCATAATATCGTTGTAAACTAATCAAGCCAGCAGAAACAGTCATGGTATTAGGCAGAAATACAATACATTTGAAAAATACCGCGTAAACAAGTCGACATCTAGGGGGCTTCATATCCATAAGAGGATAAAAACAGATAGAGTTTAGCATGTATCAATAAGAGACCGCAATACGACCGATTCCCGTCGAAAGCGATTCAGCGTTGCCAAATGTAACCTTCATAAATAACTACAGACGCAAATGGTCGCAGTTGTCAAGGGGTGAAAAACCTAAACCATTTGCTTAGGGCAAGAATTATTACATGACTTGATGTTTAGTCCACCATACAATAGGTGGACTATTGAAACCGTAAAAATTTAATTTTTTTAAATGGGAGTTTTAGGTCCTAGAACACCAAAACCGGCAAATAAAATAAATTGGCTGTTTAAATACACACGATAAATCAAGAACACCTCAAACGATTTTAACCCAATATGATGCAAAAGTCTTTTGTTTGCATTAGATTTTGGTTAAAAAGAAAGGGTTAAAAGTATTTAACGAATTTTACCTTAAAAGTATCAGTTATGTATAACTTTACTTGTTGTATCAATATTTGCTTAACAATTTTCTTTTTGGATTTAAAATATTTTTGCCTGTGGCGCATATCGCTTTTTGATAAAAAGTACAGCATTCTTCTAAAAAGATAGGTAATTAACTTGAAAAGATTTTTGCTACCTGCGCCGTATTTTTCCGGATTCAAACTTTTTTCTGTAGGTTTTGAGTTGAGCCTGTGATTATTTAAATATTTTCTAAAAATTTTGTCTCCGACGAACTTACTCAAGAAATGTCTCCTTTTTTCAAATTTTCATTTATGGATTAAGAGAAATTACTCATAATTTTGATATTTTCCTAGAAAAGGGACTCAATCAGGATCTACTTTTGATTCTTCATACCACGTCTACCACCCCCTAGGGTCTCGCCCCAGAAAGCGAATAGAGACTTTATTTGGGGGGGGTGTAAATATTATAATAAATATTGCACAAAACTATTTTGCAGTGACCATGCAGAAGGTGTATTATGTGTGTCAAAATTAAATATAGTTTTAAATTTGGGGGAAATATTTCTCCTTTTTTTTCCTCCTGTAGATCCGCGCCTGACCCCTAACGCGTCCTCTACCCAGGCTGCGTCACTGTAGTACACCATTATCTTTTTTTTATGGTTGGACTAAAAATGCATTAAAAAAGTAAAATTAAATAATAGGTAGCTTACCTGTAGATTGGTAAGTTCTTTCAAAAAAAATTGACTTTAGTGAATGTGAAACGAAAATAATGTAATGTAAAAGTAAGTGAATTATTTACTTTTAGGAACAAGCAGAAACTTAATGTATTATTCTGGTTGTGTATCGCCCCGTTTGTCACTTACAGAACGCTGAATAAATTGAGCTTTCGCGAATTTTGAGTCGCGGCTTATACTGATATTTTTGCTAAACCGGCAACGTTAGTTTTACGCATTTCTCTTCTCCCATGTAAACCTTATCGCCAATGCAAAAACCCTACCACTAGATTGAAGGCTGACCACGTGGTATAAGGTACTCTAATTGTAGAATTTATTTAGGCTACCACTATTTATAAATAATTGTTTAATTAAAAAAGACCTGAAAAACCAGAAGATAGACAACAAAAACAGAAACGCTTTTATAGGAAAAAGATAGTGAGTAATAAGTTAAGAGCATTAACTCCAAAGCAACTTAATGGTTACCTACTAATATCTTTTATTAATATTTTCGGAAACTACTAAACCGATTTTATTAACTCGTATCTCGTTGTACGCAGCACACGCAAAGCCTTTCCAGTAATTTAAGATAGTCCAAAAGTTTTTCGAAACAAGCCTCTTTAAAGGATTTAGTTTAATTCTGTTCACCATCTTGTGTTTCAACGATCGTTTTTATAAAATTAATGCTTAGGCTTAGGTATGATGCTTTTTAAATAAATACAATTTATACAAGACAGTAACCGTATATTCTATAAAACAATGGTGAAAACATTTTTATTATAATTATATAAAATATCATATAAAAAAATCTTGAACTTAAAAATAAACTAGCCCCTTTGAAGGGCTAAGTTTAACTCTGTTCGCAATCTTGGATTTTAAGATGACAGACAAAAAAAATATTTTTCTCAAAAGCTTACTTATATCTGCAAATTAGAGTTTGTGCAAATAAAATCGGTAGTAGCTATAGTACTTATTGTCAGGTTTTTTAAGGCGGCATAATTTTTTGTTTACAATTTAATTGCTATTTTGAACTTTAATAATTAAGGTCACTTACTAGCTAATAAAAGCGTGTTGATTAAAAAGAGATGCTTTTTTAGCCTACTAACACTTTTGTCTGATTACCGGCCCAATATTTTCGTAGGTACGCGTAACCATTAGACATTACAAATGTCTGTGGCGGAATAAAAGAATGCCGTAAATTTTTATGATCATTTTTATACAGTTTTATATAAAACGCTAAATGATGGTGAATAAAGCGTATTTTTTACCGACACAAAAGATAATTTTTCTAAGAGCAATTGTAAATTATACAGGGCAAGACAGCATTGTTGCAATCACAAGGTGTAATTTATATGATGCACCAAATTTTAAGGGTTGTTGGGAGGCATACGCATAAAATTTATATTGCATGAAAAAGGAGATAAAAAAGTAGTAGTAGTTTTAGTTTATTTGTTTATAGATAAAGTCCATTCGCCTTTTTTTATGGCCCCGAGAGCAACCTCAAGAATCCCACAGAATTTTAAACAGTCTATTAACATACCAAGTATATGTCTATTGTTTGTCACGTTTTCATTATGTTCGATAATGTTTTTCCAATAGGCACTATTTAATTGGCAACTAATATCAGTCTTGCCTAGCATAGAAACTTCTATGAGGGTTACTGTGTCTTTTTAACTTTTCACTAAAGTGCTTGATAGCACATCACACATTCCCTTTGCCACCCACCCAGGATCACTTCGTGGATTGTTCATAATAAGGCAAATAAAGAAAAAAAAAGCATTTCGTTTTTTACAACCGCACAGTCAGTTTTCAGGATCGTATAATGTTTTATTAAATTTTTTATTATAAGTTTTTTTGGAACACTTCTCGGTATTCCTTGCATTAAAACTTTGGTTAATTTTTAGGTCCGGTCTATGTGGCCCTAAAGATTTTATTTGTACTCGAAGCCGACGGCGAGGCCGACGGTGTTTATTTCCATTTTGAAAACAAACAAAAACAATCAATGGACATGCGACCGGTAAGGCTTTTAACTACCAACCCACCCCAAATCAAAACAAACTCATACGTTTTCACGAAGGATAGAACTGGAAACACGTAGGAAGAGCAACGAACGTTTTCGCACGAAGAAGATGGCCGGCGTCAACTCAAAGAAACATGAATATTGAATATATTTTTGAATTCACTTCTTGACGCCTTTTTGATTAAAATAGTTATAAATTATTTTATCTTAGTGTTTTTTTTTTAGTTTAGTATTATGCACATTTAACTGTTAAACCTTATCAAAATGTGTATTCTCTTACTCCGGTATTTTACTTGCAATGCTTATACCTTCCTGTAGTAGACTGACTGCTTTACCTGTACCGCAGTAAATAATGGAGTTGCAAAACCGGGTGTCTCTAGCTCCATTGCTTACAGCGCTACAGTAGCGGACTTTTCTGTACAGCAGTAAAGAATGAATTTGCGAAACCGGGTTACTATAGTTCCATTGTTTACTGCTGTACAGTAACTGAGCTTAATGTACCACAATAAAGAATGGATTTCGCCCAGCGCTACGTCCCTACGCCACTGCATTGCATTGCTTTGTAAACTACGTGCAGATGTCCTACTCTGTAAAGTTTTTAATTTAGAAAGAAATTTGAAAAATTTTAATATAACTCCGAAAATACCAACAAGACCTGGGTAAAGCGCGAAGTTTAATTAAAATAACACGTTTTGAATTTTACCCAGATATATCTAAATCTACTTTCTATCGATCTCTTGGGTAAAGCTAAAATTAACAATAATAGAACAAATCTGGGGACACGACATCGGCAGTGCCCCGCCAAGTTTATGCAAACTGCTGTACCTACCATCTTTTCTTGAAACATTTTAGCCCATGTTTCACCTATCCAAAACTCAACTTCGGAATAAGCAAACTTTGCATAGTCGTAGATCTTCATAGAGTTAACAACCCCTTTAAGTTTCATGAACTTCCATAAAGTAGCAAAATAGTTACAAAATTTCAAAAAACGTCTAAATTGCCACTCACTCACTCACTCATGTATAGATCATCAAAATTCTGCTGTACTTCCAGACATGCTGCAAATCGGAAATTTGGCATACTGAAATTATGACCAAACCTTTGGAAAAAATCAAAAAATCTTAAAATTCTAATTTACTCGCCTACCCTATACATGTAAAGTTATGTAAAATTAACATTGCTCACTTCCAGAAGCGCTAGAGAGCTGAACTTTGGCAGATAGATAGAAAATATGAAAAACTATAGAAAACAATTTAAAAACCCTAAAATTTTAATTTGGTTTCCTTTCCTATAAATGTAAAGTTATGTAAAAGTAACATTACCCACTTCCAGAAACGCTAGAGAACTAAGCTTTGAAATGCCGATAGAAAGTATGATAAAACTATAGAAAAAAATTAAAAACATTCAAAATTTTAATTTACTTTCCTCCCTTATAAATATAGAGTTATGTAAAAATAACATTGCCCACTTTCAGGAACGCTAGAAAGTTGAGCTTTTAAAAGCTGACAGGAACTATGATAAAACTATCCAAATGCTTTAAAAAAGGAGTGAAATCATGACAAAATCATTTAGTGTAAAACAAATGCCAAGTACGCGAAAATAGTATTCCATAAAAAGAACTGAGATAAAAGTAAAACCAAGTTCTCCAAGACAAATTTCTAATTGAAAGGTTCTTACTAGTTTAGAAATGTTTATCTAAACTTGGCTAAGACGGTTGCAAATGAATCTTAGGCACAGTGTTAAATTAAACATAAAGAAGTTTGGCTGTAATAGCAAAGTTAAAAAAAAAACATTTCTAAACTAGCAAGAACGTTTTATTTTGAAATTTATATTAAAGAACTAGGCTTTACTTTTATCTCAATTCGTTTTACGGAATACGATTTTCGCGTACCCCCTTTAAACAATGGTTTGATGATTCCAATGTTTAAAACCCCCTGAAAGTAACCCATCTCCATGCATTTATTTATTAAAAAACTTAGATGCGGTGAAACAATATCCGATATATGTTTTAGTGTCTCTGATTTAATTGTATCATAGCCTGGTGCTTTTTTAACTTTTAACTTTTCTAATAATTTTAGTATTTCTTCTGGATTAAATATATTTAAAGGGGGTGGATTTACCGGAGAAGTGATTTTGTTTGCATATTTTTTACCAAGTTCAGTATAATGTGTATTAAATGCTTCTGCAATTTGTTGTGTATCAGTAAATACATTGTTGTTTATTTTTATTATTTTCATATCTGTTTTTTTGCAGTTTATTATTTTTAGATATGTTATTTACCAATGTCCATAGTTTTTGTGATGAGTTTGAGAACCGTTCTACTTGTTTTGCGTAATATTAATTTATTTTTGTAAGTTTTATACTTTATAAGCATCTCGATAATTTGAGGGTGTTGCAGACATTCTGTGTACATTTTATTTTTTGTTGCTACCGATTAAAATAGTCCTTTTGTCATCCAGATATTTTTTGGTTAATTTTGAGTTTTAAGGCGAACTGTTTTAGAAAAGTTTTTAACTGTTGAGTTTATGTTGTTGATTAAAATTTCTGTCGCTCCATCTGTCTTCAGCCAAATAGAAAGAGCGCCAAAAACTGTTTTCCTGCATTTTCTGTCTAACTTTAGGATAGTCAGTGTATGTTTTGTAATAGTCATTTTTGTTTATAATTTCCAGTTTTTTATTTATTTTAATAAATGCCATAATGGGTTATTGGTCTTTAAGTTCATACTGAAATACCACTGAAACTACATTTAATTCGTAAATTTTTTAAATATATTGTCCAAACATGATTTTTGTTGATCTCTGACTCTTGTTATTTTAGTTTTGTATGGTTGAAAACCATTCGCAGATAGACAGTTTAAATATTCTTCAAAAGCATTTGTCTGCTTTAAAATATCTATATTAAAATCTCCTATAAGAATTTGACAGCCTGCGTTTGTAATAGTTCTCAAATAAGAAGCAATACTCTCTATAAACTCAAAACAATCTATTTCATGAGATCTGTAATAAAATAGTTAGCCTGATCTAAAGTTAATTTTAATTCAATGCATTTTATTTTTCCTATGTTAAAATTTTCGAACTGATAATTGAAATGCGATCGAACTAAAACCACGGTACCAACCAAGGGATCTCCTTGCGAGTACGCATAACCGTAAAAAAAACCGTCGTTTCTGTTTATATTACTAATATTATAAAGGAAATCATAACCTGACAATTTAAACAAACTTATATCATGGATTATAAATATCTCAGTTAATACCAAAACATCAAATTGTTCTTTTAAAGATGATATAAAAATCAAAAGTTCATCAAAGTTCGGTTCGGTTTACTATGCTGCAGATATTGTTGTGAAATATTTTTAGGGAAAAAAGAAATTCTTTTATCTTATTTCTAAACTGAGACTGAGACTAATTTAATAATAAACTATTTAGTTATTGTGTCAGTAAATGCAATTTTTTAAATAATTACTAAAACGTCATAAAATATTTAAAAAAAATACATTAAATACCATAAAAAACCGTTATTTCTGAGTAGTATTTTTTCCAGAAAATATTAAAACATTTAAAAATGGCGTTTTAAAAGGATAATTCCACGAAGAAAAAATCGTGCGGGAATGGAATTTGCTGGTTTCGGTGTGCGACATTCGAATTCTAGCACGCAAATGAGGGCTAGAAGTACGTACTTCTCTGACGAAAGTAGAAAAAACTCTTAGAAATCAAATGAGGCATTAACATTTTTAAAAATCATTTTTCCAATCGTTTCTTTTTTACACATTTTATGTTAAGCAACTATTTTCTTTTAATGGAATACACGTGTAATAAATCAACACTTAGCTTATTTTTAAACCATTCAAATAAGAAAGCCAAAATAATATTCATTAGTATGATATAAGAAGTGAAACTAAAATAGGTTTGGGACAGTCACGTGATATTTGTTTATTTTTTAATGTAATTTTTTTGTGACAAGTTTATTTATTACTCTGTTTTTGTAATTTTTTTCTTCGATTTGTATATTTCAGAAACCTCACCAAGGCTTTCGCAGGCTGAAATAAGCTTTCAATGCCAAGCAAGAAGCAGAAACAAACCACGCCTCTGCCATAATCTGCCACAAACCTACATTGGTTTCACTCTTTTCAATCACCCACTTTGCATCACACAATGAAAGTTATCTTTACCTGTTTAGAAACTTTAAAAAATACTCTGCCAATATATGGGCCCCTAAGCTCACACTAGGTACTATAGTTATAGTGTACGTGTGAGCTAATATAACTAAAAACTGAAATATATTTTATTTAACTCCAGACTAAATTACCTTTTGTTTGATACCACACAAGCCATGTTTTGACTTAAACTCAAATTTTTGAAATCTACCCCCACCCTTAAAAAAAACAAAAAACTAAAATGTATTTTGTTAAACTCCGGACTCAATTACCTTTCGTTTGATATCACACACGCCATATTTTCACTTAAACTCTAATTTCTAAAATATTAAATAAGAACCCCACCCTTTTTTTTAAATAAATTAAAATGTATTTTGTTTAACTGCAGACTCAATTACCTTTCGTTTGATATCACACACGCCATATTTTCACATAAACTCTAATTTTTGAAATCTACCCCCACCCTTTTATTTGGTTTCTGTTCGGTGGATTTTGTTCATTTTTAAATGGGACCATCTCGACCCAAGACCCAGCCTAGGTCCCAAATTATATTAAAATCGGCCAAGCGGTTTTTGAGTTATGCGCGTTGGTCGTTACAGACATACAGACAGAGAGACAGACAGACAGACATAGACAGACAGACAGACAGACGGCGCAACAAAAAAGTTTCAAAATCATCTGAAACGCAAAGATATATAAAAAATTTTGAGATCGGAGCAACTTTTTTTTTCTCGAAAAAATTAGGATCACCATAGCTCACACTACTATAGTATAGTATATGTGTGAGCTAATAGTTGTGGTATACCATGTGTCCCAGATAAAACTTATTGCATGGTTTCTTTTGAGAATTTTGAAAACAGTAATACGCGCTATTCCGAGCCCAGTCTATTTCAAAAATAAAAATACCTACAAAGACTTAAAATATCAAGCAATAAATAAATTATTTTTATTAAAAGCAGTTTTTAGTTTTTGCTTGATATTTGGAAAACCCTTGTAGATATTTTAAATGTTAATACAGTACCTGATTAGGCTCAGATTATCGTCACTTTTTTCCATTTAACCAGAATTATATGTCTTATCATTTCCAAAATCTTCATAAGACCCCATGTAGTTCATTTTATCTGGGACACCCTGTATAGTAAGTACTTTTTGAATATTATCTATATGTAAAAATTATAGCACCCCCCACTTAATGAATTATATACGAAGTAACTGGAACGACCACGGCTATATGGAACACTGAGACAATAATATAAGAGTTTTTTTAGAGTGAGAACATACAATGAATGCTAATCATTGCAACCTTTCTCTCTCTAGTTCTAATCACCTGTGGTATTCTGCGAACTTAATACTTCAAGGAGATTGCCATTTGTGATTTGTTATTAAAGTGTTTGTCAATGTTGTCAGTAGTACCTCCTGCGCAGCGTGCTCTGTATACAAAAAATATCAATATTTTTGCCCCACTTTGCATATAGAGATCATTGCCGTTAATAGGTCTTACGAGAATCTCTCAGTTTAGTGCCCTTTTTAGCTTATTAACCTTCCCATCATTTTTGACGTTGGTCAAAGCTGTCACATTATTTATTGATCCAGGAGACGATGGAAGCCTTCCAGAAAGGCGCCACAAATAAAATAATTTGAAAAAAACTTGCTTGCGAATAAACCCTTTTCAAAAACAAAAATCTCTATATCGTTATTTAAAGTTGTGGTACAACATTTACATTGATAGGGTTTTTGGCCACTGTGCGCCGATAAATCAACGTTACGACACTAAGGTCACTATATCACGAAGTTCCTTCTACTTCGTGATATAGATATGAACCTTAGACGACACGGGTCAAACCTATGGGGACGATATACACCAGTAAAATAATATGCATGAGTAGAATAATATATGCATGTGTTTAAAAATAACCAATCAGGACATTTTATACTAAAGTCCGCAAGAAGGACACTCTTATGTACATTTGATATTGCCATTTCTTAATGTATGCATCATGAATTGGAAATTACCGTGGGTATTGGAATATTACGTATATGCTGTTCTCTTATCTTTAGTGAAGGTAACGACAAGCGCTACTTAGAGCCGTGCACCCAAGAACTAACTGTATCGCGTATCAAATCAACCAAATTATGGTGATGTATGATTCTGTTTTAAAATTAATAAAAACAATGGAAATCCGAAATTTGATTTTGAAGTAGGTACAAATAATTTTTTGACCAAAGTAGCAAATGTTGATCGTTGTTAACTATAAATATATTTATTTTATGTCTTGCGCGGATGCTGGAACATAATTAGGGTATCCAAGTCCCGGGACCAAATATGTTTTCGGCACTTCAGGACCAAATGTCAGGTCCCGGGACTAGTCCCGGGACTGGTCCCGAAACTAAAATAAAAGTAATAAAAAACAGAACACAGGTTTATTGATATTGGTAAATGGTTAACATAAAAACAAATTGACAAACGTAAGCAAATAAAAAGGTAAGTATAGGGAAACATTACTTTTGTCCAAAGTGAGATTTAAGTGCAACGAGTGCATTTAAGGACTTATTATTTAATCTTAAACGAAGCTTCTTACAAACACCGCCGGCCTGTCACTTTAATAAATATCTGCCTTGTATGGCAAGCGGTGATTGTGGGTTCTTAAGTAAAAACTAGGGCATCTGCTGTAAATTTTAACATTTTAATTTAGAAATTGGAAGAAAATTAAACAAAAACATCTCAACTAATGGAACAGGATATCCGGAAGAAATCAAAAGAAATACCTACCTAAATGTCACTCTTAAATTATCAACCCTACCGAATATGCATATTTGGTTTACAAGGTTCACTCTAGTTGCAACCCTATCTTTAAACCTAACCTAACAAAAACTCATAAAAGGAACAATCTTACTTGTTCTCAAAGTCTCACAATATGGGTCTCATAACCCGGTCAGGAAGCTCGGTTTGATATCTGGGTTTGATAGCTCACTTCAACGATTCTTTTCAGGTTGTGAATGTCAAAATTACTCGTTCAGTTTACTTTGGTCAAAATTGGTAGAAGGTAGGAAATTCGGTGGATCAAAAATTCCCCTCGGGATTGCGGAACTGGAACTAAAATAAAACATGCTTTTTGGAACACATAGCAAAACACAGTAGATCAAGTTGCAAAACCCTTAATTTGATAAATATTCATTAATCCCTCAATATCGAAATAAACCCTTTAATATTAATCTAACCTTTAATATTTTATCACTGTATTTTCTTTAGTAAAAATCTACCTCAACTTATATACTTCTCACAATAACATAACCTATAAAAATCAGCCAAGTCCAAACGTGAATTATCGAGTTATAAAATTTAAATCTCTTATTTCGAAATGATCTGTCTCTCCATTTATCTTGGATAAAAATATATAATAAAATCAACTAGCAATATTTAAAACAATAAGGTTAAATTCTACCTGAACTACATCATCTCTCGGTAAGAAACAGAATTATCGGAAGTAGAAGTAAATAGGGCTCACCTGTAATTCGATGAAAATCCAATCAACATCCAAAATAAAATGTGTCACAAGACATTAACTTAAAGCATTCTGCTTTTAAATTAAAATTTCTAGACATTGATTATCAACTGAAATTGGCACGCGGCCCTTTATGGTTAGCAATTAATAGCCAGACTCCACAAAATCCAGTTATGGAAAAAAAGACAGATTTCGCCTGGAAACCCCTATTTATAGCCTTCCACCGGAAGATAAAAACTATCAAAATGACAAGTCATTTTAGCTTTGAACCACATGTTTAACAAAAGAAAGAGACAGACTTAATGACAAAATATCAAGTTGAAGAAGGATGACATATATATATATTGAGGTTAGATTTTCAACTATCTGTAGCCATAAACATTATAATAGATGGATCGAGTAAATGGTTGCACGTTCAAAAATCATACCATCCACCGGCTGAAATCATGTTTGTCTCATCTTTACACTGAGACAAATAAGGATAGACAGTCAAGAATGACGAAATAAAGTCCATTCTTGAGCATACCCGTAGAAACATTAAGTTAGCTATTATAAGGTCACTGATCTCACGTTCGTCACGTTCACAAATTACGTTATACAACACATTTTTTTTACAATTGTATAGATATCTTCTGTCAAGTCAAAGTTTCGCCTAGCCTGAAGTTAAACCCCAACACCCAATTAAAAGATCGATATTTCGAAATTAATTAAGTTTTGGTCAAGTTCTGATTGCCCCAAAAATTCCCCCCAAGCATAATCTGTAAACGCGCCCGCAAGCAAAGGACACTCAGGTGGTCAAAAATACTCGGTTAACAAGAAAACAAGGAAAACAGATGACTTGAACCTAACTTCAATTAAAACTCGAATTTCTGTTTGTTTACCCTTTAATTAAGGTTAAATTCCAGTTTTTCTTCCCTTGAAGAAATTAAATACAATTTTATGAGTTTGCAACATTGATCTTCCTGTACTACCTGTTTACCTGTGATGTTTCAAAAGCATGTCTTCCGCTGCGCAAAAATTCTCCTTTCTATGGACTCTTAATCAAGTAGGTATTAACATTTTTGGTGGTTCAATAAACTAACTTTTTAGCAATGATATTTCCCCAATAAGATAAAACAACCTAATAGTAGTATTTATAACATATACCTAGTAACTAGAAAAATACTGGCTTTTAAATAAGTATTGACCCAAAATTTGTACGGGACGAGTTTAAGTTAATTTGGCCTAGAATAAATCCTAGTAAATCCAGCCCGTAACAGGCCACTGAGAAAGCTCTCTCCGATTGGACGCTGGTAGGTGGTATAGTCAGTAAATGATCGTAGCATAGCTGCAAATATTGTCCTCGACAACCGCCATCCTCAAAAAGGACCATTTCTCGTTTTATTATTTTTGAAAATCAATCTGGTTTTGCACTTGATGACGTTTGTATGATTGCTCTTGTACTTGTTGAGGCAGTAGCAAATATTGTATTTTCAATAAATCCGTCTGACTTTTTTGCGATCATTTCGCTTTCATGCAATAGACGGCGCTGCGTCACGCTTATTATGCATGTGTCTGGTATAATTTAGCGGTTTCGGGACCAAGTTGAGGTTCCGGGACCTTTACTGAGTCCCGTGACCACTTTTTTTAGGAAAAGTCCCGGGACCGTCCCGGGACCAAGGCCCGGTACTGGATACCCTAAACATATTTTTTAATTTTTAGTTTAGTGCGGTAAAAATTCTAAAACATATAATTCTTATGCGATATAAATTACGTTACGTTAGGTCACAAGTCGCGTACTTGTGGATCGTCTGTTATTATGCTAGCGCCGAATCAATCACGCCGGATCCGGCGGCACCGAATAGTACTAGACCACCAATAGGCACGGTATATTGAAGAGTCTAGGACAGTTCGGCGTAGTCTGAAAAACTCGACACCGGTATTAAAAGTTTTTTTTAAACTGCCAAATTCCAAAATTTGTTTTATGACCCCAGTAAATGCAATCTGCGCCACAATTACATATTTTCAATACAACCTGCGTCAAATAAGTCTAGAAATCGTGAATTAAAATAACGGCGCTATGCTGGCCGACACCTTAAAGATATCAGTCTATGTCCACAATTCGGGGGGGGGGGGGTTCGGTTCGGTTCGGTTCGGTTCGGTTCGGTTCGGTTCGGTTCGGTTCGGTTCGGTTCGGTGCGGGGGGGGGGGGGCTGAGGGGTGTCAAAGTTGGTAAATAACTTAAACTAAATATACAACGCTTTGAAGAATAGAGAGATAAATGTTTGTTCCTTTATTTTTGTCCAGTAGGAAATTGTAGTCATTTTAATAAAAAAAATAATTAAACAAGTTTTCGTTGCTAATCCGTAAAAAAATTTTGTTTCTCTCTCACGTGGGTCCAAGATCTAACGGACACCCAGGGGAAAAAGGGGAAATTGCCCCCTATATTTAGTTTTCGCACACAGAATACACCTCCTGGTCACTATGCAAGATATTTTTAATAAGATATTCCCTCCCCAAACAGAGTTGCTAGATCCGCCTCTGGGACATGTAATAAGTGTTGATAGTTAACTGTTTCGTTCTTACGGCACTCCTAAGATCACTGCTTGGTCAATGTGACACCCTTGCGAAATTAATTAGCCACGAAAACTTGTTTAATTTTAAGTTTACGGGTTAATTAACGTTTGTTCAAAAAATTAAAATTTTCCAAACCCCATAAAATATGAACGAGTTTTTATCTCATACGATTTATAAAATAATTATGTGCTCTTTTACTACGTCGCGTCGGTCGCGTCGAATATCAATTTGAAGTCAATGTCCAAATATACTTAATTTGCTGTTTTGCATTATTATGATTTGTTGACGGGAGTTAGTATCGATAATGCATTAAATGAAGTCAACCAATTTATTACACAAAGTACGATCAAGGCTCTCAAACCTGTAGTTGTTTTCTTAGACTTAAAAAAGCGTTTGATACGGTTGCTCATCCTATTCTTCTTAAATGATTTCAAAACTTTGGGATTCGCGGTGAAGTACATAGGTTGTTTGGATCCTACCTTGATCGTCGGTACCAAAAAGTAAAAATGTACCAAAAAGTAAAAATAAACGACATTTATAGTGAAGTTCAGAAAGTGGAGGTAGGCGTACCTCAAGGTACAGTGGTGGGCCCTATTCTGTTTTGGGTGTACGTAAACAGCCTTTTAAATTTAAAAGTTAGTGGAGGAATTGTCTGTTTTGCAGATGATACTGCTCTATTAATCGCATGAAACTCTTGGCTTGATACATACACGAAGGCAGAGTTGGACTTAAACACAATAAAGTGCTGGTTAGACTCACATCAACTGACTTTAAATATTGAAAAAACAAAATTTATATCATTCTCCATGACTAAACGGGGCATAGGGGACAAAGATGTTATTACTTTACATAACTCTTCATGTAACATCTCTTTAAATTGCAATTGTGATACAAAAATACAATCATGTATTAATATGAAATATTTAGGTATATACTTTAATATATTTTTAAAATGTTGACTTCATCAGAAAGAAAATTAGAAAATTAGTTTACAAGTTTTCTCCGCTTAGACATATCTTAACTTTTCAAGTAACAAAAATAGTGTACTCTTCTTTAGCTGAATCAATTATGAACTATGGTATCTTAAGCTGGGGGTCAACATGTGAATCTATCTTATCGCCATTAAAAGTAGCTCAAAAATAGGTATTAAAAATTTAAACCTAAGATGTATTCCACCGACTTACTGTTCTCTTAAACTGAATTTTTAAATCTAAGACAAATGTACTGTGTTAAACTTATACAATTTTCTTTAAAATTTAAGTTGTGTCAAGCTAAAGTTATTCATTCGATACAAACCAGAGCTGTAATCGAATCAACACTCTACAGTTCTATACTTAATTTTTCTGCTACACAGAAAAATATTTTGTTTACAGGATCCAGATTATTAAACCTGCTTCCACCTTTTATAAGAAATAAACATAATTTTAAAAGGTTAACAAAAAATAAAACTAAGACTGGGTAAAAGCAAACTACATTCTTATTATTATATTATAAGAAAAATAAATAAATAAATAAATTATTTTTCATTCAATAGGTTAAAATATAATATAGGTAATACTTATATAGGTAGATAAAATGGAATGTGTCGAAATGGATGCAATAAGAATATCTAGAACAGATCATATAAGAAATAAGATCCTAAAAGAAAGAATGGAAATCGAGGGAAGCATAACGGATGACATCACTAAATGGCAACTGATATGGTACGGCCATGTACAACGGATGAGCGACGAAAGATTACCAAAGCAGGTCCTAGAATGGCAACAAATAGGGCGCAGAAAAAGAGAACGTCCTAAACTGGAATGGCAACAGTCAATCCAAAAATCAATGAGTCAAAAAAACCTGACGGAAGATGACTGTCAGGATCGAAGGACGTGGAGAATAGGCGTCGGACAACGTAGAAAAACATTCTAAGCCGACATAGTAGTAGTAGATATAAGTTCCGAATGCTAACTAAGGATACACACAAATTCCTGAATTCATCGTATCCTTAGCATAGCGTTTTATTTGTAATACAATGTATTTTATATAACTAAAGTAAATTTTATTTTATTATTATTTATTTATAATTTTGTCCAATACTGTATGGCTTTAAGCATTTACCTAGTATGTGATTTTCCTAACCCTTACAAAAACTCACAGCCTTTAAAAAGATTTGGTCTAAATTGCGTTTAAATCACATTTTTTAAAGGACTTTTTGCTTTTGTCCCTTTACGTTTTTATTCAGCTTTACTCAAGTCCACCGAATTTACTCAAATAAAAGCTACATGAGGTTCCTTCCCTGAATTTCCGCCCCCATTAAAATCTAGTTTCCAAAGTCGAATTAGAGTCGAACAAAAGCAGGATCTTTCTCGTTTTTTCTTCGTCAAATTTGTGGGACTCGTTCGTTTTTAATGGTTTCTCCGTAGATCTGTTATTTTACACGTTCCATCACAACGAATTTCTGTTTTTGCGCCGGATAATTTTTGTATCGCGCACTTCTCCACTCTTTTGTAATTAAAACTGGTAGATTTGAGATTCGGACTCCATATTCTGTTTATGAAGAGTAGCTTAGACTTACTTTTTACCCAACTACAGCACAGGAAGGGAAGGTTGTTGTATGTAACTATGTTTGTGTCACGTTAGAGGCTAAACGGCTGTACCGATTTTGACAAAAAAGGTGTCGTTGAATTTCTACTGATCCCGAAGTTGCTATAGGCTTTATTTTTTTAAATAGAAGTCACATTGGCGGTCTTCAGACGCCATTTTGTCACATGATGTAGGCTTCAAGGCATAAAAATTATCTTAATTTCAGGCGAATTTATTGAAATTCCTTTGATCACCCATTGCAAATGTTCTCTAATTGGCTGTAGTTAGTTTGTAGTCCTCCCTGCTCCCACCCATCTTCCCTGTCATTCCCCCCACCCTATTCAAAAACCATAATCGCATAATTTTATCAAATATAGTGATTTCAAAAATTCTTTCTGCATACGCTTTCAGATTTTTTTTCCAACACTATTTTGCTAGTTCCCCCCCCCCCTTCCGCCTCTCCCTCTCTCCTCCCCGCCGTCCTAATTATTAATAGTTATAGCTATATCGTTCACAAATATAAAGCAATTTCAAAAGTTCTTTCTGCACACGCTTGAGGACTTTTTTCCAACATCATTTTACTAGTTTCCTTCTCCCTCTCTTCCCGCCTCCCTCCTTATTAGTAATAGTTGTAGCTATACCTTTCACAAATATACAGCGATATCAAAAATTCTTTCTGCACACTTTAAGACTTTTTTCCGACATCATTTTACTAGTTTCGCCCTTCCTCTCCCTCTCTTGTCCCCACCCTCCTTATTAGTAATAGTTGTAGCTATACCTTTCACAAATTCTCTTTCGGCACACGTTTTAAGATTTTTTTCGACACCATTTTACTAGTTCCCTCCGCCCAATCTCCTCCCTCACCTTTACTCAACGGAAGGTAACACTTTTCGCGTCCGTAGAAAATCTACACATACTATTTGGGTAAAGCTAAATGAATTGTAAATGCATAGTGCTTTTTATAAGGCTGAATAAGAATTAAACCTAAAAGTTGGAAATAAAAAAAAAATAAATAACTACTAGTCGCAGTTGGGTAGAAAATTACCCAATAACCTGATTCATGAAAATACAAAACTGTATAATTTCGTAAGCGCGCTTTGACCATCAAAACTAAAAGTTGAAGCATGTCGTACATTATAGGTATACCTATCAATTTTCTACTCAACTTCGACTAGTACTTACAAGTAAATTTAGCAGTGTTTTTTTATTGAATTTTTTTTTTAAATTAATATTTGTCGTTGTCTTAAAAACTGACGATCACTCTATATTCCTGAGCTGTGACTTTTAATTATTTTTAAAAGCACCCTGTATTTTGTATTTATTTAAAATTGTTATTTCAGAAAAATAAAAAATATTGTATTATTTTCAGGTATCAATATCAATAATTAAAAAATTAAAAATTAAAATTTTTAACCCACAAAATGGTAGGATAGATTGATTGGTTGGTTTTGTTCATTGGGTTAGTTGATTAGGTCGGTCGGTCGGTTAGTGAAACTGGTTAGATCGGTTGGTTGGGTTAGTTGGTTTGGTCGGTGAATTTTGTGTTGGTTGGTTGGTTAGGTTAGTTGGTTAGGCTGATGGTTTAGGTTTGTTGGTTAGGTGGGTTGCATAGATTGGTTCTTTAAGTTCGTTTGATTATTTGGTTTTGTAATAGATTTATTTGGTTAGTTTCTTTAGTTAGATTGGTTGATTAAGTTGGTTTGATTAATTGGTTTTGTTGGTTGTTATTTTAAAAAGAAGTTTGAAAAATGTTCTGTATTGCCGATGATTTTAAAAATGTAACCTAAGCTTCTAGGGTTGGTTAGGTATATACGGTTGCTTCGGTTAGGTTGGCTAATATTTTCAAAATAGTCTCGGGAATATCCTACCTTAAACTAAGACCCTCACAAGAAAATTTTGCACACATTCTTACTATTTATGTTGGAAACAAGACTTGATTTAAGTCAATTTGCTCTGTACGTGACAAGGACCGAAAATTTCTAAATTGTAGGTATACGCAGGGCTTTCAAAACAGACGGGCCACGATCCTCCACTTTGTTGACGTCACATCGGGGGCTGATTTTTTTTGATGGTCACGTCACGACACAGCTGATTGTCTTTAAAATATTGAAGTTGGAATGACGGTTCATGAATTATTTTTAAATAAAGCCGGTTTTGAGATTGTTTTTACTATATTCTTTCTTTTTTTTTAATGTATAGTAATCCTTAACTTTGGAGAGCCGCTTTATTAACTTACACAAAAATTAAATTAAAAGAAGAAGCGAATGTGACAAAAACAGATGACAAAGTCAAATACATGTCAATTATGCGATTATGAGTTTTTTTTTAATGATATTACAAATGGCAATTGTTTAAACATTTTTATTTAGCTTGACTTCATATAATATATTTGTTTATTTGTTTGATTATAACTTTTCAATCTTTTCCAACTAAGTATTTGGTGGTTAGTATGCAATTCAATATTTTTTTTATTAAAAAAATAAATAAAATTATGATTTCTACCTCAAACTTTAAAAAAATTTAAATGGTGCTTCCAGAATGGCGGATTTTCCCATTTATGAACCAATATGCACCAAATTCGAAACTTTGGTGTGTTTCAGGTTGCTGATTATGATTTCTAAATTAAACTTTAAAAAAATCAGTATGGCGCACCTTCTTATTTATAAATCGATTTGCCTCAAACTTGAAACATCGCGGCGCTTAAGGTAACTCAATACAATCTTTTGACTTAAATTTAATAACATGAAAATAGCTTTTGCGTTTACCGTTTGCCAGCAGTTGAAGTACAAAATTAGTACAGTTCAATCATGTTTGTTGGGTAGCTACTAAATTTAAATAAAAAATTCTGCAATTTTATTTTAAATTATAAGATGTACTAAAATCTTTTAAATAATAAAGAATGAAACCGAATATTGAATAATTGTGTCAATATTTTAATTTTTTAATGTCAAAATATGTATTAATTGACCTTAAGAACCGCATCTATAGTTTCAAATTTGTGGCATATCGGTTTAAAAATTAAAAAGCCATTTTGGATCCGTCATTTGGTTTTTTTAAAAATTTAAGTTAGAATTCAGAGTCAGCGACCTTAAACACTCACAGTTCCGAGTTTTATGCATATTTGTTAATAAATGGGGAAATCCGCCATTTTGGATCGGCTAAAAATTGTATGGAGTTACTTTAAGCGCCGCGATGCTTCAAGTTTGAGGCAAATCGGTTTATAAATAAGAAAGTGCGCCATTTTGGATCCGCAATTTTGATTTTTGTAAATTTAAGTTAACAATTATAATCAGCGGCCTAAAAGATCTTAAAGTTCCGAGTTTGATGCAAATCGGGTAGCCCCCAGAGAACAGCTGATTTTTTCAGGGTCGTGGCCTCTATTTTTTTGTTGGCCTTGGTATAACTTAAATCTGGACAACATTTGAGGAATAAAAAATATATTTTAGTAATGTATTTTTTTCGAATGAACCAAACGTATACTTTTAGAAAAATAAATGGATCCATGACGGATCTGATACCATCCTAGCTAGCCTATTTGCACACTTCAATGAAGCCATGATATATCTAATCAGCTCGTTAGAGTGCCAAATACTTTTTTACCTCAAACTTTTATAAAAATCGATGAAACGGTTTAGGAGTTATCGTGTTACGGACAAACATACACACAGACACACCTAGACAGACGTCACGCCGATATTGCTAAGATAGTTCGAACACATTTTCGGCGTTATTTCACAAAAAAATAATTTTCTCGAAAACAATAACTTCTCTAGCCATTGCTGCGCGGGCTAGGAAGGCAAAGAAGCGTGGGGAAAGAATCCTTTGAGCTTATGCTCTAATTTGGCAGAGTATTTTATGTAGTTTTACAAAAAAATTACCGCATTATTTCTCAAACTGAAAAACATTTTCTGAAAAACATTTTCCGAAAAACAAATTAGAATACGATTTCAGATAAGTTTTAAAACCTTTTGTAATAGCTTAACCGTTTTAGTATTTGCTATAAACCAAGACCACGAAATCCTCACGAATTCAATTAAATTTAATTAACTAAGGCTTTAATAAATTAATTGGCTTTATTTCTCGTAAAACTTGATGATCTCGTCTTACGCCAAACTCTATAATAAAGTGCTTTTAATCGTTTAAACATTCGGTTTCCTTAGGGAATCATGGGTGGAGTGAAGGGTACTAGGAATTGTAACCGTGATTAAAAAATAAATAAAAATAAAAGATATATTCGCGCATTTTGCTTTTTTCATCTGGCTATGCTCAATGGCGGTTTTAGAACAAAAGTCTGGGGGGGGGGGGGTAATGGTCAAACCGCGACCGAAAATAAATGCACAGGAAAAAGCGAAAAGGAAACATTTGCACAAGAGAAAACGCTATACAGAAAAAGGCGCACACTAGAAAAGCAAGCAGAGAAAAAAGCCCACCTAGTAAAACAGCGCACAGGGAAATCAAACAAAGAAAAGTTTTTACATATGGAAAAATGACAATAAAATAAATGTTAGTTTTTAGACTTAGAATGGTACCTACTGTTACAGGTTACTTGATCATCTTAATTTTACTCGCAAAAATAGGATTGTATACTTTAAAGGCCGTAGGGCAAATTTCTCGAGATACAGAGCATCATTGTTGGTTAATTTTACACTTTTTTTATAATAACCTTTTTAAAAGTTGTGTATTACAACAAGATGAGCAATAAGTGGAGATAAAAATATTTAAAAAAAATTATGCGGTCAATTTTTTTAGGAGAAACTATTTTTTGGAACAAACTTTTATAATACCATGTTAAACGCTATGTTATTATTGGTGGGTCGTAGGCCAGGAGTTAAATATTTTTTCTTACACTTTGGTCGTAGGTAATATTCGATATTTGATCAAACCTACTTGTCCGGGTTCCTTATAATATGAAAACGCAATTTCTCGCGCTGACACAAATAATGTTTAATTTAAAACTTTTTGAATAATATCAACGCTGCTCTAGAAAGAAACTCTGCAAAGTAAATTTAATTGACGGCTTTGACAATGTACCATTTTCGCAACTTCACCTTGTAATATTGCAATCTTTTGATCAAGTTTTTATCAATTTATTCGAAATTTTGTGCGTCCTTTGTGCGCTTTTTTCCGTTAAATATAATTTCTTCAGCTTTTAACGTACATGTAGTAGCTAACCGCCATTATACATAACATATTTTTCGGGTTCTAAAGGGGGTAATTACCCCCTTTATTCCTTCTGTAGAACCGCCGAACCTGTTTTTAGCTCATAAAGGTACTATAACTATAAATAGTAGTAGATTTATATTCGCCTTGTAAAAAATAGGAAAAAAAAATTGCTTCGGCTAATTTTTTTCTGTATAGCTTTACGCTTCAGATGATTTTGAAACTTTTTTATCGCGGCGTCCGCCTGATTGTATGCCTGGCTGTCTGGACATCTGTCCTTCTGTATGTCTATCTGTGTGTCTGTAACGCCGAACGCGCATAACTCAAAAACTGCATACGCGATTTAAATGGAATGTAGTACCTAAGATGAACATAAAAGTTATGCTCCCATTTAAAAATAAATAAAATTCACTGGACATAAGCCAAAAAAAGGTAGAAGATAAAATCGTGTGAGCTTTGTAAACATAAACTGGCAGAGTGTTTTTTTTAAGTGAAAGTTAAGGTCCACTCTCCGCTAAGTGAATAAGCGATTTTCCCTAACTTGCGCTTGATCCACGTATATTAAGCAATTTGTAGGCAGTGTGTAGTATAATAAGCCGTCTAACCCTTAACTGAACATGTTAGTCCATGGAAATCACATTAGTAGGGTGCTTTTGGTCAGGTTTTTTGCCAGTCTATTACCCTTACCTCTATTCCGCGCGTTCACAGCAGCGCTCTTCCATATTGTTAGTAGTAGTTCGGTAATTTGCGAATAGATGGCGAGACGTTTTTTTCTATAGCAATGGACATTAAGGCCCCTAAATTTTGAGTTTCGTCTATTCGTTAATAACCGAAGTACAGAAATTTCCCGTGTGGGATCTCACTTTAATCTTATGCAGCCTTAACTTAACAAAAAACAATCGTATGTGGTCACAATTTAGATTTTTTTTCGTTAAATTTGGGCTTAGCCCCCTAAGCTAAAAATTAGATATCTGTAGAAAGGTCCAGAAGGGACATCATGAATTTTGGGAAGGAAAACGAAATTGTTTATATCAGGTTCTTAACTTCTTTATTTATTTATAAGGTCAAAAGCTTTTGGGGTTCCAATGAACATAGTAAAGGCCCTGACCTCTTTCCTTCCTGAAACACTGGCACTGATATCTTGAATTTTTGAGTGTTTTATCCTTTATTAGCCGTTTATTTAAAAAGTACTTCTTGCTTAAGAAAATATGCAGAGGAAAGATTGAATGTTTATTAAAAGGCCTATCAAACGAGATATCTTCGAGCTACCTACGGACTACCCTTGCAGAGCTATGTACTCTTAAGTGTCCCCAACATGCTGATTTATTGCACATTTTGTTTAAAACAAATCCAAGTATTCTAATTTTAACGCATTTATATTAAAATAAAGCGTTCTTTAAAAAAAAGTATACCATACGCTTTTGCAAACATTAAAACTTCTATTTAAAATATGTATCGCTGTCCAGATTGTAAGTAACACTTCAGTGTCGTCCGTAAAGTGGGAACATCAAAATACGGCACAATAATGATTATAGGCTTTTTGAAATTTTCGAAAAAACTAAGCACCTTTCTAACGATGTAAAACTTAGTAAGCACATGTTTACCACTAAAGGCCCAAAAACGAAGATAACAGCAACTTCGGAGTAAGATTTCAAATAGTTAGTTATCCAGGTATACGCCCTTACTTCTACCTATGATGAAGAGCACATCGACGCATTCTATGAAGACATCTGAAAAGCTATAGAAGAAAACAGAACCCATCTTACACTAGTAATGGGAGATTTCAGTGTCAAATTGAACATAGAAGAAACTAAAATAGGTGATTTTGGATATGGCGAAAGGAATGACAGGGTCACAACAATAATGAATTATCTAGTGAAAAGAAACCGCCACGAATATAACAAAAAACGAACTCGATTACATACTGACTACTGAGAAGAGTCCTAAGCAGCTTTACAACAGGCAGTGATAACAGGATGGTCAGAACAAAAACCTGAACTGATAGCAATTTCGAAATGAAAAGAAAAATAAAAATAATTAATAATAATAATGAACCACTTGACATGAATAACTTACACAAACTAAAACTATATACAAAGAAAGGCTAAATGAATAGCTAATCCAAAACTTAAGATATGAAAATGAAAATATAGCAAGAGCAATAAATAAAGTAGGACAAGATGTCGCGCACAAAAAGATAAAAAGAAAGGAAATTATATTGTCAGTAATGCAAATAACCCCTGACTGTGCCACTGTACGAAACCATCTTGGAAAAGCGACAAACACAATTATGGTTCTGTTGAGATAAGAAAGTGGTTCCGCCTCCCTCCAAAATAGAAAACATTTGGTTGCCGCCCACTACACAGCAGATGGTTATGGCGAGAAAAACTATTGAAAAGTCTAGAGTGGGAGTCGTAATGGTTGAGCGTGGGAATACAGCAAGTAGCGAGAGGGTTTTCCCTTTAAAATGATTGGACATGGAAAAACTGTGAGATATGAAAATGTTGTCTATAAAATGTATTTTATCTCTGTTTTTGTTTAGCTTATCTTGTTTAGCTCATTAGCTAGAATGTAAAGTAAATTTTAGGATTATCAGCAACGCCACTGACTTGGTTCCTCCAAGCTCTTCAAAGAGGGGATAATGGATTATTTAGGTCCAACCTACCCTTTATAAAAACTCAAACTTTGAGAAGACAAGTCGGTAGTTACATTCTAAGTTTTGTTGAATTTAACTAAAACCTCTAAAATTAATTGTCAGTAAAGAAACATAAGATTTTTATATTTAAAGAATATTTTGAAGTTTGTTATTTTGGTAAGTTAAAGTTTTATTTTAATATTTTGGGTCTTGTTTGTTTTATAGGTCATAAGAAAAGTCTCGTAACAATTTGTAAATTGCAACAGAGTTTTATTTTGTATTCATTAAAGTTTGTAACGTTTTTAAAACTGTTTCATATTTATTTTATTCACATAAGAGATCTATTACGGTACCCTCGTTCAAGGGTTCGATTTAAAATAAAATCGTACCCGACAATATGTTAGAAGAATAAAATAAACAGATGGAAAAGGACGGAACCAGGAGAAAGAAATAAAAAGGACATCGATGGAATACACAAAAAAGAAAGGAAAACTATAGGAAAAATAATAAAAGAAAGAGCTAAGAAATAAAAGTTGACAGAGTTATAGAAAATAAAAGAAATATGAAATGTCTAAGGCCGACTCTAGGTAGATATGAAATAAATAAAATAAAGGGTATAAACGGCATAGAAACTAACATTAAAGAGGATTATAATATTATAAATATCACACAACTCTACAGAATTATACCAAACAAAAAGGGAACCATCGCAAGCAACATTGAAAAAACTCAAAACAAAAATAAAGAACATAAACTCAGAACTACAACCTGAAATAATCAAAGCTGAAATTAATTATATTAAACTTTTAAAAAAACCAAACGGCTAAAACCAAGGAGACGAGTAAAATTGGCCTGGGCAGCATTCGGTAAATTAGGCTACATATTAAAAAATAAAAATTATCCTCAGTACCTCAAAAGGAAAGTGTATAACTAATGTAACCTTCCTGTACTCACCTATGGATCCCAGACCTGGATGGATAAAAAATAAAATAAAAGTAATGCATTTCAGAGAAGAAGTAGCAAAAGTAAAATGGAAATTTGCCGGTCATAATATCCGACAGAAAAACGATCGATGGAACAATTGTATTGTAAATAGAAGACCTTGGGAAAATAAAAGAAGCAGGGAAGAGCCCAAGTGAGATGGGCGGATTATTTAAAGAAACATGCGGGAACTAAATAGATAAAAACGGCCACAGAGAGAGAAGAGTGGAAGATATTGGGGGAGGCCTATGTCCAAAGATGGATCAAAGAAGGCTAAATAGATAGAACACATCTCGAAAGACTGCTCTTTCTCTTAAAATTACCGTCACCGTTTTAAAAAAATTTCATTGACCTGGCCTAGAGTTGGGTTGTTTAGCTGCATAGCAAAGTTATCAGGATTTCACCAACGTTCAGGCCTAAGATGCCGATATAAGGGGCACCTGTATAGTGAATGAAATAGATTGTCAACTTCGTGCCAGTTACATTCTGAGCAGATTACATTTGATCAAATATATATAAGGCATCCTGGCAGATAACTCTGCCAATGTAATTTGAAAACGTGCAAATTTGTGCATTTATTACTCGTATTATGTAGAAAGTACAACTGCTATAAAGATATTTAGGATGATCTTTGAAAGGAGCTATAAAGTAGTTATGGTCTTTTCCTGTTTTAATATTATTTATCACATCTTATAGTTGACTTTTTTTCTTCGGAATTTTTTTAAGGTTTCAAAAAGTGATGTTGCAACTCGTGATTAAACCGTTTCTTACTAACTATAGTTATAGAAACTACTATTTTACTACTACTTCCTTTTTAAGCTCAGGAGCTGGATAAGCCACTGGTTTTCTTAGACAGCAGGCACACTTTAATACAAGAGGCCGCTTTACGAAACTTCTCGTCACACACCGGTTCTTGCATTAAGACTTTTAATTTTAAATCCAATAAAGACACGGAAAGTTTGTTGTAAAAATTAAAAGTATAAATCTTTCTGTTTTGACAAGTTTTTAGCAAGTTATGTATAAACGCTCGACATATTTTCTTATTTCTTAGGAGTAAAATATACCTATTCTCATAGAATAGGCACAAACAATGAAGTATCAAAAATCGTGGCAAATTCTCTCATAACTCAAAAATAACCTCCATACCACGGAACTTTGTTAGGGGTCCGTGTCCACACACGTGTTTTCGGTTCCCAATCTTACTTTCAAATAGTTGTCAACAACCGCAATGTCCAGGCAGTTTTCAGGACATTTATTCTTGACTGTTCGTAAGGTGAGATGAGAGCTCCCAAATCTTAAGACGCTATTCTTGATGGCCGGTAGGTGAACTTAAATTCAGCACCTATTTCCACGGGGAAATGAATCCACGAAAATTGTTGTATTGTTTATAACCTTACTTTTGCCTGTCATTTTCGTTTTGATTCGGTTTGTGTGGAAGTCATTAACATGCATTTTTGACCCATTTTTATCAAAAAATCAAATCCATTAAAGCACTTCTCTCGAAAACAGAGCTGACCACCAAAGGTAAGGTTAGATAGACTTCCGTGGATTCATTTCCCCGTGGAAAAAGATGGCAAACTGAAGATCACCCGTGGACTTAAGCTCACCGATGATCCACGCATAAAAGTTTAACATTTCGCTAACCTCACCCATGGGCAGTCAAGATGTAAATAGAATAGAATAGAATAGAATAGAATAGAATAGAATCATTTATTTTCCCAAAGACAATTTACAATTGTGTGAGAATAGTCAAAAAAACAGTTTTTTACAAGACAAAAATACATATTCAAAAATGTAAAGAGACATTGCACTACAGAAACAGGAGTGACAAACAAGAATCACCATTCAACATAATTAAAAAACTCATCTATGTCATAAAAGGTTTTATCAATTAAGACTGTTTTCAAATTTTGAGTAAACTTATTGACATTAGTAATATTTTTAATGCTGACTGGTAATTGATTAAAAATTTTACAACCCAGCATTTCTGGAGTTTGTTGAGGTTAAATTGAACCTTTATGGTGGTATGTAAATATTATTTTTTTGTATAGTATTTACATTATGTATGTTACAAACAAGTTGAAAGTTTGATTTATTTTTTAAGACAAAAGTAGCCATTTCCAGAATACAAAGGCCTGCGAGGGTCAACACCCCAAGGCTCTTAAAAATAGGCCTGCAAGAATCCCGGAAATTTGCAATCGATCTTACTATTCTTTTTTGCGATTTAGAGACAGAATCTTTTAAAGAAGTCTCTCCCCACAGGCACAATCCATACCTTAACCTAGATTCCACCTTTGCATAATATAAATTTAATAATTGTTGGGTAGTTAAAATATCCCTAAGATTTAAAAACATGAAGTTAACTTGGAAGTGATTTGCTAACAGTGTAATTTCCAATTTATATTTTCGTCAATTTGAAAAACCAAAAATTTGACGTCTGGGTTATTTTGCAATTCATTACCATCTACATTTAAGCAAATATTATCACACTTTTTTTGATAGGTGTGAAATTTTATGAGTGGTGTTTTATTTGAATTAAAATACAAGTCCAGTTCACCAAACCATTCACATAAACGACTTAGAACACTGCGACACTTTTCACTCAAATGTTCATCACATTTGTCCGACAAAAGTAAGGACAAATCATCAGCAAACATCAAAATGTGTACAAAAAATAAATGGAACAAGTGAAGATAAACCTAAAAATTAAAAATAATAATAATAATAATAGCTTTCTAAATAACTATCTTAGTGAAAAACAAACTAACAAGAAAAACAGTTTTATAAATGTTTACACTAAAGTATGTTGTAGATTGGAATTTGAATAAATGCATTGTAGTACTAATCTCCACGCCTCATGCCCCCAACCCTCGCACCTTTCACATTTAATGCAGTCCGCTACTGGAGGTTCAATTCATGGTTCCAGGTACCATGAACAAAAATATTTTCGTTGTATTTTTTTTGTTTCTGGTAGGTTTTGGTTCAAATCATTAAAAACTTTCTTTTTAACTTTTAAAATTTTGCCATGAGTTTTAATTTTATTTTTTTGTTAAATTTTTTCTAAATTTTTGTTTTCAAGCTCTTCTTTATTCGTCATCTTGCCCCTGGCAACTTGGCCCAAGGTACAATTTTTTAGTAAAAAATAAAAAATAAAAACAAAAAATGGCCTAAGATGGTTATTTACATGTTCTTATATTAAAAATATAATAAATAATTTCGTAGTTACTAACAAATATTATTCTTCCCTTAGGTTTTTCCCCAAAAGTTTTTTTCGGCATAAAATTTTATAAGCGACTACCAGAATTATAGGTTATGACTAACAGTACTATTACAAGCTCTTTTTTATTCGTCCTTTTGCCCCTGGCAAGTTGCACAAGATACAATTTTTTATTAAAAAATAAAAAATAAAAACCAAAAACGACCATATATGGTCATTTACTTGTTCTTATGTTGAAAATATAATAAATAATTTCCTAGTTACTAACAAATATTATTCTTCCCTTAGCTTTTTCCGCAAAAGCTTATTTTTCGGCTTAAAATTTTATAAGCGACCACTCGAATAACAGGTTATAAGCCACAGAACTATTATTATTCTTCTTACGTTTTCCATCTATCTTTAACCCATAAAACTTTGACTTTAAAGAGTTCTAACAGCACAGTAATACACTCGTTGACATTTATAAATTTTGTGTTAAATTGTGTTCGCTAACTTGCCCCATTCGTCATCTTGCCCCGTTCTCCCCTACTATAAAAACTATTCATAATGATTTTAGGAAGGTTTCATTGTTTCGCTGTAAATCGCTCTTGAAAACACATACATATGTGATAAAAGGTGCACCAAAGGTGCTTATCTGTAAAGTAAGCCAATAATATAAAGGTAGATACCTAGATGGTTTCACAGATTAAATGCCAATTAGCTTTATATTTAAAGCTGTTCGTACCAAATTACACCTCTTTCAAAAAAAGACATTAAATTGTTATGCTTTACCAACTAGAAAAAACAAATTGGGGTTCTGCCCGCTATCAAACTACAGCATCTTTTTTGTGTAAAAGATATACGATAAACGAACGAAAAGCTCCATTAACTTTGATAGCCGACCTAGCTTTTAGCAAAATGCAATTAGTTTTTTATCCTGTCTTTTTGTTCGTCGCAGTGTGAATTTTTGCGAATATTAAGCAAAAGAGTTTTTGAAATTAAAATTACACTGTCCTGAAATTAAAATACGAAAGCGGCCGGCCAGCGGCCATGTTGTGTCACATTTTTAAAAACCGGTTAGGGAATAAAATAATTTTGAATAATAAATTGTTATAATAAATATTTTTTTTACTTTTATAAAATATTTTTATCCGAATTTAAATATTAAAAACAGGAGATTTGTAAGTTTAGAAACTTTTTGTGGTTTTTTCTGCGTGTCTGTAGAACCACTAAACAATATACGCAACATGCAAGTTTGTGTTTCATGAACATAGAAGATCTATCTAGCATGGCTTCATTTATTTATTTTATTATTATGTAGCATTTATTGTAGACTTAAATACATATTACATACATATTTATGAAATAAACACAACAAATACAAATAACCCACATGAATATATTCTCGCGCGTGCGTATCTATCCATATGTTTTCTTTATTTTTTCGATTTGGTCACAAGCATATGGCCATAGAAATATTTTATTTTTTCCCAAACTTAAAACCAAATTTTCATAGTAGCTTTTCTTCATGTACCTATTTTATCTTCTTGTCAATGTCTCAGATATGAACAGATCTTTAAAAATGGTTACAGCGATATTAAAAACGACAAAATTGAGTATTTTCTTCGATTTGATGGACTTGTGTGGTTTTCAGGTCAATGATTTTTCGAGTATTTGTATGTGTCACTTAACTTTAAGTTGAGTTCGTGTGGTTATGGATGATTCTACAAAAATGGTGCTGTGGAGTGGGAATGCATATTTTTCAAACACAGACTGCAAATGAAGCATAGTTTTAGTTATAAGATTTACAACGAATTGTTTTCTTTATGGAGCATTTGAGTTTAATGTATAAAAAAAATTGCAAGTTTATAATTTTTTTATTACAAAGTAAATACCTCATTTCTATGGTGTGGTCCCAAACCAAATATTAAAAACTCAAATTGAAAAAAATATCCTAATAAATAATATTTAACCAAGTCTTAACTATTTATCAAAAAGTTGATAAAACTTAAGTTTGCGGTCATATT
The DNA here is from genome assembly GCA_963576565.1 of Aspidapion aeneum. NCBI lineage: Eukaryota > Metazoa > Arthropoda > Insecta > Coleoptera > Brentidae > Aspidapion > Aspidapion aeneum. Next base: position 83,033,167 of record OY755044.1, on the reverse strand, counting down.
TTTGAAAATCCGAATTTACATCTTCTCCGGAAAATTTTACAATTTTAAACGTGCTCCATTTTTAATAACACAATATTTGTGAATACAACCGGTTAATTTCTAGAGAAAGAGACGGCCCTGGATATCTAATTTACTTGTGAGTGTGACAAGTTGTGACTTTAGTTTGGTTTAAGTTATAGATCTTTTTATTTTCGGCAGAAAATTAGTTTTTTTCGGAGAAATCAAAAAGGAACGCTTCAATTATCATTCCTCTGGTAAGTAGATATTCGACTGATATCAATAGTATAATTTTTTGTTGATTGTTTTAAATTAATAAGCATAGGAACTTTGTTTATATAAAACTTAAGTTAAGTAGTCTAAATAGATTTTGATTTAAATTGGAAAACCATTAAAAAACTCATTCATCTGGTACTCATCCCTCTGGAATTTTTATTCAATAATTCCTAAAATTCGGGAAAATAAATGTTTCTTAACTTACAGCTAATTAGTTACATAAATTTAAAAAAACAAAATTATTTACTGTGCTGTAGTGTTATTTCAATTTAATGACCAAAATGATATCCATAGCCCACTTTTGGTAGAATCATCCATATCGTAAATTTGTTAGTTAAAGGTCTTGTGTTGTTTCGACCAGCATTCAATAGGGCTGTCTAACAAAACATATGATCAAATAGATGTCTTCCATAGGACATACAAATTTTACAAAAACGACAAGAGCTTTAGTCTAAAAAACTAATCAGTTTTAAGAACGGATCCTTTGTGCATATGGGAAAAATGCGTTTTTCTTAAAAATATTAAACTAAAGCGAGAAAATCTGAAATAAAAGGGACCATGATTTCTTCAAAAAAGTAGGTTATGTTTTTGTTTATTTTGTTTTTTTACTTTTTTTCTAGTTTTTTTACTTATTTTGAATTATTACATGGGCGCACCAAGGGGGCGGGGGGCTAGGGGCCCGAACCCCCCCAAACCACATATTTTTTTAAATATTTTCCATATATTTCATGAATAAACAGAAAAAATAACATAAAGTACAACAGGATGAGACCTCTGGGGGCCCCCCAAAGGTATCGGGCCCCCAAAGGTTTCGGGACTCCCCAAGACATATTTCTGGGTGCACCACTTTCTACTATGTCAAGTTTTTTGGGCGTTGTGAATTATGGCAGCGGAGGAAGTAATGATAATGTTAGTTTTCATTGAATTTGAAGTTTTTTGACCAATGAATCAATGAACTATCAGCCCAAGGTAGGGGAAAGTGGATAAGTAGTTCTATTCAAAGAGCTCACTTCAAGGCTCACTTAACAGAGACAAAATTGACATAGACTAAACTTTTCTAATTAGATTCAGGTTTTCTATTAGGACCTTTTGTTGTACTTGACTAAACCTTTTGCTAAGTAATAGGCATTCTATAGCGTTAAACTGTGAAAAATATTTCACTATGATTTTTGGGTTTAGACAAAGTTTAATTGTGTTTTTCTTGTGGTCATCAAAGTCAACGAAGATTACTTTTTTTCCATATATTTTTTGATGCCATAAAAATACTCTGCCTATATATGGGCCCCTAAGCTCACACTAGGTACTATAGTTATAGTGTACGTGTGAGCTAATATAACTAAAAACTGAAATATATTTTATTTAACTCCAGACTAAATTACCTTTTGTTTGATACCACACAAGCCATGTTTTGACTTAAACTCAAATTTTTGAAATTTACCCCCACCCTTAAAAAAACAAAAAACTAAAATGTATTTTGTTAAACTCCGGACTCAATTACCTTTCGTTTGATATCACATCACATTTGATAAATTATAATGTATTTTGTTTAACTGCAGACTCAATTACCTTTCGTTTGATATCACACACGCCATATTTTCACATAAACTCTAATTTTTGAAATCTACCCCCACCCTTTTATTTGGTGTCTGTTCGGTGGATTTTGTTCATTTTTAAATGGGACCATCTCGACACAAGACCCAGCCTAGGTACCAAATTTCATTAAAATCGGCCAAGCGGTTTTTGAGTTATGCGCGTTGGTCGTTACAGACATACAGACAGACAGACAGACGGCGCAACAAAAAAGTTTCAAAATCATCTGAAACGCAAAGATATATAAAAATTTTTGAAATCGGAGCAACTTTTTTTTTCTCGAAAAAATTAGGATCACCATAGCTCACACTACTATAGTATAGTACATGTGTGAGCTAAAATTTTTTTGGTAATAAGCTCCAGTCAGATGCTATACAAATTTTACAGTGTACAAGTTTCAGGTGTCAAAAAGCATGGAAATAAAGGAAAATTTGCACCAAAATAGTTTAAGATAAAAAGAGGTTTGAGTTAGGGAGATTGTCAAATTCACTAGTTTATTCTAAACGGTTTTGAGGTCTGTAAATGAATATTTATTAAAGAAAAAGAAACTTGATATAGGACTCCACTGGACACTATACAGGACGCTACACTACCAAGAGTTTATTTAAGAGTTCTGTAGGATGGTGTACAAATTTGGTTCAGCTCATTACCCACACTTTAACCTCATATTGTTTTCTTTTTCTTTCTTCTCCAGACCCTTTTTTCAACCATAATTTTTAAAATTTTTCAACAGTTTTGAAACAATAATCCATTCAGGAGAGACCCAGTCAGAATCATTGCTGTATTCAAGTTTTGAAAGTTGCTTGCCTAGAATAGGAAAAAAATCATAGTGAAGTATTTCTTACAGTTTAACACAATTCTATGTTACACTTCTGCAAAAGGTCTACTCAAGCACAAAAAAAGATCCCAATAGAAAATGTTGCCAAAATAGCAGTTACATATTTATGCAAAACAAACCTGACAAAAAGCTTTCGAATATTTCAATTTATCCTCTGTTAAGTCAGGTATAGTCTTATCCACTTTCCTTTCCCTTCTTTGAGCCAGTGGCGTATATATGGGGGGGCCTGGGGGGCCCCCCCGAAGGTAAGAATTTTTTGGATATTTTCCACATATTTCATGAATAGAAACATAAAATAGCATAAAATACAGCCTCATGATGTCTCGGGCCCCCCCCCAAAACTGTCTCGGGCCCACCCCGAAACTTTTTTCTATATACGCCACTGCTTTGAGCTGATACCTAGTTCATTTAAATTAAGATGATTTTTTAAGGTCAAAATACTTGGCATTCCATCAAAACTAACATTATCAAGATCTCCCCAGCTGCCACAATTCATAACAGCACAGAAACTAATAATAATGATTCAAACTGAGTAAAAAACTGGAAAAAAAGTTAAAAAAAACAAAAGTAAATAAAAACTTAACCTGACTTTTTGAACAAAACATGGTCCCTTTTATTTGAGATTTACTGGCTTTAATTGATTTTTTTAAAGAAAAACGCATTTTTCCCATGTGTACAAAGGGTCAATACTTAAAACAGCATCTTTGTTGTAAATTAAATCGTTTCACTTTTTTTTAAAATTACGTTTTTGTTAACATTGCGGCTTATGGGAAAACGCTTTGTTTGTCCTATGGCAACCATCTTGGATCGAAAAACAGCTGATCGTGACAGTTCGTTAGACAAGCTAATATAGTGTTTCAAAGTGGTTAAGGCACTTTATTTCCTGAAACAAAACCAAAAATTTAAACTGAACGTTTCAGACTTTAAACTATTATGTGTTGGGGGGAAATATTATATTAAATATTATTATAAAACTATTTTACATAGTGAACGTGTATTCTGTGTGTCAGTTTGAGATTTGGGGGAGAAATTTCCCCTTTTTCCCCTCCCGTAGATCAGCGCCTGAATAAGATAGCTAATGAGAAACTGAGTAAAAAAACACAGCGTAGTCATTTAATTATACTAAGTAGCAAAATATTTCTAAAAACTACAGTCAACTCCGGATGAAGTGAATTTGAAGATTTCACGGAACCTGGTTCGCTATATCCGATGTTTACTACAAGAAGACATATAAACTATTGTATACCAGAGTAAATTTTTTTTTGGGTATTTTGAACGGGGTTCGCTATAAGCGAGTGTACATTATAAATGGGTTCGCTATATGCGAACTTCACTGTAATTTTTAGAGATTTAGGTTAGGTATTTATTTCCTAACAAATGCATAAAATACACATGACAACATTATTTGCCTCAAATCTTAAAATATTTATTATTAATTCAAAAACTTACCAAAATAGTTTGCCGTCGCCCTCTATCACTCACTATATGTTTACACTAAAACCTTACGTTGCCACGTGAAATGAATTTTCTTTAGGTAAAAATTGGCTGTTACCGCCATGGGACAGATTTCTTGTGACAAGCTGTTTTAATTTTTATTTCATTTTCTATGGATACAATATATCAAACCTTGTTTATAACTACAACTTCAAATTTGTATATAAGGTAATTTGCATTTATTAACTCCATCACTTTGAAATCAATATTTAAGTGGTGTCATAACTAAAGTTAACCATATTCTTTATAATAAAACTTAGGTTAGCCTCCAATAAATATATTTTTTGGGCTATGACAACCAAATTTAGGATTTGTTCCAAAAAAAAGTCCCTTAATTAGTTTTTAATTTATCAAGAAAATCAAACGATTTTAATTAATGAATATTCTATGTAAATATAAGGCTTGACTTGTACTATTTTTTAAAGAGAAAGAGGGACATTTTCGGGAAAATGGCAGTTAAGTTTTTTACCGAGATTTCTCAGCCTATGGCCAACGCGGTTTCGATTTTAAAAACTAAAAATCAAAGGCGTTCTCTATAAAAGCAAAATGGTTTTTCTTTAATTGGTAAATTTTAGTAAAACGTAAATTCCAAATTGGACTTTACCTAGGATATTGGGTTCAAATTTTAGATCAGTTAGGTGACTTTTAGATTAGCTTTTTTAGTTTTTTAGAAATTAGGTAATAGGGACTTATTATAATAAAGCCAGGCAGTAATTGTACCGGGCACTATTCTGACAGTTTCGCATTATAAGAACAGCTGTCTTCTATCAAAATTAGGCTTTTGTGTATTTTAAGAGCCGGAATCAATAGTGCCGCCATTATTAATGGAAAATAAACGACTTGATGAACTGTCAGTTTTTAATGCAAAATTGTCACAACAGTGCCCGGCACAATTACTGCCTGGCTTTGTTGCAATAAATCACTAATTTATTCCGATTGTGGGCTTATACTGAATTTTTAAGAGCAGGTGGGTTCAGCGGGTTGTCTCTAAGATTACGCCATCTTTACTTAAATTAAGTCAGGGTAAATTAGGTGTTTTTTTTTGTGTCAATGGTTTATCCCTTAGAAAATTGCACTAGGTTTATCCATTTTGCCTCTGTTTTTATTGACGGTATTTATTGATTTGTTCATGTATTAGTTTTTAGGCTATGTCTAAATAAAACATGTCAAATAAGAATGGGTACTTAGAGTTTTGTAAAGCCAGAAGTCGATTTTTAAAGTTTAACCTATGCGACTAATTTTGATTTTTAACTTTTGTTAGTAAAGTCAAGTATCAATTATTACACTGCCTTAACCCTTGCTTTATTTTACAAACTTTTAATAATAATAATAATAATAGATAATTTTAGACAAATCTATGTATTTTCTTGTTTTTTTGTGGGAAGCTATTTTGGGTCCAACATGGGTTTAAAATAAGTTGTATTTGTTTTTTTATTACTTTACCAAGTTTTAAACTATAATTGGGTTTTATATTTATAGTCTAAAGAGTTGGGAGCAGAGTGTTTGTTTAATTTTTTCAAAATTTTATTACATTTTTCTTTAATTGTTTATTATTTGTCACGTTTTTATATTTTATTTTTTTTTATTAAAAAACATACACTTTGCCCAGTGCAAAAACAAGGCATTTTTATTTAATAACCAAGCTAGAAGAAAACTAAAAATAATAAATCGGGTAGGTAAACCGCGTTTCAATTATATTATGATTCAGATTCAATAATACAGAAATTTAGTTAGTCTCAGATTGACCTGATTTAAATAATTTTGCGAGGTTGTTTAAACCAGATAAAAATCAAAACAAAAGAGTGAAGCATAATGAAAGAAAGACCAATCTGTCAGCAGTTGTCTAGAGGTTTAAGATTTAAATTGGTGAGTAAACTTATTCTTGTACTATCAAACATTGCGATACGCCAACATAGATCCAGTCCGGAGAACTACATTATTTGTCCCAGAGATTTTAATTCTTTTTAAAAGGAGCGTACCAAGAATGACTCGTATGTGTTATCTTGGTGTTGTGTGGTGTTACTCTATCTCTGGTCGATTAGGTATAACTATTTCAAAAAATACTCCCAGAAAACACAAATATAGTAGTTGTCTTAAATAAATAAATGATAACAGCTCGCCTGTTACAGTGTTCTTGCCTGATCCATTCTCTGTACATGTCCTAACCAAGCTATTCTACTTATGATGAATCTCACGATTTTTGCGCCATTTATTAATTGTTCTAATTTATAATTCACCGTATCCTCTTTCGTTGTCCTTTATTCGCGTTTGTAATTGTCCGTGCATTACGCGCGTATCTAACTTCCGGTCTAATAACTGTAGTGTCGATTTTTTGTTTGTAGATCTCGCTTAAAAGACTTTGTTTCCATTAATTAATATCTAGTTTATTTTAACTATAATAGAGTTTTCTGTATTTATGTTGGCTTCCAAGTATGTTACCTTTTCCACTTGCTTGAAACTATAACCAAGTACCATTTATTTTCAGTTTTCGTTTTTTTTGCTTCTTTATCAAGAACTATTACAAAATTTCGAGCTTCCATAGTCTTTATTTATTTTACACGACCTTTCAATTAGTAAGTATCTTTAACCGTTTTCAAGTGTAAATGGTTTTGTAACACTTGAGAACGGTTAGAGATACTTACTAACCGAAACGTCGTATTTAAAATAAATAAGGGTGGATTACGCAATCAGTTTTGGTTAAATATCTTTCATCACTCCTATGAGCACCAAAACCATTCACGTATCCAGCTATGTGCATTGATTTGGTGTCAATATATCTGTTTAAACAGTATTAAAAATAAAGCTAGATTTGCCCTACTCCTGAAGTAACACAGAATGACTCTGAAAACTGATTATTTATTCTTACTATAGGTTTGTAAATTTGAATAAGCGATGATACGTCTAATGTATTTTTAGGGGATTACCAAAGTAGCCAAATCCTGCATCATTCTCTCCTTTAAATGAACCTCATCAATTCGAAGGCCATATTAAGCTTTCATCACCAGGAATATCAAAAGAAATACAAGATCTTAATTCGAAAAAAGCTCGAGGCTATGATCTTATTAATGGGGAAGTCACAGTTGCAGAAGTTATCATGATGGGAAAGCCACTCCACGACATGTCATTTTACAGGCCAATATCTTTGCTGGCAATTGAGCAGCTTGGCTATAATTTATCCAAGCTCTGTGAAAAAGTATTGCTTAAAAGAATAAAAACAATCATAGAAAGACAGGAAATTATTCCATCTCATCAATTTGGGTTTCGAGCATTCCACGACCAATTATACAGAATTACTAACACAATAGAAAAATCACTAGAAGATGGAAAAGTTTGTTCTGCAGTATTTCTAGATGTAGCACAAGAATTTGACAAAATGTGGCATAAAGGCATTAATTTTAAACTAAAACGATTTCTACCAAAACAAAATTTTAATATCTTGGAATCATACATATCTGAGTAAAACAGGAAAATTCATACTCAGATTTAAGAGAAATTAAAGCAGGCGTGCCCCAGGGTAGCGGACTAGTCACTTATTTATACTATTTACTTGCGATATCCCAAAGTCAGAAAATTATCACCGGTAAGAAAATTTTGTGAAGAATCCATAGAAAAACTTCAAGATTCACCGAAGTTCACAGTTTGACCACAAAGTGCCGAATAAAATTAAATAAAGGCAAATTAATTTAATGTTGATTTTACAAACAAAAATGTAAATCACATACAAATCACAATTAACAACATTCTCGTATAATATTGAAATCCGGCAAAATATTTCGGTATGACACTTGATGCCAAATTGAGCTGGAAAGCCCGTTAAGAAAAAAAAAGAAAAACTTGAGATAAGGTATAAAATAATTAACTGGCCAATTAGAAGGAAATCCATTTTAACAATTCATACTAAGCTACTGCTTTATAGACAAATAATGAAACCAGTATGGATATATGGTGTTTAACTATGTTGTAGTATTAAGGATCTAAAAATCGAAACTCTAGCAGAGACTATACGAAAGTATGCAAAAAGCCATAAAGATAGACTCCATCGATATGTCAATATAAAAGCAACTAAATGAAAAATATAAAATAACTTAATGCTTTAAACAGAAGATAATTATGAGTTACAGATAAAGCAATGCGGGGAGAACTCTTGAGTGAACCCTAAGTGTCAATCTAACTTTTGAACTAAAAAAAAATTATCTCCTGATTTACGCTGTCAAAAGCCAGTTAAAAATCTACAATACTATACATATTTAGGTTGTGTTCATAGGTTTTTTCTAGAGTTTGCCTTAAAAAAATTATTTCATTTAAGGTAGATTTGTGGCAAGATCCACATTGGTACTCTCCGATATTCAGCTCAGAATACTTCAACAGTATGTGGCATGTAATTCAAATTCAAATTATTTACTGATCTACAAAGATGTAGGATCGCCATTGTATAATAAAAGCTTTATTTTTACTAAAGAAGTTCAAAATATTAGAAACAGACAAGTTGAAACGCCAGAAAAGCAAATAAGTAGACAGAAATTTATAAATCCTATCCCCAAGAATGAAAAAATATATTATTTAGAATTTTAAAATCGCAAAAATTTTTCATTTAAATCGAAGAAGTCACATTTAAACATTTAAACATTAAACAAAGGCATAAACAGTTTTTGTTTCATCAAAATATGTAGTGAAATAAGATATTATTTATAAGGGAATTTGTTTTAGCCAATAGGATCTGAGGGTACGGCAGTGCCTCGCCAAGTTCACGCGCCGTAAATTCTTCTTGAAACATTTCAGTCTGATATTTGACCTACCTAAAACTCTACCTCGGAATGAGCTACGAATCTCAAGCTTTGCACAGTCGTATATCTCCATGGAGTTAAAAACCCCTCCAAGTTTTATGGAATTCCGAAAAGTAGTAAAGTAGTTACGAAATTTCAAAAAACGTCGAAATTGCCACTCACTCACTCACTCACTCACTTATGTATAGATCATCAATATTCTACTGTACTTCCAGACATGCTACAAAGCTGAAATTTGGCAGACTGAAATTATGATCAAACCCCTGGAAAAAATCAAAACACCCCAAAATTTTAATTTACTCCCTTCCCCTATACATTTAAAGTTATGTAAAAGTAGCATCGCCCACTTCCAGAAATGCTAGCGAGTTGAGCTTTGGCAGACTGATAGGAACTATGATAAAACTATAGGAAAAAATCAAAAAACCACAAAATTTTAATTTACTTCCCTCCCCTATAAATGTAAAGTTAAGTAAAAGTAACATTGCCTACTTCCAGACATGCTAGAGAGCTGAGCTTTTTAAGACTGAAAGACAATATGATAAAACCTTATGAAAAAATTAAACACCAACATTTTAATTTACTTCCCTCTCCTATAAATGTAAATTTATATAAAACTAACATTGCCCACTTCCAGAAACGCTAGAGAGCTGAGTATTGGAATGCTGATAGAAATTATGATAAAACCATGGGAAAAAATTTAAAAAGTCCAATATTCCATTTACTCTCCTCCCCTATAAATGTAAAGTTATGTAAAAGTAAAATTACCCACTTCCAGAAATGCTAGAGAGCTGAGCATTGAAAGACTGATAGGAACTATGATAAAACTATAGGACAAAATTTAAAAACATGACAATTTTAATTTATTTCCCTCCCCTGTACATGCAAAGTTATGTAATAGTAACATTGTGCACTCTCAGAAACGCTAGAGAGCTGAGCTTTGGAAAGCTGATAGGAACTACGATAAAACCATGGAAAAAAATTAAAAAAACCTCAAAAATTTAAGTAAGGCATTGCAAAATTTTTTAACAATATTCCGCATATTTTACTACTTTAAAAATTAAGTATTATTCAATTCCTTTAAAAAAGAAGTGAAATCATAACAAAAACATTTCATGTAAAAAAAAGCCAAGTACGCGAAAATGGCATTCCGTAAAAAGAATTGAGATAAAAGTAAAGCCAAGTTCTCCAATACAAATTTCAAAATGAAAGGTTCTTACTAGTTTGGAAAAATTTTTCTAAACTTGGCTATTCTTAATCACTCTTAGGCACAGTGCTAAATTGAACATAAAGAAGTTTGGCTGTTAACTAGTAAGAACCTTTCATTTTGAAATTTGTATTGGAGAACTTGGCTTTACTTTCATCTCAATTCTTTTTACGGAATGCCATTTTCGCGTACTTCGCTTTTTTTTTACATGAAATGTTTTTGTTATGATATATTTATAAAGAAACCGGTAATGAATGAAACATTAGGTATATCACAAATAGAACATGATTTAATGAAAAAATACCTTTTCGTGTTAGCCAACAAATGATTTCGTTAATAGCACAACAATAATTTAATATTATTTTATTATATTTCAATATGTCATGTCGATGGCAATTTTTTATTTTCCTAAAAAAATGATGCATCGATATTATTTTTATTAAATTAAGTTAGCATCTTAAAAAAACATAACGCTCAAAGGTGGGCCGGCGATTTAGTCTTGCATTATACTTAATGTTGTTTTTTTATTGTGTTTTTCTTGAAAATGAGTAACATAGGGGTAGTTGCGTTACGTAATTTAAAAACGTTCCCTTATGTGGTAAAAAAGTTATTATTAATTACGTTTAGTCCAACATTTTATGGGCCACCTGATATGTGGCGCTTATAAAGATTGAATTTATTCCAACCCATTCCATTTCACTATTTTATTAAGCTAGAAAAATAAAGTTCTGCAATTAAATCTTGTTTAATTACGCTCAGTCGCATTGCGAGTTTATATATCTTTAATGAATAATATCTTTTAAAGTGACACAAGCACACAACGTTGCAGTTAAAAATATAAGCGTTGCAATTTAATAACAGGTTCTATTTTAAAAAACTCTGAGAAAAATGTGAGTTTTTCTGTATAATACTTACAAGCCCCGCTGTGAAATAAAAATCATGAGCTACCTTTTAACTTGAAAGTGAATTTTTGTATATAGCTTTTATTCTCTATTTTTCGTTATCTAGAATGGAATAGACAGTGGGTATAAAAAAGAACCAAGAAGTTGGATTATCGCCAAATTTTGGCTTCTATCCCTGTCCAAAAGCACTGTCTCATACATATTTTTTGGATTAAAGGCATTTGAAAAACGAAAATGTGGAAGACGCTAATGCGGTTGGGACAAAAAATGCGTTTACTCTTGGCAAACTAACGGACTAAACGGACTTAACGAATAAGTGGCTTGTCAGAAAATTTTAACGTTATGAAAGGCGTTATTGATGTTATTTAATGCAATGTTCTTGGACTAATCTTATAAGGTTGAGGAATACACTCAGAGAAAAAAGATATTGATTGATGGACGATATATTTATTTTATCCACCAATATTTGGGTAGAATTTTAAAAGTTGTGATTTTAATATAAATTGGGCGACGTCATATATTCGGCGTCGCGAGGCTTTAATAGTTATTTAAACAACAAGATTTGAAAACGACTCTTTGCACACGATCGAGACAGTTTGGTAGACCGAGCCGAAGGCGAGGTCTACAAGTCGAGGGAGTGTGCAAAGAGGTTTTCAAACGAGTTTTTTACAATATTTTCTATACGACTGCTAATAAAGAAAGAAAAATCAAATTTTAATTTAACTTGTTTTTATTTCCGACATTTTTACAACAAAACTTTAAAAATTCAACAATTTTTTGACGTATCTAATCAACAAAACATACGAGCAGTGACGGTTGCTACGGAACTAAGCCAACTTATATTGATGGTTGACAACAACAAAAATCACAATGACGGGAGACCCGTATGCAGAAATGACATAGGCTTGCGCAAAAATGACATAAGCGTGTGCAAAACGTTATGCACACAGCGTGCGCAAAATGCAATTTTCAGATCGTGTTTTCCGTGCGCAAAACCCCCTTTTACAAGACAGTCGTATAAAAGATATGTTTCTTTTTAAATTTTAAACGACAGAATTAGAATAGAAGCAGGGTACATTTTCTTGCGCGTTGGGACATGCGCACAGAGATTGCACACGATGGAGAAATTGGCGTGTTATTTACTTATCTTTCTCTTTCTTGCGTTTCATAATTCTACAATTTTCTAACCACGAAAGTGCTCTGTTCGTGCCAAGACCTATAGTACTACCCATCCGAGAAGAGCAAATCCATGCTGTTCTCGGCTACCATCTTCAACCCTTCAGCTAAGTGGTGGTGGCAGTAGATCGTAACAGGGGCAACTGAGACGAGAAGAAACAGACTGCACGTTTGTGAGTAATTTCTTTTTCAACTTTCGGTTGTGTAACGACAGCGAATTTTTTTACAGGCTATTAATCTTTTAAAGAAAAAAAGAAAAACTAAAAAACACAAGCAAAGAGGTTGCAGAACTACGTCCTTAAAAATTTGTTGTACTTAAATCATTTACAGATTCATCTCCTATAACGTTTAATTATTGAACACCCTGTATAGGATAGAGCAAAATTTTAAAAAAATCGAAAGATAAAATAGTGTGTAAGCTGACATAGAATCTTGTGGAAATCGAAAATAACTTCGATTAAGGGTATACCGTCGGCGTCCGTCACCTGGATTTACAGTAGGTGACACAAACAGCTCCCATTATTTAAAATATAAAATCACAAATATAAAACACAAAATTCACTTCTGTACACCAATAATGCTCAACTGTTTGACCCCAAAATGTCAGACCGCGTGAAAGATGTCCCCACCACCTGAGTTTCCTATCTGTATGTTGGATGATCCGTGCCAATAGCTGGCACGGCAAACTGAGGAAACACCGCACAGAATCGCAATCCACAGAGATCAAATCTCTTAAATTAGAGAAACACACAGCAAGGGACAAAATAAGCTATGGATCATAGTGTCAGGGGGTCCTAACCTAAGTTTGCTGTAGGAATATATGAATTAATCAATAAAACTAGACATTTGACCTATTTAAGATGTTTTAGCTAGTTTTAAAGAAAACGAGACGCGAAGAGTTCAAAGTCAAATTTAATTTAATAGTAAGTAAAGTAAATTTATAGGGTATTTCAATAAAAAAACATCAAAAGCTAAATTTTCAATGGAGGATCCCCTAATTTCCGGCATCGGAATCCAAGATGGCGGCTGCCAAAATTAAGAAAAAAAATAGTATCCTGTTTTAAGACAAATTAAATGAATTTTGATAAATTTACTTTAAGTGGGAACTACCTAATTCAAAAATGTAAAAAAAATTAGATCTGTCACTTTATGAACCTCATATTAAAGCCACTGACCAGCTTTTATAACCTAACGAAAAAAAGTTCTAAGTTTCCCATCTGACACAAAGATGGCGCTTAATATGTCAAAAATAAAAGAGACCTTTATAACCTGCAGACCAAATTAAATTTTTACAAAAAAAATTTTTGGATTTTATCAATAGTAAGCCAAATTTTGTAAAAATTTATAAAAATTTACAATTTGACATTTAACATTTTAAGATGGCGGCCGAAGATCAGATAAAAAAGTTATTTTTTTGCTCTTGTTTATCGATTTATACTAAATAGGGGTCGTCGATTTTAAATATTTTATCATAAATGACACATGTACATTATTAATCAAGATGGCGGCGTTTAAAATATAAAACCAACATTATCTTCTTGGTTTGGTAATTTTTTTTTACCAAGATATGTAATTTTATATTACTCCTAATTAGTTTTAAGTCATAAGGACCAAAAAACATTTTTGTTTATTTTTTCAAAATTTCACAAAAAAACTGGGAAAAACAAGACATCTCGGTAAACAAAACACAGATATTTTAAAAATGTCAAAAAAGTTGATATATGTCACGTACTTTTTTGTATATTACAATTTAAAACTAATTAAGATTAATATAAAACGACATATCTTGGTAAAAACATTTAGCAAACCAAAAAGATACTGTTTTATTTATATTTTGACCGCCGACATCTTGGATAATAATAGACATATGGCAATACCAGATGTGTCAAACAAGAACAAAAAGTAACTTTTTTATCTGAACTTCGGCCGCCATCTTAAAATGCTAAATGCCAAATTGTAACTTTTTATAAATTTTTACAAAATATGGCTTACTACTGATGAAATCCAAAAAAAATTTTTGTAAAAATTTTATTTGGTCTACAAGTTGTAAAGGTCTTTTTTATTTTTGACAAATTAAGCGTCATCTTTCTGTCGGCCGGGAAACTTATCATTTCATTTAAGCATGTTTAAAGAGCTGATCAGTAGCTTTAATATGAGGTATTAAAAATAAATATCGCACAAAAAATAAAGAAAAAATCGAAGAAAAACTATTTTATTAAAATAAAGCCGCCATTTTGTTTTGCAGTGTTATTATTAATTTTTTTTACATATTTAAATTGAGTATATATATCAAAATTAATTCAATATCTCTAAAAACTTAAAGGAAATCATTTCTTTTTATCTTTGGCAGCCGCCATCTTGGTTTCTGAGGAATTTAGCTTTTGGTGTTAGGTACTACTATGCCAAATATAAAAAAATACACCCATCTTGCAGCTTTATTTTACAAATTTACTTTATTTTACAAATTTACTCTAATATAAGTGAAAATCAAAGGATGAAAATATCGGTCCTCTATACACTAGCGATGTTTAGAGAGAGACGCACCTTCTGTCCTTGTTAGTTCACAAGCGTCGGAAAATAAAAATAAACGATTTTTATCGAAACCTATACTGAGGGTGCGCACCAACGTGTTTGTTTCTATATTGCATGATGATTGTCGCCTCTCTCTTTTGTAAAAATATGAAATATATATATATATATATATATATATATATATATATATATATAGGGTCTCTAGTTTTAGCTACAAATGCTTTCTTATGGTCACATATACCATTAATTAGTGACTTTTTTTGATGATTCGCAACTAAATATAATAGATAAAAATGTTCTAAGCTGAATACCAATAAAATAATGTAAGTGGCTAAAGTTTCAAAACGACAAGTAGTAGTGAAATAAGGTCTGTACTTCCAATCCTGAGAGATTAAACGGCTCAATTCTGGAAAGATAAATAATAGAAAGCAATAAACCTCTCTTGACTTGAAATTTCTTAGAGAGGATTGAGGCAAAGTAAGATAATGGTGAACGTATAAAGCGGAAAAGTTTTCCCGACGTTACTGTAAGTGCATTCAAAAAATGAGTGGAATCCGCTTTAGTCATTTTTTCGCAGTAAAACGAACTTTACATACATTTTTTAAATCGACCGGAAAACAAGTACTTTTTTGTACAGTTCTTTGTACGAAAAGTGTTACTGTACAGGCTGTTCCAAAAAAACATTTCTAAATATATATATATGTACATAAATATATAAATATATACAGTGTGTCTCAGACCACCCGTCAATCTCTTTAAAGGGATCTAAAAAATTATTGTAGCTATACTGAGTACGCTTTTTCGATAAGTGGTATGCTTAGGTTCGACGCAGAACAAAAATGGCCTTTTTAGGCCTAAAGTCCGTTCTTTGAATAGGGATAGGCAGGGGTGGATGATCCATATGGGAAAATTAAAAAAAACCCGGTGGGCAGGTGCTTTATGGGCCAGTGCCTTATGGGCCGGAGCCCTATGGGCTGCTGCTTTATGGATCGGAGCCTTATGGGCCGGTGCCTTATCGGGCGGTGCCTTATGAGCAGTAAATTTTTGGGCCGGTCGCGTTTTTTTTCCCGGGCTGGTTTATGGTTCCCCATCCAGCCCTGGGAATAGGCATAATTTTGCATCGGATTCGTATTCTAGGTAAGAAAATGCATACCTCTTATTTAAAACATTTTTGTCTAAAACGTCAACATTATTTTTAATTTATGCCCCTCCTTATCTGAAAAACGGACATCTGGCCTGAATACGGCGCTGTCAGTCGGAATCGGAAGTTGAAGATAGCTACCAACACTCGAAAGAGCGCATTCGAGTAATTTTTTAGATCATTGAAAATATCTTTCCTCCAGGTTTTAAAAGGGGTGGACGGGTAGTCTGATATAGATATTAAAAAATCACAACACCTTTTTTCCCAAGAAAAATCAGTTATAATTGGTCTTCCAGACAGAGCGATACAGCTATCCGATCCAGATTTTTGAGAATCGTCTATAAAAAAAGCAGAAAAAGCACTTTTACTTAACATTTACCCTGAATCTTTATTAGATACAACTTTTAAAAACAGAATCTATTTATTTTACAATAAACAAAACATTAAAATAAAACAAAAAATACAAAAAATAATAAATATACATCAATCTCATACATACCAAGCCTATCGGAACAAATAAACAATATTTTTAAATCCTATAATATAACAACAGCCTATAAAGTTTACAACTTATCTAAAAAAAAAATCTGTCAATTAAAGTCTTCAATCCCAAAGGAAAACAAAGCGACATATCAAATGACCTGTAAAGACTGTAACAACATATGCATCGAATAAACATCTCAATATCTCAAAAACGGATTAAATGGACACAAATATGACAAAAAAATAAAACAGCTTTAACCAACCAGAGTACGTCATTAAATCATACATTTGATTTTGAAAATAAACAAATTTTAAAAACTGAATGCGACCGAAAAAAACGAGAGTTTTTGGAAATGATTGAAATACTAAAAATTAATAATTGTTTCAACTCACGGACTGACATAAAACAACTAAATCTAATCTATTTTAACTTGTTAACAAAAAATACCAGCCCCTCTAACCAATCCCAAACTCGTCAAAACATATATCGCTGAAAGGATACATAACAAAATCAGAAAAAATAAAATTAAAAGAAAGAAAAGAGAAACATATTTTTATACCTCCCACTAGACACCACACTCGCACACACAGACATATCGCGCTGTTAAAAAAAATAAATTAAAATATTTGATTGTAATGAGTGATTGACTGGTGTGTACCTTTTGTTATTTTAAATATTAATTTATTTCTTTCTTTAAACAAAAAAAAATTACATATAGCTTAAAAGTTGTTTTCAATTTCTTTTTAGTTCTGAAGAAGGTCTCTAGACCGAAACGTCAAAAATATAAATAAACAACTAACAAACTAACATTTGCTATTTTATTAAAGAACCACATTCTGACTCTTTACAAAAGAATTTCAATTTATTCGTATGTTGGGGGAACCCCATACCCGCCACTGCATCTTGAATACCAGTATCTTTGAGTAAGTTTAAAAAAGTACTTGAGAAACTTCTTTGTACTGAAACATTTTACAAACTAAAAGAACTGAAATTGTTTTGTCAAAAAAATAAATTAACAAAATCACATTTGGCGTAACAAAGCACTATTGTGTGCTATTAAAAGTACGTGTGTGAGCGTTTCTGTGTTTTTTTTGTAATTTGTGTATATATCTACTATATGACAGATTCTAGTGTAAGAACGCAATGTAATTTTATTTTACTATAGTACTCTTGTATCTATTTAAATAAAATTACTGACTTGTTACATTCTATTGTTAATAGGGCTAAGTAACGAATAAATATTTTGACACACTAAATTTGAATGATACGTTAATAAAATGTCTACCTAAAAGTGGGTATTGACTTGCAACAAAACACTACAAACACTCCAAACATTTTCGCCGAAAATGTTCGCTCAGTGAGTACGTGTCTATGCAAAGCTTATGTGTTTTTGCAATCTGGGAACACAGCGCGCATCAAACACTACAAACAGGACAAACATTTTCGGCGAAAATGCGCGGAGTGTGTGTGAGTGAATACGTGTACTTCAAAAGCACAGACCGCGCTGCAACAAATTTTGCAAGTCAATACGTCACGGCGAACGCGCAAAACATTTTCCGAGTCTTGTCGGTAAATCGGAATACCACAAAGAGATTTATTCCTTCTTGTTTGTTCAGTGGGTATGGTCGTTTTTTTTTTACTTGGCAATTAAAAAATGGAATGGACCATCCATCTCCCGCACAACGCTCAAAAAATATTGAACCTTCATATCCTTAATTTCAATACGCATCTGATTATTCAGCTGACAAAACATATGTAAACTACGACATTGAGGAAAATTTTTTAAATTAATTTATGCGGTTCGGTTCATTTAGTTTAGTTACTAAGTAAAAAAAACTTTACCACTAGTTAATATGTTTGAATAATAATAAATAAATATTAAACTTATTTATAAAAAAAAATAAATAAAAAAATAAATAAAAAAAACACCAAACTTCTTCAAAGTTCTACTTGTGCCTACTATAGTCGCAGTTGAGTATAAAATTGATAGGTATCACAAACTGTAATAGATATACTTATAATGTACGATATGCTTCAATCTTTAGTTTTGATGCCCAAAGCGCACTTACAAAATTATAGTTTTGTATTTTCATGAATTAGGTTTTTGGGTAATTTTAGCAAGTAGATTTAGCAGTTGGGTGTTTTTTGTTAATTTATTTTTTACATCCATTTTTTAATTCTTATTCAGCGTTATAGAAAGAATGCATTTATCATTCATTTAGCATTACTCGTAGATAGGTGCGTTTCTATAAACATTGAGTCAAGGTGGGGGAGGGAGAGGGAGAGGGAAGTAGTAAAATGCTGTTGAAAATTTCTTAAACCGTGTGCAGAAAGAAGTTTTGAAATCGCTCCATATTTGTGAAAGTTATGCGAATATGGTTTTTGAAGAGGGTGAGGGGGAATGACAGGCGGCGAGATGGCTAGGACATGACATATTTTAAATAGAGACCCTGTATGTATGACATATTTAAAATATGTCATAGATACAGGGTCTCTAGCTAGGACCAGGGAGGACTACAAAGTAATTACAGCAAATTTTGTATGCCTTAACTCCTACATCATGTGACAAAATATGTACCTCATATATATGTAAAAAGTGCCGTTTACAAACAATCAAAAGTTTTTTTAATTTTATGGATTTGTGTCATATTGTTTTTGTATGTCTAAAGTTGTAGCTATTGACAGAACAAAAAAGAAAACAATTGAATCAGCTCAAGATTTTTTAGTAGCACATTTATAAAAAATGGGCAGTACCCGGTCTACCCTACCTTTGATTCTGTGTGCCATCTTGGAATTTGATAGCGGACAAAAAATATTTTTGGTCAAAACCCAGACCAATTCGTTCAAAAGTGATAATAAAAATCATTTCATGCCTTTTTTTTGGGCCACCCGGTATATTTACCTTTATTTCATGTTTCAATTTTTCAATAAGGGCATTGCAGGTCTCTATAACTATAAAACCAACTCGTTGTTTTGATACTTTAAATAGGTAGTGTAGACTAGTGAAAGAGTCCCCTGTTGCTAAAAAACGTAGAGCAATAGCTAAGCGATCTTGAACAGGTATAGCATGTCGAACTTGAGTATCTTTCTTGAATATTTTAGGACCCACTAGACAAATTAAGTTTTCAAAATCCTCTGCAGATATTCTGGTAAAGTTTTTGAAATGTAATTAGTCCATATCTCTCAGTAAACTTAAATTTTGTCTTTGTAAATACAGACGTCTGGACCATTCTTTTCGCTGCTCTTTTTTATTTTTTCTTCTCAAACTCTCAATAATCAGAAGAGCGCCGGCCGCTACAACCGTGTCGTCATCGTCCATCACGGTTGACGGTGATACTGACTTAAAATAGCGAGAAGACAGGACGCAGAGCAAATGCTATATACCAATTAAAACCGTAATTTCAGAAAAATGAGCCAATCACATTGCATCTGTACACCTGGTGCATTGCAGATTTTCACTCCACGTGGACTACGATAACCTACTTGCTATTAGGGAAGTGTTGAATTGATTAATAATCACTTTTCCTAATTTCCACTAAATTTGACTTGTGCAGCGTTAAAAATCAA
The DNA here is from genome assembly GCA_963576565.1 of Aspidapion aeneum. Taxonomy (NCBI): domain Eukaryota; kingdom Metazoa; phylum Arthropoda; class Insecta; order Coleoptera; family Brentidae; genus Aspidapion; species Aspidapion aeneum. Next base: position 83,013,182 of record OY755044.1, on the reverse strand, counting down.
TCGGTGTGTGGGTAAGTTGAAATATTGTTTGCCACCATGTCATTTAAGAAAAGTAAACTACTAATCCGATTATAATAAGAATTTTAAAAATAGTAAATAAAGAAAAATAATCAAAAATAATTTGCAAATAAAATACTCTCCCAATTTTTGGGCACCTAAGCTAACACAATTAATGTATGTATCATATAGGTAATTTTAACTAATTTTGGTCCACAAAAAAAACCTCTTTGCGACACCCGGGGACCCGACCAGTGGACCAGTGTAATACCAAGTATAATGTTTTAGCTCACACGTATACTATAAGTAGGGTGAGCTATGGTGTCTGTCTGTCCGTCTGTCCATCTGTCCGTCTGTCCGTCTGTCCGACTGTCCGTCTGACCGTCTGTCCGTCCGTCTGTCCATCTGACATTTTATTTTGCAGTTGTTGTGTTATCTTTATTATTTAATATTGTTATTATCCTTTTACCAATACCTACAGTTTTATTCTAAATGACTCTAAATATTGAATAAACTTACTTAATTTAGATATATAGATATATATAATATATATATATATATATATATATATATATATATATATATATATATATATATGTCTGTATTTCTGTATGTCTGTAAGTCTGTATGTCTGTCTGTCTGTCTGTCTGTCTGTCTGTATGTCTGTATGTCTGTATGTCTGTATGTCTGTATGTCTGTATGTCTGTATGTCTGTATGTCTGTATGTCTGTATGTCTGTATGTCTGTATGTCTGTATGTCTGTATGTCTGTATGTCTGTATGTCTGTATGTCTGTATGTCTGTATGTCTGTATGTCTGTATGTCTGTATGTCTGTCTGTCTGTCTGTCTGTGTGTCTGTATGTCTGTATATGTGTATGTCTGTATGTCTGTATGTCTGTCTGTCTGTCTGTGTGTCTGTATGTCTGTATATGTCTGTATGGCTGTATGTCTGTATGTCTGTAAGTCTGTATGTCTGTATGTCTGTATGTCTGTATGTCTGTATGTCTGTATGTCTGTATGTCTGTATATCTGTATGTCTGTATGTCTGTATGTCTGTATGTCTGTATGTCTGTATGTCTGTATGTCTGTATGTCTGTATGTCTGTATGTCTGTATGTCTGTATGTCTGTATGTCTGTATGTCTGTATGTCTGTATGTCTGTATGTCTGTATGTCTGTATGTCTGTATGTCTGTATGTCTGTATGTCTGTATGTCTGTATGTCTGTATGTCTGTATGTCTGTATGTCTGTATGTCTGTATGTCTGTATGTCTGTATGTCTGTATGTCTGTATGTCTGTATGTCTGTATGTCTGTATGTCTGTATGTCTGTATGTCTGTATGTCTGTATGTCTGTATGTCTGTATGTCTGTATGTCTGTATGTCTGTATGTCTGTATGTCTGTATGTCTGTATGTCTGTATGTCTGTATGTCTGTATGTCTGTATGTCTGTATGTCTGTATGTCTGTATGTCTGTATGTCTGTATGTCTGTATGTCTGTATGTCTGTATGTCTGTATGTCTGTATGTCTGTATGTCTGTATGTCTGTATGTCTGTATGTCTGTATGTCTGTATGTCTGTATGTCTGTATGTCTGTATGTCTGTATGTCTGTATGTCTGTATGTCTGTATGTCTGTATGTCTGTATGTCTGTATGTCTGTATGTCTGTATGTCTGTATGTCTGTATGTCTGTATGTCTGTATGTCTGTATGTCTGTATGTCTGTATGTCTGTATGTCTGTATGTCTGTATGTCTGTATGTCTGTATGTCTGTATGTCTGTATGTCTGTATGTCTGTATGTCTGTATGTCTGTATGTCTGTATGTCTGTATGTCTGTATGTCTGTATGTCTGTATGTCTGTATGTCTGTATGTGTGTATGTCTGTATGTCTGTATGTCTGTATGTCTGTATGTCTGTATGTCTGTATGTCTGTATGTCTGTATGTCTGTATGTCTGTATGTCTGTATGTCTGTATGTCTGTATGTCTGTATGTCTGTATGTCTGTATGTCTGTATGTCTGTATGTCTGTATGTCTGTATGTCTGTATGTCTGTATGTCTGTATGTCTGTATGTCTGTCTGTCTGTATGCATACATGTGAGCTAAAAATTAAAAAATATCAAAGTGCGAAAAATTATTTTTGAAATTTTACGCAATTTCAAAAATCATATCGAAAAAAGTTTATTAAAGATTAACTTTATGTAAATCATCATTTCATATTCTACAGAAGCGCACCTTTTGAGGATATGCCCACATACAAGGATCCTGGAATTTCTGTTCGATTTATATTTACCTGTAGTTTATGTGATTTCCGCGAGGGAAGTGTTGGAAGTCTTGTTTTCATTTCTTTTTAGTGACGTCGCGGCCTAAACTTTGGTCGGACCCGAAAAGAGCCGCGGCTGTTTGTGTCGGTAGGGTTGAAATTATACCAGGAAGATTTTATATGAATTTGGATAACTTTTGAAGGGCAGAATCAAGCAAAATTTCACGAAATCGTTAGAACCCCGTATTAGGAGGTATTTCAAATGACCTTGCAAACACGACGATCTTTTGCGCGCGAATGTTTGTTGCATTCGGAGGAAAAAGATCGGAATGTTCGTAGTGTTTTGCGCGTTTGGAGTGATTTGTTGCAAGTCAGTACGCACCTTAAGGACTTGTTTTTAATAACATAAAACATCAATAAAAATGTTAAACACATTAAAAGAAACGGCATCTAATCTGAACCGGCATACCTTTTCAAGTATTTTAGTTATTTTATTTTGAACCGTTTACATTTACAAAAGTTTACAGAAACAATATTGCACATTTAACACAGGTAGTTTATATAATTTATATTTTGACATTTGTTTAAAAAGCCAAAAAATTTCTAAACTTATTTCTTTATTGTTTCTACTAAATTTTGGTTTCCGTATTTGGTTTTTAAAAAAATAGCAGTTCCACGTTTTTAAAGAAAGTGTGTAACTAATTTTAATCATTTTTGTTTTATTTTATATTCAAATGAAAACTCCAGGGGAATGGTTTGGTCCAGTAACGTAGAAACGTAGCGTCGGGCCTATGTTCCAAAATTTCCACCACCTTTAACTAAACTAATCGAATCTACCCTAAGCTAAAAGGTTCAACTTTAATTTTAGGAATTTGATGGGATTTAGATAAATTATTAAAAGCTACAAATTTTAAAGGTCAAAATTTCGTTTATATTACTTATTAATATAATTTAAAAAAACATTACATTTTCACTGATCTGATCGGTCTACAGCTTTTATAATATTATAATCTGAGGGCACGGTAATGCCCAGCCAAGTTCGCGGCGGTAGGGTTCAAGTGCCCCACCCTGACCTACCCTGACTACGCCCATGATATTTGACCTATCTAAAACTCTACTTCGGAATAAGCTGCAAAACAACCTTTGCACAATCGTAGATCTTTATAGGGTTAACAATCCCTCCAAGTTTTATGGACTTCCATAAAGTAGTAAAGAAGTTACGAAATTTCAAAAACGTCGAAATTGCCACTCACTCACTCACTCATGTATGGATCATCAAAATTCTACTGTACTTCCAGACATGCTACAAAGCTAAAATTGGCAGACTGAAATTATGACCAAACCCTTGGAAAAAATCAAAAAACCCCAAAATTGCATCAAATCCCCTCCCGTATACATTTAAAGGGTTGTAAAAGTAGCATTGCCCACTTCCAGAAGCGCTAGAGAGCTGAGATTTGGCAAACTGACAGGAAATATGATAAAACTATAGGAAAAAATTTAAAAACTCCTAGATTTTAATTTGCTTCCCTCCCCTATAAATGTAAAATTATGTAAAAGTAACATTGCCCACTTCCAAAAGCATTAGAGAGCTGAGCTTTGGCAGACTGATAGGAAATATGACAAAATTATAGAAAAAATTTGTACTGAAACATTTTACAAAAAGAACAAATTTTAATTAACTTCCCTTCCCTATAAATATAAAGTTATGTAAATGTAACATTGCCCACTTCAAGAAATGCTAGAGAGCTGACCTTTGGAAGACTGATAGGAACTATGATAAAAATATAGGAAAACATTTTAAAATACCTAAATTTTAATTTACTGCCCTCCCTCATAAATGTAAAGTTATGTAAAAGTAACATTGTTCACTTCCAGGAATGCTAGAGTGCTGAGCTTCAAAAGGCTAATAGGATTTATGATAAAACCATAGGAAAAAATTAAAAAACCTCAAAATTTTTAATAAGAGTTTTGAACAATATTTCGCATATTTTACTACTTTAAAACTTAAATATTATTAAAATACTTTAAAAAAGGAGTGAAATCATAACAAAAACATTTTATGTAAAAAAAGCTAAGTACGCGAAAATGGTATTCCGTAAAAAGAATTGAGTAAGTAAAGCCAAGTTCTCCAATACAAATTTCATAATGAAAGGTTTTTACTAGTTTTGAAATGTTTTTCTCAACTTGGCTATTACGGCTGCAGATAACTCTTAGGCCCAGTGCTAAATCGAACACAAAGAAGTTTGACTGTAATAGCAAAGTTTAAAAAAACCTTTCCAAACTAGTAAGAACCTTTCATTATGAAAATTGTACTAGAGAACTTGGCTTTACTTTTATCTCAATTCTTTTTACAGAATACCATTTTCGCGTACTTGGCTTTTTATTACATGAAATGTTTTTGTTACGATTTCTTCTAAAATTAAAAACAAAAGTGTAAGATGAACAAGTTTGATAAACGGGTTTTGGTGGCCACTTGGTACACTTTGGTACCTGTTACACTTCAGGTAAGATTAGCATAACCGTTTTGTAGGGAATTTCATGCACTTTTATTTCCAATAAGACAAGTTTTTTGTACAATGAGTCGTAATTGAGTTATAGACAAAAAACCGAAAAATTGCAGCTCTTCACCCCTCTCCCCACTGAAGCGAAAGGGGTAGAGGTGGGGTCTTTTGATATGTTAACTTTCTAACTACCCTAAAAATATTACCGGACAGAAAAATTCTTCGCCACTCTACAACCACCCAATGGTCATTCATTCGAGGGCTAATTTAAAATATTAAAATATTAATCAATGCTAGGGTTATTTATGCTTTCCAAAATAGTAAAGCCTAGTTTTCACATATGCGTGCCCAACCTGATTCAAAAAACGCATAAAACCCAGTTCCCACCTACGACTTTCTCGTGCGTGCGCGCACACGCGTTACATGACTGTAATAAAATTTTATATTAAGATCATGTGACGCGTGAGCGGGCACCCACGAGAAGGTCGTAGGTGGCAACCAACGATTATAAACACACAGGATTGCCGATTAGCTCGAATCTTTCATCGGTAGGCGGCGCCTTGCTTACGTCACTAGTGGACCTCTTCTCAGCGCGCTTCATTTAATACACATTGCAATCGTGAGTTTTTCTCGCTTTTTTAAGTGGAAGTGGAAAATGCTAATTTACATATCTTTACATTTATAGGGGAGGGAAGTTAATTAAACTTTGGGGTTTTTTAATTTTCTTTTATAGTTTTATCATAGTTTCTATCAGCCTTCCAAATCTCAGCTCCCGAGCGTTTCTGGAAGTGGACAACGTTACTTTTACACAACTTTACATTTATAGGGGAGGAAAGTAAATTAGAATTTTGGGGTGTTTTAATTATTTTCTATAGTTTTATCATAGTTACTATCGGCCTTCCAAAGCTCAACTATCTAGCGTGTCCGGAAGTGGGCAATGTTACTTTTACATTACTTTACATTTAGGGGAGGAAAGTAAATTATAATTTTGGGGTTTTTAAATTTTTTTCTATAGTTTTATCACAGTTCCTATTAGTCTGCTATTTCTGGAAGTGGCCAATGTTACTTTTACATAACTTTACATGTATAGGGGAGGGGAGTAAATTGGAATTTAGGGTTTTTTTTCCAGGGGTTTGGTCATAATTTCTATCTTTCAGCATTGTAGCATGTCTGGAAGTACAGTAGAATTTTGATGATGATCATGTATAAGTGAGTGAGTGAGTGACAATTTCGAGGTTTTTTGAAATTTTGTAACTACTTTAGTACTTTTTGGAATTCCATGAAACTTGGAGGGATTGTTAACTCTGAGGAGATCTACGATTGTGAAAAGTAGTTTGAGATTCGTAGCTCACTCCGAAGTAGAGTTTTAGATAGGTCAAATATCGGCTGAAATGCTTCAAGAAAAGATGGTACGGCACGTGAACTTGGCAAGGCACTGCCGTGCCCTCAGATTTACCTTCTAAATAGTCAACCACACCGTCAAATAAATGAAAAAGGCAAAAAAACGGAGGTAAAAACGTCAAAAACACCTTAAAATCACACGAACTCTCAATACAAACAAAGCAACTGGTCCTCTGGTGACGTAGCAGACACTGTTCGTCTCGCTGAGCGACGCTAACATATAGTTCAAATTATACCCATTTGTAATGACGTCATTTTTGTTTATCTTTGTTTCCTATCTACGCCATACGTTTTTTTCTAATCTGGTGACGTCATGACAAATGCATATAATTTAGACTATAGAGTTTAATGGAAATAAGCAATCCTGTGTGTTTATAATCGTTGGGTGGGAACCGGGTGTAAGGTGACGCTCGCTGCATTTAAAACCGGTGCAAATCCATGTCCCGTCATGTGGTGCGTTTTTTGAATCAAGGTGCAACCCTGATTCAAAAAACGCGCCACATGACGGGATATGCAAATAGGTGGAAAATAGGCTTAAGAAAAAGAGAAAAAATATCTACTTAGGTTTCTAGATTAAAAGGAATGTTAGCTGTAAAATGCAGTTTAAAAGACGGACCTGCGCATTGCAATAACAACTTGCAATTAAATGCTGATAAGTGCAAAATTATTACATTCTCTCGCAAGAGGAATCCAATAAAGTTTGATTATTCTATAAATAATATAAGTTTAGACAGGGTTGAAGTTATCAAAGACTTGGGCGTGTGGTTTGATGCCGAATTGTCATTTAATGTGCATATTGAGTTAACAACCAGTAGAGCACTTAAACTGTTGGGTTTCGTCTGGCGAACCTTAAAAGATTTTAAGAATATTTATATATTAAAAAATGTTTCCTGTGCAATAGTTAGATCTGTTTTGGAATATGCGAGCATAGTGTGGTCTCCGTAGTATAAGAAATATATCGACATGATCGAAAGAGTACAAAAAAAGTTTCATTTAAATTAAATATTCCTAATGATATTGTTAACAATAAAGATATTTTGAATGTATTGTCTTTGACAACTCTTGGGCAGAGAAGGCAAGCTCAAGATTTATGTTTTTTATTTAAAGTCATCAACTCAATTATAGATTCACCGGAGCTCCTTGGAAAAATAAATTTAAAAGTACCTTATGGAAACAGAAACTCAGAATTATTTAACATTAACTTTCATAATACAAATTACGGTTTCCACTCTCCTCTAACAAGAGTTGTCAGACTAGCAAATTAAAATTTTAGTGATTTAGATTTATTTAGCAGTTCTTTAGTGCAAATTAAAAAAAAATACAACAAAAATCAAGGCTTGCTCCTAGTTTCTCGTTCTATACTTTTGTCAATTAAAAGTGATTTATAAGTTTTAATCTTAAGCGATTATTGTTATCAAATAGTTTTTAAAAAATTTTCAAATTCAAATTGCAGGTTTTTTAAAATTGGTTTTGTGTTTGGATGCAGGTTGCAAGTGGGTGCGGCCTACCCACCTTCACAAAGCAAATTGGAGTGTATGCTCTTAACTATTATATTTAAATTAAAGCATTTTAAGGCTGTAAAAGCTGTGTTAGGCGATTTAATCAAAACAATGCCGATTTTTAAGTTTTAATTTAATTTAAAGGAGCTTACGAAACTTAGAAGAAAGGAAATGTAAAATCCGCATTTTAATATGAAGCCATAACCAAGCTTGGATGAGTTTTAAAAATACTGCGTTGGGAAACGCGGTCTATAACAATGTTAATTTATGAAAAATTAGCTTTTACGCAAAAGGTTTTGTAAGAATACTTTAAATTTCAATCTGTGATAAAAGTTTAGGTAGTTACATATTGACATGAAAAAAACTTGAGCCGGAAATATTTTCATGAAATCTATGACTTTTGCCTCCAAAAAATTCACACGCCCAACAATAAGCCATTTTAATTAAAAACAAATGAATTCATGACGGATCTAATACCTTCCTAGCCAGCCTATTAGCACACTTTAAGTTAATTCCATGATATATCAGCCTCGAAAACAGTTTTTGATAAATATCTGAGAAATGAAAGCTTACACCGAGATTTTGGTCAACACAAATTATTGAGAAAAATGTGGCCTACTTTATTCTGGAAATTGCATATTGATCCGATGCTCCGTTAAAAAGTTAGCATTTTTTAACATATTTAATTTCAATTAGCATTAATAATGGATTTTGAACAAAATCTAATCAGCTCGTTACAGTGTCGAATACTATTTTACCTAAAAAGTTTATGAAAATCGGTTCAGCTCTTTAGGAGCTATCGTGTTACGGAAAGACACAGACAGGCATCACCACGATATTGCTAAGATAGGTCAAAATACACCCAAACAAGACATTTTCGACGTTATCTCAAAAAAAAAATTCGTCGAAAATAATACTTTCTCTAGCCATTGCTGCGCGGGGTAGGAAGGTAAAATACTATTTTTAAATTTTGTGAAAATACCAAAAACTATATTTTTTACATTTTTAACCAAATGTTGAAGTTTAGTCATAAAAAAAACTCGAAGATTTTAACTTTTTAATCATCTTGCATCCTTACAATTGAAAATATCGTAAAAAAAGTCTGAATTCCCATAAGACCCAATGTAAAAGTCAGCCCCCCGAGAACAGCTGATTTTTTCAGGGTCGTGGCCTGTGTTTTTTTGTTGGCCTTGGTTAGAGCAGCTCACGTGTACTTTTAATTAGTGAATGTGCGCTTAGACAAATTGGTATTATAGGTCGAGCGCGGGCGGTTTGTTTTGATTTCGACGATTCGACGACAATGGCGGAAGTTTCTAATTCTTTAGCGTGCAATATTTAAAGACAATTAAATTTTCATCTTTGCCATTAGAAGAGAAAATAAACTAGGTATGATACATTTATTATTTATTTATTGAAACAATATTAATAGGTAGGTAATTAATATCTAACTAAATATCTTATTTTTAAATTATTTGCTCTAAATTATATGATATGATGGCCAACTTCATGGCCCAAAAAGTTAGCGTGGCACTCAAAAACAAATGTCGCCTGCGCAGCAATTATTTTGTTTTTGGTGTGCACCACCAAAGATTTTTATGAATTTTCACCAGTTTTTATTAATTTTTTTGATGACAATTTTTTTACTTTAAAACTTGAATTATGATGATAAGCTATAAGTAATTTTTGAAGTGTAAACATCTTTAGGCGCGTTTAGCAGTTTTTGTGGGTAGTGCACCGAACCGAACCGAACCGAACTGAGCCGCCAGGCTCGGCTATGTAACGCTCATTCTGGTGAAGTCGGCTCGGGTCGACTTACTGAGAGGAACATTCTGCGAGCGATATGAAGATGCAGATGAAGCCCAGTATTATTAATTTCGCCTTGTTGAAGTTTACACTTCTGCCGTGTGGTGTTAAGCTCACACATTTTTTTTGCATATTTAATAGCTAAAATTGGGTATTGGCATCCTTTTAAAGTTTTTAAGGGCTTTATCCACTTTATTCTCTTCATTTTGGATCCTAAGACCATTATACTACCTTTCCAACCTTGCTGTTTCGGGCTCCGCTGATATCGGACCTCAGATACTCCTGCAGTTTACAGATCTATATCCTGAACATTGCAAGTATCTGGCCCTCGATTTGCTGGACATTAAATAGATGTCACTTTTACACTGCAGTACTGGCTGTTTAGAATTGGAGAAAGATATTTTCCACATGACTATTTTTGTTTTGTTATTTAATATTTTTTTTTGATTATTTTTCATTTTACAATTTTGGTAAAGTTTAAGGAAAAAATATTTTTGTCATTTTTCTTTAATTTAAAACTTGAATTTCGCTTGCAAAATGGGCGTCAAATTTTCGATTATACCTGCGCGCCGCCCCCGCCATGAGGCGACGATTAACGGCACTATGGCCATTCTATTCGAATCCAACAAGAGAGTTGTACACACGAGGTAAAGAGAATAGGGTATTTCAAGGCAAGCAGGGTCAATTGTGACGCCATGCAATCTACATTTTGTTGTAATAATTAATCCATTTATTAATTAGTGTTTTGGTTTCCCTACTGACCGAATAATAGGGTTACAATTCTGCACATGCGCAGTTTAATATTGGTACTGATACAATAAAAAGAGATGCTTTTTTACCCTATTAAATGTTATCCTTTTTATTCAAATCTGGTGTTTCTAAACCTCCCTTACGTCACGTCACTACAATTATTGATTTCTGATGGACACGTGACAAACAAGCAACCATGGTATTGCCTATTAGTATAATAAAACACGATACATACATGAACATAATACGTTAATAAACACTGCGCCAATATATGATCCACGTAGTATTGTAATAGTATCTGAGGGCACGGGAGTGGCTCGCCAAGTTCGCGCTGCTGTACCATCTTTACTTGAAACATTTCAGCCCATATTTAATTTATCTAAAACTCTACTTCGGAATGAGCTACGAATTTCAAACTTTGCACAGTCGTAGATCTTCATGGAGTTAACAACCTCGCCATAAAGTAGTAAAGTCGTTATGAAATTTCAAAAAACGTCGAAATTGCCACTCTCTTACTGACTCACTCACTCATGTATAGATCATCAAAATTCTACTGTACTTCCAGACATGCTACAAAGTTGAAATTGGGCAGACTGATAGAAATTATGACCAAATTTCTTTTAAAAAAATTAAAAAATTCCAAAATTCTAATTTACTCCCATCTCCTTTACATGTAAAGTTATGTAAAAGTAACATTGCCCACTTCCAGAAATGCTAGAGAGCTGAGCTTTGGCAGACTGATAGGAACTATGATAAAACTATAGGAAAAAATTAAAACATCCCAAATTCTAATTTACTTCCCTCCCCTATAAATGTAAATTATGTAAAAGTAACACTCGCTACTCCAGAAACGCTAGAGAGCTGAGCTTTTTAAGACTAAAAGACACAATAATAAAACTATAGGAACAAATTTAAAAACGCCGACATTTAAATTTACTTCCCTCTCCTATAAATAAAAATTTTCATTTACTCTCCTCGCCTATAAATATAAAGTTATGTAAAAGTAACATGACCCACTTACATCACTTATTTATTTTCATGTAAACTCTTTCCCTCTCTCCTTCTCAGGCAAATCGGTATTATTGAAGTTTAACGACAAATTTAAATGGGGACTACATAATATTTTCAAAAACACTGGATCGCAAGAACTTCCATTTTATTTACCTTTCGTAAAAGCTTTTTTGGCAATTTAAATAATAATGAATGCAAGCCCAAATTCTTGACAGTATGTGAAACGAGTACAGGTGAGTACTATATTTTAACAGCAATGCTGCCCTTCGCCGAGTTTAAAATAAAGGCCTTTTTATTTATTTATTTATTTTTATTTATATTTTCTCTCTTATATTTCACCTGGGAAGAAGATACTCACTCTCGGGCACAAGATTTACGAATAATAAGAGAATAACTAATAGTTAAAGCAAGATTTCGGAAAATCCACTTTCTAGAAGCATTTTTTGTTCAAGTCAATTCCCCTTATTTCGACCCTGCTGAATCCGAATATCCGTGTTGTCACCTCGAAATGTTGACAGGGGCTGGGATATTCAAGATGGCGGCTAACATGGCGGCGAAATTTTAAATTGCCTCTATAAAGCCCAATTTGACACAGGTATACATTCAAAATATTTATATAACTAAAACACAAATCATACTGGTTTTTTTATAATGACTGCAAATACCTCAAAAACCCCTTCAGGCCCGCAAAAAACTGATAGTTTGAGGATTCTTCAATTTTTTTTTAAAAGCTAAGCTTCTAAGAGAAAAATGTATAATATTCTTTATTGTAGACAATAAAATTGCCTTTTCAACAAGGTACAACTTATTGGAGTTAGACTACTCAAGCGGCGTTCAATAATTGAAGTAATTTAATAAAGTTGAAAAAATACCCATGTTTTTCTCAAGATTTGTTCGATTTTTTTTTAAAACCAATGTCTACAGGAAAACATGTTACACTTTATTATAGTCAATAAAATTTCTGTTAAAATGATGTATAACGTGATTGGATTGGTTTTATAATTTAAACTTTAGGGGCATCCGTAAATTAAATCAATTTAAAAAAAACAGAAAATAAACTATTTTTCTTGCATGTTTTATTTAATTTTCTCAGAAACTAAGCTTATATATTATGAAAAAATATATACCAAACTTTATTGTAGACAGTAAAATTGTCTTTTAAACAGTTTGAAACTAGACGAGGGTTAACTTATAACAAACTATTCAGCGAGGTCTGTAAATGGGGATGATTAAAAAAAAATTATTAAAAAAAAACATGTTTTTCACACGTTTTACACTTCGTCATAGACAATAAAGTTTTCTTTTCAACGATGTATCACAAAATGTGAAAATTTGACTCTCTCAACTCTCCAGGGACGTCCGTATATTACGGTCACCCTCAAAAATTACCAAAAAAAAAAATTATTGTATAATTTTCTTACAAACGAAGGTCGATAGGATAGAATAACTTAAAAATATTTGTTTTTTCCTAAGAAGCTTATTTTTCATCAAAAATACATCAAATATGTAACAAATATTTATTATTTTGGTTAATTTTGAAAATGTATTTTTATGAGTACGCCCCTGGAGAGTTTCCTGTGACATAAACCTCACATTACATTTTAGCGTTTAAAAGAAAATTAGATTTTCTACAGTAGAGTATACTACCTATTTTTTCCCAAGAAGTGTAATTTTAGAAAAATTTTTATAAATCCTATAATAAACATGTTTTATTCGAAAGAATCCCAATTTACGGACGCCACTTAAGAGTTACTTGCTTTTCCTAACCTTATCGACTCATACATCCTTGGAAAGGGAATTCTGAAAACTGAAAAAAAAACAGGTTTTTAGAGGTTTGGGGGGGATTTTCTCCGTCCCTGTCGCTATTTCGAGTTGGCAACAGGGATATTCGGATTCAGCGGGGTCGAGTTAGGGGAAAATGGTCTGTTGTCAAAAGTAATATGATTTGCTTCTAGACCGAAAACGAAGAGCCTTTTCAATTGTTTTGTTCTAACTATAATAATAACTATTTATTCGTTGTTTGGAAACTCCTAATGCAACATAGCTAATAACATTAATTTATCAAATAATAATAATACTGATAAAAAAAAACCATTATTATAATCAATAGTAAGGCATACACAAAAACATATAATATATCAATAAAATATTTCTTAGTCTGTATACATATATTATTAATATCGAATTAAGTTTAAAACAGCAATTATTTGATCTTGCTTTTAAATATGTTCAGCGAACTTGAATTTTTAGTTTCAATTGACAAATTATTATACTCTTGCAGATCTTTCACGAATAATGAATTAGCACATTACACAGCTGGTATTTACTCTAGGAATCTTAAAATTAAATCTATTTCTTGTAGGGTAATTGTGTATCTCTAAATTAAACGTTATAAATTTGCTGAAATATGAAGGGTGTACATTTAAAAGTTTTTCAGTCTGTTATGAACACTATGCCAGTTTAAAGGGTTAAGCATTAGATCTATAGGATTTCTTCTATTTGACCTAAGAATTATTCTCATTGCCCTATTTTGTAGTTTTTGTAACGATCGTTTACAATAATTATTATCTAAAAAATATAAAACACTTGCACAATAATCAAAATGTGGTTATACTATAGTTTTAACAGATAATAGATTGAACAGATAAACTTTTGGATACACGGGACAATTCAATTTTTTTAATAATTTTTTTGTATATATAATTAAAATGATTTTTTAGGCTAAGTGTTATCTCCAGCATAAAACCCAAATATTTTATGTCGTCCACAATGTTCTTTCACCATCTATAATTATGTCTATTTCAGACAAGTCAATCTTTTAATAGAGGTGTTGTTTGCACAGTATCATTGGCTTTATTTTAGATGTGTTCAGTTTTAGTTTATTTGTTATTAAATATTTAGACATAGCTGCAAGTTCAGTATTTATTCGTACAACTGCAGTATCCAAATTTTTATCATTTACACCGCAGTAGGCATCATCAGCAAAGACATTTCACTAATCAAAATTGACATTCATTTCGATATCGTTAATATAAGCTAGAAAGAATAAAGGTCCCAAGACACTTCCTTGAGGAACTCCTAACTTATTTTCTAGAACTGATAATACCATGTTGTTTATCACTGTCATCTGAACTCTATTTTCGAGAAACTCCTTTGCCAGACCAAGCACGCTCCCACCTATCCCATAGTACTCAAGCTTTTTAAGAAGAATGTTTCTATCGATGGTTTTAAACGCTCTTCTTAAGTCAAGAAAAACTACGATAATACATTGACTGTTGTCAATTATCTGATGCCAGTTTGCCAGTGTCAGTTGCAGTGCCGTCTCACAAGAATGCTTTGCCCTAAATCCAGATTGGTTTTCCATAAGAATGTTGTTGCTTGTAAAATAGTGCATTAGCTGATTGTACGCAGCAAGCTCCAACATTTTCTCAACAGCTGACAAAGTGTTTATTGGTCGAAAATCACTAGCCAAATTTGAGTTTTAGTAACCGAAGCTAAAGGAAAATCAACACTCCCTGGCACTATTCCTGGCTGACTCTCTTTTAGGTATCTTGTCTTTAACCACTCATACGTTTTATCTATAAGGACAAAATAAAGTACACGCAAATTTATCACATGCAAAGATTTTCCAACGGTTGTACGATGCTTGTACTTATTTGTAAAAAATTATATTTTTAACCTGTAAATTAACCAAGCACGGCTCTAACTTAAATGAATTAATTTACGTCAAACACCCACTTATGTAACCAACCAATAAAGTTCTTAACTTTCAAGAAGTTTTTTAGGTCAAGTGTTTTACAAAAATATGTTGACTTAAAAATGCTCAAAACAATCGAGAACTTGAAATAAAAACACTACACCAGATTTACCACAAAATTTCTTCTTGGTTTGCCCTGAAAGTCGAGTTGAGTTTGAAGCCTTATAAAAAGAAAAAAAATAAGAAAAATTTTCCTAAAAGATTTTTTTTAAAATTTATTTTCTATAGTGAACGTTTTTTAGAACATTTGTTTCAATCCAACTTATACTTATCCTTTAACTTTAAAGTAATTTTCTAAAGCAAAAATATAGACGTTTTGACCTATACAGGGTGCCCAGAAATAATGGTATATATTAAAACTGTAGATTAGTTGAATCAAAATATTTATATTTAGATACATTAGATAAAAGTTAATATTAACCGAGATACAGAATGTTAAATTTTATTTTTTCAATTGGATTTTCTTTAATAACTTATGGACTAATCAATATTTTTTCAAAAAAATTTGGGGTAGGGGGTTTTTTGAGATGAGTGTTCTCTGGGTCATTAGCATTACACTAAAATCGGTTTAACCTCTTTGTGCCTCGGTGTATACAATTGTTTTATCTAAAATATGTTATTCCTTATGATTTTTATGTCAAAAAGTTATACGGGTTTGATTTCGCTCAGAGCAACGAATTTCGAGATTTTTGCATTAAAATCTTTTACCTACTCGCGTGCGGTAAAGTTACTTTGAGTAGAACACAAAAATAGGAGTGATTGTTTAACCCCCGATAAAGGTTCAAGGTAAAGTCATATAAATAGTGCAGATACAGCAAGCCAGTTGAAAATTTTCGAAATTTTAACTTTCAAGTTTTTGAAATTAGCTCACACGTACACTATAACTAGTATTCGTAGTATGAGCTATGGTCATCATGTCAAAAATAAGAAAAAATCATTGAGTTGTATAAGGCCCTGAAAGGGCCAGGGTATAGAAGTCAATGGAAAAAATAGATGGATCCATGACAAATCCGATGTCCAACACAATCCAAGTAAACTCCATGCTACGTATATCAGCCATGAAAACAGTTTTTTGTAAATATCACCGAAATAACATAAATTATTGAGAAAAATATGTTCTACTATATTCCTCAATCCACATATTAATGCGATGCTCCGTTAAAAAGTTATAATATTTTAAATTTTTTAGCTGTCAAAATACACAAACAAACACACAAACAGAGACAGACATCACGCCGATATTGCTAAGAATACGACATTATCTCAAAAAACAAATTATCAAACACAATACCTTCTGGAAAATAGTGCTTACGAAAAAAAGCGCACAAAGGAAAAACGGAACTTAAAAACAATAATAACTCGCCAAAGAAACAAAAAAAAAGTGAGCTCTACATTTCGATGCACCGAATCTAAATACGAGGTTTGTATTGCCCGTTCACCCCCAAAATTTCGAATTAATTGCAAAAAACTTGATCAAAGTATTGCATATTACACGGTGAAGTTGCGTGAATGGTACATTTTCAAAGCCATAAAATAAATTTACTTCGGAAAGCTTCCTTATAAAGCAATGTTGACATCACTCAAAGAAATTTCTATATTTCCAGCAGTTTTCGCATGTTTTGTATCTTCGCGAAGAATTGCAACGTTTTTATATTATAAGGATAGGTTTGATTAAATATACAGATCACTTTTATTTTATTTGCCTATGTAAATATTACCTACGACCTTAAGGTAAGAAAAAATATCCTCCTTATAAAATGTCTACGATTTACCAATAATACTAGACTCATGGCCCATTTATGCTCTTAGGAAAATTATGAACCTAGACGTAAATCATACGAGGTTTGAAATTGTTTTTATTTATAGTTACAAAAATTTCAAAAAATTTGCAAAAATATAAAAAATAGTTCACAAATAATTAAAGATTTTCAAGTTTTAAATATTTGGATAATTTTTGAAGTTTTTATGAATTTCAATAAAAATAAATGGATCCATGACGGATCTGACACCTTCCTAGCTAGCCTATTATTACACTTCAAGTGAAGCCATGATAATATATTAGCCTTGAAAACAGTTTTGTCTAAATATCACAAAAACTAAAGCTCCTACGAAGTTTTTAGTTATAACATAGATTCTTGAGCAAAACATAGTCTACTATATTCCGAAAACGGTGTATTGATATGATGCTCCGTTAAAAAGTTAGCATTTTTTAAGTTTTTAATGGTCAAAAAAGTCATTAGCATTAATGGATTTTGACCAAAATCTAATCATCTGAAAAGTTTATAAAAATCGGTTCAGCGGTTTAGGAGCTATCGTGTTACGGACAGAAATAATATATACACACCCTTAGGATTCATTCAACTCCAAACAGTTCTAAATCTATAAAGCTCAATATATAGATTTAATAAAATAAAAAATTAAATCAATTCCCAGTGTTACTGCAACATTCAAACCAGGCGTAAAACTCTCCTTAAACTGACTGTATTAATCTTAAGGTTATCAATAACAGTAAATTTTGGACTAATAGCTACTAAAATGTGTTATATAGATTCTTTAAAATTGTTATATGATTTATATCAAATCGTTTCTTTCCGTGTAATTTTGAATAAAGTCGCATATTTTTCTTTCACCCAGTACATATATAGATAAATATTGCATATCACAACAAAAAATTATTTAGATATAAAGTTAGCTCAAGGAAAGACACTTTTAGAACATAATAGAGCCTAATAGTCCTGTCGCCAAATGGGTGACGACAAACTGGCAACGCCGAAATCTCCTAGACCCGAGGTCGCACATAAAAATTTGTCATTGTTTAAAACTTCTTTAACTTTATTGAATTGAATTAGAATTTATTGCAACAAAAATTTACAAATGGCGAAGTTTATCTAGGCTACTTTACTTAACCGTTAAATTACAAAATAAATTTTATATAGTAGACAAAGTTTCATGGCCCATTTATGCTCTTACGAAAATTATGAACCTAGACGTGAATCATAAGAGGTTTTAAACAAAATTTATTTACGGTAACAAAAATTTTCAAAAATATGCAAAAATATTAAAATACTTCACAAAAGATCTTCAAGTTTTAAATATTTGGATAATTTTTGCAGTTTTTATGAATTTCAATAAAAAAAAAATCCAATAATTTCAAAAATCTAAAAATAAAATTAAAATGTATATTTATATATACAGGATGTCCTATATTTATATATACAGGATGTCCAATAACTTAGTCATAGTACAGCAGGTAATAGAGGAGGTTACTTCTGATAAAAAAATAGTTAATATACCCTGGGGGTCGATCAACCGTTATCTGTTCTTAAGATACAGTATTTTGAGAGTAATTGCCTCTTTTTCCCCTCCCGTAGATCTGCGCATGCCGCTTATTGTAATCTAAAATCCAATTGAGATATAAAATAACAGGTGGTTTTGCCCCTAATTTTGACCAACCTATGCCAACCCCTTAGGACTTATTTAACTCCAAACAGTTCTAAATCTATGAACCCCAATATATAGATTAATTTAATCAATTCCCAGAGTTGCTGCAATATTCAAACAAGGCGTAAAACTCACCTTAAACTGACTGTATTAATCTTAAGGTTATCAATAACAGTAAATTAGGACTAATAGCTACTAAAAATTCTATAAAATTGTTTTATGATTCATATTAAATTATTGCTTTTCATGTAATTTTGAATAAAGTCGCTTTTTTTTCACCCAGTACAAATATAGAAATATTTTGCAGACTACAACAAAAAAATGATTTAAGCTTAACAAGTTGGCTCAAAGAAAGACACTTTTAGTGCCTAATAGAGCCTAATAGTCCTGGCGTCAAATGGGCGACGCCCAACTGGCGGCGCCGAAATATCCTAGACCCCAAGTCGGACATTTGTGATTGTATAAAAATTCTTTAAATTTATTGAATTGAATTAAATTGAAACGGTTTTATTGCAACAAAAATTTACAAATAGTTTAGCTCTAGGGTACTTTACTTAACCGTTAAATTACAAAATAATTTTTATATAGTAGATAAGGTACAAATAAATATAGCAAAATTAGATTACAAAATGACGCTTTTAGAAAAAAAAAATAGGATAAAAATTTATTATTTTTAGTTGGTATTCATCGGTTGTTATCTGTTTTTTGCTCCAATAATAAATACTTTTTTATATTTCTTCGAAAAGCAGCAACAGAATGTACTTTATTTTGAAAATATGATAAAAACCTATTGTAATTTTTTACATGAAACTACGAAGAAAAATGGCTGAACGATATTTAGGCATAGTAACCTTACCAACAGATCTCTGATTTACAATATGAACTGGTCTTCTTTGATTGAGTTTTTCTCGAAGGTATGAAGGGGAGCAAGTTGAAAATACTCTATGAACAAGAACGTTCAAGCTGCAAATTATTCATTCTTAACTAACTTTATTTTTTTCTGAAGTTCCCCTATCGAATTTTAAAGCATAGATGAATCCACAGCATGTATTTTGGAATTTCTGCAGCCTCCGCGGTCGCAGAATCCAGACATGGAAAAAATATTATATTACTATAGGTTAAAACTAAAAGAACAAGTGATTCACAAAGTTGTTTTCTTATTATAAAGTTAATTATGGATTTGTAGTTGTACAAAAGTTTTAGTGCATAATACGCTTATTTTTAATATTAGAAAAATGGGCTTTAAATCTCACTGTGTATCAAAAGGAATTCCAAGATTTTTTGTTTTATACACAACTTCTAGCTGTGTGGGACCTACAAAAACGCACAGACTAGATTTGGCATGATCTATTTTGTTTTCTGGGAAAAAGCCATAACATTTTAATCTTCTTCTGTTAGCATAGGTTAGAATATCTCAAAGGTCGTTAATAATTATAAGAGACGCTTGCTCAATTAGCTTACTATCAAAAATATAAGAGTTTGGTGTCGTCCACAAAACCTTTGATTTGAGAGTTTTCGACCACTTGAAACATATCTACCGTATAAACTAAAAAAAGAATAGGGCCTAAAACAGATCCCTGCGGAACATAGGAGGTTATATACTATAGGCTCGCAATCCTGTATGCTACCTAAATAACTTAACTACTGTTTCATTGCATCCATAGTATTCAAGTTTTGCACAAACAAGATTAAAATCAAGCGTGTCAAATGCTTTGGAGAATTCAAGGGTTATAAAAGGAGCAGATAAGCCTTTATCTAGAGCAATAAATGCTTCATTTGTAAGTTTAGCAAGGGCACAAATTGTGCCATGACCCATTCTGAAGCCTGATGATGTTTGTGGATGTTTGTTGTTTAAAATGAAAAAGGTTGAATTGAAGATTGAATATATTTTCCTAAAATGTTAGACAGTGTAGATCTAAGTGAAATAAGTCTTAGATTAGAATAAGAATCCGGTTGGTTTATTTTAGGCAAGGGTTTAACAACAGTTTGTAAAATAAAATGTATGCATAGTTTCAGCATCTGGGCTGATATACCATCGTAGCCATAGGCGTTGATTTTTAAAATTTAAATTTATTTATTCTATTGTTGCCAAATCAAAAGGAAAGTTGAAATTTTTATTGTGTCTAGCATTTAGAAAAGTATTTATAATAACTGTACACTTAAGGCATCATAAAAGTGGTACACAATAGGGACTTATTGCAATAAAGTCAGGCAGAAATTGTGCCGGGCACTATATTGACAGTTTCGTATTAAAAACTGACAATTAATTTTTCAAAATTAACATACTGGGGCTCCCTGGTGGTCCAGAAAGGAGAGTTGTCTGGAATTTAACGGTGTCAGATGTGGACTGTACATTTAAGGGAATAAGGTCATAGGCTAAGCTGGTACAAGGGATTCTGAAATGGTCTAGTTTACCTTCTAGGTTAGTGTAGCAATAAACAAATGTATGTAAGGTAAAAATAATGCATTTTCACTTACCATTTTTATACAGGAAGTGGAACTCATGGGAGGACGCGCTGTTAAACCGTATTTTTTGCACCCCACATTCCTGTGGTAGGAGAGTCGCTAACACGCGTGTATTCTCGTTCGAAGGCGAAACGGTTCTCTGTGCTGCAGCAGGTATCGCTACTGCGTTCGTTCTCCCACATGTCGCCCAGTGGCGTCGTTAATCCATAGGCGTAGGAGAAAGGGATAAGTAGGAAGGAATGAGATTACGAAGGTCCATATTAAAGGAACTAGGAACCTTAGTAATTCAAAATGCATTTTATGTAAAGTAAATTAATTATAGCAAATTGTAATATTTGCCTTTAAAACCGCGGGAGTTTCAAATGCAAATAACCCAGTAATTTTAAGTACTTAATTAGTTAATTAATACTAAATAAACAAAAAATAGAAAATGCTCTGGTGAAACACCAAATAGCCTAATTCGAACCAATTTGGTAAATTATAGTAAAAAGAACATATTTACAAAAAGGAAGGCGGGACGAACCATTTCCCACCCCCCTGAGAATGCCCAGGGGCATTTCAGAGAGTTTAATTTGTAGGCAGGGCGCATAGTTTTACCAAAGGCCGTTTGTAGGTACCTTTAGTAGTCTTTACAATAGCAACCCGTGGAACATTATCAGAACCTTTAATAAGGTCTTCAATGCGGCCTAGGGGCCAATCCAATGGAGTGGAATTTTCATCTTTGATCAGTACCATAGTACCAATATCAATGGAAGCAAGAGGTTGGTGCCATTTGGCTCGCTGTTGCAAAGTGTGCAAATATTCGCGATGCCAGCGAATCCAAAAATCGCGGTGCATTCTTTGCAACAGTTGCCACCTGGACAGCCTGTTTAACGCAATATCGCAGTAGTTTGGATCGGGTATTGTACCTGGAGGCCTCAAATTTAAAAAATTATTAGGAGTCAAGACCGCCAGATCAGTAGGATCGGTGCTTAAGGCACATAAAGGACGTGAGTTCATTATGGCTTCAACTTGGGTTAAAACCGTATTTAATTCCTCATAGGTGAGTATTTGATTTCCAACTACCCTGTGAAGATGAGTCTTTAAAGATTTAATGTTTGATTCCCAAATGCCTCCCATGTGGGGAGCAGCAGGTGGGTTAAAAGACCAAACTATACCTTCCCCCTTCACGCAATCAGAAAAAATTTGTCGCAAGTATTTTTCAGAGGCCACGAAGTTGGTCCCGCAGTCTGAAGAGATCTTTGAGCATAGTCCTCTTCTAGCTATGAAGCGGCGCAGAGCAGCCAGAAAGGCTTCTGATGTCATATCAGAGACTAACTCTAAATGCACGGCTTTAACAGCGCAACAGATAAATAAACAGACATATGCTTTCATGGTTTTTGCACCTCTGGTCCGACCAAGAGTAATCGTGAACGGACCACAAAAATCTATACCTACATTTTCGAACACCTTTGCTTCGGAAACTCTAAATTTCGGTAGGTTACCCATAGGGGGTTGAAGGGAGTTAGGTTTAGTTTTCCAGCAAGTATGGCAAGAACTTAAAACTTTTCTCACTACCTTTTTAGCAGACAATACCCAGAAGTTTTGCATTAGTAAAAAAGTTGTGGTCTGTATACCACAATGAAGATTGCTGCGATGCAAATCTAAAATCAGTAATTCAGTGAATTTTGCACTAGAAGGCAAAAGAATTGGAAATTTTTTATCGTATGATAAATTTGAATGGCATAAACGGCCTCCAACACGAAGCAAATCGTAGCTTTCATTATGCAAAAATGGACATAATTTTTGAAAAGCTTTTGGAAGCTGTTTCTTATCTTTTAGTAATTCAATTTCTTTTTGGAAAGAAAAAGATTGTACGCATTTCGAAATAAAAAGTAAGCTTTTGTAGTAATCCTGATTTGTAAGGTAATCAGTAGCAAAATTGTATGAGGGATTTTTAAACTTTTGTAACCCTCGCAAAAAGTAAGCAACTATTCTCTTAATTTTAAAAAGAGAACTGTATTTTTCAAACAAGTTGTTTACATAATATTCAACTGTTTGTTCGCAAGTAAAAACGTTAAAAATATTTTTTCGCTGTTCTTCCAAAACTGCATTCCCATCGTAAGTAACTGTCATAAAATCCCAAGTATTTGTAGGTTGGTTTAGAAAAGAAGGCCCTTCTAACCAAAAATAAAATCTTTGTAAATCAGAGGGATACATTTCCCTAGTACCGCAGTCAGCAGGATTTTGTTCAGTAGGAACATAATGCCAAAACTCAGGGCTAATTCTTCCTTGTATATAGGCAGTTCTATTCGAAACAAATGTTTTAAATTTGTGAGGAGATCCCTGAATCCAAGATAAGGTCACTGTGCTATCAGTAAAAGCAAGAATTTTATCAAATTTAATTTTTTCCGAGAACGTTTCTAGTAAAAAATCCATTAATTTAGCCAACAAAACAGCTCCTAAAAGCTCTAGTCTTGGTAAAGTTAGTTTACGACGCAACGGTGCGACTCTAGATTTACTACAAACAAAAAAAACTTTAATGTTTCCATCAGAATAAAAAATTCGAATATAAGCGACAGCACAATAGGCCCGTTCTGAACTATCGCAAAATCCTACTAGCTGGATTTGACTAGCATTAGGCAAAATTATTTGACGAGGAATTTTAACAGAATGCAAAAACTTTAATTCATTTTTAAATTTTTCCCATTTAAAAACAATTTCCGGACTGACAGGGTCGTCCCAGTTTAAGTCTTCTGCCCAGCAGTATTGAACAATTAATTTTAAAATTAAAACTATTGGCGCCAAAAAAGACAGAGGGTCGTAAATGCGGGCCAAATTACTTAAAATTGTTCTTTTAGTGCATGTTTGGAGAGAACAGTCGAAAGTATAAAAAAATTCATCAGTATGAGGGTTCCAATTTAAACCGAGAATTTTCAAAGTTGAATTTACAGCATCTAAATCGAGAGAAAGAGCCTTCATCGAAATGTGTGACTCAGGAAGATCGGATAGTAACTCGGGACAATTGCTCGCCCATTTACGCAATTCGAATCCACCTCGGCTAAGTAGCTCGATTAATTGATTTTTCATCTCAGTGGCCTTAAAAAAGTCATCACTTCCCGAAATCACATCATCGACAAAAACTGCCTCCTCAATGATTTTTGAGGCAAGAGGAAGGTCCTCATGCTCTCTAGCAAGTTGCAGCAAAGTTCTGATAGCCAAAAAGGGGCTACAAGAGACCCCGAATAAAACTCTATTTATTTCGAAGTCTTGAATAGGCTGGTTAGGATCAAACCTCCAAACTATTCTTTGAAAATTAGTTTGACTAGGGTCAACTAAAATCATCCTGTACATTTGACGGATGTCGCAACAAAAGCAAAATTTATGCAAACGATAAAGTAATAAAATTTTTTGTAAGTCCCTTTGTAAAGGGGGCCCAGTATAAACAGCGTTGTTGAGCGAGATTTTGCCAGGGGCGTGCATGCTCGCATCAAAAACCACCCTCAGGGGGGTGCTAGTAGAATCTTTTTTAAACACCGCATGGTGTGCAATATAAAAATGATTTGAAATTTCGGTCGGCAAAGGTGCAGAAACCGGTTGCATATGATTATTATCTAAATAATCTTGTAAAACAGAGCTGTAGGCAGCATAAAAATCAGGGTTTTGTAGCAATTTCTTCTCAAGGGAGAAAAAACGACGTACGGCAATGGATCGAGTGTCGCCAAAATCTGGAGCAGTAACTTTAAATGGTAAAGATACAATATATCTCCCCTCCTCATTTTTTGAGGTAGTTTTCAAAAAATAATTTTCGCAAAACTCATCTTCGGGGTCAATGGCCTTGACATTAGGTATGTCATCTATTTGCCAAAATCGTTGTAGATTTTTATCTAAATTGACAAAAGAATCGTTCATTGACGTAGTAAAAAATGTTTTAATTTGATTTGTAGTTGAAGGTGAAAGTGAAAGATTGCCCATTATTCCCCAACCAAAAATAGTATTAATGCAGACGGGGTTGTTGGGTCCCGTAGACAAACGACCATCTAGCAAAATGTAAGGGTACACATCGCCGCCCAACAATAAATCAATTTTATCGCTTTTATTAAAGCCTGGGTCAGCTAGTTCTAAGTTGGCGAGAAAAGGAAAACTTTTAATCGAAAATGAGGAATGAGGTAAATCACTACAAATTTTATCGAGTATTATCGCATCAAAATTAAAAACAAAATTATTATCACGCAAAGAGGATATATTGCAATTAATTCCAGATTTTGCCGAAGTTGTCATTCGATCTAAGCTTTGTAGAGTCATGGCGATATTAAATTTAGGAAGGCCCAAACTATCAGCACATGACTTAGATATAAATGAAGATTGAGCACCAGAGTCACAGATGGCGCGCACTGTGTGCCAATTTTGAAAAACATCCTGTATTTGTATTAAAGCGGTACAGAGAAGTACTTCGCGATCATTTAAAGACATACCAGTAACAATGGTGTTAGTGGTTCTATTAAATTCGGTAGCCACGGGGCTCCTCGGGGGTTGCACTGCAGAAGTAGAGGGGCTACTCGCAGAACTAGGTGTAGAATTAATAGGAAAAAAATGTAAGAGACTGTGATGAAATTGGCCACAATGTAAACATCTTTTTTCTGATTTGCATTGCTGGGGTAAATTATGCTTTGAGGCCAAACAGTTGACACACGCTTTATGTTGTTTAACAATCTCAAAACGTTGCTGGGGAGTTTTCGCCAAAAAATTAGGACATCTGTATATTATATGATCGCCACTTTTACAGAGAAAACAAAAATTTTGAGGGTTTGGAGTATTATTTAAGCCACTTTGGCCATTTGGAGACTGGGAGGCATTTTTGGAGGCTCTCTGAGTATTAGCAAACAAAGCAGATCGACTTTGAAACTTTGCTTGATTTTTCTGACTTGAAATTGACAAATCTTTATTTTTTAAGTAATCTTGAGTTTGTTGTATTTGTTCCAACGCAATGCAATGGCTAGAAACAAAAGCACGAATTTTATCATAAGAGGGGATCTCATTGGAGCAATAATTTTGCTCAAATGCCTTGCGCGTGGTTGGGTCCAACCTATCCAAGAGCATTTGTGCCATAATATAATCCCAAAACTCCGTTTTAAAACCCATGACTTTTAAAGCACTTAAGTTTTTCGAAAAACAATCAAGCAAATTCCTCAAATTCGTAGCATTCTCTTTAGTAAGAGGAGAGAAGCCTTCAATTGCCTTCCAGTGAAGGTAAGCTTGTAATCGTTTATTTGTATACCTATCCACCAAGGTGTGGTAGGCATTTAAATAATTTTCAGCAAGGATAGGAATGTCAGAAATGACATCCAGGGCAGGGCCCTTTAAATTAGAAAAAAGCAAATTGAATTTTTCAAAGTTTCCCAGCGACCTATTATTGTGCACGGTAGCATTAAAGGCTTGCAAAAAGGTTGGAAACTCCTTAAATTCCCCTTGAAAAAGAGGTATTTTTATCCTAGGCAGTAAACCATGCTGGTCTGTGGAGGCACAGGGACTGCCCATGGGATTTATCGTACTGCTCAAAAGCCCTCCATCTTCAAAGGGTAGTTCGAAAAGTTCGTAAAATATAGTGGAAATCTCGTCACAGCGTTTGCAAAAGTCCATAGACACTTTGTTTTCTACTACTAAGCGATCCTCATCAGAGGCTACCAACGTCAACAAAGTATTATGGTGCTTTTCAAAATCTT